>OX155896.1:22464513-23209513 GCA_944588485.1 Phosphuga atrata | reverse complement strand
TTTATGCAGCACTAACTTAGTTTTAAATCACGTAGACACTGGGACAGAGCCTAACGGCGGTATCTCGGTTGATAAAATTGTAAACATTATTATCAATAAACCAATTAAGAAGAAGTCTTGTCTGTCTAGTCTTGTCTGTCTAGTCTTGTCTGTCTAGTCTTATCTGTCTAGTCTTGTCTGTCTAGTCTTGTCTGTCTAGTCTTGTCTGTCTAGTCTTGTCTGTCTAGTCTTGTCTGTCTAGTCTTGTCTGTCTAGTCTTGTCTGTCTAGTCTTGTCTGTCTAGTCTTGTCTGTCTAGTCTTGTCTGTCTAGTCTTGTCTGTCTAGTCTTGTCTGTCTAGTCTTGTCTGTCTAGTCTTGTCTGTCTAGTCTTGTCTGTCTAGTCTTGTCTGTCTAGTCTTGTCTGTCTAGTCTTGTCTGTCTAGTCTTGTCTGTCTAGTCTTGTCTGTCTAGTCTTGTCTGTCTAGTCTTGTCTGTCTAGTCTTGTCTGTCTAGTCTTGTCTGTCTAGTCTTGTCTGTCTAGTCTTGTCTGTCTAGTCTTGTCTGTCTAGTCTTGTCTGTCTAGTCTGTCTAGTCTTGTCTGTCTAGTCTTGTCTGTCTAGTCTTGTCTGTCTAGTCTTGTCTGTCTAGTCTTGTCTGTCTAGTCTTGTCTGTCTAGTCTTGTCTGTCTAGTCTTGTCTGTCTAGTCTTGTCTGTCTAGTCTTGTCTGTCTTGTCTTGTCTGTCTAGTCTTGTCTGTCTAGTCTTGTCTGTCTAGTCTTGTCTGTCTAGTCTTGTCTGTCTAGTCTTGTCTGTCTAGTCTTGTCTGTCTAGTCTTGTCTGTCTAGTCTTGTCTGTCTAGTCTTGTCTGTCTAGTCTTGTCTGTCTAGTCTTGTCTGTCTAGTCTTGTCTGTCTAGTCTTGTCTGTCTAGTCTTGTCTGTCTAGTCTTGTCTGTCTAGTCTTGTCTGTCTAGTCTTGTCTGTCGAGTCTTCTCTGTCTAGTCTTGTCTGTCTAGTCTTGTCTGTCTAGTCATCTGTCTTGTCTTGTAATAATTTGAAAATAATATAATTTTATTTGAAATTATTTAATTTAAAAATAATTTAATTTAATGTGAAAAAAAATAATTTAATTAGAAAAAGATTTAATTTAATTTGAAAATAATATAATTTAATTTGAAAATAATATTATTTAATTTAAAAATAATTAAATTTAATTGGAAAATAATATAAGTTAATTTAATTTAAAAATAATATAATTTTATTTGAAAATAATTCAATTTAATTTGAAAATAATATAATTTAATTTGAGAATAATATAATTTAATTTGAAAATAATTAAACTTAATTTGAAAATAATATAATTTAATTTAATTTAAAAATAATATAATTTTATTTGAAAATAATTCAATTTAATTTGAAAATAATATAATTTAATTTGAAAATAATTAAATTTAATTTGTAAATAATATAATTTAATTTGAAAATATTTTAATTTAAAAATAATTTAATTTTATGTGAAAAAAATATAATTTAATTAGAAAATAATTTAATTTAATTTGAAAATAATATAATTTAATTTGAAAATAATTAAACTTAATTTGAAAATAATATAATTTAATTTAATTTAAAAATTATATAATTTTATTTGAAAATAATTCAATTAAATTTGAAAATAATATAATTTAATTTGAAAATAATTTAATTTACTTTGAAAATAATTTAATTTAATTTGAAAATATTTTAATTTAAAAATAATTTAATTTAATGTGAAAAAAATATAATTTAATTAGAAAATAATTTAAATTAATTAGAAAATAATATAATTTAATTTGAAAATAATTAAATTTAATTTGAAAATAATATAATTTAATTTGAAAATAATTAAATTTAATTTAAAAATAATATAATTTATTTTGGAAATAATATAATTTAATTTCAAAATATTTTAATTTAAAAATAATTTAATTTAATGTGAAAAAAATATATTTTAATTATAAAATAATTTAATTTAATTTGAAAATAATATAATTATATTTAAAAATTATATAATTTTATTTGAAAATAATATAGTTTAATTTAAATTGAAAATTATTTAATTTGATTCGAAAATAATATAATTCAATTTGAAAATAATATAATTTAATTTGAAAATTATTTAATTCCATTTGAAAATAATATAATTTAATTTGAAAATAATATAATTGAATTTGAAAATAATTAAATTTAATTTGAAAATAATATAATTTAATTTAATTTAAAAAAAATATAATTTTATTTGAAAATAATTAAATTTAATTTGAAAATAATATAATTTAATTTGAAAATAATTAAATTTAATTTAAAAATAATATAATTTAATTTGGAAATAATATAATTTAATTTGAAAATATTTTAATTTAAAAATAATTTAATTTAATGTGAAAAAAATATATTTTAATTAGAAAATAATTATGAATATAATTTATTTGAAAATATCATAATTTAATTTGAAAATAATTAAATTCAATTTGAAAATAATATAATTTAATTTGAAAATAATTTAATTTAATTTGAAAATAATTTAATTTAATTTGAAAATAATTTAATATAATTTGAAAATAATATAATTTAATTTGAACATAATATAATTTAAATTGAAAATAATATAATTTAATATAAAAATAATTTAATTTAATTTGAAAATAATTTAATTTAATTAGAAAATATTATATTTTAATTTGAAAATAATATAATTTTATTTGAAAATAATTCAATTTATTTTAAAATAATTTAATTCGAAAATAATAAATTTAATTTGAAAATAATATAATTTGATTTAAAAAATTTTTATTTTATTTTGAAAATAATTAAATTTAATTTGAAAATAATATAATTTAATTTCAAAATATTTTAATTTAATTTGAACATAATTTAATTTAATTTGAAAATAATATAATATAATTTAATCTAATAAAATAATCTAATTTGAAAATAATATAATTTAATTTGAAAAAAATATAATTTAATTTAAAAATAATATAATTTAATTTGAAAATATTTTAATTTAAAAATAATTTAATTTAATGTGAAAAAAATATAATTTAATTTAATTTGAAAATAATATAATTTAATTTGAAAATAATATAATTTAATTTGAAAATAATATAATTTAATTTGAAAATAATTTTATCTAATTTGAAAATAATATAATTTAATTTTAAAATAATCTAATTTGATTTGAAAATAATCTAATTTGAAAATAATATAATTTAATTTGAAAATAATTTAATTTAATTTGAAAATAATATAATTTAATTTGAAAATAATATAATTTAATTTGAAAATCATGTAAATTAATTTGACAATAATATAATTTAATTTGAAAATAATTAAATTTAATTAAAAAATAATATAATTTAATTTAATTTAAAAATAATATAATTTAATTTGAAAATAATATATTTTAATTTGAAAATAATTTAATTTTAATTAAAAATAATATAATTTAATTTAATTTAAAAATAATTTAATTTGATTCGAAAATAATATAATTTACTTTGAAAATATAATTTATTATAAAAATATTTTAATTCAATTTGAAATTAATTTAATTTAATTCGAAAATAATAAATTTAATTTGAAAATAATATAATTTAATTTAAAAATAATTTAATTTAATTTGAAAACAATTAAATTTAATTTGAAAATAATATAATTTAATTTCAAGATAATATAATTTAATTTGAACATAATATAATTTAATTTGAAAATAATATAATTTAATTTAAAAATAATTTAATTTTATTTGAAGATAATATAATTTAGTTTGAAAATAATATAATTTAATTTGAAAATCACATAAATTAATTTGAAAATATTATAATTTAATTTGAAAAAAATTAAATTCAATTTGAAAATAATATAATTTAATTTGAAAATAATTTAATTTAATTTGAAAATAATATAATTTAATTTGAACATAATATAATTTAAATTGAAAATAATATAATTTAATATAAAAATAATTCAATTTAATTTGAAAATAATTTAATTTAATTTGAAAATATTATATTTTAATTTGAAAATAATATAATTTTATTTGAAAATAATTCAATTTAATTTAAAATAATATAATTTAATTTGAAAATAATATAATTTAATTTGAAAATAATATAATTTAATTTGAAAATATTTTAATTTAAAAATAATTTAATTTAATTTAAAAAAATATAATTTAATTAGAAAATAATTTAATTTAATTTAAAAATAATATAATTTAATTTGAAAATAATATAATTTAATTTCAAGATAATATAATTTAATTTGAGCATAATATAATTTAATTTGAAAATAATACATTTTAATTTGAAAATAATTTAATTTAATTTGAAAATAATATAATTCAATTTGAAAATAATTTAATATAATTTGAATATAATATAATTTAATTTGAACATAATATAATTTAAATTGAAAATAATATAATTTAATATAAAAATAATTTAATTTAATTTGAAAATCATTTAATTTAATTTGAAAATATTATATTTTAATTTGAAAATAATATAATTTTATTTGAAAATAATTCAATTTAATTTAAAATAATATAATTTAGTTTGAAAATAATATAATCTAATTTGAAAGTAATATAATTTAATTTGAAAATATTTTAACTTAAAAATAATTTAATTTAATTTAAAAAAATATAATTTAATTAGAAAATAATTTAATTTAATTTTAAAATAATATACTTTAATCTGAAAATAATATAATTTAATTTGAAAATAATATAATTTAATTTGAAAATAATTTAATTTAATTTGAAAATAATATAATTTAATTTGAAAATAATTTAATATAATTTGAAAATAATATAATTTAATTTAATATGGAAATAATATAATTTAATTAGAAAATAATATAATTTAATTTGCAAATAATTTTATTTAATCTGAAAATAATTTAATTTAATTTAATTTGAAAATAATTTAATTTAGTTCGAAAATAATAAATTTAATTTGAAAATAATATAATTTAAGTTGAAAATAATTTAATTTAATTTGAAAATAATATAATTTAATTTGAATATAATATAATTTAATTTGAAAATAATTTAATTTAATTTGAAAATAATTTCATTTAATTTGAAAATGATTTAATTTATTTTAAAAATAATTTAATTTTATTCGAAAATAATAAATTTAATTTGAAAATAATATAATTTAATTTGAAAATAATATAATTTAATTTCAAAATAATATAATTTAATTTGAACATAATATAATTTAATTTGAAAATAATATAATTTAATTTAATCTAATAAAATAATCTAATTTGAAAATAATATAATTTAATTTGAAAATAATATTATTTAATTTGAAAATAATTTAATTTAATTTGAAAATAATATAATTTAATTTGAAAATAATATAATTTAATTTGAAAATAATTAAATTTAATTTGAAAATAATATAATTTAATTTGAAAATAATCTAATTTGAAAATAATATAATTTAATTTGAAAATAATCTAATTTGAAAATAATATAATTTAATTTGAAAATAATATAATTTAATTTGAAAATAATCTAATTTGAAAATAATATAATTTAATTTGAAAATAATATAATTTAATATGAAAATAATATAATTTAATTTGAAAATCATATAAATTAATTTGAAAATAATATAATTTAATTTGAAAATAATTAAATTTAATTTGAAAATAATATAATTTAATTTAATTTAAAAATAATATAATTTTATTTGAAAATAATTCAATTTAATTTGAAAATAATATAATTTAATTTGAAAATAATATAATTTAATTTGAAAATAATATAATTTAATTTGAAAATAATTAAATTTAATTTGAAAATAATATAATTTAATTTGAACATAATATAATTTAAATTGAAAATAATATAATTTAATTTGAAAATAATTCAATTTAATTAGAAAATAATATAATTTAATTTGAAAATAATATAATTTAATTTGAAAATAATTAAACTTAATTTGAAAATAATATAATTTAATTTAAAAATAATATAATTTAATTTAAAAATAATATAATTTAATTTGAAAATAATATAATTTTAATTGAAAATAATATAATTTATTTTAATTTGAAAATAATATAATTTAATTTGAAAATCATATAAATTAAGTTGAAAATAATATAATTTAATTTGAAAATCATATAAATTAATTTGAAAATATTATAATTTAATTTGAAAATAATTAAATTCAATTTGAAAATAATATAATTTAATTTGAAAATAATTTAATTTAATTTGAAAATAATATAATTTATTTGAAAATAATTTAATTTAATTTGAAAATATTATATTTTGAAAATAATATAATTTTATTTGAAAATAATTCAATTTAATTTTAAAATAACATAATTTAATTTGAAAATAATATAATTTAATTTGAAAATAATATACTTTAATTTAAAAATATTTTAATTTACAAATAATTTAATTTAATGTGAAAAAAATATAATTTAATTAAAAAATAATTTAATTTAATTTGAAAATTATATAATTTAATTTGAAAATAATTAAATTTAATTTAAAAATAATATAATTTAATTTGAAAATAATATTATTTAATTTGAACATAATATAATTTAATTTGAAAATAATATAATTTAATATGATAATAATATAATTTAATTTGAAAATAATATAATTTTATTTGAAAATAATATAATTTAATTTAAAAATAATTTAATTTAATTTTAAAATAATTAAATTTAATTTGAAAATAATTCAATTTAATTTGAAAATAATCTAATTAAATATGATAATAATATAACTTAATATGAAAATAATTAAATTTAATTTGAAAATAATATAATTTAATTTAATTTAAAATAATATAATTTAATTTGAAAATAATATAATTTAATTTGGAAATAATATAATCTTAATTGAAAATAATATAATTTAATTTAATTTGAAAATAATTTAATTTGATTCAAAAATAATATAATTTAATTTGAAAATAATATAATTTAATTTTAAATAATTCAATTTAATTTGAAAATAATATATTTAATTTAAAAATAATATAATTTATTTTAAAATAATATAATTTAATTTGAAAATAATATAATCTTAATTGAAAATCATATAATTTAATTTAATTTGAAAATAATTTAATTTGATTCGAAAATAATATAATTTAATTTGAAAATAATATAATTTAATTTGAAAATAATTCAATTTAATTTGAAAATAATATATTTAATTTAAAAATAATATAATTTAATTTGAAAATAATATAATTCAATTTGAAAATAATTCAATTCAACTTGAAAATAATATAATTTAATTTTAAAATAATATAATTTAATTTGAAAATAATTAAATTTAATTTGAAAATAATATAATTTAATTTAAAAATAATATAATTTAATTTGAAAATAATTCAATTTAATTTGAAAATAATATAATTTAATTTGAAAATAATATAATTTAATTTGAAAATAATATAATTAAATTTGAAAATAATTAAATATAATTTCAAAATATTATAATTTAATTTGAACATAATATAATTTAATTTGAAAATAATTTAATCTAAAAATAATTCAATTTAATTTGAAAATAATAAAATTTAATTTGAAAATAATATAATTTAATTTGAAAATAATTGAATTTAATTTGAAAATAATATAATTTAATTTGAACATATTATAATTAAATTTGAAAATAATTAAATATAATTCGAAAATAATATAGCTTAATTTGAACATAATATAATTTAATTTGAAAATAATTAAATATAATTTGAAAATAATATAATTTAATTTGAACATAATATAATTTAATTTGAAAATAATTAAATATAATTTGAAAATAATATAATTTAATTTGAACATAATATAATTTAATTTGGAAATAATAAAATTTAATTTGAAAATAATATAATTTAATTTGAAAATAATAAAATTTAATTTGAAAATAATATAATTTAATTTGAAAATAATATAATTTTATTTGAAAATAATTAAATATAATTTGAAAATAATATAATTTAATTTGAACATAATATAATTTAATTTCAAAATAATTTAATCTGAAAATAATTTAATTTAATTTGAAAATAATAAAATTTAATTTGAAAATAATATAATTTAATTTGAAAATAATTCAATTTAATTTGAAAATAATATAATTAATTTGAAAATAATATAATTTAATTTGAAAATAATTAAATTTAATTTGAAAATAATATAATTTAATTTAAAAATGATATAATTTAATTTAAAAATAATATAATTTAATTTGAAAATAATATAAATTTAATTGAAAATAATATAATTTAATTTAATTTGAAAATAATATAATTTAATTTGAAAATCATATAAATTAATTTGAAAATAATATAATTTAATTTGAAAATCATATAAATTAATTTGAAAATATTATAATTTAATTTGAAAATAATTAAATTCAATTTGAAAATAATATAATTTAATTTGAAAATAATTAAATTTAATTTGAAAATAATATAATTTATTTGAAACTAATTTAATTTAATTTGAAAATATTATATTTTGAAAATAATATAATTTTATTTGAAAATAATTCAATTTAATTTGAAAATAATATAATTTAATTTGAAAATAATATAATTTAATTTGTAAATAATATAATTTAATTAAAAAATATTTTAATTTACAAATAATTTAATTTAATGTGAAAAAAATATAATTTAATTAAAAAATAATTTAATTTAATTTGAAAATTATATAATTTAATTTGAAAATAATATAATTTAATTTAAAAATAATATAATTTAATTTGAAAATAATATTATTTAATTTGAACATAATATAATTTAATTTGAAAATAATATAATTTAATATGATAATAATATAATTTAATTTGAAAATAATATAATTTTATTTGAAAATAATATAATTTAATTTAAAAATAATTTAATTTAATTTTAAAATAATTAAATTTAATTTAAAAATAATTCAATTTAATTTGAAAATAATATAATTAAATATAATAATAATTTAACTTAACATGAAAATAATTAAATTTAATTTGAAAATAATATAATTTAATTTAATTTAAAAATAATATAATTTAATTTGAAAATAATATAATTTAATTTGAAAATAATATAATTTTAATTGAAAATAATATAATTTAATTTAATTTGAAAATAATATAATTTAATTTAAAAATAATTTAATTTAATTTTAAAATAATTAAATTTAATTTAAAAATAATTCAATTTAATTTGAAAATAATATAATTAAATATAATAATAATTTAACTTAACATGAAAATAATTAAATTTAATTTGAAAATAATATAATTTAATTTAATTTAAAAATAATATAATTTAATTTGAAAATAATATAATTTAATTTGAAAATAATATAATTTTAATTGAAAATAATATAATTTAATTTAATTTGAAAATAATTTAATTTGATTCGAAAATAATATAATTTAATTTGAAAATAATATAATTTAATTTGAAAATAATTCAATTTAATTTGAAAATAATATATTTAATTTAAAAATAATATAATTTAATTTGAAAATAATATAATTCAATTTGAAAATAATTCAATTCAACTTGAAAATAATATAATTTAATTTGAAAATAATATAATTTAATTTGAAAATAATTAAATTTAATTTGAAAATAATATAATTTAATTCAAAAATAATATAATTTAATTTGAAAATAATTCAATTTAATTTGAAAATAATATAATTTAATTTGAAAATAATATAATCTAATTTGAAAATAATATGATTTAATTTGAAAATAATTAAATATAATTTGAAAATAATATAATTTAATTTGAACATAATATAATTTAATTTGAAAATAATTTAATCTGAAAATAATTCAATTTAATTTGAAAATAATAAAATTTAATTTGAAAATAATATAATTTAATTTGAAAATAATTAAATTTAATTTGTAAAATAATATAATTTAATTTAATTTTAAAATAATATAATTTAATTAGAAAATAATATAATTTAATTTGAAAATAATATAATTTTAATTGAAAATAGTTTAATTTAATTTAATTTGAAAATAATTTAATTTTATTTGAAAATATTATATTTTGAAAATAACATAATTTTATTTGAAAATATTTCAATTTAATTTGAAAATAATTTAATTTAATTTGAAAATATTTTATTTTATTTTGAAAATAATATACTTTTATTTGAAAATAATTCAATTTAATTTGAAAATAATATAATTTAATTTGAAAATAATATAATTTAATTTGAAAATAATATAATTTAATTTGAAAATCATAAATTTAATTTGAAAATGATATAATTTAATTTTAAAATAATCTAATTTGAAAGTAATATAATTTAATTTGAAAAAAATTTAATTTAGTTTGAAAATACTATAATTTAATTTGAAAATAATATAATTTAATTTGAAAATAATTCAATTTAATTTGAAAATACTTTAATTTAATTTGAAAATAATATAATTTAATTTAAAAATAATATAATTTAATTTAAAAATAATATAATTTAATTTAAAAATAATATAAATTTAATTGAAAATAATATAACTTAATTTAATTTGAAAATAATATAATTTAATTTGAAAATCATATAAATTAATTTAAAAATAATATAATTTAATTTGAAAATCATATAAATTAATTTGAAAATATTATAATTTAATTTGAAAATAATTAAATTCAATTTGAAAATAATATAATTTAATTTGAAATTAATTTAATTTAATTTGAAAATAATATAATTTAATTTGAAAATGATTTAATTATATTTTGAAAATAATATAATTTTATTTGAAAATAATTCAATTTACTTTGAAAATAATATAATTTAATTTGAAAATAATATAATTTAATTTGAAAATAACAGAATTTAATTTAATTTGAAAATAATTTAATGTAATTCGAAAATAATATAATTTAATTTGAAAATAATATAATTTAATTTTAAAATAATATAATTAATTCAATTTGAAAATAATTCAATTTTATTTGAAAATAATTCAATTTAATTTGAAATGAATATAATTTAATTTGAAAATAATATAATTTAATTTGAAAATAATATAATTTAATTTGAAAAAAATTAAATTTAATTTGAAAATAATATAATTTAATTTGAAAATAATTCAATTTAATTTGAAAATAATTTAAATTAATTTGAAAATAATATAATTTAATTTAAAAATAATATAATTTAATTTAAAAATAATATAATTTAATTTGAAAATAATATAAATTTAATTGAAAATAATATAATTTAATTTGAAAATAATATAATTTAATTTAAAAATCATATAAATTAATTTAAAAATAATATAATTTAATTTGAAAATCATATAAATTAATTTGAAAATATTATAAATTAATTTGAAAATAATTAAATTCAATTTGAAAATAATATAATTTAATTTGAAAATAACAGAATTTAATTTAATTTGAAAATAATTTAATGTAATTCGAAAATAATATAATTTAATTTGAAAATAATATAATTTAATTTTAAAATAATATAATTAATTCAATTTGAAAATAATTCAATTTTATTTGAAAATAATTCAATTTAATTTGAAATGAATATAATTTAATTTGAAAATCATAAATTTAATTTGAAAATAATATAATTTAATTTGAAAAAAATTAAATTTAATTTGAAAATAATATAATTTAATTTGAAAATAATTCAATTTAATTTGAAAATAATTTAAATTAATTTGAAAATAATATTATTTAATTTAAAAATAATATAATTTAATTTAAAAATAATATAATTTAATTTGAAAATAATATAAATTTAATTGAAAATAATATAATTTAATTTGAAAATAATATAATTTAATTTAAAAATCATATAAATTAATTTAAAAATAATATAATTTAATTTGAAAATCATATAAATTAATTTGAAAATATTATAAATTAATTTGAAAATAATTAAATTCAATTTGAAAATAATATAATTTAATTTGAAAATAATTTAATTTAATTTGAAAATAATATAATTTAATTTGAAAATAATTTAATTTAATTTGAAAATATTATATTTTGGAAATAATATAATTTTATTTGAAAATAATTAAATTTAATTTGAAAATAATATAATTTAAATTAATTTAAAAATAATATAATTTAATTTGAAATTAATATAATTTAATTTGAAAATAATATAATTTAATTTGAAAATAACATAATTTAATTTAATTTGAAAATAATTTAATTTAATTGGAAAATAATATAATTTAATTTGAAAATAATATAGTTTAATTTAAAAATAACTCAATTTAATTTGAAAATAATATATTTAATTTAAAAATAATATAATTTAATTTAAAATAATATAATTAATTCAATTTGAAAATAATTCAATTTTATTTGAAAATAATTCAATTTAATTTGAAATTAATATAATTTAATTTGAAAATAATATAATTTAATTTCAAAATAATATAATTTAATTTGAAAAAAATTAAATTTAATTTGAAAATAATATAATTTAATTTGAACATAATATAATTTAATTTGAAAATAATATAATTTAATTTGAAAATAATTCAATTTAATTTTAAAATAACATAATTTAATTTGAAAATAATTAAATTTAATTTGAAAATAATATAATTTAATTTAAAAATAATATAATTTAATTTAAAAGTAATATAATTTAATTTGAAAATAATATAATTTTAATTGAAAATAATATAATTTAATTTGAAAATTATATAATTTAATTTGAAAATCATATAAATTAATTTAAAAATAATATAATTTAGTTTGAAAATCATATAAATTAATTTGAAAATATAATTTAATTTGAAAATAATTAAATTCAATTTGAAAATAATATAATTTAATTTGAAAATAATATAATTTTAATTGAAAATAATATAATTTAATTTAATTTGAAAATAATTTAATTTAATTTGAAAATATTATATTTTGATAATAATATAATTTTATTTGAAAATAATTCAATTTAATTTGAATATAATATAATTTTATTTGAAAATAATATAATTTAATTTAATTTGAAAATTATTTAATTTGTTTCAAAAATAATATAATTTAATTTGAAAATAATATAATTTAATATAAAAATAATTTAATTTAATTTGAAAATAATTTAATTCAATTTGAAAATATTATATATTATTTTGAAAATAATATACTTTTATTTGAAAATAATTCAATTTAATTGGAAAATAATATAATTTAATTTAAAAATAATATAATTTAATTTGAAAATAATATAATTTAAATTGAAAATAACATAATTTAATTTAATTTGAAAATTATTTAATTTGTTTCGAAAATAATAAAATTTAATTTGAAAATAATATAATTTAATATAAAAATAATTTAATTTATTTTGAAAATAATTTAATTTAATTTGAAAATATTATATTTTATTTTGAAAATAATATAATTTTATTTGAAAGTAATTCAATTTAATTTGAAAATAATATAATTTAATTTGAAAATAATATAATTTAATTTCAAAATAATATAATTTAATTTGAAAATAATTAAATTTAATTTGAAAATAATATAATTCAATTTAAAAATAATCTAATTTGAAAGTAATATAATTTAATTTGAAAATAATTAAAAATAATTTGAAAATAATATAATTTAATTTGAACATAATATAATTAAATTTGAAAATAATATAATTTAATTTGAAAATAATTAAATTTAATTTGAAAATAATATAATTTAATTTAATTTAAAAATAATACAATTTTATTTGAAAATAATTCAATTTAATTTGAAAATAAAATATAATTTGAAAATAATATAATATAATTTGAAAATAATATAATTTAATTTGAAAATAATTAAATATAATTTGAAAATAATATAATTTAATTTGAACATAATATAATTTAATTTGAAAATAATATAATTTAATTTGAAAATAATTCAATTTAATTTGAAAATAATATAATTTAATTTGAAAATAATATAATTTAATAAGAAAATAATATAATTTAATTTGAAAATAATATAATTTAATTTGAAAATAATTAAATTTAATTTGAAAATTAATTTAATTTAATTTAAAAATAATATAATATAGTTTGAAAATAATTCAATTTAATTTGAAAATAATATAATTTAATTTGAAAATAATATAATTTAATTTGAAAATAATATAATTAAATTTAAAAATAATTAAATATAATTTGAAAATAATATAATTTAATTTGAACATAATATAATTTAATTTGAAAATAATATAATTTAATTTGAAAATAATTCAATTTAATTTGAAAATAATATAATTTAATTTGAAAATAATATAATTTAATATGAAAATAATTAAATTTAATTTGAAAATAATATAATTTAATTTAATTTAAAAATAATATAATTTAATTTGAAAATAATATAATTTAATTTGAAAATAATATAATTTTAATTGAAAATAATATAATTTAATTTAATTTAAAAATAATTCAATTTTATTCGAAGATAATATATTTTAATTTGAAAATAATAAAATTTAATATAAAAATAATTTAATTTAATTTGAAAATAATTTAATTTAATTTGAAAATAATATAATTTAATTTGAAAATACTTTAATTTAAAAATTAATTTAATTTAATGCGAAAAAAATATAATTTAATTAAAAAATAATTTAATTTAATTTGAAAATTATAGAATTTAATTTGAAAATAATATAATTTAATTTAAAAATAATATAATTTTATTTGAAAATAATATAATTTAATTTTAAAATAATATAATTTCATTTGAAAATAATATAATTTCATTTGAAAATCATAAATTTAATTTAAAAATAATTCAATTTAATTTGAAAATAATATAATTTAATTTGAAAATAATATAATTTAGTTTGAAAATAATATAATTTAATTTGAAAATCATAAATTTATTTTGAAAATAATATAATTTAATTTGAAAATAATTTAATTTAGTTTGAAAATAATATAATTTAATTTGAAAATAATATAATTTAATTTGAAAATCATATAAATTAATTTAAAAATAATATAATTTGATTTGAAAAAAATTAAATTTAATTTGAAAATAATATTATTTAATTTGAAAATAATATAATTTAATTTGAAAATAATTCAATTCCATTTGAAAATAATATAATTTGATTTGAAAATCATAAATTTAATTTGAAAATAATATAATTTAATTTGAAAATAATTCAATTTAATTTGAAAATAATATAATTTAATTTAAACTTAATATAATTTAATTTGAAAATAATATAATTTAATTTGAAAATAATTCAATTTAATTTGAAAATAATATAATTTAATTTGAAAATAATATAATTTTGATTGAAATTAATATAATTTAATTTAATTTAAAAATAATATAATTTACTTTGAAAATAATTAAATTTAATTTGAAAATAATATAATTTAATTTGAAAATAATTTAATTTAATTTGAAAATAATATAATTTAATTTGAAAATAATATAATTTAATTTGAAAATAATATAATGTAATTTGAAAATAATATAATTTAGTTTGAAAATAATATAATTTAATTTGAAAATCATAAATTTAATTTGAAATTAATATAATTTAATTTGAAAATAATTTAATTTAGTTTGAAAATAATATAATTTAATTTGAAAATAATATAATGTAATTTGAAAATCATATAAATTAATTTAAAAATAATATAATTTGATTTGAAAAAAATTAAATTTAATTTGAAAATAATATTATTTAATTTGAAAATAATATAATTTAATTTGAAAATAATTCAATTCCATTTGAAAATAATATAATTTAATTTGAAAATCATAAATTTAATTTGAAAATAATATAATTTAATTTGAAAATAATTCAATTTAATTTGAAAATAATATAATTTAATTTAAACTTAATATAATTTAATTTGAAAATAATATAATTTAATTTGAAAATAATTTAATTTAATTTGAAAATAATATAATTTAATTTGAAAATAATATAATTTTAATTGAAATTAATATAATTTAATTTAATTTAAAAATAATATAATTTAGTTTGAAAATAATTCAATTTAATTTGAAAATAATATAATTTAATTTGAAAGAAATATAATTGAATTTGAAAATAATATAATTTAATATGAAAATAATTAAACTTAATTTGAAAATAATATAATTTAATTTAAAAATAATATAATTTAATTTGAAAATAATATAATTTAATTTGAAAATATTATAATTTTAATTGAAAATAATATAATTTAATTTAAATAATTTTATTTAGTTTGAAAATAATATAATTTAATTTGAAAATAATATAATTTAATTTGAAAATAATATAATTTAATTTGAAAATAATATAATTCAATTTGAAAATATTTCAATTCTATTTGAAAATAATATAATTTAATTTGAAAATAATATAATTTAATTTAATTTAAAAATAATATAATTTAGTTTGAAAATAATTCAATTTAATTTGAAAATAATATAATTTAATTTGAAAATAATATAATTTAGTTTGAAAATAATATAATTTAATTTGAAAATCATAAATTTAATTTGAAAATAATATAATTTAATTTGAAAATAATCTAATTTGAAATTAATATAATTTAATTTGAAAATAATTTAATTTAGTTTGAAAATAATATTATTTAATTTGAAAATAATATAATTTAATTTGAAAATCATATAAATTAATTTAAAAATAATATAATTTGATTTGAAAAAAATTAAATTTAATTTGAAAATAATATTATTTAATTTGAAAATAATATAATTTAATTTGAAAATAATTCAATTCCATTTGAAAATAATATAATTTAATTTGAAAATCATAAATTTAATTTGAAAATAATATAATTTAATTTGAAAATAATTCAATTTAATTTGAAAATAATATAATTTAATTTAAACTTAATATAATTTCATTTGAAAAGAATATAATTTAATTTGAAAATAATTCAATTTAATTTGAAAATAATATAATTTAATTTGAAAATAATATAATTTTAATTGAAATTAATATAATTTAATTTAATTTAAAAATAATATAATTTAGTTTGAAAATAATTCAATTTAATTTGAAAATAATATAATTTAATTTGAAAGAAATATAATTGAATTTGAAAATAATATAATTTAATATGAAAATAATTAAATTTAATTTGAAAATAATATAATTTAATTTAAAAATAATATAATTTAATTTGAAAATAATATAATTTAATTTGAAAATAATATAATTTTAATTGAAAATAATATAATTTAATTTAATTTAAAAATAATATAATTTAGTTTGAAAATAATTCAATTTAATTTGAAAATAATTTATTTTAATTTGAAAATATTATATTTTGAAAATAATATAATTTTATTTGAAAATAATTCAATTTAATTTGAAAATAATATAATTTAATTTGAAAGAAATAAAATTGAATTTGAAAATAATATAATTTAATTTGAAAATATTTTAATTTAAAAACACATTAATTTAATGTGAAAAAAATATAATTAAATTAAAAAATAATTTAATTTAATTTGAAAATTATAGAATTTAATTTGAAAATAATATAATTTGATTTGAAACAAATATAATTTAATTTGAAAATAATTCAATTTAATTTAAAAATAATATATTTAATTTAAAAATAATATAATTTAATTTGAAAATAATATAATTTAATTTGAAAATAATATAATTCAATTTGAAAATAATTCAATTCTATTTGAAAATAATATAATTTAATTTGAAAATAATATAATTTAATTTAATTTAAAAATAATATAATTTAGTTTGAAAATAATTCAATTTAATTTGAAAATAATATAATTTAATTTGAAAATAATATAATTTAATTTAAAAATAATATAATTTAATTTAAAAATAATATAATTTAATTTGAAAATAATATAAATTTAATTAAAAATAATATAATTTAATTTAAATAATTTTATTTAGTTTGAAAATAATATAATTTAATTTGAAAATAATATAATTTAATTTGAAAATAATATAATTTAATTTGAAAATAATATAATTCAATTTGAAAATAATTCAATTCTATTTGAAAATAATATAATTTAATTTGAAAATAATATAATTTAATTTAAAAATAATATAATTTAGTTTGAAAATAATTCAATTTAATTTGAAAATAATATAATTTAATTTGAAAATAATATAATTTAATTTAAAAATAATATAATTTAATTTAAAAATAATATAATTTAATTTGAAAATAATATAAATTTAATTGAAAATAATATAATTTAATTTGAAAATAATATAATTTAATTTAAAAATCATATAAATTAATTTAAAAATAATATAATTTAATTTGAAAATCATATAAATTAATTTGAAAATATTATAATTTAATTTGAAAATAATTAAATTCAATTTGAAAATAATATAATTTAATTTGAAAATAATTTAATTTAATTTGAAAATAATATAATTTAATTTGAAAATGATGTAATTTAATTTGAAAATATTATATTTTGGAAATAATATAATTTTATTTGAAAATAATTAAATTTAATTTGAAAATAATATAATTTAAATTAATTTAAAAATAATATAATTTAATTTGAAATTAATATAATTTAATTTGAAAATAATATAATTTAATTTGAAAATAACATAATTTAATTTAATTTGAAAATAATTTAATTTAATTGGAAAATAATATAATTTAATTTGAAAATAATTTAATTTAATTTGAAAATAATATATTTAATTTAAAAATAATATAATTTAATTTAAAATAATATAATTTAATTTAAATAATTTTATTTAGTTTGAAAATAATATAATTTAATTTGAAAATAATATAATTTAATTTGAAAATAATATAATTTAATTTGAAAATAATATAATTCAATTTGAAAATATTTCAATTCTATTTGAAAATAATATAATTTAATTTGAAAATAATATAATTTAATTTAATTTAAAAATAATATAATTTAGTTTGAAAATAATTCAATTTTATTTGAAAATAATTCAATTTAATTTGAAATTAATATAATTTAATTTGAAAAAAATATAATTTAATTTCAAAATAATATAATTTAATTTGAAAAAAATTAAATTTAATTTGAAAATAATATAATTTAATTTGAACATAATTTAATTTAATTTGAAAATAATATAATTTAATTTGAAAATAATTCAATTTAATTTTAAAATAACATAATTTAATTTGAAAATAATTAAATTTAATTTGAAAATAATATAATTTAATTTAAAAATAATATAATTTAATTTAAAAGTAATATAATTTAATTTGAAAATAATATAATTTTAATTGAAAATAATATAATTTAATTTGAAAATTATATAATTTAATTTGAAAATCATATAAATTAATTTAAAAATAATATAATTTAATTTGAAAATCATATAAATTAATTTGAAAATATAATTTAATTTGAAAATAATTAAGTTCAATTTGAAAATAATATAATTTAATTTGAAAATAATATAATTTTAATTGAAAATAATATAATTTAATTTAATTTGAAAATAATTTAATTTAATTTGAAAATATTATATTTTGATAATAATATAATTTTATTTGAAAATAATTCAATTTAATTTGAATATAATATAATTTTATTTGAAAATAATATAATTTAATTTAATTTGAAAATTATTTAATTTGTTTCAAAAATAATATAATTTAATTTGAAAATAATATAATTTAATATAAAAATAATTTAATTTAATTTGAAAATAATTAAATATAATTTGAAAATAATATAATTTAATTTGAACATAATATAATTTAATTTCAAAATAATTTAATCTGAAAATAATTCAATTTAATTTGAAAATAATAAAATTTAATTTGAAAATAATATAATTTAATTTGAAAATAATTAAATTTAATTTGAAAATAATATAATTTAATTTAAAAATGATATAATTTAATTTAAAAATAATATAATTTAATTTGAAAATAATAATATTTAATTTGAACATAATATAATTTAATTTGAAAATCATATAAATTAATTTGAAAATATTATAATTTAATTTGAAAATAATTAAATTCAATTTGAAAATAATATAATTTAATTTGAAAATAATTAAATTTAATTTGAAAATAATATAATTTATTTGAAAATAATTTAATTTAATTTGAAAATATTATATTTTGAAAATAATATAATTTTATTTGAAAATAATTCAATTTAATTTGAAAATAATATAATTTAATTTAAAAATATTTTAATTTACAAAAAATTTAATTTAATGTGAAAAAAATATAATTTAATTAAAAAATAATTTAATTTAATTTGAAAATTATATAATTTAATTTGAAAATAATATAATTTAATTTAAAAATAATATAATTTAATTTGAAAATAATAATATTTAATTTGAACATAATATAATTTAATTTGAAAATAATATAATTTAATATGGTAATAATATAATTTAATTTGAAAATAATATAATTTAATTTGAAAATAATATAATTTAATTTAAAAATAATTTAATTTAATTTTAAAATAATTAAATTTAATTTAAAAATAATTCAATTTAATTTGAAAATAATATAATTAAATATAATAATAATTTAACTTAACATGAAAATAATTAAATTTAATTTGAAAATAATATAATTTAATTTAATTTAAAAATAATATAATTTAATTTGAAAATAATATATTTTAATTTGAAAATAATATAATTTTAATTGAAAATAATATAATTTAATTTAATTTGAAAATAATTTAATTTGATTCGAAAATAATATAATTTAATTTGAAAATAATATAATTTACTTTGAAAATAATTCAATTTAATTTGAAAATAATATATTTAATTTAAAAATAATATAATTTAATTTGAAAATAATATAATTCAATTTGAAAATAATTAAATTTAATTTGAAAATAATATAATTTAATTCAAAAATAATATAATTTAATTTGAAAATAATTCAATTTAATTTGAAAATAATATAATTTAATTTGAAAATAATTAAATTTAATTTGTAAAATAATATAATTTAATTTAATTTTAAAATAATATAATTTAATTAGAAAATAATATAATTTAATTTGAAAATAATATAATTTAATTTGAAAATAATATAATTCAATTTGAAAATAATTCAATTCAACTTGAAAATAATATAATTTAATTTGAAAATAATATAATTTAATTTGAAAATAATTAAATTTAATTTGAAAATAATATAATTTAATTCAAAAATAATATAATTTAATTTGAAAATAATTCAATTTAATTTGAAAATAATATAATTTAATTTGAAAATAATATAATTTAATTTGAAAATAATATGATTTAATTTGAAAATAATTAAATATAATTTGAAAATAATATAATTTAATTTGAACATAATATAATTTAATTTGAAAATAATTAAATTTAATTTGAAAATAATATAATTTAATTTAAAAATAATATAATTTAATTTAAAAGTAATATAAATTAATTTAAAAATAATATAATTTAATTTGAAAATCATATAAATTAATTTGAAAATATAATTTAATTTGAAAATAATTAAATTCAATTTGAAAATAATATAATTTAATTTGAAAATAATATAATTTTAATTGAAAATAATATAATTTAATTTAATTTGAAAATAATTTAATTTAATTTGAAAATATTATATTTTGATAATAATATAATTTTATTTGAAAATAATTCAATTTAATTTGAATATAATATAATTTTATTTGAAAATAATATAATTTAATTTAATTTGAAAATTATTTAATTTGTTTCAAAAATAATATAATTTAATTTGAAAATAATATAATTTAATATAAAAATAATTTAATTTAATTTGAAAATAATTTAATTCAATTTGAAAATATTATATATTATTTTGAAAATAATATACTTTTATTTAAAAATAATTCAATTTAATTGGAAAATAATATAATTTAATTTAAAAATAATATAATTTAATTTGAAAATAATATAATTTAAATTGAAAATAACATAATTTAATTTAATTTGAAAATTATTTAATTTGTTTCGAAAATAATATAATTTAATATAAAAATAATTTAATTTAATTTGAAAATAATTTAATTTAATTTGAAAATATTATATTTTATTTTGAAAATAATATAATTTTATTTGAAAGTAATTCAATTTAATTTGAAAATAATATAATTTAATTTGAAAATAATATAATTTAATTTCAAAATAATATAATTTAATTTGAAAATAATTAAATTTAATTTGAAAATAATATAATTCAATTTAAAAATAATCTAATTTGAAAGTAATATAATTTAATTTGAAAATAATTTAAAAAAATTTGAAAATAATATAATTTAATTTGAACATAATATAATTAAATTTGAAAATAATATAATTTAATTTGAAAATAATTAAATTTAATTTGAAAATAATATAATTTAATTTAATTTAAAAATAATACAATTTTATTTGAAAATAATTCAATTTAATTTGAAAATAAAATATAATTTGAAAATAATATAATATAATTTGAAAATAATATAATTTAATTTGAAAATAATTAAATATAATTTGAAAATAATATAATTTAATTTGAACATAATATAATTTAATTTGAAAATAATATAATTTAATTTGAAAATAATTCAATTTAATTTGAAAATAATATAATTTAATTTGAAAATAATATAATTTAATATGAAAATAATTTAATTTAATTTGAAAATAATATAATTTAATTTGAAAATAATTAAATTTAATTTGAAAATTAATTTAATTTAATTTAAAAATAATATAATTTAGTTTGAAAATAATTCAATTTAATTTGAAAATAATATAATTTAATTTGAAAATAATATAATTTAATTTGAAAATAATATAATTTAATTTAAAAATAATTAAATATAATTTGAAAATAATATAATTTAATTTGAACATAATATAATTTAATTTGAAAATAATATAATTTAATTTGAAAATAATTCAATTTAATTTGAAAATAATATAATTTAATTTGAAAATAATATAATTTAATATGAAAATAATTAAATTTAATTTGAAAATAATATAATTTAATTTAATTTAAAAATAATATAATTTAATTTGAAAATAATATAATTTAATTTGAAAATAATATAATTCAATTTAAAAATAATTAAATATAATTTGAAAATAATATAATTTAATTTAAAAATAATATAATTTAATATAAAAATAATTTAATTTATTTTGAAAAAAAATTATTTTAATTTGAAAATATTATATTTTGAAAATAATATAATTTAATTTGACAATAATTTAATTTAGTTTGAAAATAATATAATTTATTTTAAAATAATTTGATTTAATTTGAAAATAATATAATTTAATTTGAAAATAATTTAATTTAATTTGAAAATAATATAATTTAATTTGAAAATAATATAATTTTATTTGAAAATAATTCAATTTAATTTAAATATAATATAATTTAATTTGAAAATAATACAATTTAATATGAAAATAATTAAATTAAATTTGAAAATAATAGAATTTAAATTAAAAATAATATAATTTAATTTGAAAATAATATAATTTAATTTGAAAATAATATAATTTTAATTGAAAATAATATAATTTAATTTAATTTAAAAATAATTCAATTTTATTCGAAGATAATATATTTCAATTTGAAAATAATAAAATTTAATATAAAAATAATTTAATTTAATTTGAAAATAATTTAATTTAATTTGAAAATAATATAATTTAATTTGAAAATATTTTAATTTAAAAATTAATTTAATTTAATGCGAAAAAAATATAATTTAATTAAAAAATAATTTAATTTAATTTGAAAATTATAGAATTTAATTTGAAAATAATATAATTTAATTTAAAAATAATATAATTTTATTTGAAAATAATATAATTTAATTTTAAAATAATATAATTTCATTTGAAAATAATATAATTTCATTTGAGAATCATAAATTTAATTTAAAAATAATTCAATTTAATTTGAAAATAATACAATTTAATTTGAAAATAATATAATTTAGTTTGAAAATAATATAATTTAATTTGAAAATCATAAATTTATTTTGAAAATAATATAATTTAATTTGAAAATAATTTAATTTAGTTTGAAAATAATATAATTTAATTTGAAAATAATATAATTTAATTTGAAAATCATATAAATTAATTTAAAAATAATATAATTTGATTTGAAAAAAATTAAATTTAATTTGAAAATAATATTATTTAATTTGAAAATAATATAATTTAATTTGAAAATAATTCAATTCCATTTGAAAATAATATAATTTAATTTGAAAATCATAAATTTAATTTGAAAATAATATAATTTAATTTGAAAATAATTCAATTTAATTTGAAAATAATATAATTTAATTTAAACTTAATATAATTTAATTTGAAAATAATATAATTTAATTTGAAAATAATTCAATTTAATTTGAAAATAATATAATTTAATTTGATAATAATATAATTTTGATTGAAATTAATATAATTTAATTTAATTTAAAAATAATATAATTTAGTTTGAAAATAATTAAATTTAATTTGAAAATAATATAATTTAATTTGAAAATAATTTAATTTAATTTGAAAATAATATAATTTAATTTGAAAATAATATAATTTAATTTGAAAATAATATAATGTAATTTGAAAATAATATAATTTAGTTTGAAAATAATATAATTTAATTTGAAAATCATAAATTTAATTTGAAATTAATATAATTTAATTTGAAAATAATATAATTTTGATTGAAATTAATATAATTTAATTTAATTTAAAAATAATATAATTTAGTTTGAAAATAATTAAATTTAATTTTAAAATAATATAATTTAGTTTGAAAATAATTCAATTTAATTTGAAAATAATATAATTTAATTTGAAAATAATATAATTTAGTTTGAAAATAATATAATTTAATTTGAAAATCATAAATTTAATTTGAAAATAATATAATTTAATTTGAAAATAATCTAATTTGAAATTAATATAATTTAATTTGAAAATAATTTAATTTAGTTTGAAAATAATATTATTTAATTTGAAAATAATATAATTTAATTTGAAAATCATATAAATTAATTTAAAAATAATATAATTTGATTTGAAAAAAATTAAATTTAATTTGAAAATAATATTATTTAATTTGAAAATAATATAATTTAATTTGAAAATAATTCAATTCCATTTGAAAATAATATAATTTAATTTGAAAATCATAAATTTAATTTGAAAATAATATAATTTAATTTGAAAATAATTCAATTTAATTTGAAAATAATATAATTTAATTTAAACTTAATATAATTTAATTTGAAAATAATATAATTTAATTTGAAAATAATTCAATTTTATTTGAAAATAATATAATTTAATTTGAAAATAATATAATTTTAATTGAAATTAATATAATTTAATTTAATTTAAAAATAATATAATTTAGTTTGAAAATAATTCAATTTAATTTGAAAATAATATAATTTAATTTGAAAGAAATATAATTGAATTTGAAAATAATATAATTTAATATGAAAATAATTAAATTTAATTTGAAAATAATATAATTTAATTTAAAAATAATATAATTTAATTTGAAAATAATATAATTTAATTTGAAAATAATATAATTTTAATTGAAAATAATATAATTTAATTTAATTTAAAAATAATATAATTTAGTTTGAAAATAATTCAATTTAATTTGAAAATAATTTATTTTAATTTGAAAATATTATATTTTGAAAATAATATAATTTTATTTGAAAATAATTCAATTTAATTTGAAAATAATATAATTTAATTTAAAAGAAATAAAATTGAATTTGAAAATAATATAATTTAATTTGAAAATATTTTAATTTAAAAACACATTAATTTAATGTGAAAAAAATATAATTAAATTTAAAAATAATTTAATTTAATTTGAAAATTATAAAATTTAATTTGAAAATAATATAATTTGATTTGAAACAAATATAATTTAATTTGAAAATAATTTAATTTAATTTAAAAATAATATATTTAATTTAAAAATAATATAATTTAATTTGAAAATAATATAATTTAATTCGAAAATAATATAATTCAATTTGAAAATAATTCAATTCTATTTGAAAATAATATAATTTAATTTGAAAATAATATAATTTAACTTGAAAATAATTAAATTTAATTTGAAATTAACATAATTTAATTTAATTTAAAAATAATATAATTTAGTTTGAAAATAATTCAATTTAATTTGAAAATAATATAATTTAATTTGATAATAATTTAATATAAAAATAATTTAATTTAATTTAAAAATATTATATTTTATTTTGAAAATAATATACTTTTATTTGAAAATCATTCAATTTAATTTGAAAATAATATAACTTAATTTTAAAATAATATAATTTCATTTGAAAATAATATAATTTAATTTGAAAATAATTTAATTTAGTTTGAAAATAATATAATTTAATCTGAAAATAATATAATTTAATTTGAAAATCATATAAATTAATTTAAAAATAATATAATTTGATTTGAAAAAAATTAAATTTAATTTGAAAATAATATAATTTAATTTGAAAATAATATTATTTAATTTGAAAATAATTCAATTCCATTTGAAAATAATATAATTTAATTTGAAAATCATAAATTTAATTTGAAAATAATATAATTTAATTTGAAAATAATTATATTTAATTTGAAAATAATATAATTATATTTGAACATAATATACTTTAATTTGGAAATAATATAATTTAATTTGAAAATAATTCAATTTAATTTGAAAATAATATAATTTAATTTGAAAATCATAAATTAAATTTGAAAATAATATAATTTAATTTAAAAATAATCTAATTTGAAAATAATATAATTTAATTTGAAAATAATATAATTTAATTATAAAACAATATAATTTTAATTAAAAATAATATAATTTAATTTAATTTAAAAATAATTTAATTTAATTCAAAAATAATATAATTTAATTTGAAACTAATATAATTTAATTTGAAAATATTCTAATTTGAAAATAATATAATTCAATTTGAAAATAATTCAATTCAATTTGAAAATAATATAATTTAATTTAAAAATAATATAATTTAACTTGAAAATAATTTAATTTAATTTGAAATTAATATAATTTAATTTAATTTAAAAATAATATAATTTAGTTTGAAAATAATTCAATTTAATTTGAAAATAATATAATTTAATTTGAAAATAATATAATTTAATTTGAAAATAATATAATTTAATTTGAAAATAATTAAATATAATTTGAAAATAATATAATTTAATTTAAACTTAATATAATTTAATTTGAAAATAATATAATTTAATTTGAAAATAATTCAATTTAATTTGAAAATAATATAATTTAATTTGAAAATAATATAATTTTAATTGAAAATAATATAATTTAATTTAATTTAAAAATAATTTAATTTAATTTAAAAATAATATAATTTAGTTTGAAAATAATTCAATTTAATTTGAAAATAATATAATTTAATTTGAAGATACATTAATTTAATGTGAAAAAATATAATTAAATTAAAAAATAATTTAATTTAATTTGAAAATTATAGAATTTAATTTGAAAATAATATAATTTAATTTGAAACAAATATAATTTAATTTAAAAATAATTCAATTTAATTTAAAAATAATATATTTAATTTAAAAATAATATAATTTAATTTGAAAATAATATAATTTAATTTGAAAATAATATAATTCAATTTGAAAATAATTCAATTTTATTTGAAAATAATATAATTTAATTTGAAAATAATATAATTTAACTTGAAAATAATTAAATTTAATTTGAAATTAATATAATTTAATTTAATTAAAAAATAATATAATTTAGTTTGAAAATAATTCAATTTAATTTGAAAATAATATAATTTAATTTGAAAATAATATAATTTAATTCGAAAATAATATAATTTTTTTTGAAAATTATAATTTAATTTAATTTGAAAATAATATATTTTAATTTGTAAATAATTTAATTTAATTCGAAAATAATATAATTTAATTTAAAAATAATATAATTTAATATAAAAATAATTTAATTTAATTTGAAAGAAATTTATTTTAATTTGAAAATATTACATCTTGAAAATAATATAATTTTATATGAAAACAATTTAATTTAATTTGAAAATAATTCAATTTAAATTGAAAATAATATAATTTAATTTGAAAATAATATAATTTAATTTAATTTAAAAATAATATAATTTAATTTGAAAATAATATAATATAATTTTAATTGAAAATAATATAATTTAATTTGAAAATAGTTTAATTTAATTCGAAAATAATGTAATTTAATTTAAAAATAATATAATTTTATTTGAATATAATATAATTTAATTTGAACATAATATAATTTAATTTGAAAATAATATAATTTAATTTGAAAATAATATAATTTAATTTGAAAATAATATAATTTTATTTGAAAATAATATAATTTAATTTAATTTGAAAATAATTTAATTTGATTCGAAAATAATATAATTTAATTTGAAAATAATATAATTTAATATAAAAATAATTTAATTTAATTTAAAAATTTATATTTTATTTTGAAAATAATATACTTTTATTTGAAAATAATTCAATTTAATTTGAAAATAATATAATTTAATTTGAAAATCATAAATTTAATTTGAAAATAATATAATTTAATTTGAAAATAATCTAATTTAAAAATAATATAATTTAATTTGAAAATAATTCAATTTAATTTGAAAATAATATAATTTAATTTGAAAATAATATAATTTAATTTGAAAATAATTTAATTTGATTCGAAAATAATATAATTTAATTTGAAAATAATATAATTTAATTTGAAAATAATTTAATTTAATTTGAAAATAATATAATTTAATTTGAAAATAATATAATTTTAATTGAAAATAATATAATTTAATTTAATTTGAAAATAATTCAATTTAATTCGAAAATAATATAATTTAATTTGAAAATAATATAATTTAATATAAAAATAATTTAATTTAATTTGAAAATAATTTAATTTAATTCGAAAATATTATATTTTAAAAATAATATAATTTTATTTGAAAATAATTTAATTTAATTTGAAAATAATATAATTTAATTTGAAAATAATATAATTTAATTTGAAAATATTTTAATTTAAAAATAATTTAATTTAATGTGAAAAAAATATAATTTAATTAAAAAATAATTTAATTTAATTTGAAAATTATAGAATTTAAAATAATATAATTTAATTTGAAAATAATATAATTTAATTTGAAAATCATAAATTTATTTTGAATATAATATAATTTAATTTGAAAATAATCTAATTTGAAAATAATATAATTTAATTTGAAAATAATCTAATTTGAAAATAATATAATTTAATTTGAAAATAATTTAATTTAGTTTGAAAATAATATAATTTAATTTGAACATAATATAATTTAATTTGAAAATATTTTAATTTAAAAATACATTAATTTAATGTGAAAAAATATAAGTTAATTAAAAAATAATTTAATTTAATTTGAAAATAATTTAATTTAATTCGAAAATCATAAATTTTAATTTGAAAATAATATAATTTAATTTGAAAATAATTTAATTTGAAAATAATATAATTTAATTTGAAAATAATTTAATTTAATTTGAAAATAATATAATTTAATTTGAAAATAATTTAATTTGAAAATCATATAAATTAATTTGAAAATAATATAATTTAATTTGAAAATAATCAAATTTAATTTAAAAATAATATAATTTAATTTAATTTAAAAATAATATAATTTTATTTGAAAATAATTCAATTTAATTTTAAAATAATATAATTAAATTTGAAAATAATATAATTTAATTTGAAAATATTTTAATTTAAAAATACATTAATTTAATGTGAAAAAATATAAGTTAATTAAAAAATAATTTAATTTAATTTGAAAATAATTTAATTTAATTCGAAAATCATAAATTTTAATTTGAAAATAATATAATTTAATTTGAAAATAATTTAATTTGAAAATAATATAATTTAATTTGAAAATAATTTAATTTAATTTGAAAATATATAGTTTAATTTGAAAATAATTTAATTTAATTTGAAAATAATATAATTTTATTTAAAATAATATAATTTAATTTGAAAATAATCTAATTTGAAAATAATATAATTTAATTTGAAAATAATTTAATTTAGTTTGAAAATAATATAATTTAATTTGAACATAATATAATTTAATTTGAAAATATTTTAATTTAAAAATACATTAATTTAATGTGAAAAAATATAAGTTAATTAAAAAATAATTTAATTTAATTTGAAAATAATTTAATTTAATTTGAAAATCATAAATTTTAATTTGAAAATAATATAATTTAATTTGAAAATAATTTAATTTGAAAATAATTTAATTTAATTTGAAAATAATTTAATTTAATTTGAAAATAATATAATTTAATTTGAAAATAATTTAATTTGAAAATCATATAAATTAATTTGAAAATAATATAATTTAATTTGAAAATAATCAAATTTAATTTAAAAATAATATAATTTAATTTAATTTAAAAATAATATAATTTTATTTGAAAATAATTCAATTTAATTTTAAAATAATATAATTAAATTTGAAAATAATATAATTTAATTTGAAAATATTTTAATTTAAAAATACATTAATTTAATGTGAAAAAATATAAGTTAATTAAAAAATAATTTAATTTAATTTGAAAATAATTTAATTTAATTCGAAAATCATAAATTTTAATTTGAAAATAATATAATTTAATTTGAAAATAATTTAATTTGAAAATAATATAATTTAATTTGAAAATAATTTAATTTAATTTGAAAATAATATAATTTAATTTGAAAATAATTTAATTTAATTTGAAAATAATATAATTTAATTTGAAAATAATATAATTTAATTTGAAAATAATTAAATTTAATTTGAAAATAATATAATTTAATTTAAAAATAATATAATTTAATTTGAAAATAATATAATTTAATTTGAAAATAATATAATTTTAATTGAAAATAAAATAATTTGATTTAATTTGAAAATAATTCAATTTAATTCGAAAATAATATAATTTAATTTGAAAATAATATAATTTAATATAAAAATAATTTAATTTAATTTTAAAATAATTTAATTTAATTTGAAAATATTATATTTTAAAAATATTAGAATTTTATTTGAAAATAATTCAATTTAATTTGAAAATAATATAATTTAATTTGAAAATAATATAATTTAATTTGAAAATAATATAATTTAATTTGAAAATATTTTAATTTAAAAATAATTTAATTTAATGTGAAAAAAATATAATTTAATTAAAAAATAATTTAATTTAAATTGAAAAATTATAGAATTTAATTTGAAAATAATATAATTTAATTTAAAAATATTATAATTTAATTTGAAAATAATATAATTATATTTGAAAATAATATAATTTAATTTAATTTAATTTGAAATTAATATAATTTAATTTGAAAATAATATAATTTAATTTGAAAATATTTTAATTTAAAAATAATTTAATTTAATGTGAAAAAAATATAATTTAATTAAAAAATAATTTAGTTTAATTTGAAAGTTATAGAATTTAATTTGAAAATAATATAATTTAGTTTAAAAATAATATAATTTAATTTGAAAATAATATAATTTAATTTGAACATAATTTAATTTGATTCGAAAATAATATATTTAATTTGAAAATAATACAATTTAATTTGAAAATATTATATTTTATTTTGAAAATAATATACTTTTATTTGAAAATAATTCAATTTAATTTGAAAATAATATAATTTAATATTAAAATAATATAATATAATTTGAAAATCATAAATTTAATTTGAAAATAATATAATTTAATTTCAAAATAATCTCATTTGAAAATAATATAATTTAATTTGCAAATAATTTAATTTAGTTTGAAAATAATATAATTTAATTTGAAAATAATATAATTTAATTTGAAAATCATATAAATTAATTTGAAAATATTATAATTTAATTTGAAAATAATTAAATTTAATTTGAAAATAATATAATTTAAGTTAAAAATAATATAATTGAATTTGAAAATAATTAAATTTAATTTGAAAATAATATAATTTAATTTGAAAATAATTCAATTCAATTTGCAAATAATATAATTTAATATGAAAATAATATAATTTAATATGAAAATAATATAATTTTATTTGAAAATAATATAATTTAATTTAATTTGAAACTAATTTAATTTGATTCAAAAATAATATAATTTAATTTGAAAATAATATAATTTAATATAAAAGTAATTTAATTTAATTTGAAAATAATTTAATTTAATTTTCAAATATTATTTTTTATTTTGAAAATAATAAACTTTTATTTAAAAATAATTTAATTTAATTTGAAAATAATATAATTTAAATTGAAAATAATAAAATTTAATTTGAAAATAATCTAATTTGAAAATAATATAATTTAATTTGAAAATAATTTAATTTAGTTTGAAAATAATATAATTTAATTTGAAAATAATATAATTTAATTTGAAAATCATATAAATTAATTTGAAAATATTATAATTTAATTTGAAAATATTTCAATTTAATTTGAAAATAATATAATTTAATTTAAAAATAATATAATTGAATTTGAAAATAATTAAATTTAATTTGAAAATAATATAATTTAATTTGAAAATAATTCAATTCAATTTGCAAATAATATAATTTAATATGAAAATAATATAATTTAATATGAAAATAATATAATTTTATTTGAAAATAATATAATTTAATTTAATTTGAAACTAATTTAATTTGATTAAAAAATAATATAATTTAATTTGAAAATAATATAATTTAATATAAAAGTAATTAAATTTAATTTGAAAATAATTTAATTTAATTTTAAAATATTATTTTTTATTTTGAAAATAATAAACTTTTATTTAAAAATAATTTAATTTAATTTAAAAATAATATAATTTAAATTGAAAATAATAAAATTTAATTTGAAAATAATCTAATTTGAAAATAATATAATTTAATTTGAAAATAATTTAATTTAGTTTGAAAATAATATAATTTAATTTGAAAATAATATAATTTAATTTGAAAATCATACAAATTAATTTAAAAATAATTTAATTTAAATTGAAAATAATTAAATTTAATTTAAAAATAATATAATTTAATTTGAAAATAATATAATTTAATTTGAAAATAATTCAATTCAATTTGAAAATAATATAATTTAATTTGAAAATAATATAAATTAATTTGAAAATAATTAAATTAAATTTGAAAATAATATAATTTAATTTAATTTAAATAATATAATTTAATTTGAAAATAATTTAATTTAGTTTGAAAATAATATAATTTAATTTGAAAATAATATAATTTAAGTTGAAAATAATTAAATTAAATTTGAAAATAATATAATTTAATTTAAAAATAATATAATTTTAATTGAAAATAATATAATTTAATTTAATTTAAAAATAATTATATTTTATTCGAAAATAATATAATTTAATTTGAAAATAATATAATTTAATATAAAAATAATTTAATTTAATTTGAAAATAATTTTATTTAATTTGAAAATAATATAATTTAATTTGAAAATATTTTAATTTAAAAATAATTTAATTTAATGTGAAAAAATATAATTTAATTAAAAAATAATTTAATTTAATTTGAAAATTATAGAATTTAATTTGGAAATAATATAATTTAATTTGAAAATAATATAATTTTATTTGAAAATAATATAATTTAATTTGAAAATCATATAAATTAATTTAAAAATAATATAATTTAATTTAAAAATAATTAAATTTAATTTGAAAATAATATAATTTAATTTGAAAATAATATAATTTAATTTGAAACAAATATAATTTAATTTGAAAATAATTCAATTTAATTTGAAAATAATATATTTAATTTAAAAATAATATAATTTAATTTGAAAATAATATAATTTAATTTGAAACAAATATAATTTAATTTGAAAATAATTCAATTTAATTTGAAAATAATATATTCAATTTAAAAATAATATAATTTAATTTGAAAATATATAATTTAATATGATAATAATATAATTTAATTTGAAAATAATATAATTTAATATAAAAATAATTTAATTTAATTTGAAAATATTATATTTTATTTTGAAAATAATATACTTTTATTTGAAAATAATTCAATTTAATTTGAAAATAATATAATTTAATTTTAAAATAATATAATTTAATTTGAAAATAATATAATTTAATTTGAAAATAATTTGATTTAATTTGAAAATATATCATTTAATTTAAAAATAATTTAATTTAATTTGAAAATAATATAATTTAATTTAAAAATAATATAATTTAATTTGAAAATAAAATAATTTAATTTAATTTGAAAATAATATATTTTAATTTGAAAATAATTCAATTTAATTTGAAAATAATATAATTTAATTTAAAAATAATATAATTTAACTTGAAAATAATATAATTTAATTTGAAAATAATATAATTTTAATTGAAAATAATATAATTTAATTTAATTTGAAAATAATTCAATTTAATTCGAAAATAATATAATTTAATTTGAAAATAATATAATTTAATATAAAAATAATTTAATTTAATTTGAAAATAATTTAATTTAATTTGAAAATAATATATTTTAATTTGAAAATAATTCAATTTAATTTGAAAATAATATAATTTAATTTGGAAATAATATAATTTAATTTGAAAATAATATAATTTAATTTAAAAATAATGTAATTTAATTTGAAAATAATATAATTTAATTTGAAAATAATCTAATTTAATATAAAAATAATTTAATTTAATTTGAAAAAATTATATTTTATTTTGAAAATAATATACTTTTACTTGAAAATAATTCAATTTAATTTTAAAATAATTTAATTTATTTTAAAATAATATAATTTAATTTGGAAATAATATAATTTAATTTGAAAATCATAAATTAAATTTGAAAATAATATAATTTAATTTGAAAATAATCTAATTTGAAAATAATAAAATTTAATTTGAAAATAATTTAATTTAGTTTGAAAATAATATAATTTAATTTGAAAATAATATAATTTAATTTGAAAATCATATAAATTAATTTGAAAATAATATAATTTAATTTGAAAATAATTAAATTTAATTTGAAAATAATATAATTTAATTTAATTTAAAAATAATATAATTTAATTTGAAAATAATTTAATTTAGTTTGAAAATAATATAATTTAATTTGAAAATAATTTAATTTAGTTTGAAAATAATACAATTTAATTTGAAAATAATATAATTTAATTTGAAAATAATATAATTTAATTTGAAAATAATATAATTTAATTTAAAAAAAATATAATTTAATTTGAAAATAATATTATTTAATTTGAACATAATATAATTTAATTTGAAAATAATATAATTTAATATTACAATAATATAATTTAATTTGAAAATAATATAATTTAATTTGAAAATAATATAGTTTAATTTGAAAATAATTTAATTTAATTCGAAAATCATAAATTTTAATTTGAAAATAATATAATTTAATTTGAAAATAATTTAATTTAATATTATAATAATATAATTTAATTTGAAAATAATATAATTTAATTTGAAAATAATTTAATTTAATTTGAAAATAATATAATTTAATTTAAAAAAAATATAATTTAATTTGAAAATAATATTATTTAATTTGAACATAATATAATTTCATTTGAAAATAATATAATTTAATATTATAATAATATAATTTAATTTGAAAATAATATAATTATATTTGAAAATAATATAATTTAATTTAATTTGAAAATAATTTAATTTGATTCGAAAATAATATAATTTAATTTGAAAATAATCTAATTTAATATAAAAATAATTTAATTTAATTTGAAAATATTATATTTTATTTTGAAAATAATATACTTTTACTTGAAAATAATTCAATTATATTTGAAAATAATATAATTTAATTTTAAGATAATATAATTTAATTTGAAAATAATATAATTTAATTTGAAAATCATAAATTAAATTTGAAAATAATATAATTTAATTTGAAAATAATCTAATTTGAAAATAATATAATTTAATTTGAAAATAATTTAATTTAGTTTGAAAATAATATAATTTAATTTGAAAATAATATAATTTAATTTGAAAATCATATAAATTAATTTGAAAATAATATAATTTAATTTGAAAATAATTAAATTTAATTTGAAAATTATATAATTTAATTTAATTTAAAAATAATATAATTTTATTTGAAAATAATTCAATTTAATTTGAAAATAATATAATTTAATTTGAAAATAATATAATTTAATTTGAAAATAATATAATTTAATTTGAAAATATTTTAATTTAAAAATACATTAATTTAATGTGAAAAAATATAATTTAATTAAAAAATAATTTAATTTAATTTGAAAATTATAGAATTTAATTTGAAAATAATATAATTTAATTTGAAAGAAATATAATTTAATTTGAAAATAATTCAATTTAATTTGAAAATAATATATTTAATTTAAAAATAATATAATTTAATCTAAAAATAATAAAATTTAATTTGAAAATAATATAATTCAATTTTAAAATAATTCAATTCAATTTGAAAATAATATAATTTAATTTGAAAATAATATAATTTAACTTGAAAATAATTAAATTTAATTTGAAATTAATATAATTTAATTTAAAAATAATATAATTTAGTTTGAAAATAATACAATTTTATTTGAAAAAACTATAATTTAATTTGAAAATAATATAATTTAATTTGAAAATAATATAATTTAATTTAAAAATAATTTAATTTAATTCGAAAATCATAAATTTTAATTTGAAAATAATATAATTTATTTTGAAAATAATATAATTTAATTTGGAAATAATTTAATTTAATTTGAAAATAATATAATTTAATTTTAAAATAATTTGATTTAATTTGAAAATATATAATTTAATTTGAAAATAATTTAATTTAATTTGAAAATAATATAATTTAATTTGAAAATAATTTAATTTGAAAATAATATAATTTATTTTGAAAATAATATAATTTAATTTAAAAATAATATAATTTAATTTGGAAATAATATTATTTAATTTGAACATAATATAATTTAATTTGAAAGTAATATAATTTAATATGATAATAATATAATTTAATTTGAAAATAATATAATTTTATGTGAAAATAATATAATTATTATTTAAAAATAATTTAATTTAATTCAAAAATCATAAATTTTATTTTGAAAATAATATAATTTAATTTGAAAATAATTTAATTTGAAAATAATATAATTTAATTTGAAAATAATATAATTTAATTTTAAAATAATTTGATTTAATTTGAAAATATATAATTTAATTTGAAAATGATTTAATTTTATTTGAAAATAATATAATTGAATTTAATTTGAAAATAATATAATTTAATTTGAAAATAATTCAATTTAATTCGAAAATAATATAATTTAATTTGAAAATAATATAATTTAATATAAAAATAATTTAATTTAATTTCAAAATAATTTAATTTAATTTGAAAATATTATATTTTAAAAATAATATAATTTAATTTGAAAATAATTCAATTTAATTTGAAAATATTATAATTTAATCTGAAAATAATATAAATTAATTTGAAAATAATATAATTTAATTTGAAAATATTTTAATTTAAAAATAATTTAATTTAATGTGAAAAAAATAAAATTTAATTAAAAAATAATTTAATTTAATTTGAAAATTATAGAATTTAATTTGAAAATAATTTAATTTAATTTAAAAATAATATAATTTAATTTGAAAATAATATAATTATATTTGAAAATAATATAATTTAATTTGAAAATAAAATAATTTAATTTGAAAATAATATAATTTAATTTGAAAATATTTTAATTTAAAAATAATTTAATTTAATGTGAAAAAAATATAATTTAATAAAAAAATAATTTAATTTAATTTGAAAATTATAGAATTTAATTTGAAAATAATTTAATTTAATTTAATTTAAAAATAATATAATTTTATTTGAAAATAATTCAATTTAATTTCAAAATAATATAATTTAATTTGAAAATAAAATAATTTAATTTGAAAATAATATAATTTAATTTGAAAATCATAAATTTAATTTGAAAATAATATAATTTAATTTGAAAATAATTCAATTCAATTTGAAAATAATATAATTTAATTTGAAAATAATATAAATTAATTTGAAAATAATTAAATTTATTTTGAAAATAATATAATTTAATTTAATTTAAAAATAATATAATTTTATTTGAAAATAATTCAATTTAATTTGAAAATAAAATAATTTAATTTGAAAATAATATAATTAAATTTGAAAATAATATAATTTAATTTGAAAATAATTAAATTTAATTTGAAAATAATATAATTTAATTTGAACATAATATAATTTAATTTGGAAATAATATAATTTAATTTGAAAATAATTTAATTTAATTTGAAAATAATATAATTTAATTTGAAAATCATAAATTTAATTTAAAAATAATATAATTTAATTTGAAAATAATCTAATTTGAAAATAATATAATTTAATTTGAAAATAATTTAATTTAGTTTGAAAATAATATAATTTAATTTAAAAATATTATAATTTAATTTGAAAATAATTTAATTTAGTTTGAAAATAATATAATTTAATTTGAAAATAATATAATTTAATTTGAAATTAATTAAGTTTAATTTGAAAATAATATAATTTAATTTAATTTAAAAATAATATAATTTTATTTGAAAATAATTCAATTTAATTTAAAAATAATATAATTTAATTTGAAGATAATATAATTTAATTTGAAAATAATATAATTTAATTTAAAAATCATAAATTTAATTTGAAAATAATTAAATTTAATTTGAAAATAATATAATTTAATTTGAAAATAATATAATTTAATTTGAAAATAATTCAATTCAATTTGAAAATAATATAATTTAATTTGAAAATAATATAAATTAATTTGAAAATAATTAAATTTATTTTGAAAATAATATAATTTAATTTAATTTAAAAATAATATAATTTTATTTGAAAATAATTCAATTTAATTTGAAAATAATATAATTTAATTTAAAAATAATATAATTAAATTTGAAAATAATATAATTTAATTTGAAAATAATTAAATTTTATTTGAAAATAATATAATTTAATTTGAACATAATATAATTTAATTTGGAAATAATATAATTTAATTTGAAAATAATTCAATTTAATTTGAAAATAATATAATTTAATTTGAAAATCATAAATTTAATTTAAAAATAATATAATTTAATTTGAAAATAATCTAATTTGAAAATAATATAATTTAATTTGAAAATAATTTAATTTAGTTTGAAAATAATATAATTTAATTTGAAAATAATATAATTTAATTTGAAAATCATATAAATTAATTTTAAAATAATATAATTTAATTTGAAAATAATTAAATTTAATTTTAAAATAATTTAATTTAATTTGAAAATAATATAATTCAATTTGAAAATAATTTAATTTAATTTGAAAATTATAGAATTTAATTTGAAAATAATATAATTTTACTTGAAAATAATTAAATTTAATTTGAAATTAATATAATTTTATTTAATTTAAAAATAATATAATTTAGTTTGAAAATAATTCAATTTAATTTGAAAATAATATAATTTAATTTGAAAATAATTTAATTTAATTTGAAAATAATTTAATTTAATTTGAAAATAATAAAATTTTATTTGAAAATAATATAATTTAATTTAAAAATAATATAATTTAATTTGAAAATAATATAATTATATTTGAAAATAATATAATTTAATTTAATTTGAAAATAATATAATTTAATTTGAAATTCATAAATTTAATTTGAAAATAATATAATTTAATTTGAAAATAATCTAATTTGAAAATAATATAATTTAATTTGAAAATAATTAAATTTAATTTGAAAATAATATAATTTTATTTGAAAATAATATAATTTAATTTAAAAATAATTTAATTTAATTTGAAAATAATTTAATTTAATTCGAAAATCATAAATTTTAATTTGTAAATAATATAATTTAATTTGTAAATAATTTAATTTGAAAATAATATAATTTAATTTGAAAATAATTTAATTTAATTTGAAAATAATAAAATTTAATTTTAAAATAATTCAATTTAATTTGAAAATAATATAATTTAATTTGATAATAATATAATTTAATTTGAAAATATTTTAATTTAAAAATATTTTCATTTAATGTGAAAAAAATATAATTTAATTTAAAAATAATTTAATTTAATTTAAAAATTATAGAATTTAATTTGAAAATAATATAATTTAATTTAAAATTAATGTATCTTAATTTGAAAATAATATAATTGAATTTGAACATAATATAATTTAATTTGAAAATAATATAATTTAATTTGAAAATAATATAATTTAATTTGAAAATATTTTAATTTAAAAATACATTCATTTAATGTGAAAAAAATATAATTTAATTAAAAAATCATTTAATTTAATTTGAAAATAATATAATTTAATTTGAAAGAAATATAATTTAATTTGAAAATAATTCAATTTAATTTGAAAATATTATATTTTATTTAAAAATAATATAATTTAATTTGAAAATAATTCAATTCAATTTGAAAATAATATAATTTAATTTGAAAATAATATAATTTAACTTGAAAATAATTAAATTTAATTTGAAATTAATATAATTTAATTTAATTTAAAATAATATAATTTAGTTGGAAAATAATACAATTTAATTTGAAAATAATATAATGTAATTTGAAAATAATATAATTTAATTTGAAAATAATATTATTTAATTTGAACATAAAATAATTTAATTTGAAAATAATATAATTTAATATGATAATAATATAATTTAATTTGAAAATAATATAATTTTATTTGAAAATAATATAATTTAATTTAAAAATAATTTAATTTAATTCGAAAATCATAAATTTTAATTTGAAAATAAAATAATTTAATTTAAAAATAATATAATTTAATTTGAAAATAATATAATTTTAATGGAAAATAATATAATTTAATTTAATTTGAAAATAATTCAATTTAATTCGAAAATAATATAATTTAATTTCAAAATAATATAATTTAATATTAAAATAAATTAAATTTAATTTCAAAATAATTTAATTTAATTTGAAAATATTATATTTTAAAAATAATATAATTTAATTTGAAAATAATATAATTTAATTTGAAAATAATATAATTTAATTTGAAAATAATATAATTTAAAAATAATTTAATTTAATGTGAAAAAAATATAATTTAATTAAAAAATAATTTAATTTAATTTGAAAATTATAGAATTTAATGAGAAAATAATATAATTTAATTTAAAAATAATATAATTTAATATGAAAATAATATAATTATATTTGAAAATAATATAATTTAATTTAATTTAATTTGAAAATAATATAATTTAATTTAAAAATAATATAATTTAATTTGAAAATATTTTAATTTAAAAATAATTTAATTTAATGTGAAAAAAATATAATTTATTTAAAAAATAATTTAGTTTATTTTGAAAATTATAGAATTTAATTTGAAAATAATATAATTTAATTTAAAAATAATATAATTTAATTTGAAAATAATATAATTTAATTTGAACATAATATAATTTAATTTGAAAATAATATAATTTAATTTAATTTGAAAATAATTTAATTTGATTCGAAAATAATATAATTTAATTTCAAAATAATATAATTTAATATTAAAATAATTTAATTTAATTTGAAAATATTATATTTTATTTTGAAAATAATATACTTTTATTTGAAAATAATTCAATTTAATTTGAAAATAATATAATTTAATTTTAAAATAATATTATTTTTTTTGAAAATAATATAATTTAATTTGAAAATCATAAATTTAATTTGAAAAAAATATAATTTAATTTGAAAATAATTTAATTTAGTTTGAAAATAATATAATTTAATTTGAAAACTAATATAATTTAATTTGAAAATCATATAAAATAATTTGAAAATAATATAATTTAATTTGAAAATAATTAAATTTAATTTGAAAATAATATAATTTAATTTGAAAAATATAATTTAATTAGAAAATAATATAATTTAATTTGAAAATCATAAATTTAATTTGAAAATAATATAATTTAATTTGAAAATAATATAATTTAATTTGAAAATCATATAAATTAATTTAAAAATAATATAATTTGAAAATAATTAAATTTAATTTGAAAACAATATAATTTAATTTGAAAATAATATAATTTAATTTGAAAATAATTCAATTCAATTTGAAAATAATATAATTTAATTTGAAAATAATATAAATTAATTTGAAAATAATTAAATTTAATTTGAAAATAATATAATTTAAGTTGAAAATAACATAATTTAATATGAAAATAATTCAATTTAATTTGAAAATAAAATAATTTAATTTGAAAATAATATAATTAAAATTGAAAATAATTAAATTTAATTTGAAAATAATATAATTTAATTTAATTTAAAAATAATATAATTTTATTTGAAAATAATTCAATTTAAATTGAAAATAATATAATTTAATATGAAAATAATACAATTTTATTTGAAAATAATATAATTTAATTTAATTTGAAACTAATTTAATTTGATTCGAAAATAATATAATTTAATTTGAAAATAATATAATTTAATATAAAAGTAATTTAATTTAATTTGAAAATATTATATTTTATTTTGAAAATAATATACTTTTATTTAAAAATAATTCAATTTAATTTGAAAATAGTATAATTTAATTTGAAAATAATATAATTTAATTTGAAAATAATTTAATTTAATTTGAAAATCATAAATTTAATTTGAAAATAATATAATTTAATTTAAAAATAATATAATTTAATTTGAAAATATTTTAATTTAAAAATAATTGAATTTAACGTGAAAAAAATATAATTTATTTAAAAAATAATTTAGTTTAATTTGAAAATTATAGAATTTAATTTGAAAATAATATAATTTAATTTGAAAATAATATAATTTAATTTGAACATAATATAATTTAATTTGAAAATAATATAATTTAATTTAATTTGAAAATAATTTAATTTGATTCGAAAATAATATAATTTAATTTCAAAATAATATAATTTAATATTAAAATAATTTAATTTAATTTGAAAATATTATATTTTATTTTGAAAATAATATACTTTTATTTGAAAATAATTCAATTTAATTTGAAAATAATATAATTTAATTTTAAAATAATATTATTTAATTTGAAAATAATATAATTTAATTTGAAAATCATAAATTTAATTTGAAAAAAATATAATTTAATTTGAAAATAATTTAATTTAGTTTGAAAATAATATAATTTAATTTGAAAACTAATATAATTTAATTTGAAAATCATATAAAATAATTTGAAAATAATATAATTTAATTTGAAAATAATTAAATTTAATTTGAAAATAATATAATTTAATTTGAAAATAATATAATTTAATTAGAAAATAATATAATTTAATTTGAAAATCATAAATTTAATTTGAAAATCATAAATTTAATTTGAAAATAATATAATTTAATTTGAAAATAATATAATTTAATTTGAAAATAATATAATTTAATTAGAAAATAATATAATTTAATTTGAAAATCATAAATTTAATTTGAAAATAATTAAATTTAATTTGAAAACAATATAATTTAATTTGAAAATAATATAATTTAATTTGAAAATAATTCAATTCAATTTGAAAATAATATAATTTAATTTGAAAATAATATAAAATAATTTGAAAATAATTAAATTTAATTTGAAAATAATATAATTTAAGTTGAAAATAACATAATTTAATATGAAAATAATTCAATTTAATTTGAAAATAATATAATTTAATTTGAAAATAATATAATTAAAATTGAAAATAATTAAATTTAATTTGAAAATAATATAATTTAATTTAATTTAAAAATAATATAATTTTATTTGAAAATAATTCAATTTAAATTGAAAATAATATAATTTAATATGAAAATAATACAATTTTATTTAAAAATAATATAATTTAATTTAATTTGAAACTAATTTAATTTGATTCGAAAATAATATAATTTAATTTGAAAATAATATAATTTAATATAAAAGTAATTTAATTTAATTTGAAAATATTATATTTTATTTTGAAAATAATATACTTTTATTTAAAAATAATTCAATTTAATTTGAAAATAATTTAATTTAATTTGAAAATCATAAATTTAATTTGAAAATAATATAATTTAATTTGAAAATAATCTAATTTAAAAATAATATAATTTAATTTGAAAATAATTTAATTTAGTTTGAAAATAATATAATTTAATTTGAAAACTAATATAATTTAATTTGAAAATCATATAAAATAATTTGAAAATAATATAATTTAATTTGAAAATAATTAAATTTAATTTGAAAATAATATAATTTAATTTGAAAATAATATAATTTAATTAGAAAATAATATAATTTAATTTGAAAATCATAAATTTAATTTGAAAATAATATAATTTAATTTGAAAATAATATAATTTAATTTGAAAATCATATAAATTAATTTAAAAATAATATAATTTGAAAATATTTAAATTTAATTTGAAAACAATATAATTTAATTTGAAAATAATATAATTTAATTTGAAAATAATTCAAATCAATTTGAAAATAATATAATTTAATTTGAAAATAATATAAATTAATTTGAAAATAATTAAATTTAATTTGAAAATAATATAATTTAATTTAATTTAAAAATAATATAATTTTATTTGAAAATAATTCAATTTAATTTGAAAATAATATAATTTAATTTGAAAATAATATAATTCAATTTGAAAATAATATAATTTAATTTGAAAATAATTAAATTTAATTTGAAAATAATATAATTTAATTTGAACATAATATAATTTAATTTGGAAATAATATAATTTAATTTGAAAACCATTTAATTTAATTTGAAAATAATATAATTTAATTTGAAAATCATAAATTTAATTTAAAAATAATATAATTTAATTTTAAAATAATCTAATTTGAAAATAATATAATTTAATTTGAAAATAATTTAATTTAGTTTGAAAATAGTATAATTTAATTTGAAAATAATATAATTTAATTTGAAAATCATATAAATTAATTAGAAAATAATATAATTTAATATAAAAATACACTTTTTTATTAAATTATATAATTTAATTTGAAAATAATTGAATTTAATTTGAAAATAATATAATTTAAGTTGAAAATAACATAATTTAATATGAAAATAATTCAATTTAATTTCAAAATAATATAATTTAATTTGAAAATAATATAATTAAAATTGAAAATAATTAAATTTAATTTTAAAATAATATAATTTAATTTAATTTAAAAATAATATAATTTTATTTGAAAATAATTTAATTTAATTTGAAAATCATAAATTTAATTTGAAAATAATATAATTTAAATTGAAAATAATATAATTTAATATGAAAATAATACAATTTTATTTGAAAATAATATAATTTAATTTAAATTGGAACTAATTTAATTTGATTCGAAAATAATATAATTTAATTTGAAAATAATATAATTTAATATAAAAGTAATTTAGTTTAATTTGAAAATATTATATTTTATTTTGAAAATAATATACTTTTATTTAAAAATAATTCAATTTAATTTGAAAATAGTATAATTTAATTTGAAAATAATATAATTTAATTTGAAAATAATTTAATTTAATTTGAAAATCATAAATTTAATTTGAAAATAATATAATTTAATTTGAAAATAATCTAATTTAAAAATAATATAATTTAATTTGAAAATAATTTAATTTAGTTTGAAAATAATATAATTTAATTTGAAAATAATATAATTTAATTTGAAAATAATATAATTTAATTTGAAAATATTATAATTTAATTTGAAAATCATAAATTTAATTTGAAAATAATATAATTTAATTTGAAAATAATATAATTTAATTTGAAAATCATATAAATTAATTTCAAAATAATATAATTTGAAAATAATTAAATTTAATTTGAAAACAATATAATTTAATTTGAAAATAATATAATATAATTTAATTTAAAAATAATATAATTTTAATTGAAAATAATTCAATTTAATTTGAAAATAATATAATTTAATTTGAAAATAATATAATTCAATTTAAAAATAATATAATTTAATTTAAAAATAATTAAATTTAATTTGAAAATAATATAATTTAATTTGAAAATAATATAATTTAATTCTAAAATAATTCAATTCAATTTGAAAATAATATAATTTAATTTGAAAATAATATAAATTAATTTGAAAATAATTAAATTAAATTTGAAAATAATATAATTTAATTTAATTAAAAAATAATTTATTATTATTTGAAAATAATTCAATTTAATTTAAAAATAATATAATTTAATTTGAAAAAAAAAAAATTTTATTTGAAAATGATATAATATAATTTGAAAATATTTTTATTTAATATGAAAATAATTTAATTAAATTTTAAAATAATTTAATTTAATTTGAAAATAATTTAATTTAATTTGAAAATAATTTAATTTAATTTGAAAATAATTTAATGTAATTTAAAAATAATTAAATTTAATTTGAAAATAATTTTATTTTATTTGAAAATAATATAATTTAATTTGAATATATTATATATATATTTTATTTAAATATTATATTTTATTTTGAAATAAATATACTTTTATTTGAAAATAAATCAATTTAATTTAAAAATAATTTAATTTATTTTTAAAATAATATAATTTAATTTTGAAAATAATATAATTTAATTTTAATATCATAAATTTAATTTGAAAATAATATAATTTAATTTGAAAATAATCTAATTTGAAAATAATATAATTTAATTTGAAAATAATTTAATTTAGAAATAATATAATTTAGTTTTAAAATAATATAATTTAATTTGAAAATAACATAATTTAATTTGAAAATCATAAATTTAATTTGAAAATAATATAATTTAATTTGAAAATAATCTAATTTGAAAATCATATAAATTAATTTGAAAATAATATAATTTAATTTGAAAATAATTAAATTTAATTTGAAAATAATATAATTTAATTTAATTTAAAAATAATATAATTTTATTTGAAAATAATTCAATTTAATTTGAAAATAATATAATTTAATTTGAAAATAATATAATTTAATTTGAAAATAATATAATTTAATTTGAAAATATTATAATTTAATTTGAAAATCATAAATTTAATTTGAAAATAATATAATTTAATTTGAAAATAATATAATTTAATTTGAAAATAATATAATTCAATTTAAAAATAATATAATTTAATTTGAAAATAATTAAATTTAATTTGAAAATAATATAATTTAATTTGAACATAATATAATTTAATTTGGAAATAATATAATTTAATTTGAAAATCATAAATTTAATTTGAAAATAATATAATTTAATTTGAAAATCATAAACTTAATTTAAAAATTATATAATTTAATTTTAAAATAATCTAATTTGAAAATAATATAATTTAATTTGAAAATAATTTAATTTAGTTTGAAAATAGTATAATTTAATTTGAAAATAATGTAATTTAATTTGAAAATCATATAAATTAATTAGAAAATAATATAATTTAATATAAAAATATACTTTTTTATTAAATTATATAATTTAATTTGAAAATAATTAAATTTAATTTGAAAATAATATAATTTAATTTAATTTAAAAATAATATAATTTAATTTGAAAATAATATATTTTAATTTGAAAATAATATAATTTAATTTGAAAATAATTCAATTCAATTTGAAAATAATATAATTTAATTTGAAAATAATATAAATTAATTTGAAAATAATTAAATTTAATTTGAAAATAATATAATATAATTTAATTTAAAAATAATATAATTTTAATTGAAAATAATTCAATTTAATTTGAAAATAATATAATTTAATTTGAAAATAATATAATTCAATTTAAAAATAATATAATTTAATTTGAAAATAATTAAATTTAATTTGAAAATAATATAATTTAATTTGAACATAATATAATTTAATTTGGAAATAATATAATTTAATTTGAAAACCATTTAATTTAATTTGAAAATAATATAATTTAATTTGAAAATCATAAATTTAATTTAAAAATTATATAATTTAATTTTAAAATAATCTAATTTGAAAATAATATAATTTAATTTGAAAATAATCTAATTTGAAAATAATATAATTTAATTTGAAAATAATATAATTTAATTTGAAAATATTTTAATTTAAAAATAATGTAATTTAATGTGAAAAAAATATAATTTAATTAAAAAATAATTTTATTTAATTTGAAAATTATATTAATTAATTTGAAAATAATATAATTTAATTTAAAAAAAAAATAATTTAATTTGAAAATAATATAATTTAATTTGAACTTAATATAATTTAATTTGAAAATGATATAATTTAATATGAAAATAATATAATTTAATTTGAAAATTATATAATTTTATTTGAAAATAATATAATTTAATTTAAAAATAATTTAATTTAATTTGAAAATAATTTAATTTAATTTGAAAATAATTTAATTTAATTTGAAAATCATAAATTTAATTTGAAAATAATACAATTTAATTTAAAAATAATTTAATTTAAAAATAATATAATTTTATTTGAAAATATTTTAATTTAATTTGAAAATAATATAATTTAATTTGAAAATAATTTAATTTAATTTGAAAATAATTTAATTTAATTTGTAAATAATTTAATTTAATTTGAAAATAATTTAATTTAATTTGAAGATAATTTAAATTAATTTGAATATAATATAATTTGAAAATAATTTAAAAATATAATTTGAATATAATATAATTTAATTTGAAAATAATTTAATTTAATTTGAAAATAATTTAATTTAATTTGGAAATAATTTAATTTAATTTGAAATTAATTTAATTTAATTTGAAAATAATATAATTTAATTTGAAAAAAAAATAATTTTATTTGAAAATGATATAATATAAATTGAAAATATTTTTATTTAATATGAAAATAATTTAATTTAATTTGAAAATAAATTTAATTTGAAAATAATTTAATTTAATTTGAAAATAATTTAATTTAATTTGAAAATAATTTAATTTAATTTAAAAATAATTTAATTTAATTTGAAAATAATTTTATTTTATTTGAAAATAATATAATTTAATTTGAAAATAATTTATTTTTATTTGCAGAAATTAGAATTTATTTTGAATATAATATAATTTAATTTTAAAATAACTTAATTTTATTTGACAATAATATAATTTAATTTGAAAATAATTTAATTTAATTTGAAAATAATTTAATTTAATTTGAAAATAATTTAATTTAATTTGAAAATAATATAATTAAATTTAAAAATATAATTTCATTTAAAAATAATTTAATTTAATTTGAAAATAATTTAATTTAATATGAAAATAATTTAATCTAATTCGAAAATAATTCAATTTTGTTTGAAAATAATTTAATTTAATTTGAAAATAATTTAATTTAATTCGAAAATAATTTAATATAATTTGAAAATATTTAAATTTAATTAAAAAATAATTTAATTTAATTTGAAAATAATTTTAATTAGAAAATAATTTAATTTAATTTCAAAATAATTTAATTTAATTTGAAAATAATATAATTTAATTTGGAAATAATTCAATTTTATTTGAAAATAATATAATTTAATTTGAAAATACTTTAATTTAATTTTAAAATAATTTAGTTTAATTTAAAAATAATTTAATTTAATTTGAAAATAATATAATTTTAATTGAAAATAATATATTTTAATTTAATTTAAAAATAATTTAATTTAATTCGAAAATAATATAATTTAATTTGAAAATAATATAATTTAATATTAATATAATTTAATTTAATTTGAAAATAATTTAATTTAATTTGAAAATATTATATTTTGAAAATAATATAATTTAATTCGGAAATAATTCAATTTAATTTGAAAATAATATAATTTAATTTGAAAATAATTTAATTTAATTTGAAAATAATATAATTTAATTTGAAAATATTTTAATTTAAAAATAATTTAATGTGAAAAAAATATAATTTAATTAAAAAATAATTTATTTTAATTTGAAAAATATATAATTTAATTTGAAAATAATATAATTTAATATAAAAATAATATAATTTAATTTGAAAATAATATAATTTAATTTGAACATAATATAACTTAATTTGAAAATAATATAATTTAATATGACAATAATATAATTTAATTTGAAAATTATATAATTTTATTTAAAAATAATGTAATTTAATTTAAAAATATTTTAATTTAATTTGAAAATAATTTAATTTAATTTGAAAATAATTTAATTTAATTCGAAAATCATAAATTTAATTTGAAAATAATACCATTTAATTTGAAAATAATTTAATTTGAAAATAATATAATTAATTTGAAAATAATTTAATTTAATTTGGAAATAATATAATTAAATTTGAAAATAATTTAGTTTAATTTGAAAATAATTTAATTTAATTTGAAAATAATTTAATTTAATTCGAAAATCATAAATTTAATTTGAAAATAATATAATTTAATTTGAAAATAATCTAATTTGAAAATAATATAATTTTATTTGAAAATATTTTAATTTAATTTGAAAATAATATAATTTAATTTGAAAATAATATAATTTAATTTGAAAATCAAATGAATTAATTTGAAAATAATATAATTTAGTTTGAAAATAATTAAATTTAATTTGAAAATAATATAATATAATTTAATTTAAAAAAAATATAATTTAATTTGAAAATAATATATTTTAATTTGAAAATAATATAATTTTAATTGAAAATAATATAATTTAATTTAAATTGAAAATAATTTAATTTGATTTGAAAATAATATAATTTATTTTGAAAATAATTAAATTTAATTTGAAAAAAATATAATTTAACCAAATTTGAAAATAATATAATTTAATTTGAAAATAATATAATTTAATTTGAAAATAATTCAATTCAATTTGAAAATAATATAATTTAAATTGAAAATAATATAATTTAATTTAAAAATAATTAAATTTAATTTGAAAATAATATAATTTAATTTAATTTAAAAATAATATAATTTTATTTGAAAATAATTCAATTTAATTTGAAAATAATATAATTTAATTTGAAAATAATATATTTTAATTTTAAAATAATATAATTTAATTTGAAAATAATATAATGTAATTTGAAAATAATTTAATTTAATTTGAAAATAATTTAATTTAATTTGAAAATAATTTAATTTAATTTGAAAATAATTTAATTTAATTTAAATATAATTTAATTTAATTTGAAAATAATATAATTTAATTTGAAAATAATATAATTTAATTTGAAAATAATTTAATTTAAATTGAAAATAATTTAACTTAATTTAAAAGTAATTTAATTTAATTCGAAAATAATAAATTTAATTTGAAAATAATATAATTTAATTTAATTTCAAAATAATATAATTTAATTTAAACATAATATAATTTAAATTGAAAATAATATAATTTAATATTAAAATAATACAATCTAATTTAAAAGTATTATAATTTAATTTGAAAATAATCTAATTTGAAAATAATATAATTTTATTTGAAAATAATTTAAGTTAATTTGAAAATAATATAATTTAATTTGAAAATAATATAATTTAATTTGAAAATAATATAATTTAATTTTGAAATAATATAATTTAATTTGAAAATAATATAATTTAATTTAAAAATAATATAATTTTATTTGCAAATAATTCAATTTAATTTGAAAATAATATAATTTAATTTGAAAATAATATAATTTAATTTTGAAATAATATAATTTAATTTGAAAATAATATAATTTAATTTGAAAATAATTTAATTTGAAAATAATTTAATTTAATTTGAAAATAATTTACTTTAACTTGAAAATAATTTAATTTAAATATAATTTAATTTAATTTGAAAATAATATAATTTAATTTGATAATAATGTAATTTAATTTTGAAATAATATAATTTAATTTGAAAATAATATAATCTAATTTGAAAATATTATAATTTAATTTGAAAATAATATAATTAAATTTGAAAATAATTTAATTTAATTTGAAAATAATTTAATTTAATTTGAAAATAATTTAATTTAATTCGAAAATCATAAATTTAATTTGAAAATAATATAATTTAATTTGAAAATCAAATAAATTAATTTGAAAATAATATAATTTAATTTGAAAATAATTAAATTTAATTTGAAAATAATATAATTTAATTTAATTTAAAAATAATATAATTTAATTTGAAAATAATATATTTTAATTTGAAAATAATATAATTCTAATTGAAAATAATATAATTTAATTTAATTTGAAAATAATTTAATTTGATTTAAAAATAATATAATTTAATTTGAAAATAATATAATTTAATATAAAAATATTATAATTTAATTTAAAAATAATATAATTTAATTTGAAAATAATATAATTTAACTTGAAAATCATAAATTTAATTTGAAAATAATATAATTTAATTTGAAAATAATATAATTTAATTTAATTTAATTTCAAAATAATATAATTTAATTAAACATAATATAATTTAAATTGAAAATAATATAATTTAATTTTCAAATAATATAATCTAATTTGAAAATATTATAATTTAATTTGAAAATAATATAATTAAATTTGAAAATAATTTAATTTAATTTGAAAATAATATAATTTTAATTGAAAATAATATAATTTAATTTAATTTGAAAATATTTTAATTTGATTTAAAAATAATATAATTTAATTTGAAAATAATATAATTTAATATAAAAATAATATAATTTAATTTAAAAATAATATAATTTAATTTGAAAATAATATAATTTAACTTGAAAATCATAAATTTAATTTGAAAATAATATAATTTAGTTTGAAAATAATATAATTTAATTTAATTTAATTTTAAAATAATCTAATTTAATTAAACATAATATAATTTAAATTGAAAATAATTTAATTTAATTTGAAAATAATTTAATTTAATTTGAAAATAATTTAATTTAATTTGAAAATAATTTAATTTAATTTAAAAATAATATAATTTAATTTGAAAATAATTTATTTTTATTTGCCGATTATTGGATTTTTTTTTTGAAAATAATATAATTTAATTTTAAAATAATTTAATTTTATTTGAAAATAATATAATTTAATTTGAAAATAATTTAATTTAATTTGAAAATAATTTAATTTAATTTAAAAATAATTTAATTTAATTTGAAAATAATATAATTTAATTTTAAAATATTATAATTTCATTTAAAAATAATTTAATTTGAAAATAATTTATTTTAATTTGAAAATAATATAATTTAATTTGAAAATATTTAAATTTAAAAATAATTTAATTTAATGTGAAAAAAATATAATTTAATTAAAAAATAATTTAATTAATTTTGAAAATTATATAATTTAATTTGAAAATAATATAATTTAATTTGAACATAATATAATTTTATTTGAAAATACTATAATTTAATATGAAAATAATATAATTTAATTTGAAAATTATATAATTTTATTTGAAAATAATTTAATTTTATTTTAAAATAATATAATTCAATTTTAAAATAATTTAATTTAATTTAAAAATAAATTAATTTTTTTTGAAAATAATTTAATTTAATACGAAAACCATAAATTTAATTTGAAAATAATACAATTTAATTTGCAAATAATTTAATTTGAAAATAATATAATTTTATTTTAAAATAATTTAATTTAATTTGAAAATAATTTAATTTAATTTGAAAATAATTTCATTTAATTTGAAAATAATATAATTTAATTTGAAAATAATTTAATTTAATTTGAAAATAATTTAATTTAATATGAAAATAATTTAATTTGAAGATAATTTATATTAATTTGAAAAAATTTAATTTAATTTGAAAATAATTTCATTTAATTTGAAAATAATATAATTTAAATTGAAAATAATTTAATTTTATTTGAAAATAATATAATTTAATTTGAAAATAATTTAATGTAATTTGAAAATAATTTAATTTGAATATAATATAATTTTATTTGAAAATAATATAATTTAATTTGAAAATTACATAATTTAATTTGAAAATAATATAAATTAATTTAAAAATATTTTAGTTTATTTTGAAAATAATTCAATTTAATTTAAAAATAATTTTATTTAATTTGAAATTAATTTAATTTAATTTGAAAATAATATAATTTAATTTTATTTGAAAATAATTTAATTTAATTTGAAAATAATTTTATTTAATTTGAAAATAACATAATTAAATTTTAAAATATTATAATTTCATTTAAAAATAATTTAATTTAATTTGAAAATAATTTAATTTAATTTGAAAATAATTTTAATTTGAGAATAATTTAATTTAATTTGAAAATAATTTAATTTAATTTGAAAATAATATAATTTAATTTGAAAATAATTCAATTTAATTTGAAAATAATATAATTTAATTTGAAAATAATTTAATTTAAATTGAAAATAATTTAATTTAATTTAAAAATATTTTAATTTAATTTGAAAATATTATAATTTAATTTGAAAATAATATTTTTTAATTTAAAAATAATTTAATTTAATTTGAAAATAATTTAATTTAATTTGAAAATAATTTAATTTAATTCGAAAATAATAAATTTAATTTGAAAAAAATATAATTTAATTTGAAAATAATTTAATTTAATTTGAAAATAATTAAATTTAATTTGAAATTAATATAATTTAATTTCAAAAAAATATAATTTAATTTGAACATAATATAATTTAATTTGAGAATAATTAAATTTAATTTGAAACTAATTTAATTTAATTTGAAAATAATTTAATTTAATTCGAAAATCATAAACTTAATTTGAAAATAATATAATTTAATTTGAAAATAATACAATTTAATTTCAAAATAATATAATTTAATTTGAACTAAATATAATTTAATTTGAGAATAATATAATTTAATTTAAAAATAATATTATCTAATTTGAAAATAATATAATTTAATTTGAAAATGACATAATTTATTTTTAAAATAATTTAATTTAATTTGAAATTAATTTAATTTAATTTGAAAATAATTTAATTTAATTCGAAAATCATAAATTTAATTTGAAAATAATATAATTTAATTTGAAAATAATCTAATTTGAAAATGATATAATTTAATTTGAAAATAATTTAATTTAATTTGAAAATAATATTATTTAATTTAATTTAAAAATAATATAATTTAATTTGAAAATAATATAATCTAATTTGAAAATAATATAATTTAATTTGAAAAAATATAATTTAATTTGAAAATAATTTAATTTAATTTGAAAATAATTTAATTTAATTTGAAAATAATTTAATTCGAAAATTATAAATTTAATTTGAAAATAATATAATTTAATTTGAAAATAATTTAATTTAATTTGAAAATAATATAATTTAATTTGAAAATATTATAATTTAAAAAATAATATAATTTAATTTGAAAATAATACAATTTAATTTCAAAATAATATAATTTAATTTGAACTAAATATAATTTAATTTGAGAAGAATATAATTTAATTTAAAAATAATATAATCTAATTTGAAAATAATATAATTTAATTTGAAAATGACATAATTTATTTTGAAAATAATTTAATTTAATTTGAAATTAATTTAATTTAATTTGAAAATAATCTAATTTGAAAATAATATAATTTAATTTGAAAATAATTTAATTTTATTTGAAAATAATATAATTTAATTTGTAAATAATATAATTTGATTTAAAAATAATATCATTTAATTTGAAAATAATACAATTTAATTTCAAAATAATATAATTTAATTTGAACTAAATATAATTTAATTTGAGAATAATATAATTTAATTTAAAAATAATATAATCTAATTTGAAAATAATATAATTTCATTTGAAAATGACATAATTTATTTTGAAAATGATTTAATTTAATTTGAAATTAATTTAATTTAATTTGAAAATAATTTAATTTAATTCGAAAATCATAAATTTAATTTGAAAATAATATAATTTAATTTGAAAATAATCTAATTTGAAAATAATATAATTTAATTTGAAAATAATTTAATTTAATTTGAAAATAATATAATTTAATTTGTAAATAATATAATTTTATTTAAAAATCATATAAATTAATTTGAAAATAATATAATTTAATTTGAAATTAACAAAATTTAATTTGAAAATAATATAATTTAATTTAATTTAAAAATAATATAATTTAATTTGAAAATAATATAATTTAATTTGAAAATAATTTTATTTAATTTGAGAATAATTTGATTTAATTTGAAAATATTTTAATTTAATTCGAAAATAATAAATTTAATTTGAAAATAATATAATTTAATTTGAAAATAATTTAATTTAATTTGAAAATAATTAATTTTAATTTGAAATTAATATAATTTAATTTCAAAATAATATAATTTAATTTGAACATAATATATTTTAATTTGAGAATAATATAATTTAATTTGAAAATCACTTAATTTAATTTAAAAATAATATAATTTAATTTGAAAATAATATAATTTAATTTGAAAATAATATAATTTAATTTGAAAATAATCTAGTTTGAAAATAATATAATTTAATTTGAAAATAATTTAATTTAATTTGAAATTAATATAATTTAATTTAAAAATAATATAATTTAAATTGAAAATCATATAAATTAATGTGAAAATAATAAAATTTAATTTGAAAATAATTTAATTTAATTTGAAAATATTATAATTTAATTTGAAAATAATTTAATTTAATCTGAAAATAATTTAATTTAATTTGAAAATAATTTAATTCGAAAATCATAAATTTAATTTGAAAATAATATAATTTAATTTGAAAATAATTTAATTTAATTTGAAAATAATTTAATTTAATTTGAAAATAATTTAATTCGAAAATCATAAATTTAATTTGAAAATAATATAATTTAATTTGAAAATAATTTAATTTAATTTGAAAATAATATAATTTAAAAATAATCCAATTTGAAAATAATATAATTTAATTTGAAAATAATTTAATTTATTTTGAAAATACTATAATTTAATTTGATAATAATATAATTTAATTTGAAAATCATATAAATTAATTTGAAAATAATATAATTTAATTTGAAAATATTTAAATTTAATTTGAAAATAATTTTCAATTTAATTTAAAAATAATAATTTAATTTGAAAATAATTTAATTTAATTTAAAAATAATTTAATATAATTTGAAAATAATATAATTTAATTTGAACATAATATAATTTAATTTGTAAATAATATAATTTAATTTAACATAATATAATTTAATTTGTAAATAATATAATTTAATTTTGAAATAATATAATTTAATTTGAAAATAATATAATTTAATTTGAAAATAATTTAATTTAATTTGAAAATAATTTAATTTAATTTGAAAATAATATAATTTAATTTGAAAATAATATAATTTAATTTGAAAATAATCTAATTTGAAAATAATATAATTTTATTTGAAAATAATTTAATTTAATTTAAATATAATTTAATTTAATTTGAAAATAATATAATTTAATTTGAAAATAATATAATCTAATTTGAAAATATTATAATTTAGTTTGAAAATAATTTAATTTAATTTGAAAATAATTAAATTTAATTTGAAAATAATATAATTTAATTTAATTTAAAAATAATATAATTTAATTTGAAAATAATATGTTTTAATTTGAAAATAATATAATTTTAATTGAAAATAATATAATTTAATTTAATTTAAAAATAATTTAATTTGATTCGAAAATAATATAATTTATTTTGAAAATAATTAAATTTAATTTGAAAAAAATATAATTTAACCTAATTTGAAAATAATATAATTTAATTTGAAAATAATTCAATTCAATTTGAAAATAATATAATTTAATTTGAAAATAATATAATTTAATTTAAAAATAATTAAATTTAATTTGAAAATAATATAATTTAATTTAATTTAAAAATAATATAATTTTATTTGAAAATAATTCAATTTAATTTGAAAATAATATAATTTAATTTGAAAATAATATATTTTAATTTTGAAATAATATAATTTAATTTGAAAATAATATAATGTAATTTGAAAATAATTTAATTTAATTTGAAAATAATTTAATTTAATTTGAAAATAATTTAGTTTAATTTGAAAATAATTTAATTTAATTTAAATATAATTTAATTTAATTTGAAAATAATATAATTTAATTTGAAAATAATATAATTTAATTTGAAAATAATTTAATTTAAATTGAAAATAATTTAATTTAATTTGAAAGTAATTTAATTTAATTCGAAAATAATAAAATTAATTTGAAAATAATATAATTTAATTTAATTTCAAAATAATATAATTTAATTTAAACATAATATAATTTAAATTGAAAATAATATAATTTAATTTGAAAATAATATAATTTAATTTAATTTAAAAATAATATAATTTTATTTGAAAATAATTCAATTTAATTTGAAAATAATATAATTTAATTTGAAAATAATCTAATTTGAAAATAATATAATTTTATTTGAAAATAAGTTAATTTAATTTGAAAATAATATAATTTAATTTGAAAATAATATAATTTAATTTGAAAATAATATAATTTAATTTAATTTAAAAATAATATAATTTTATTTGAAAATAATTCAATTTAATTTGAAAATAATATAATTTAATTTGAAAATAATATAATTTAATTTTGAAATCATATAATTTAATTTGAAAATAATATAATTTAATTTGAAAATAATTTAATTTAATTTGAAAATAATTTAATTTAATTTGAAAATAATTTAATTTAATTTGAAAATAATTTAATTTAAATATAATTTAATTTAATTTGAAAATAGTATAATTTAATTTGAAAATAATATAATTTAATTTTAAAATAATTTAATTTAAATTGAAAATAATTTAATTTAATTTGAAAGTAATTTAATTTAATTCGAAAATAATAAATTTAATTTGAAAATAATATAATTTAATTTAATTTCAAAATAATATAATTTAATTTAAACATAATATAATTTAAATTGAAAATAATATAATTTAATTTGAAAATAATATAATCTAATTTGAAAATATTATAATTTAATTTGAAAATATTATAATTAAATTTGAAAATAATTTAATTTAATTTGAAAATAATTTAATTTAATTTGAAAATAATTTAATTTAATTCGAAAATCATAAATTTAATTTGAAAATAATATAATTTAATTTGAAAAACAAATAAATTAATTTGAAAATAATATAATTTAATTTGAAAATAATTAAATTTAATTTGAAAATAATATAATTTAATTTAATTTAAAAATAATATAATTTAATTTGAAAATAATATATTTTAATTTAAAAATAATTGTCGAAATATACTAATCGAGTAAGGTACCGTCACTGAACTTGAAAGGGGTCAAAAGTCAAGATTTCTTGAAAATTAAGAAAAATTGTCAAAAAATGCGGTTTACGTCTTGAATTTTTTCCAATGAATTGAACAAAAAATTAGGTTTTTTTTGACGAGCCTTACCAAGTTCCGCCCCCGCAGGGGGCGGCTGTAGGTGCGTTTTAAATTTTTCACTTTTTCCGTAAAAACTCCGTTCCTCTTGGGCGTCGAAACGGGAAATGGTCATTTTCTGTTGTAAAACTGAACAGGCCTTCGACCCGTGTCCATCTGCCGCTCGCAAGTCCCACATGGCGTCCTCTAGGTGCCAAAAACAGGAGATCGTTTCTAGCACCTTTGAGGAGCAATTTTGGTCCGCCGCTCGATTTTTTTACTGCGTTCTCTTGCCGCGTCGATTTCACGTTTTTGACGTCATTCGGAAAAGTACGCGACCGTCGGTTCACCCGGTGCGACGGAAAATGTAAGCGAAAAAAAAACGTTTTTTTCATCACATCTGTGGACGCCGTTCTCTTGATTGAAGAGCGCCGTGTCTCCAAACCGGTTCGTTCGATGCGAGATATTTACCTGCAACCGGCGGTGGAAGAATCTGGTACCTTCGGCATCCTGTTTCCACTCTGGGTCAATTTCAACACAAAAATCGAAAAAACGCGATGTTTTTTTCACCTAATTTGCGGGGATCCCTCTCCCGGGATACCCAACAGTCGGATCGGGACCGGACCGACACCAATCGATTCGGCATAGTGTCTTTAAGTTTGTTTTGGAGTTTAATTGCGATTGCGTGCCGGATGGCGCCGGGAGGCCCGAAAAACCATGTTTTGCAGAAGTACGCGAGAATCCTCTGGGATTCGCTAAATTAAATAGCAGGGCCTCGCGGTGGTGGTTTCTGAATATAGAACGAAAGGGTCTATAAGGCGATAGGAACGATGCATCGCTCGATCGCATTTGGGGGGTCTCGACGCCCGTCCAAACTCGAAACGAATTTTTCAAAATTGAGCAAATTGAAACCTTCAATATTCGGTGAAATGTTTTAGAATTGTATTGCTCTTTTCAGGAATTATAGCCCCACGTGTCTACTTTCGAACGACACCAGTCTCGGCGCATTACACCTCCGGAGACGTTCCGCAGGCCCCAATTCGCGAAGTCACTTTTTTTTCACCTCTTCAAACGGAAACGCTTAAAGGAAAATTTACATTTCCAGTCCAACAAGTGCATGCCCGGTGAAAAGGCCAACAGTATGGCGTTTGAATTTCTCAAATCCATCAACGGCTTCGCACTCCAGGTCAAAAATACTACGACCATTGCTTGCCGCTGAATCGCCAATTTACACTAACAGCTGATCATTCTGACACTATTTTCGCTCAGGTTATGTGGAAATGTCATTGTTGAAGTTTATCCGTTTATGATTATTCGTGTGCTTGTGAAAAGATAAAATTAAAGAAAAGAATTTAAATCAAAATTCTGATTTTTCGCTCAATGTTAGGTTGAAATTCAAATAAAATTCAAAGAGATATCTTGAAATCTCTAAATTGCAGATTTCGGCGACTCTGGCTCTTGATTAGCAACACATAGCAACGTCAAAATTCGCATTTTTTCACAAATTTCTACAAGAAAACGAAGTTTTTTCACATTTCTTTTAGCAGATTCTTAAAATTCAGACCATTTTAAATCAGTAACAGTTGCTTCCCTTCACATTTGAATTCCAAAATTTATTTCATAATCCGCGATATTTACAAGTTTTTTTTTAGGAATAATTGGAGCTTTTAAATTGAATTCAGATTCTAACGGTACAACACGCGTCTTCCTCGAATGTATATCAACAGAGTTATTGGCGAAAAGCTGTCAGTTTTACCATTTCACTGCGGAAGGAACAGCCATTTCAATATTTATTGACATTTTCGATTCAAATTCAAATACAACTCATCAAGTTCTATTAAAATATGTTGCATGAATTTTCTGCGGCTGATTCGTGATTCGGATAATTTTATATGGGGGACGATGTAAGTTTTTCGGTCATCTGGTGATTTAAAATCCATTTTTCAAACGGTGGGAATTAAGAGTATTCTACAAGAATAGGTAAAAATTACACATTTAATTTGGAATCTAAAGGTGTATTCCTCGACTTCCTAGCGGGTATAACAAGAGAGTTTTTGTTGAAAAACGGTCAGTTCTAGCACTTGACGGCTGAAGGAAAAGCCATCTCGAAATTTATCTGGATTTTCTTTTTAAAATCGAATAGTGCTCATTGAGACCCATTGAAATGTGCTGCATGCAAACTTTTTGCGGCTGATAGCCACGACATGACGAACGTTTAGAAATGTGTGTTAAATAATTTTAACACAGATAAATAGAGCGTACTTTCGTTAACAAACGCATTAAGTTTTATATAGTTTACAAGAGTTATTGTACATGTTTCTATTGCAATTTACATATTTGTGGTCGATTGCCTTGACACAGGATTTTTTTATTAAAGAAATACTTGCAAATATATTTTTTTGTTCAATTTTCCGAAGTCTAAGAAACATGCATTTAGCGCTATTTTATAGAGCACATTTTCATTTAAAGGTTGTGTCATTTTCATTTTTCCAGTGCGAACCGTTTTGGCGGAAGAGCCCATTTAAAACCCGTGTAAATTGAGTGACGAAATTCAGAGAAGGGCACCTTCTAAAAAATTTTCAATTTTATATTTTTTACTTTTGCGACCAAACCGAAAGTTTTTACAAAATTTTCAAAAAATACTTTTTTGTAGACACCGACGTCTTACATACGGATATCCCGGTTATAATTTTCCACCTTGAGGCGTTGACGAGTTATTTGCAAATAAGCTGTGATGCAAAAATAATTCCTCACGCCGTCCCCATTGGAGTGGGAGCGTTCAAAATTTATCAGCAGTTACTTCTGGTGGATACCCACATTCAATACAAGTTTTATTGAAATCCTTCAAGGATTAATATATTTTTTCGCAATTTTTGAATATTTTGAAATTTTTGCATTCGGTTTTGATCGGAATTCGTGATTGACATGTCTGGATATGTTGAAAAAAATATTTTACTAAGTTTCACAAAACGTGGAACAATAAAATTTGAAACATTTGTAGAGAATTAGTCAGTCTATGATATCCCTCAGTTAGTTTTGCAAAATATTTCATCGGGCGGCGGCCGCCGCCCCTCAAACTCGAAAATAACAGAAATTAAGAAATTCAAATAGTTATAAAATGAAAACTACAAGAGATATATTGAAATTTTTTTCAAATCTATATAGATTATATATTTATCTATTGGAATTGACGTTTTCGCATTTTCGTGGCCGATAGCCTGGACACATAATTGTTTTAATAAAGAAATATTCAGTGAAAACTTGCAAACATATTATTTTGTCGAATTTTCCGGAGTCTAAGAAACATGCATTTATTGTCCGCCGTGTAGATTAGGTTGTCCGCCGCGAAGCGGGAAGATAAATCAAGACAACATACGCGCGGCAGCGCAAACTCTCGGTCCAATGTGGGACAAAGTGGCAAGGACCGTTGGTTTTACCTTGGTTATATTAGGTTGTCCGCCGCGAAGCGGGAAGATAAATCAAGACAACATACGCGCGGCAGCGCGAACTCTTGATTCAATATAGGTCAATGTGAAAAAGTTGGTTTAACACCGGTTAGAATAGGTTGCCCGCCGCGAAGCGGGCAGATAAATCAAGAAAACATACGCGCAGCAGCGCGAACTCTCGATCTAATATAGGACAGTGTTGCTAGGACCGTTGGTTTAAGCCCGGTTAGATTAGGATAAATCAAGACAACATACGCGCGGCAGTGCGAACTCTCGATTCAATATAGGTCAATGTGAAAAAGGACCGTCGGTTTAACCCCGCTTAGATTAGGTTGCCCGCCGCGAAGCGGAGAGATAAATCAAGACTGTGAGAAGACAAACCAAGTTCCGCCCCCGCAGGGGGCGGCTGTAGGTGCATTTTATTTTTTTTACTTTTTCTTACTCCGTTCCTCTTGCGCGTCGAAACGGGAAATTGTCGTTTTCTGTTGTAAAACTGAACGGGCCTTCGACAAGAGAAATCGCGTATGTTGCGCGGCAGCGCGAACTCTCGATCCATATAGGACAATTTGGCAAGGACCTTTTGGTTTAACCCCGGTTAGATTAGGTTGCCCGCCGCGAAGCGGGCAGTTAAATCAAGACAACATACGCGCGGAAGCGCGAACTCTCGATCCAATATAGGACAGTGTTGCAAGGAATGTTGGTTTACCCCGGGTAAAATAACAGGACAGATAAATCAAGACAACATACGGGCGGTAGCGCAAGCTTTTGATACAATATAGGACGGTGTTGCAAGGACCGTTGGTTTAACCCCGGTTAGATTAGGTTGCACACCGCTAAGCGGCAGATAAATCAAGACCTTCAAACTCGGACATAACAAAAATTAATAAATTCAAATAACTATAAATTGAAAACTGCAACAGATATTTTGAAATTTTTTTCAGATATATATAGATTATAGATTTTTCTATTTAAATAGACGTTTTGGTACCTTTGTGGTCGATAGCCTTGACACAGGATTGTTTTTAACAAAGAAATATTTATTGAAAACTTGCAAATATATTTTTTTGTCCAACTCTTCAAAGTCTACCAGACATGCATGTACAGCTTGATCTACAATAAGCTAAAGTGGCAAAGTCTGTTAGCCTGAAAGAAAAGCGAACGAAAAATTAAGACAAACTACAAGCGGTAGTGCGACCCAAGAGATCAAAAATAAGATAAAGATGTAAAGCTAAATGTTGGTTTAACCTAGGTTAGGCTATTAGGTTAGCAAAGCGCCATAGAAATCCAGACCACATACGCATCCCTCGAAGTCAAACCGGAACTGATACTAATGGATTCAAATAGCAACAACTCGAAAACTGCAATAGATATAATAAAAACTCTTTCAGATCTATTAAGATCATAGATATTTCTATTGAAACAATTTGACCATTTTGGAATTTTCATGGCCGATAACCTTGACACTGGATTTTTTAAATAAAGAAATACATGAAAATTAAATCAAAGTTGACATTAACGTCAGTTGAATAATTTATTGGTTATTATTTTTTTTGGTGAAACTTTTAGTAACATAATTTTGCTAAGTGTTGCTAATTGTCTAAAAGCAAACTTACTATAATTGGAGGAGTGATATTGGAAATCAAGAGTTGCCAACCTTTATAAAAGGAGGTTACTATATATGATGAAGTGAAGTTAATAAGTAAGGCTTGCAATTTTGACGAAAAAAAAGACAACAATGTAACTTTAACAAATAGTTGGTGAGATTATGTTTGAGTATATTGGTAACTCAAAAACACAAGATACCAACTTGTTTAAAACAATATGTTGGTTATGTTGAACGTCAAAGTTGACAACATCAATGTTACTTAATCAATTTAAAGGTTATAAAAGTTTTAGTGAGATTTTCAGTAACTTTTTACTCCACAGCTGATTTTCTATCGTCCATGTTGTACACCTTAGGAACTAATATCACATCGTTAGATATAGTAACCTTTTTATGAACGTTGGGAACTTTTTATTTCTAATATCACTCCTTAAATTAAAGTCACTTTGATTTCAGACAATTGGTAACATTATATGATTAAGTACACCTCAAATGTGTTTGATTATATTATTTTACAAACCTGACAGCATTCAAATCATTTGAGACGGATGAATTATTAGTTAATATTCTGTGCAGTAGGAATTGTACATCTTGCAACTCATACAACCTTAGCTGATGCGCTTTCTACAAGAATCGCGCAGCTCGCAATTCTGATTACTCTTTCATATACAAATGTCAAAATTCATTAAACAATTTCACCCTCATCAATTATTCTACCTTTAGCAACTATTCCATTCTTTTCAACTCTTCCATCCACAAAAACTATTCCATTCCGAAAAATACGATCCACATGTACTAGTTGAAATATACTAATCGAGTAAGGTACCGTCACTGAACTCGAAGGGGGTCAAAAGTCAAGATTTTTTAAAAATTAAGAAAAATTGTCAAAAAATGCGGTTTACGTCTTGAATTTTTTCCCATAAATTGAACAAAAAATAAGTTTTTTTTTGACGAGCCTTACCAAGTTCCGCCCCAGCAGGGGGCGGCTGTAGGTGCGTTTTAAATTTTTCACTTTTTCCGTAAAAACTCCGTTCCTCTTGCGCGTCCAAACGGGAAATTGTCATTTTCTGTTGTAAAACTGAACGGGCCTTCGACCCGTGTCCGTCTGCCGCTCGCAAGTACCACACGGCGTCCTCCAGGTGCCAAAAACAGGAGATCGTTTCTAGCACTTTTGAGGAGCAATTTTGGTCCGCGGCTCGATTTTTTTACTGCTTCCTCTTGCCGCGTCGATTTCACGTTTTTTGACGTCATGCGGAAAAGTACGCGACCGTCGGTTCACCCGGTGCGGCAGAAAATGTAAGCGAAAAAAAACCGTTTTTTTCATCACATCTGTGGACGCCGTACTCTTGCTTGAAGAGCGCCGTGTCTCCAAACCGGTTCGTTCGATGCGAGATATTTACCCGCAACCGGCGGTGGAAGAATCTGGTACCTTCGGCATCCTTTTCCCACTCTGGGTCAATTTTAACACAAAAATCTAAAAAACACGATGTTTTTTCACCTAATTTGCGGGGATCCCTCTCCCGGGATACCCAACAGTCGGATCGGGACCGGACCGGCACCAATCGATTCGGCATAGTGTCTTTAAGTTTGTTTTGGAGTTTAATTGCGATTGCGTGCCGGATGGCGCCGGGAGGCCCGAAAAACCATGTTTTGCAGAAGTACGCGAGAATCCTCTGGGATTCGCTAAATTAAATAGCAGGGCCTCGCGGTGGTAGTTTCTGAATATAGAACGAAAGCGTCTATAAGGCGATAGGAACGATGCATCGCTCGATCGCATTTGGGGATCTCGACGCCCGTCCAAACTCGAAACGAATTTTTCAAAATTGAGCAAATTGAAACCTTCAATATTCGGTGAAATGTTTTAGAATTGTATTGCTCTTTTCAGGAATTATAGCCCCACGTGTCTACTTTCGAACGACACCAGTCTCGGCGCATTACACCTCCGGGGACGTTCCGCAGGCCCCAATTCGCGAAGTCACTTTTTTTTCACCTCTTCAAACGGAAACGCTTAAAAGAAAATTTACATTTCCAGTCCAACAGGTGCATGCCCGGTGAAAAGGCCAACAGTATGGCGTTTGAATTTCTCAAATCCATCAACGGCTTCGCACTCCAGGTCAAAAATACTACGACCATTGCTTGCCGTTGAATCGCCAATTTACACCTACAGCTGATCATTCTGACACTATTTTCGCTCAGGTTATGTGGAAATGTCATTGTTGAAGTTTATCCGTTTATGATTATTCGTGTGCTTGTGAAAAGATAAAATTAAAGAAAAGAATTTAAATCAAAATTCTGATTTTTCGCTCAATGTTAGGTTGAAATTCAAATAAAATTCAAAGAGATATCTTGAAATCTCTAAATTGCAGATTTCGGCGACTCTGGCTCTTGATTAGCAACACATAGCAACGTCAAAATTCGCATTTTTTCACAAATTTCTACAACAAAACGAAGTTTTTTCACTTTTCTTTTAGTAGATTCTTAAAATTCAGACCATTTTACATCAGAAACAGTTGCTTCCCTTCACATTTGAATTCCAAAATTTATTTCATAATCCGCGATATTTACGAATTTTTTGTAAGAATAATTGGAGCTTTTAAATTGAATTTAGATTCCAACGGTACAACACGCGTCTTCCTCGAATGTATATCAACAGAGTTATTGGCAAAAAGCTGTCAGTTTTACCATTTCACTGCGGAAGGAACAGCCATTTCAATATTTATTGACATTTTCGATTCAAATTCGAATACAACTCATCAAGTTATATTAAAATATGTTGCATGAATTTTCTGCGGCTGATTCGTGATTCGGATAATTTTACATGGGGGACGATGTAAGTTTTTCGGTCATCTGGTGATTTAAAATCCATTTTTCAAACGGTGGGAATTAAGAGTATTCTACAAGAATAGTTGAAAATTACACATTTAATTTGGAATCTAAAGGTGTATTCCTCGACTTCCTAGCGGGTATAACAAGAGAGTTTTTGTTGCAAAACGGTCAGTTCTACCACTTGACGGCTGAAGGAAAAGCCATCTCGAAATTTATCCGGATTTTCTTTTTAAAATCGAATAGTGCTCATTGATATATAAATTGTACATGTTTCTATTGAAATTTACATATTTGTGGTCGATTGCCTTTACACAGGATTTTTTTAATAAAGAAATACTTGCAAATATATTTTTTTGTTCAATTTTCCGAAGTCTAAGAAACATGCATTTAGCGCTATTTTATAGAGCACATTTTCATCTAAAAGTTGTGTCATTTTCATTTTTCCAGTGCGAACCGTTTTGGCGGAAGAGCCCATTTAAAACCCGTGTAAATTGAGTGACGAAATTCGGAGAAGGGGTACCCCTTCTAAAATTTTTTCAATTTTATATTTTTTACTTTTGCGACCAAACCAAAGGTTTTTACAAAATTTTCAAAAAATACTTTTTTGTAGACACCGACGTCTTACATACGGATATCCCGGTTATAATTTTCCACCTTGCGGCATTGACGAGATATTTCCATAAAATTGTTGACGAGAAAATCATTCTTCACGATGTCCCCATTGGAGTGGGAGCTTTCAAATTTTGTCAACTCATACCTCTGGTGGATACCCACATTCAGTGTAAGTTTCATTGAAATCCTTCAATTATTAATATATTTTTTCGCAATTTTTAGATATTTTGAAATTTTGGCGTTCGAATTTGATCGGAATTCATGATTGACGTGTCTGGATTTGTTTAAACAATGATTTTAGTATGTTTCACACAACGTGGAACAATAAAATTTCACACATTTGTAGAGAATTAGCCAATCTATGATATCTTTCAGTTAGTTTTGCAAAATATTTTATCTGGCGGCGGCCGTCGCCCCTCAAACTCGACCATAACAGAAATTAATAAATTCAAATAGCTATAAAATGAAAACTGCAAGAGATATATTGAAATTTCTTTCAGATCTGTATAGATTATACATTTTTCTATTGAAATTGACGTTTTGGTATCTTCGTGGCCGATAGCCTGGACACGTAATTTTTTCTAATAAAGAAATACTTATTGAAAATTTACAAATATATATTTTTTTCAAAGGCTCCGTTGTAGGTTGCATGGTAGCTCTCCGTTTTCAAAGTTGCATGCATTTAGCACTATTTTATATTTTGTCTTTCTTTGAATTTTATATTTTAAGATACCATTTGGTTTTACCATTGGGTTTACCTTGGTTAGATTAGGTTGTCCGCCGCGAAGCGTGAAGATAAATCAAGACAACATACGCGCGGCAGCGCGAACTCTCGGTCCAATGTAGGACAAAGTGGCAAAGACGGTTGGTTTTACCTTGGTTAGATTAGGTTGTCCGCCGCGAAGCGGGAAGATAAATCAAGACAACATACGCGCGGCAGCGCGAACTCTCGATTTAATATAGGTCAATGTGAAAAAGTTGGTTTAACACCGGTTAGAATAGGTTGCCCGCCGCGAAGCGGGCAGATAAATCAAGAAAACATACGCGCAGCAGCGCGAACTCTCGATCTAATATCATATAAATCAAGACCTTCAAACTCGGACATAACAAAAATTAATAAATTCAAATAACTATAAATTGAAAACTGCAACAGATATTTTGAAATTTTTTTCAGATATATATCGATTATAGATTTTTCTATTTAAATTGACGTTTTGGTCAATATATTTTTTGTCCAACTCTTCAAAGTCTACCAGACATGCATTTACAGCTTGATCTACAATAAGCTAAAGTGACAAAGTCTTAATAAAAGGTCTTAAGCCAAAGTCAAAATTAAGACAAACTACAAGCGGTAGCGCGACCCAAGAGATCAAAAATAAGATAAAGATGTAAAGCTAAATGTTGGTTTAACCTAGGTTAGGCTATTAGGTTAGCAAAGCGCCATAGAAATCCAGACCACATACGCATCCCACGAAGTCAAACCGGAACTGATACTAATGGATTCAAATAGCAACTACTCGAAAACTGCAATAGATATAATAAAAACTCTTTCAGATCTATTAAGATCATAGATATTTCTATTGAAACAATTTGACCATTTTGGAATTTTCATGGCCGATAACCTTGACACTGGATTTTTTAAATAAAGAAATACATGAAAATTAAATCAAAGTTGACATTAACGTCAGTTGAGTAATTTATTGGTTATTATTTTTTTTTGGTGAAACTTTTAGTAACATAATTTTGCTAAGTGTTGCTAATTGTCTAAAAGCAAACTTACTATAATTGGAGGAGTGATATTGGAAATCAAGAGTTGCCAACCTTCATAAAAGGAGGTTACTATATATGATGAAGTGAAGTTAATAAGTAAGGCTTGCAATTTTGACGAAAAAAAAGACAACAATGTAACTTTAACAAATAGTTGGTGAGATTATGTTTGAGTATGTTGGTAACTCAAAAACACAAGATACCAACTTGATTAAAACAATATGTTGGTTATGTTGAACGTCAAAGTTGACAACATCAAAGTTACTTAATCAATTTAAAGGTTATAAAAGTTTTAGTGAAATTTTCAGTAACTTTTTACTCCACAGCTGATTTTCTATCGTCCATGTTGTACACCTTAGGAACTAATATCACATCGTTAGATATAGTAACCTTTTCATGAACGTTGGGAACTTTTCATTTCTAATATCACTCCTTAAATTAAAGTCACTTTGATTTCAGACAATTGGTAACATTATATGATTAAGTACACCTCAAAAGTGTTTGATTATATTATTTTACAAACCTGACAGCATTAAAATCATTTGAGACGGATGATTTATTAGTTAATATTCTGTGCAGTAGGAATTGTACATCTTGCAACTCATACAACCTTAGCTGATGCGCTTTCTACAAGAATCGCGCAGCTCGCGATTCTGATTACTCTTTCATATACAAATGTCAAAATTCATTAAACAATTTCACCCTCAACAATTATTCCACCTTTAACAACTATTCCATTCTTTTCAACTCTTCCATCCACAAAAACTATTCCATTCCGAAAAATACGATCCACATGTACTAGTATAATTCTAATTGAAAATAATATAATTTAATTTAATTTGAAAATAATTTAATTTGATTTAAAAATAATATAATTTAATTTGAAAATAGTATAATTTAATATAAAAATACTATAATTTAATTTAAAAATAATATAATTTAATTTGAAAATAATATAACTTGAAAATCATAAATATAATTTGAAAATAATATAATTTAATTTGAAAATAATATAATTTAATTTAATTTCAAAATAATATAATTTAATTAAACATAATATAATTTAAATTGAAAATATTATAATTTAATTTGAAAATAATATAATCTAATTTAAAAATATTATAATTTAATTTGAAAATAATATAATTAAATTTGAAAATAATTTAGTTTAATTTGAAAATAATTTAATTTAATTTGAAAATAATTTAATTTAATTCGAAAATCATAAATTTAATTTGAAAATAATATAATTTAATTTGAAAATAATCTAATTTGAAAATAATATAATTTTATTTGAAAATATTTTAATTTAATTTGAAAATAATATAATTTAATTTGAAAATAATATAATTTAATTTGAAAATAATTCAATTCAATTTGAAAATAATATAATTTGATTTGAAAATAATATAATTTAATTTAAAAATAATTAAATTTAATTTGAAAATAATATAATTTAATTTAATTTAAAAATAATATAATTTTATTTGAAAATAATTCAATTTAATTTGAAAATAATATAATTTAATTTGAAAATAATATATTTTAATTTTGAAATAATATAATTTAATTTGAAAATAATATAATGTAATTTGAAAATAATTTAATTTAATTTGAAAATAATTTAATTTAATTTGAAAATAATTTAATTTAATTTGAAAATAATTTAATTTTATTTGAAAATAATATAATTTAATAGAAAATAATTTAATTTAATTTGAAAATAATATAATTTAATTTGAAAATAATTTAATATAATTTAAAAATAATATAATTTAATTGGACATAATATAATTTAATTTGTAAATAATATAATTTAATTTGAAAATAATTAAATTTAATTGGACATAATATAATTTAATTTGAAAATAATTTAATTTAATTTGAAAATAATTTAATTTAATTTGAAAATAATTTAATTTAATTTGAAAATAATTTAATTTAATTTAAATATAATTTAATTTAGTTTGAAAACAATATAATTTAATTTGAAAATAATATAATTTATTATGAAAATAATTTAATTTAAATTGAAAACAATTTAATTTAATTTGAAAGTAATTTAATTTAATTCGAAAATAATAAATTTAATTTAAAAATAATATAATTTAATTTGAAAATAATCTAATTTGAAAATAATATAATTTTATTTGAAAATAATTTAATTTAATTTAAATTTAATTTAATTTAATTTGAAAATAATATAATTTAATTTGAAAATAATATAAGTTAATTTGAAAATAATATAATTTAATTTCAAAATAATATAATTTAATTTGAACATAATATAATTTAAATTGAAAATAATATAATTTAATTTGTAAATAATAAAATGTAATTTGAAAATATTATAATTTAATTTGAAAATAATATAATTAAATTTGAAAATAATTTAGTTTAATTTGAACATAATTTAATTTAATTTGAAAATAATTTAATCTAATTCGAAAATCATAAATTTAATTTGAAAATAATATAATTTAATTTGAAAATAATATAATTTAATTTGAAAATCAAATAAATTAATTTGAAAATAATATAATTTAATTTGAAAATAATTAAAATTAATTTGAAAATAATATAATTTAATTTAATTTAAAAATAATATAATTTAATTTGAAAATAATATATTTTAATTTGAAAATAATATAATTTTAATTGAAAATAATATAATTTAATTTAATTTGAAAAAAATTTAATTTGATTCGAAAATAATATAATTTAATTTGAAAATAATATAATTTAATATAAAATTTATTTAATTTAATTTCAAAATAATTTAATTTAATTTGAAATTATTATATTTTATTTTGAAAATAATATACTTTCATTGTAAATAATTCAATTTAATTTGAAAATAATTCAATTTAATTTGAAAATAATTTAATTTAACTTGAAAATCATAAATTTAATTTGAAAATAATATAATTTAATTTGAAAATAATCTAATTTGAAAATAATATAATTTAATTTAAAAATAATTTAATTTAGTTTGAAAAAAATATAATTTAATTTGAAAATAATATAATTTAATTAGAAAATCATATAAATTTATTTGAAAATAATATAATTTAATTTGAAAATAATTAAATTTAATTTGAAAATAATATAATTTAACCTAATTTGAAAATAATATAATTTAATTTGAAAATAATCTAATTTGAAAATAATATAATTTAATTTAAAAATAATTTAATTTAGTTTGAAAAAAATATAATCTAATTTGAAAATAATATAATTTAATTTAAAAATAATTTAATTTAGTTTGAAAAAAATATAATTTAATTTGAAAATAATATAATTTAATTAGAAAATCATATAAATTTATTTGAAAATAATATAATTTAATTTAAAAATAATTAAATTTAATTTGAAAATAATATAATTTAATTTAATTTAAAAATAATATAATTTTACTTGAAAATAATTCATTTTAATTTGAAAATAATATAATTTAATTAGAAAATAATATATTTTAATCTTGAAATAATTTAATTTAATTTGAAAATAATTTAATTTAATTTGAAATTAATTTAATTTAATTTGAAAATAATATAATTTAATTCGAAAATCATAAATTTAATTTGAAAATAATATAATTTAATTTGAAAATAATCTAATTTGAAAATAATATAATTTAATTTTAAAATAATATAATTTAATTTGAAAATAATATAATTTAATTTAATTTAAAAATTATATAATTTTATTTGAAAATAATTCAATTTAATTTGAAAATAATATAATTTAATTTGAAAATAATATAATTTAATTTTGAAATAATATAATTTAATTTGAAAATAAAATAATTTAATTTGAAAATAATTTAATTTAATTTGAAAATAATTTAATTTAATTTGAAAATAATTTAATTTAATTTGAAAATAATTTAATTTAATTTAAATATAATTTAATTTAATTTGAAAATAATATAATTCAATTTGAAAATAATATAATTTAATTTGAAAATAATATAATTTAATTTGAAAATAATTTAATTTAAATTGAAAATAATTTAATTTAATTTGAAAGTAATTTAATTTAATTCGAAAATAATAAATTTAATTTGAAAATAATATAATTTAATTTAATTTCAAAATAATATAATTTAATTGCACATAATATAATTTAAATTGAAAATAATATAATTTAATTTGAAAATAATATAATCTAATTTGAAAATATTATAATTTAATTTGAAAATAATATAATTAAATTTGAAAATAATTTAATTTTATATGAAAATAATTTAATCTAATTTGAAAATAATTTAATTTAATTCGGAAATCATAAATTTAATTTGAAAATAATCTAATTTGAAAATAATATAATTTAATTTGAAAATAATTTAATTTAATTTGAAAATAATATAATTTAATTTGAAAATAATATAATTTAATTTGAAAATCAAATAAATTAATTTAAAAATAATATAATTTAATTTGTAAATAATTAAATTTAATTTGAAATTAATATAATTTAATTTAATTTAAAAAAAATATAATTTAATTTGAAAATAATATATTTTAATTTGAAAATAATATAATTTTAATTGAAAATAATATAATTTGATTTAATTTGAAAATAATTTAATTTAATTCGAAAAAAATATAATTTAATATAAAAATAATTTAATTTAATTTCAAAATAATTTAATTTAATTTGAAAATATTATATTTTATTTTGAAAATAATATACTTTTATTGAAAATAATTCAATTTAATTTGAAAATAATATAATTTAATTTGAAAATAATATAATTTCATTTGAAAATAATATAATTTAACTTATCATAAAATCATAAATTTAATTTGAAAATAATATAATTTAATTTGAAAATAATATAATTTAATTTCAAAATCATTTGAATTAATTTGAAAATAATATAATTTAATTTAAAAATAATTAAATTAAATTTGAAAATAATATAATTTAACCTAATTTGAAAACAATATAATTTAATTTGAAAATAATATAATTTAATTTGAAAATAATTCAATTCAATTTGAAAATAATATAATTTAATTTGAAAATAATATAATTTAATTTAAATTAATTAAATTTAATTTGAAAATAATATAATTTAATTTAATTTAAAAATAATATAATTTTATTTGTAAATAATTCAATTTAATTTGAAAATAATATAATTTAATTTGAAAATAATATAATTTAATTTAAAAATAATATAATTTATATAGAAAATAATTAAATTTAATTTGAAAATAATATAAATTAATTTGAAAATAATATAATTTAATTTAATTTAAAAATAATATAATTTAATTTGAAAATAATATAATTAAATTTGAAAATAATTTAATTTAATATGAAAATAATTTAATCTAATTTGAAAATAATTTAATTTAATTCGGAAATCATAAATTTAATTTGAAAATAATCTAATTTGAAAATAATATAATTTAATTTGAAAATAATTTAATTTAATTTGAAAATAATATAATTTAATTTGAAAATAATATAATTTAATTTGAAAATCAAATAAATTAATTTAAAAATATTATAATTTAATTTGTAAATAATTAAATTTAATTTGAAATTAATATAATTTAATTTAATTTAAAAAAAATAATTTAATTTGAAAATAATATATTTTAATTTGAAAATAATATAATTTTAATTGAAAATAATATAATTTGATTTAATTTGAAAATAATTTAATTTAATTCGAAAATAATATAATTTAATATAAAAATAATTTAATTTAATTTTAAAATAATTTAATTTAATTTGAAAATATTATATTTTATTTTGAAAATAATATACTTTTATTGAAAATAATTCAATTTAATTTGAAAATAATATAATTTAATTTGAAAATAATATAATTTCATTTGAAAATAATATAATTTAACTTATCATAAAATCATAAATTTAATTTGAAAATAATATAATTTAATTTGAAAATAATATAATTTAATTTCAAAATCATTTGAATTAATTTGAAAATAATATAATTTAATTTAAAAATAATTAAATTAAATTTGAAAATAATATAATTTAACCTAATTTGAAAACAATATAATTTAATTTGAAAATAATATAATTTAATTTGAAAATAATTCAATTCAATTTGAAAATAATATAATTTGATTTAAAAATAATATAATTTAATTTAAATTAATTAAATTTAATTTTAAAATAATATAATTTAATTTAATTTAAAAATAATATAATTTTATTTGTAAATAATTCAATTTAATTTGAAAATAATATAATTTCATTTGAACATAATATAATTTAATTTGAAAATAATATAATTTAATTTGAAAATAATTCAATTCAATTTGAAAATAATATAATTTAATTTGAAAATAATATAATTTAATTTGAAAATAATTTAATTTGAAATTAATTTAATTTAATTTGAAAATAATATAATTTAATTTGAAAATAATTTAATTTAATTTGAAATTAATTTAATTTAATTTAAAAATATTATAATTTAATTTGAAAATAATATAATTTAATTTGAAAATAATTTAATTTAATTTGAATATAAATTAATTTAATTTTAAAATAATTTAATTTGAAAATAATAAATTTAATTTGAAAATAATATAATTTAATTTGAAAATACTTTAATTCAATTTGAAAATAATTAAATTTAATTTGAAAATAATATAATTGAATTTAATTTAAAAATAATATAATTTAATTTGAAAATAATTATTAAATATTAATATTAATATTAAATTTAGTTTAAAAGTAATATAATTTAATTTGTAAAGTATATAGTTTAATATAAATAATATATTTTAATTTAATTTGAAAATAATATAATTTAATTTGAAAATAATATAATTTAATTTGAAAATATTTTAATTTAATTTGAAAATAATTTAATTTTATTTGAGAATAATTTAATTTAATTTGAAAATAATATAATTTAATTTGAAAATAATCTAATTTGAAAATAATCTAATTTGAAAATAATATAATTTAATTTGAAAATAATTTAATTTAATTTGAAAATATTATATTTTATTTTGAAAATAATATACTTTTATTGAAAATAATTCAATTTAAATTGAAAATAATATAATTTAATTTGAAAATAATTTAATTTAATTCGAAAATAATATAATTTAATATAAAAATAATTTAATTTAATTTTAAAATAATTTAATTTAATTTGAAAATATTATATTTTATTTTGAAAATAATATACTTTTATTGAAAATAATTCAATTTAATTTGAAAATAATATAATTTAATTTGAAAATAATATAATTTCATTTGAAAATAATATAATTTAACTTATCATAAAATCATAAATTTAATTTGAAAATAATATAATTTAATTTGAAAATAATATAATTTAATTTCAAAATCATTTGAATTAATTTGAAAATAATATAATTTAATTTAAAAATAATTAAATTAAATTTGAAAATAATATAATTTAACCTAATTTGAAAACAATATAATTTAATTTGAAAATAATATAATTTAATTTGAAAATAATTCAATTCAATTTGAAAATAATATAATTTAATTTGAAAATAATATAATTTAATTTAAATTAATTAAATTTAATTTGAAAATAATATAATTTAATTTAATTTAAAAATAATATAATTTTATTTGTAAATAATTCAATTTAATTTGAAAATAATATAATTTAATTTGAAAATAATATAATTTAATTTAAAAATAATATAATTTATATAGAAAATAATTAAATTTAATTTGAAAATAATATAAATTAATTTGAAAATAATATAATTTAATTTAATTTAAAAATAATATAATTTAATTTGAAAATAATATAATTAAATTTGAAAATAATTTAATTTAATATGAAAATAATTTAATCTAATTTGAAAATAATTTAATTTAATTCGGAAATCATAAATTTAATTTGAAAATAATCTAATTTGAAAATAATATAATTTAATTTGAAAATAATTTAATTTAATTTGAAAATAATATAATTTAATTTGAAAATAATATAATTTAATTTGAAAATCAAATAAATTAATTTAAAAATATTATAATTTAATTTGTAAATAATTAAATTTAATTTGAAATTAATATAATTTAATTTAATTTAAAAAAAATAATTTAATTTGAAAATAATATATTTTAATTTGAAAATAATATAATTTTAATTGAAAATAATATAATTTGATTTAATTTGAAAATAATTTAATTTAATTCGAAAATAATATAATTTAATATAAAAATAATTTAATTTAATTTTAAAATAATTTAATTTAATTTGAAAATATTATATTTTATTTTGAAAATAATATACTTTTATTGAAAATAATTCAATTTAATTTGAAAATAATATAATTTAATTTGAAAATAATATAATTTCATTTGAAAATAATATAATTTAACTTATCATAAAATCATAAATTTAATTTGAAAATAATATAATTTAATTTGAAAATAATATAATTTAATTTCAAAATCATTTGAATTAATTTGAAAATAATATAATTTAATTTAAAAATAATTAAATTAAATTTGAAAATAATATAATTTAACCTAATTTGAAAACAATATAATTTAATTTGAAAATAATATAATTTAATTTGAAAATAATTCAATTCAATTTGAAAATAATATAATTTGATTTAAAAATAATATAATTTAATTTAAATTAATTAAATTTAATTTTAAAATAATATAATTTAATTTAATTTAAAAATAATATAATTTTATTTGTAAATAATTCAATTTAATTTGAAAATAATATAATTTCATTTGAACATAATATAATTTAATTTGAAAATAATATAATTTAATTTGAAAATAATTCAATTCAATTTGAAAATAATATAATTTAATTTGAAAATAATATAATTTAATTTGAAAATAATTTAATTTGAAATTAATTTAATTTAATTTGAAAATAATATAATTTAATTTGAAAATAATTTAATTTAATTTCAAATTAATTTAATTTAATTTAAAAATATTATAATTTAATTTGAAAATAATATAATTTAATTTGAAAATAATTTAATTTAATTTGAATATAAATTAATTTAATTTTAAAATAATTTAATTTGAAAATAATAAATTTAATTTGAAAATAATATAATTTAATTTGAAAATACTTTAATTCAATTTGAAAATAATTAAATTTAATTTGAAAATAATATAATTGAATTTAATTTAAAAATAATATAATTTAATTTGAAAATAATTATTAAATATTAATATTAATATTAAATTTAGTTTAAAAGTAATATAATTTAATTTGTAAAGTATATAGTTTAATATAAATAATATATTTTAATTTAATTTGAAAATAATATAATTTAATTTTAAAATAATATAATTTAATTTGAAAATATTTTAATTTAATTTGAAAATAATTTAATTTTATTTGAGAATAATTTAATTTAATTTGAAAATAATATAATTTAATTTGAAAATAATCTAATTTGAAAATAATCTAATTTGAAAATAATATAATTTAATTTGAAAATAATTTAATTTAATTTGAAAATATTATATTTTATTTTGAAAATAATATACTTTTATTGAAAATAATTCAATTTAAATTGAAAATAATATAATTTAATTTGAAAATAATATAATTTAATTTGAAAATAATATAATTTAACTTGAAAATCATAAATTTAATTTGAAAACAATATAATTTAATTTGAAAATAATATAATTTAAATTGAAAATCATATGAATTAATTTGAAAATAATATAATTTAATTTAAAAATAATTAAATTTAATTTAAAAATAATATAAATTAATTTGAAAATAATATAATTTAATTTAATTCAAAAATAATATAATTTATTTTGAAAACAATATAACTTAATTTGAAAATAATATAATTTTAATTGAAAATAATATAATTTAATTTAATTTGAAAATAATTTAATTTAATTCGAAAATAATATAATTAAATTTAAAAATAATATAATTTAATATAAAAATAATTTAATTTAATTTAATTTGAAATGAATTTAATATAATTTGAAAATATTATATTTTGAAAATAATATAATTATATTTGAAAATAATTCAATTTAATTTGAAAATAATATAATTTAATTTGAAAATAATATAATTTAATTTGAAAATAATATAATTCAATTTAAAAATATTTTAATTTAAAAATAATTTAATTTAATGTGAAAAAAATATAATTATATTAAAAAATAATTTAATTTAATTTGAAAATTATATAATTTAATTTAATTTAAAAATATTATAATTTAATTTAAAAATTATATAATTTAATTTGAAAATAATATGATTTAATTTGAACATAATATAATTTAATTTGAAAATAATATAATTAAATTTGAAAATAATATAATTTAATTTGAAAATAATATAATTTTATTTGAAAATAATATAATTTAATTTAAAAATAATTAAATTTAATTTGAAAATAATTTAATTTAATTTGAAAATAATTTAATTTAATTTGAAAATAATTTAATTTAATTTGAATATAAATTAATTTAATTTTAAAATAATTTAATTTGAAAATAATAAATTTAATTTGAAAATAATATAATTTAATTTAAATTAATTAAATTTAATTTGAAAATAATATAATTTAATTTAATTTAAAAATAATATAATTTAATTTGAAAATAATTAAATTTAATTTGAAAATAATATAATTTTATCTGAACATAATATAATTTAATTTGAAAATAATATAATTTACTTTGAAAATAATTCAATTTAATTTGAAAATAATATAATTTAATTTGAAAATAATATAAATTAATTTGAAAATAATATATTTTAATTTAATTTAAAAATAATTTAATTTAATTTGAAAATAATATGATTTAATTTGAACATAATATAATTTAATTTGAAAAGAATATAATTTAATTTGAAAATAATATAATTTAATTTGAAAATAATATAATTTTATCTGAACATAATATAATTTAATTTGAAAATAATATAATTTAATTTAAAAATAATTAAATTTAATTTGAAAATAATTTAATTTAATTTGAAAATAATTTAATTTAATTCGAAAATCATAAATTTAATTTGAAAATTGTATAATTTAATTTGAAAATAATTTAATTTGAAAATAATATAATTTAATTAAAAAATAATTTAATTTAATTTGAAAATAATATAATTTAATTTTAAAATACTTTAATTTGATTTGAAAATAATATAATTTAATTTGAAAATAATATAATTTAATTTAAAAATAATTTAATTTGAAATTAATTTAATTTAATTTGAAAATAATTTAATTTAATTTGAAATTAATTTAATTTAATTTGAAAATAATATAATTTAACTTGAAAATAATATAATTTAATTTGAAAATAATTTAATTTAATTTGAAAATAAATTAATTTAATTTGAAAATAATTTAATTTGAAAATAATAAATTTAATTTGAAAATAATATAATTTAATTTAATTTAAAAATAATATAATTTATTTTGAAAATAATATAATTAAATTTAGTTTAAAAGTAATATAATTTAATTTCTAAATTATATAGTTTAATATAAATAATATATTTTAATTTAATTTGAAAATAATATAATTTAATTTTAAAATAATATAATTTAATTTTAAAATAATATAATTTAATTTGAAAATAATTTTTTTTAATTTGAAAATAATTTAATTTTATTTGAGAATAATTTAATTTAATTTGAAAATAATATAATCTAATTTGAAAATAATATAATTCAATTTGAAAATATTTTAATTTAAAAATAATTTAATTTAATGTGAAAAAAATATAATTTAATTAAAAAATAATTTAATTTAATTTGAAAATTATATAATTTTATTTGAAAATAATATAATTTATTTTAAAAATATTATAATTTAATTTAAAAATAATATAATTTAATTTGAAAATAATATTATTTAATTTGAACATATTATAATTTAATTTGAAAATAATATAATTTAATTTGAAAATAATATAATTTAATTTGAAAATAATATAATTTTATTTAAAAATAATATAATTTAATTTAAAAATAATTAAATTTAATTTGAAAATAATTTAATTTAATTTGAAAATAATTTAATTTAATTCAAAAATCATAAATTAAATTTGAAAATAATATAATTTAATTTGAAAATATTTTAATTTGAAAATAATATAATTTAATTTAAAAATAATTTCATTTAATTTGAAAATAATATAATTTAATTTTAAAATAATTTAATTTAATTTGAAAATAATATAATTTAATTTGAAAATAATTTAATTTAATTTAAAATTAATTTAATTTAATTTGAAAATAATATAATTTAATTTGAAAATAATTTAATTTAATTCTAAAATCATAAATTTAATTTGAAAATTGTATAATTTAATTTGAAAATAATTTAATTTGAAAATAATATAATTTAATTTAATTTGAAAATATTTTAATTTAATTTGAAAATAATGTAATTTATTTTGAAAAAAATTTAATTTAATTTGAAAATAATATAATTTAATTTGAAAATACTTTAATTCAATTTGAAAATAATTAAATTTAATTTGAAAATAATATAATTTAATTTGAAAATAATTTAATTTTATTTGAAAATAATATAATTTAATTTGAAAATAATTTAATGTAATTTGAAAATAATTTAATTTAATTTAAAAATAATTTAATTTTATTTGAAAATAATATAATTTAATTTAATTTAAAAATAATATAATTTTATTTGAAAATAATTCAATTTTATTTGAAAATAATATAATTTAATTTGAAAATAATATAATTTAATTTGAAAATAATATAATTTCATTTGGAAATAATTTAATTTAAATTCAAAATAATTTAATTTAATTTGAAAGTAATTTAATTTAATTCGAAAATAATAAATTTAATTTGAAAATAATATAATTTAATTTAATTTCAAAATAATATAATTTAATTGAACATAATATAATTTAAATTGAAAATAATATAATTTAATTTGAAAATAATATAATCTAATTTGAAAATATAATAATTTAATTTAAAAATAATATAATTAAATTTGAAAATAATATAATTTAATTTAATTTGAAAATAATTTAATTTAATTCGAAAATCATAAATTTAATTTGAAAATAATATAATTTAATTTGAAAATAATCTAATTTGAAAATAATCTAATTTGAAAATAATATAATTTAATTTGAAAATAATTTAATTTAATTTGAAAATAATATAATTTAATTTGAAAATAATATAATTTAATATAAAAATAATTTAATTTAATTTCAAAATAATTTAATTTAATTTGAAAATATTATATTTTTTTTTGAAAATAATATACTTTTATTGAAAATAATTCAATTTAATTTGAAAATAATATAATTTAATTTGAAAATAATATAATTTTATTTGAAAATAATATAATTTAATTTAATTTAAAAATAATATAATTTTATTTGAAAATAATTCAATTTAATTTGAAAATAATATAATTTAATTTGAAAATAATATAATTTAATTTTGAAATAATATAATTTAATTTGAAAATAATATAATTTAATTTGAAAATAATTTAATTTAATTTGAAAATAATTTAATTTAATTTGAAAATAATTTAATTTAATTTGAAAATAATTTAATTTAATTTAAATATAATTTAATTTAATTTGAAAATAATATAATTTAATTTGAAAATAATATAATTTAATTTGAAAATAATATAATTTTATTTGAAAATAATATAATTTAATTTAATTTAAAAATAATATAATTTAATTTGAAAATAATATAATTAAATTAAGTTTGAAAATAATATAATTTAATTTGTAAATAATATAATTTAATATTAATAATATATTTTAATTTATTTGAAAATAATTTAATTTTAAAATAATATAATTTAATTTGAAAATAATATAATTTAATTTGAAAATATTTTAATTTAATTTGAAAATAATTTAATTTATTTTGAGAATAATTTAATTTAAGTTAAAAATAATTCAATTTAATTTGAAAATAAAATAATTTAATTTGAAAATAATTTAATGTAATTTGAAAATAATTTAATTTAATTTGAAAATAATATAATTTAATTTAAAAATAATTTAATGTAATTTGAAATTAATTTAGTTTGAAAATAATATAATTAAATAGTATAATTTGAAAATACTTAATTTTCAAATTAAGTAATTTGAAAATAGTATAATATAATTTGAAAATAATTAAATTTAATTTGAAAGAAATATAGTTTAATTTGAAAATAATTTATATTAATTTGAAAATAATTTAATTTAATTTGAAAATAATTTAATCTAATTTGAAAATAATATAATTTAATTTGAAAATAATTTAATTTTATTTGAAAATAATATAATTTAATTTGAAAATAATTTAATGTAATTTGAAAATAATTTAATTTAATTTGAAAATAATTTAATTTAATTTGAGAATAATTTAAATTAATTTGAAAATAATTTAATTTAACTTGAAAATAATATAATTCAATTTGAAAATATTTTAATTTAAAATAAATTTAATTTAATGTGAAAAAAATATAATTTAATTAAAAAATAATTTAATTTAATTTGAAAATTATATAATTTAATTTGAAAATAATATAATTTAATTTAAAAATATTATAATTTTATTATTTTATTATATCTCTTCTCTCTCTTTTTGCCACTCTTCTTCTTTCTTTTTCATTTCTTCTTCCATTTTTGTGATTATCTCGTTATTTACCATAATATCTTCTCTTAATTGTCTATAGTTTCCTCTCATTTCTTCTTGAAGTTCTTGTTTCATTGAGATTATAAGCTTCTTTATTTCTTCCATTTCTGGTTTTCCTGGTTGATTATTTATAAGTGTTTTCCTGTTTTTGTTTCTCTTTTCCCTATCTGTTTCCTTGTCTGTGTCTTGGTTTATGTCGTTATGTTGTCTTGTTTATGAGTCTCGTTTTCTTTTACTCCCGTCGCTGGTAGTCCGTTCCCTGTCTCTTTCGTTCATGTGCTTCTATTTATGCATTGTGTGGCCTTAATTGTATATTTCTAGCGATCATCCGTGCTTAATTGGTTGCCTATGTAAGTTGTTGTTCTTTTCTGTCCCGTATCAGATACCCGACCCGAATTGACTTCTCGGAGGTTAGGTTTCCGATTTTTCTTTGATTTTCCGCTATAGTTTGTTATCTCTTACGTCCTACCTTTCTGTGGTGTTCCCTTTTGCTTTCTGTGTTTGTTCCGCCACCGTTCTCTAGTGAATTTGATTGCGGAGCTCTCAAAACACGTCCTTGCGTCGCAGAATCTCGCACTCAAGTTATATATATATATATATATATATATATATATATATATATATATATATATAATTTTAAAATAATATAATTTAATTTGAAAATAATTTAATGTAATTTGAAAATAATTTAATTTGAAAATAATATAATTTTATTTGGAAATAATATAATTTAATTTGAATATAAAGTAATTTAATTTGAAAATAATTTAATTTAATTTGAAAATAATTTAATTTAATTTGAAAATAATATAATTTAATTTGAAAATAATTTAATGGAATTTGAAAATAATTTAATTTGAAAATAATATAATTTAATTTGAAAATAATTTAATTTAACTTGAAAACAATTTACATTAATTTGAAAATAATTTAATTTAATTTGAAAATAATTTAATTTGAAAATAATGTAATTTAATTTGAATATAATATAATTTAATTTTAAAATAACTTAATATAATTTGAAAATAATTTAATTTGAAAATAATATAATTTTAATTGAAAATAATTTAATTTAATTTGAAAATAATTTAATTTGATTCGAAAATAATATAATTTAATTTGAAAATAATATAATTTAATATAAAAATAATTTAATTTAATTTGAAAATAATTTTATTTAATTTGAAAATATATTTTATTTTTAAAATAATATACTTTTATTTGAAAATAATTCAATTTAATTTGAAAATAATATAATTTAATTTAAAAATAATATAATTAATTTGAAAATAATATAATTAAATTTGAAAATATTTGAAAATTATTTAATTTAATTTTAAAATGATTTAATTTAATTTGAAATAATTTAATTTAATTTGAAAATAATTTATTTTAATTTAAAAATAATGTAATTTTATTTGAAAATAATTTTATTTTATTTGAAAATAATATAATTTAATTTGAAAATATTTTAATTTAATTTAAAAATAATTTAATTTAAATTGAAAATAATTTAAATAAATTTGAAAATAATATAATTTAATTCAAAAATAATATAACTTAATTTGAAAATAATTTAATTTGAAAATAATATAATTTTATTTGGAAATAATATAATTTAATTTGAATATAAATTAATTTAATTTGAAAATAATTTAATTTAATTTGAAAATAATTTAATTTAATTTGAAAATAATATAATTTAATTTGAAAATAATTTAATGGAATTTGAAAATAAATTAATTTGAAAATAATATAATTTAATTTGAAAATAATTTAATTTAATTTGAAAACAATTTACATTAATTTGAAAATAATTTAATTTAATTTGAAAATAATTTAATTTGAAAATAATGTAATTTAATTTGAATATAATATAATTTAATTTTAAAATAACTTAATATAATTTGAAAATAATTTAATTTGAAAATAATATAATTTAATTTGAAAATAATATAATTTAATTTGAAAATAATTTAATTTAATTTAAAAATAATTTAATTTAATTTGAAAATAATTTAATTTGAAAATAATATAATTTAATTTGAAAATATATTAATTTAATTTGAAAATAATTTAATTTAATTTGAAAATAAATTAATTTAATTTGAAAATATTATAATTTAATTTGAAAATAATATAATTAAATTTGAAAATAATTTAATTTAATTTAAAAATAATTTAATTTAATTTGAAAATAATGTAAAATTTAATTTGAAAATAAATTAATTTTATTTGAAAATAATATAATTTAATTTGAAAATATTTTAATTTAATTTGAAAATAACTAAATTTAATTTGAAAATAATATAATTTTATTTGGAAATAATATAATTTAATTTGAAAATAATTTAATTTAATTTGAAAATAACTTAATTTAATTTGAAAATAATTTAATTTATTTCGAAAATAATAAATTTAATTTGTAAATAATATAATTTAATTTAAAAATAATTTATTTTAATTTGAAAATAATTAAATTTAATTTGAAAATAATATAATTTAATTTCAAAATATTATAATTTAATTTGAACATAATATAATTTAATTTGAAAATAATATAATTTAATTTGAAAATAATATAATCTAATTTGAAAATATTATAATTAAATTTGAAAATAATATAATTTACTTTGAAAATAATTTAATTTAATTTGAAAATAATTTAATTTATTTTAAAAATAATTTAATTTAATTCGAAAATCATAAATTTAGTTTGAAAATAATATAATTTAATTTGAAAATAATTTAATGTAATTTGAAAATAATTAAATTTAATTTGAAAGAAATATAATTTAATTTAAAAAAAATTTAATGTAATTTGAAAATAGTTTAATTTGAAAATAATATAATTTTATTTGGAAATAATATAATTTAATTTGAATATAATTTAATTTAATTTGAAAATAATTTAATTTAATTTGAAAATAATTTAATTTAATTTGAAAATAATTTAATTTAATTTGAAAATAATATAATTTAATTTGAAAATAATTTAATGTAATTTGAAAATAATTTGATTTGAAAATAATATAATTTAATTTGAAAATAATTTAATTTAATTTGAAAATAATTTACATTAATTTGAAAATAATTTAATTTAATTCGAAAATAATTTAATTTGAAAATAATGTAATTTAATTTGAATATAATATAATTTAATTTGAAAATAACTTAATATAATTTGAAAGTAATTTAATTTGAAAATAATATAATTTCATTTGAAAATAATATAATTTAATTTGAAAATAATTTAATTTAATTTGAAAATCATTTAATTTAATTTGAAAATAATATAATTTAATTTGAAAATAATTTAATGTAATTTGAAAATAATTTAATTTGAAAATAATATAATTAAATTTGAAAATAATTTAATGTAATTTGAAAATAATTTAATTAGAAAATAAATTAATTTAATTTGAAAATATTATAATTTAATTTGAAAATAATATAATTAAATTTGAAAATAATTTAATGTAATTTGAAAATAATTTAATTTAATTTGAAAATAATGTAATTTAATTTGAAAATATATTAATTTTATTTGAAAATAATATAATTTAATTTGAAAATATTTTAATTTAATTTGAAAATAACGAAATTTAATTTAAAAATAATATAATTTTATTTGGAAATAATATAATTTAATTTGAAAATAATTTAATTTAATTTGAAAATAATTTAATTTAATTTGAAAATAATTTAACTTATTTCGAAAATAATAAATTTAATTTGTAAATAAAATAATTTAATTTAAAAATAATTTATTTTAATTTGAAAATAATTAAATTTAATTTGAAAATAATATAATTTAATTTTAAAATATTATAATTTAATTTGAACATAATATAATTTAATTTGAAAATAATATAATTTAATTTAAAAATAATATAATCTAATTTGAAAATATTATAATTAAATTTGAAAATAATATAATTTACTTTGAAAATAATTTAATTTAATTTGAAAATAATTTAATTTAATTTAAAAATAATTTAATTTAATTCGAAAATCATAAATTTAGCTTGAAAATAATATAATTTAATTTGAAAATAATCTAATTTGAAAATAATATAATTTAATTTCAAAATAATTTAATTTAATTTGAAAATCATATAAATTAATTTGAAAATAATATAATTTAATTTGAAAATAATTAAATTTAATTTGAAAATAACATAATTTAATTTAATTTAAAAATAATATAATTTAATTTGAAAATAATATATTTTAATTTGAAAATAATATAATTTTAATTGAAAATAATATAATTTAATTTAATTTGAAAATAATTTAATTTGATTCGAAAATAATATAATTTAATTTGAAAATAATATAATTTAATATAAAAATAATTTAATTTAATTTGAAAATAATTTTATTTAATTTGAAAATATATTTTATTTTTAAAATAATATACTTTTATTTGAAAATAATTCAATTTAATTTGAAAATAATATAATTTAATTTAAAAATAATATAATTAATTTGAAAATAATATAATTAAATTTGAAAATATTTGAAAAATATTTAAATTAATTTTAAAATGATTTAATTTAATTTGAAATAATTTAATTTAATTTGAAAATAATTTATTTTAATTTAAAAATAATGTAATTTTATTTGAAAATAATTTTATTTTATTTGAAAATAATATAATTTAATTTGAAAATATTTTAATTTAATTTGAAAATAATTTAATTTAAATTGAAAATAATTTAATTAAATTTGAAAATAATATAATTTAATTCAAAAATAATATAACTTAATTTGAAAATAATTTAATTTAATTTGAAAATAACATAATTTAATTTGAAAATAATTTAACTTAATTTAAAAATATTTTAATTTATTTTGAAAATAATTTATTTAATTTGAAAAAAATTTAATTTAATTTGAAAATAATATGATTAAATTTGAAAATAATATAATTTAATTTAAAAATAATTTAATTTAATTTGAAAATAATTTAATTTTAATTAAATATAATATAATTAAATTTAAAAATAATATAATTTAATTTGAAAATAATTTAATTTAATTTAAAAATAATTTTATTTGCATATAATAGAATTTATTTTGAAAATAATATAATTTAATTTGAAAATAATTTAATTTTATTTGAAAATAAAATAATTTAATTTGAAAAAAATTTAATTTAATTTAAAAATAATTTAATTTAATTTGAAAATAATATAATTTAATTTGAAAATAATTTAGTGTAATTTGAAAATAATTTAATTTGAAAATAATATAATTTAATTTCAAAATAATTTAATTTAATTTGAAAATCATATAAATTAATTTGAAAATAATATAATTTAGTTTGAAAATAATTAAATTTAATTTGAAAATAACATAATTTAATTTAATTTAAAAATAATATAATTTAATTTGAAAATAATATATTTTAATTTGAAAATAATATAATTTTAATTGAAAATAATATAATTTAATTTAATTTGAAAATAATTTAATTTGATTCGAAAATAATATAATTTAATTTGAAAATAATATAATTCAATATAAAAATAATTTAATTTATTTTGACAATAATTTTATTTAAGTTGAAAATATATTTTATTTTTAAAATAATATACTTTTATTTAAAAGTAATTCAATTTAATTTGAAAATAATATAATTTAATTCAAAAATAATATAATTAATTTGAAAATAATATAATTTAATTTGAAAATATTTGAAAATAATTTAATTTAATTTTAAACTGATTTAGTTTAATTTGAAATAATTTAATTTAGTTTGAAAATAATTTATTTTAATTTAAAAATAATGTAATTTAATTTGAAAATAATTTTATTTTATTTGAAAATAATATAATTTATTTTGAAAATATTTTAATTTAATTTGAAATTAATTTAATTTAAATTGAAAATAATTTAATTAAATTTGAAAATAATATAATTTAATTCAAAAATAATATAACTTAATATGAAAATAATTTAATTTAATTTAAAAATAACATAATTTTATTTGAAAATAATTTAATTTAATTTGAAAATAATATAATTTAATTTGAAAATAATTTAATTTAAATTGAAAATAATATAATTAAATTTAAAAAGAATATAATTTAATTTAAAAATAATTTAATTTAATTTAATTGGAAAATAATTTACTTTAATTTGAAAATAATATAATTTAATTTAAAAATAATATAATTTAATTTGAATATAATATAATTTAATTTGAAAATAATTTAATTTAATTTGAAAATATTTTAATTTAGTTCGAAAATAATATAATTTAATTTGAAAGTAATTTAATTTAATTTGAAAATATTTTAATTTATTTTGAAAATAATTTATTTAATTAGAAAAAAATTTAATTTAATTTGAAAATTATATAATTAAATTTGAAAATAATATAATTTAATTTGAAAATAATTTAATTTAATTTGAAAATAATTTAATTTAGTTCGAAAATAATATAATTTAATTTGAAAGTAATTTAATTTAATTTGAAAATATTTTAATTTAATATGAAAATATTCTAATTTAATTTGAAAACAATATAATTTAATTTGCAAATAATATAATTTTTTTTCAAATTAAATTAATTTTTTTAATTAAATTTAATATAATTTAATTTCAAAATAATTTAATTTAATTTGAAAATAATTTAATTTAATTTGAAAATAATATAATTGAATTTGCAAATAATATAATTTAATTTGAAAACAATTTAATTTAATTTGAAAATAATTTAATTTAATTTGAAAATAATATAATTTAAATTGAAAATAATTTAATTTAATTTCAAAATAACATAGTTAAATTTGAAAATAAACTAATTTAATTTGAAAATAATTTAATTTAATTTGAAAATAATTTAATTTAATTTGAAAATATTTTAATTTAATTTAAAAATAATTTAATTTAATTTGAAAATAATTTAATTTAATTTGAATATAATATAGTTAAATTTGAAAATAATATAATTTAATTTGAAAATAATTTAATTTAGTTTAAAAATAATTTAATTTAATTTGAAAATAATATAATTTAATTTGAAAATAATAAGATTTATTTTGAAAATAATTTAATTTAATTTGAAAATAATATAATTAAATTTGCAAATATTATAATTTAATTTGAAAATAATTTAATTTAATTTGAAAATAATTTAATTTAATTTGAAATTAATACAATTTAATTTAAAAATATTATAATTTAATTTGAAAATAATTTAATTTAAATTGAAAATAATTCAATTTAATTTGAAAATAATATAATTTAATTCAAAAATAATATAACTTAATTTGAAAATAATTTAATTTAATTTGAAAATATCATAATTTAATTTGAAAATAATTTAATTTAATTTGAAAATATTTTAATTTATTTTGAAAATAATTTATTTAATTAGAAAAAAATTTAATTTAATTTGAAAATAATATAATTAAATTTGAAAATAATATAATTTAATTTGAAAATAATTTAATTTAATTTGAAAATAATTTAATTTAATTCGAAAATAAAATAATAATAATAATTAATAATTTAAAAATAATTTAATTTAATTTGAAAATAATTTAATTTAATTTGAAAATATTCTAATTTAATTTGAGAATAATAATATTTAATTTGAAAATAATTTAATTTAAATTGAAAATAATATAATTTAATTTAAAAATAATATAATTTAATTCAGAAATAATATAATTTAATTTAAAAATAATTTAAATTAATTTAAAAATAATTTAATTTAATTCGAAAATCATAAATTTAATTTGAAAATAATATAATTTAATTTGAAAATAATCTAATTTGAAAATAATATAATTTATTTTGAAAATATTCTAATTTAATTTAAAAATAATTTGATTTAATTGGAAAATATATTTTATTTTTAAAATAATATACTTTTATTTGAAAATAATTCAATTTAAATTGAAAATAATATAATTTAATTTAAAAATAATATAATTAATTTGAAAATAATATAATTTAATCTGAAAATAATTTAATTTAATTTTAAAATAATTATAATTTAATTTGAAAATAATTTAATTTAATTTGAAAATAATTTAATTTAATTTGAAAATAATTTTATTTTATTTGAAAATAATATACTTTAATTTGAAAATATTTTAATTTAATTTGAAAATAATTTAATTTAAATTGAAAATAATTTAATTTAATTTAAAAATAATATAATTTAATTCAAAAATAATATAACTTAATTTGAAAATAGTTTAATTTAATTTGAAAATAACATAATTTATTTTGAGAATAATTTAATTTAATTTGAAAATATTTTAATTTATTTTGAAAATAATTTATTTCTTTTGAAAAAAATTTAATTTTATTTGAAAATAATATAATTAAAATTGAAAATAATATAATTTAATTTGAAAATAATTTAATTTAATTTGAAAATAATTTAATTTAAATATAATATAATTAAATTTAAAAACAATATAATTTAATTTGAAAATAATTTAATTTAATTTAAAAATAATTTATTTTTATTTGCATATAATAGAATTTATTTTGATAATAATATAATTTAATTTGAAAATAATTTAATTTTATTTGAAAATAATATAATTTAATTTAAACAAAATTTAATTTAATTTCATAATAATATAACTAAATTTGAAAATAATATAATTTAATTTGGAAATAATTTAATTTTATTTGCAGATAATAGAATTTATTTTGAACATAATATAATTTAATTTGAAAATAATTTAATTTAATTTGAAAATAATTTAATTTAATTTGAAAATAATTTAATTTAATTTGAAAATAATATAATTAAATTTGAAAGTATTATAATTTAATTTAAAAATAATTTAATTTAAATTGAAAATAATTTAATTTAATATGAAACTAATTTAATCTAATTTGAAAATAGTTTAATTTAATTTAAAAAAAAATTAAATTTAATTTGAAAATAATTTAATTTAATTCGAAAATAATTTAATATAATTTGAAAATAATTAAATTTAATTTGAAAATAATTTAATTTATTTTGAAAATAATTTTAATTTGAGAATAATATAATTTAATTTAAAAATAATTTAATTTAATTTGAAAATAATATAATTTAATTTGAAAATAATTCAATTTAAATTGAAAATAATATAAATTAATTTAAAAATAATATAATTAATTTGAAAATAATATAATTTAATCTGAAAATAATTTAATTTAATTTTAAAATAATTTAATTTAATTTGAAAATAATTTAATTTAATTTGAAAATAATTTAATTTAATTTGAAAATAATTTTATTTTATTTGAAAATAATATACTTTAATTTGAAAATATTTTAATTTAATTTGAAAATAATTTAATTTAAATTGGAAATAATTTAATTTAATTTAAAAATAATATAATTTAATTCAAAAATAATATAACTTAATTTGAAAATAATTTAATTTAATTTGAAAATATCATAATTTAATTTAAAAATAATTTAATTTAATTTGAAAATAATTTAATTAATTTGAAAATAATTTAATTTAATTTGAAAATAATATAATTTAATTTGAAAATAATAAAATTTAATTAGAAAATAATTTAACTTAATTTGAAAATAATATAATTTATTTTGAAAATAATAGAATTTAATTTGAAAATAATTTAATTTAATTTGAAAATAATATAATTTAATTTGAAAATAATTAAATTTAATTTGAAAATAATTTAAATTTAAAATAATTTAATTTAATTTGAAAATAATATAATTTAATTTAAAAATAATTTAATTTAATTTGAAAATAATGTAATTTAAATTGAAAATAATTTAAGTTGAAAATAAATTAATTTAATTTAAAAATAATATAATTTAATTTGAAAATAATTTAATTTAATTTAAAAATAATGTAATTTAATTTTAAAAAAATTAAATTAATTTGAAAATAATATAATTAAATTTGAAAATAATATAATTTAACTTGAAAATAATTTAATTTAATTTGAAAATAATTTTATTTCATTTGAAAATAATTTAATTTAATTTGAAATTAATTTATTTTAATTAGAAAACAATTTAATTTAATTTGAAAATAATATAATTTAGTTTGAAAATAATTTAATTTAATTTGAAAATAATTTAATTTAATTAGATAATAATATAATTTAATTTGAAAATAACATAATTTAATTTGAAAATAATATAATTTCGTTTGAAAATAATTTAGTTTAATTTGAAAATAATATAATTTAATTTGAAAATAATAGAATTTAATTTGAAAATAATTAAATTTAATTTGAAAATAATTCAATTTGAAAATAATTTATTTTGAAAATAATTTAATTTTATTTGAAAATAATATAATTTAATTTGCAAATAATTTAATTTAATTTGAAAATTATATAATTTAATTTGAAAATAATTTAATTTAATTTGAAAATAAAATAATTAAATTTGAAAATAATATGATTTAATTTGAAAACAATTTAATTTAATTTGAAAATAATTTAATTTCATTTGCAAATAATTTAATTTAATTTGAAAATAATTTAATTTAATTAGAAAACAATTTAATTTAATTTGGAAATAATTTAATTTAAAAATAATTAAATTTAATTTGAAAATAATATATTTTCATTTGAAAATAATTTAATTTACTTTTAAAATAATTTAATTTAATTTGAAAATAATATAATTTAATTTTAAAATAATTTAAATTAATTTGAAAATAATATAATTTAATTTGAAGATAATTTAATTTAATTTTAAAATAATTTAATTTGAAAATTATTTAATTTATTTTGAAAATAATTTAATTTAATTTGAAAATAATATAATTTAATTTGTTAATAATATAATTTAATTTGAAAATAATTCAATTTGAAAATAGTTTAATTTGAAAATAATTTAATTTAATTTGAAAATAATATAATTTAATTTGAAAATAATTAAATTTAATTTGAAAATAATTTAATTTAAAAATAATTAAGTTTAATTTGAAAATAATATATTTTCATTTGAAAATAATTTAATTTACTTTTAAAATAATTTAATTTAATTTGAAAATAATATAATTTAATTTGAAAATAATTTAATATATTTTGAAAATAATATAATTTAATTTGATAATAATCTAATTTAATATGAAAATACTTTAATGTAATTTGAAAATAATTTAATTTAATTTAAAAATAATATAATTTGTTTTGAAAATAATTTAATTTAATTTGAAAATAATTTAATTTAATTTGAAAATAATATAATTTAATTAAATTTGAAAATAATTTAATTTATTTTAATTTGAAAATAATTTAATTTTTTTTGAAAATATTATAATTTAATTTGAAACTAATTTAATTTAAATTGAAAATAATTTAATTTGAAAATAATTTAATTTAGACTGAAAATAATATAATTTAATTTGAAAAAAAAATAATTTTATTTGAAAATATTTTAAATTAATTTGAAAATAATTTAATTTAATTTTAAAATAATATAATTTAATTTGAAAATAATTTAATTAATTTGAAAATAATTTAATTTAATTTGAAAATAATATAATTTAATTTGAAAATAATAAAATTTAATTAGAAAATAATTTAACTTAATTTGAAAATAATATAATTTATTTTGAAAATAATAGAATTTAATTTGAAAATAATTTAATTTTATTTGAAAATAATATAATTTAATTTGAAAATAATTAAATTTAATTTGAAAATAATTTAAATTTAAAATAATTTAATTTAATTTGAAAATAATATAATTTAATTTGAAAATAATTTAATTTAATTTGAAAATAATGTAATTTAAATTAAAAATAATTTAAGTTGAAAATAAATTAATTTAATTTGAAAATAATATAATTTAATTTGAAAATAATTTAATTTAATTTAAAAATAATGTAATTTAATTTAAAAATAATATAATAAAATTTGAAAATAATATAATTTAACTTGAAAATAATTTAATTTAATTTGAAAATAATTTTATTTCATTTGAAAATAATTTAATTTATTTTGAAATTAATTTATTTTAATTAGAAAACAATTTAATTTAATTTGAAAATAATATAATTTAGTTTGAAAATAATTTAATTTAATTTGAAAATAATTTAATTTCGTTTGAAAATAATTTAGTTTCTTTTGAAAATAATATAATTTAATTTGAAAATAATTTAATTTAATTTGAAAATAATTTAAATTAATTTGAATATATTATAATTTATTTTGAAAATAATATACTTTAATTTGAAAATAATTTCATTTAATTTTAAAATAATATAATTTAATTTGAAAATAATTTAATTTAATTTGAAAATAATGTAATTTAAATTGAAAATAATTTAATTTGAAAATATCTTAATTTAATTTGAAAATAATATAATTTAATTTGCAAATATTTTAATTTAATATGAAAATAATATAGTTTAATTTGAAAATAATAGAATTTAATTTGAAAATAATTAAATTTAATTTGAAAATAATTTAATTTGAAAATTATTTAATTTATTTTGAAAATAATTTAATTTAATTTGAAAATAATATAATTTAATTTGCAAATAATTTAATTTAATTTGAAAATTATATAATTTAATTTGAAAATAATTTAATTTAATTTGAAAATAAAATAATTAAATTTGAAAATAATATGATTTAATTTGAAAACAATTTAATTTAATTTGAAAATAATTTAATTTCATTTGCAAATAATTTAATTTAATTTGAAAATAATTTAATTTAATTGGAAAACAATTTAATTTAATTTGGAAATAATTTAATTTAAAAATAATTAAATTTAATTTGAAAATAATATATATTCATTTGAAAATAATTTAATTTACTTTTAAAATAATTTAATTTAATTTGAAAATAATATAATTTAATTTTAAAATAATTTAAATTAATTTGAAAATAATATAATTTAATTTGAAGATAATTTAATTTAATTTTAAAATAATTTAATTCGAAAATTATTTAATTTATTTTGAAAATAATTTAATTTAATTTGAAAATAATATAATTTAATTTGATAATAATATAATTTAATTTGAAAATAATTCAATTTGAAAATAATTTAATTTAGTTTGAAAAAAATATTATTTAGTTTGAAAATGATATAATCTAATTTGAAAATAATATAATTTAATTTGAAAATAATTTAATTTAATTTTAAAATAATTTAATTTGAAAATTATTTAATTTATTTTGAAAATAATTTAATTTAATTTGAAAATAATATAATTTAATTTGATAATAATATAATTTAATTTGAAAATAATTTAATTTAATTTAAAAATAATTTAATTTAATTTGAAAATAATTTAATTTTATCTGAAAATAATATAATTTAATTTAAAAATATTATAATTTAATATGAAAATAATAAAATTTAATTTGAAAATAATTTAGTTTATTTTGAAAATAATATAATTTAATTTAAAAATCATATAATTTAATTTGAAAATAATTGAATTTAATTTGAAAATAATTTAATTTAATTTGAAAAAAATATAATTTAATTTGAAAATAATTTAATTTAATTTGAAAGTAATTTAATTTGAAAATAATTTAATTTATTTTGAAAGTAATTTAATTTAATTTGAAAAAATGGAATTTAATTTGAGTATAATTTTATTTAATTTGAAAATAATTTAAATTAATTTGAAAATAATATAATTAAATTTGAAAATAATTTAATTTAAATTAAAAATAATATGATTTAATTTGAAAATAATATAATTTAATATGAAAATAATATAATTTAATTTGAAAATAAATTAATTTAATTTAATTTGAAAATAATTTAATTTAATTTGAAAATAATTTAATTTAATTTGAAAATAATTTAATTTAATTTGAAAGTAATATAATTTAATTTAAAAATAATAGAATTTAATTTTAAAATAATTTAATTTTATTTGAAAATTATATAATTTAATTTGAAAATAATTAAATTTAATTTGAAAATAATTTAATTTAAAAATAATTAAGTTTAATTTGAAAATAATATATTTTCATTTGAAAATAATTTAATTTACTTTTAAAATAATTTAATTTAATTTGAAAATAATATAATTTAATTTAAAAATAATTTAATTTAATTTGAAAATAATATAATTTAATTTGATAATAATCTAATTTAATATGAAAATAATTTAATGTAATTTGAAAATAATTTAATTTAATTTGAAAATAATATAATTTAATTTGAAAATTATTTAATTTAATTTGAAAATAATATAATTTAATTTGAAAATAATTTAATTTGAAAATAATTTAATTTGAAAATAATTTAATTTAATTTGAAAATTATATAATTTAATTTGAAAATAATTTAATTTAATTTGAATATAATATAATTTATTTTGAAAATAATATACTTTAATTTGAAAAAAATTTAATTTAATTTTAAAATAATATAATTTAATTTAAAAATAATTTTATTTAATTTGAAAATAATGTAATTTAAATTAAAAATAATTTAATTTGAAAATATCTTAATTTAATTTGAAAATAATATAATTTAATTTGCAAATATTTTAATTTAATATGAAAATAATATAGTTTAATTTGAAAATAATAGAATTTAATTTGAAAATATTTAAATTTAATTTGAAAATAATTCAATTTGAAAATAATTTTTTTTGAAAATAATTTAATTTAATTTGAAAAAAATAAAATTTAATTTGCAAATAATTTAATTTAATTTGAAAATTATATAATTTAATTTGAAAATAATTTAATTTAATTTGAAAATAAAATAATTAAATTTGAAAATAATATGATTTAATTTGAAAACAATTTAATTTAATTTGAAAATAATTTAATTTCATTTGCAAATAATTTAATTTAATTTGAAAATAATTTAATTTAATTGGAAAACAATTTAATTTAATTTGGAAATAATTTAATTTAAAAATAATTAAATTTAATTTGAAAATAATATATTTTTATTTGAAAATAATTTAATTTACTTTTAAAATAATTTAATTTAATTTGAAAATAATATAATTTAATTTTAAAATAATTTAAATTAATTTGAAAATAATATAATTTAATTTGAAGATAATATAATTTAATTTGAAAATAATTCAATTTGAAAATAATTTAATTTAGTTTGAAAAAAATATTATTTAGTTTGAAAATGATATAATCTAATTTGAAAATAATATAATTTAATTTGAAAATAATTTAATTTAATTTTAAAATAATTTAATTTGAAAATTATTTAATTTATTTTGAAAATAATTTAATTTAATTTGAAAATAATATAATTTAATTTGATAATAATATAATTTAATTTGAAAATAATTTAATTTAATTTGAAAATAATTTAATTTAATTTGAAAATAATTTAATTTAATCTGAAAATAATATAATTTAATTTAAAAATATTATAATTTAATATGAAAATAATATAATTTAATTTGAAAATAATTTAGTTTAATTTGAAAATAATATAATTTAATTTAAAAATCATATAATTTAATTTGAAAATAATTGAATTAAATTTGAAAATAATTTAATTTAATTTGAAAAAAATATAATTTAATTTAAAAATAATTTAATTTAATTTGAAAGTAATTTAATTTGAAAATAATTTAATTTATTTTGAAAGTAATTTAATTGAATTTGAAAAAATTGAATTTAATTTAAAAATAATATAATTTAATTTGAAAATAATTTAATTTAATTTGAAAATCATTTATCTAAATTTGAAAATAATATAATTTAATTTAAAAATAATTTAATTTTATTTGAAAATATTTTATATTATTTTAAAAATAATTTAATTTAATTTGAAAATAATTTAATTTAATTTGAAAATAATTTAATTTAATTTAAAAATAATTTAATTTAATTTGAAAGTAATTTAATTAGAAAATAATTTAATTTATTTTGAAAGTAATTTAATTTAATTTGAAAAAATTTAATTTAATTTGAAAAAAATTTTTTTTAATTTGAAAATTATTTAAATTAGTTTGAAAATAATACAATTTAATTTGAAAATAATTTAATTTAATTTGAAAATAATTTATCTTAATTTGAAAATAATATAATTTAATTTAAAAATAATTTTATTTTATTTGAAAATATTTTATATTATTTTAAAAATATTTTAATTTAATTTAAAAATATTAAAATTTAATTTGAAAATAATATAATTTAATTTGAAAATAATTTAGTTTAATTTGAAAATAATATAATTTAATTTAAAAATAATATACTTTAATTTGAAAATAATTAAATTTAATTTGAAAATAATTTAATTTAATTTGAAAAAAATATAATTTAATTTGAAAATAATTTAATTTAATTTGAAAGTAATTTAATTTGAAAGTAATTTAATTTATTTTGAAAGTAAATTAATTTAATTTGAAAAAATTGAATTTAATTTGAAAATAATTTTATTTAATTTGAAAATAATTTAAATTAGTTTGAAAATAATATAGTTTAATTTGAAAATAATTTAATTTAAATTGAAAATAATATGATTTAATTTGAAAATAATATAATTTAATATGAAAATAATATAATTTAATTTGAAAATAAATTAATTTAATATGAAAATAATTTAATTAAATTTGAAAATAATTTAATTTAATTTAAAAATAATTTAATTTAATTTGAAAATAATTTAATTTGAAAATAATTTAACTTAATTTGAAAATAATATAATTTAATTTAAAAATAATTTAATTTTATTTGAAAATAATTTATATTAATTTAAAAATAATTTAATTTAATTTGAAAATAATTTAATTTAATTTGAAAATAATTTAATTTAATTTGAAAATAATTAAATTTAATTTGAAAATAATTTAATTTAATTTGAAAGTAATTTAATTTGAAAATAATTTAATTTAAATTGAAAATAATATGATTTAATTTGAAAATAATATAATTTAATATGAAAATAATATAATTTAATTTGAAAATAAATTATTTTAATACGAAAATAATTTAATTTAATTTGAAAATAATTTAATTTAATTTGAAAATAATTTAATTTAATTTGAAAATAATTTAATTTGAAAATAATTTAACTTAATTTGAAATTAATATAATTTAATTTAAAAATATTAAAATTTAATTTGAAAATAATATAATTTAATTTGAAAATAATTTAGTTTAATTTGAATATAATATAATTTAATTTAAAAATAATATAATTTAATTTGAAAATAATTGAATTTTATTTGAAAATAATTTAATTAAATTTGAAAATAATACAATTTAATTTGAAAATAATTTAATTTAATTTGAAAGTAATTTAATTTGAAAATAATTTAATTTATTTTGAAAGTAATTTAATTTAATTTGAAGAAATTGAATTTAATTTGAAAATAATTTTATTTTATTTGAAAATAATTTATATTAATTTAAAAAAATTTAATTTAATTTGAAAATAATTAAATTTAATTTGAAAATAATTTAATTTAATTTGAAAATAATTTAATTTATTTTGAAAATAATGTAATTCAATTTGAAAATAATATAATTGAATTTGAAAAAAAATTAATTGAATTTGAAAGTATAATAATTTAATTTAAAAAAAATTGAATTTAATTTGAAAATAATTTAATTTGAAAATAATTTAATTTAATTTGAAAATAATATAATTTAATTTGAAAATAATTTAATTTAATTTGAAAATAATATAATTTAATTTGAAAATAATAGAAATTATTTTAAAAATAATTTAATGTTATTTGAAAATAATATAATTTAATTTCAATATAATTCAATTTGAAATAAATTTATATTGAAAATAATTTAATTTAATATGAAAATAATATAATTAAATTTGAAAAAATATTAATTTAATTTAAAAATAATATAATTCAATTTAAAAATAATTTAATTTAATCTGAAAATAATATAATTTAATTTGAAAATAATTTAATTTGAAAATAATTTAATTTAATTTGAAAATAATATAATTAAATTTGAAAATAATGTAATTTAATTTGAAAATAATATAATTAAATTTAAAAATAATATAATTTAATTTGAAAATAATATAATTTAATTTGAAAATAATTTAATTTGAAAATAATTTAATTTAATTTGAAAATAATATAATTAAATTTAAAAATAATATAATTTAATTTGAAAATAATTTAATTTGAAAATAATTTAATTTAATTTGAAAATAATATAATTAAATTTAAAAATAATTTAATTTAATTTGAAAATAATATACTTCAATTTGAAAATAATTTAATTTAATTTGAAAATAATATAATTTAATTTGAAAATATTTTAATTTGAAAATAATTTAATTTAATTTGATAATAATATAATTAAATTTGAAAATAATTTAATTTAATTTGAAAATAATATAATCAAATTTGAAAATAATATAATTTAATTTGAAAATAATATAATTCAATTTAAAAATAATTTAATTTAATTTGAAAATAATATAATTATTATATTTAAAATAATATAATTTAATTTGAAAATAATATAATTTAATTTGAAAATAATTTAATTTAATTTGAAAATAATTTTATTTCATTAAAAAATAATTTAATTTAATTTGAAAATAATTTAATTTAATTGGAAAACAATTTAATTTAATTTAAAAATAATATAATTTATTGTGAAAATAATATAATTGAATTTGAAAATAATTTAAATTAATTTGAAAATATTTTAATTTAATTTGCGAATAATTTAATTTAATTTGAAATTAATCTAATTTAATTTGAAAATAATTTAATTTAATTTGAAAATAATATAATTTAATTTGAAAATAATATAATTTGATTTGAAAATAATTTAATTTAATTTGAAAATAATATAATTTAATTTGAAAATAATAGAAATTAATTTAAAAATAATTTAATGTTATTTGAAAATAATATAAATTTATTTGAATATAATTCAATTTGAAAATAATTTAATTTGAAAATAATTTAATTTAATTTGAAAATAATTTAATTTAATTTGAAAATAATATAATTAAATTTGAAAATAATATGATTTAATTTGAAAATAGTTCAATTTAAATTGAAAATAATAGAATTTAATTTGAAAATAATTTAATTTAATTTGAAATAAATTTAATATAATTTGAAAATAATATAATTTAATTTGAAAATAATTTAATTTAATTTGAAAATAATTTAATTTAATTGGAAAACAATTTAATTTAATTTGAAAATAATATACTTTAATTTGAAAATAATATAATTTAAATTGAAAATAATTAAATTTATTTTGAAAATAATATAATTTAATTTCAAAATAATACAATTTAATTTGAAAATAATTTAATTTAATTTGAAAATATTAGAATTTAATTTGAAAATAATTTAATTTATTTTGAAAATAATATAATTTAATTTCAAAATAATACAAATAAATTTGAAAATAATTTAATTTTAACTTGAAAATATTAGAATTTAATTTGAAAATAGTTTAATTTATTTTAAAAATAATTTAGTGTAATTTGAAAATAATTTAATTTAATTTGAAAATAATATAATCTAATTTGAAAATAATATAATTTAATTTGAAAATAATTTAATTTGAAAATAATATAATTTTATTTGAAAATAATAGAAATTATTCTAAAAATAATTTAATGTTATTTGAAAATAATATAATTTAATTTCAATATAATTCAATTTAAAAATAATTTAATTTGAAAATAATTTAATTTAATTTGAAAATAATATAATTCAATTTGAAAATAATTTAATTTAATTTAAAAACAATTTAATTTGAAAATAATTTAATTTACTTTGAAAATAATATAATTAAATTGAATAATAATTTAATTTATTTTGAAAATAATATAATTCAATTTGAAAATAACTTAATTTAATTTGAAAATAATTTAATTTGAAAATAATTTAATTTAATTTGAAAATAATATAATTCAATTTGAAAATAATTTTATTTAATTTGAAAATAATTTAATTTAATTTGAAAATAATATAATTTAATTTGAAAATAAATTAATTTAATTTGGAAATAATTTAATTTAATTGGAAAACAGTTTAATTTAATTTGAAAATAATATACTTTAATTTGAAAATAATATAATTTAAATTGAAAATAATTAAATTTATTTTGAAAATAATATAATTTAATTTCAAAATAATACAATTTAATTTGAAAATAATTTAATTTAATTTGAAAATATTAGAATTTAATTTGAAAATAATTTAATTGATTTTGAAAATAATATAATTTAATTTCAAAATGAAACAAATAAATTTGAAAATAATTTAATTTTAACTTGAAAATATTAGAATTTAATTTGAAAATAATTTAATTTATTTTGAAAATAATTTAGTGTAATTTGAAAGTAATTTAATTTGAAAATAATATAATCTAATTTGAAAATAAAATAATTTAATTTAAAAATAATTTAATTTAATTTGAAAATAATTTAATTTCATTTGAAAATTATTTAATTTAATTTGAAAATAATTTAATTTATTTTGAATATAATATAATTTAATTTGATAATCATATAATTTAATTTAAAAATGATTTAATTTAATTTGAAAATAATTTAATTTAATTTGAAAATATTAGAATTTAATTTGAAAATAATTTAATTTATTTTGAAAATAATATAATTTAATTTCAAAATAATACAAATAAATTTGAAAATAATTTAATTTTAACTTGAAAATATTAGAATTTAATTTGAAAATAGTTTAATTTATTTTAAAAATAATTTAGTGTAATTTGAAAATAATTTAATTTAATTTGAAAATAATATAATCTAATTTGAAAATAATATAATTTAATTTGAAAATAATTTAATTTAATTTGAAAATAATATAATTTTATTTGAAAATAATAGAAATTATTTTAAAAATAATTTAATGTTATTTGAAAATAATATAATTTAATTTCAATATAATTCAATTTAAAAATAATTTAATTTGAAAATAATTTAATTTAATTTGAAAATAATATAATTTAATTTGAAAATAATTTAATTTAATTTGAAAATAATTTAATTTGAAAATAATTTAATTTACTTTGAAAATAATATAATTAAATTGGATAATAATTTAATTTAATTTGAAAATAATATAATTCAATTTGAAAATAATTTAATTTAATTTGAAAATAATTTAATTTGAAAATAATTTAATTTAATTTGAAAATAATATAATTTAATTTGAAAATAAATTAATTTAATTTGGAAATAATTTAATTTAATTGGAAAACAGTATAATTTAATTTGAAAATAATATACTTTAATTTGAAAATAATATAATTTAAATTGAAAATAATTAAATTTATTTTGAAAATAATATAATTTAGTTTCAAAATAATACAATTTAATTTGAAAATAATTTAATTTAATTTGAAAATATTAGAATTTAATTTGAAAATAATTTAATGGATTTTGAAAATAATATAATTTAATTTCAAAATGAAACAAATAAATTTGAAAATAATTTAATTTTAACTTGAAAATATTAGAATTTAATTTGAAAATAATTTAATTTATTTTGAAAATAATTTAGTGTAATTCGAAAGTAATTTAATTTGAAAATAATATAATCTAATTTGAAAATAAAATAATTTAATTTAATAATAATTTAATTTAATTTGAAAATAATTTAATTTCATTTGAAAATTATTTAATTTAATTTGAAAATAATTTAATTTATTTTGAATATAATATAATTTAATTTGATAATAATATAATTTAATTTAAAAATGATTTAATTTAATTTGAAAATAATTTTCTTTAATTTAAAAATAATTTAATTTAATTTGAAAATAATTTAATTTAATTAGAAAATAGTATAATTTATTTTGAAAATAATTTAATTTAATTTGAAAATAATTTAATTTAATTGGAAAACAATTTAATTTAATTTGAAAATAATCTACTTTAATTTAAAAATAGTATAATTTAAATTGAATATAATTAAATTTATTTTGAAAATAATATAATTTAATTTCAAAATAATACAATTTAATTTGAAAATAATTTAATTTAATTTAAAAATATTATAATTTAATTTAAAAATAATTTAAATTATTTTGAAAATAATATAATTTAATTTCAAAAAAATACAAATAAATTTGAAAATAATTTAATTTTTACTTGAAAATATTAGAATTTAATTTGAAAATAATTTAATTTATTTTGAAAATAATTTAGTGTAATTTGAAAATAATTTAATTTAATTTGAAAATAATATAATCTAATTTGAAAATAATATAATTTAATTAAAAATAATTTAATTTAATTTGAAAATTATTTAATTTCATTTGAAAATTATTTAATTTAAATGAAAATAATTTAATTTAATTTGAAAATAATATAATTTAATTTGATAATAATATAATTTAATTTAAAAATAATTTAATTTAATTTGAAAATAATTTAATTTAATTTGAAAATTATTTAATTTAATTTGAAAATAATATAATTCAATTTAAAAATATTATAATTTAATTTGAAAATAATATAATTTAATTTAACTTGAAAATAATATAATTTATTTTGAAAATAATATAACTTAATTTTAAAATAATTTAGTTTAATTTAAAAATAATATAATTTATTTTGAAAATATTATAATTTAATTTGAGAATAATTTTAATTAATTTGAAATATAGTTTAATTTAAAAATAATTTAATTTAATTTGAAAATAATTTAATTTAATTTAAAAATAATATAATTAAATTTGTAAATAATATGATTTAATTTGAAAATAATTTAATTTAAATTGAAAATAATATAATTTAAGTTGAAAATAATATAATTTAATATGAAAATAATATAATATAATTTGAAAATAAAATAATTTGATATAAAAATAACTTGAAAATAATTTAATTTGAAAATAATTTAATTTAATTTGAAAATAATTTAATTTAATTTGAAAATAATTTAATTTGAAAATAATTTAATTTAATTTGAAAATAATATAATTCAATTTGAAAATAATTTTATTTAATTTGAAAATAATTTAATTTAATTTGAAAATAATATAATTTAATTTGAAAATAAATGAATTTAATTTGGAAATAATTTAATTTAATTAGAAAACAGTTTAATTTAATTTGAAAATAATATACTTTAATTTGAAAATAATATAATTTAAATTGAAAATAATTAAATTTATTTTGAAAATAATATAATTTAATTTCAAAATAATACAATTTAATTTAAAAATAATTTTATTTAATTTGAAAATATTAGAATTTAATTTGAAAATAATTTAATTGATTTTGAAAATAATATAATTTAATTTCAAAATGAAACAAATAAATTTGAAAATAATTTAATTTTAACTTGAAAATATTAGAATTTAATTTGAAAATAATTTAATTTATTTTGAAAATAATTTAGTGTAATTTGAAAGTAATTTATTTTGAAAACAATATAATCTAATTTGAAAATAATATAATTTAATTTAAAAATAATTTAATTTAATTTGAAAATAATTTAATTTCATTTGAAAATTATTTAATTTAATTTGAAAATAATTTAATTTATTTTGAATATAATATAATTTAATTTGATAATAATATAATTTAATTTAAAAATGATTTAATTTAATTTGAAAATAATTTACTTTAATTTAAAAATAATTTAATTTAATTTGAAAATAATTTAATTTAATTAGAAAATAATATAATTTATTTTGAAAATAATTTAATTTAATTTGAAAATAATTTAATTTAATTGGAAAACAATTTAATTTAATTTGAAAAGAATATACTTTAATTTGAAAATAGTATAATTTAAATTGAATATAATTAGATTTATTTTGAAAATAATATAATTTAATTTCAAAATAATACAATTTAATTTGAAAATAATTTAATTTAATTTAAAAATATTAGAATTTAATTTGAAAATAATTTAAATTATTTTGAAAATAATATAATTTAATTTAAAAAAAATACAAATAAATTTGAAAATAATTTAATTTTTACTTGAAAATATTAGAATTTAATTTGAAAATAATTTAATTTTTTTTGAAAATAATTTAGTGTAATTTGAAAATAATTGAATTTAATTTGAAAATAATATAATCTAATTTGAAAATAATATAATTTAATTTAAAAATAATTTAATTTAATTTGAAAATAATTTAATTTAATTTGAAAATAATTTAATTTAATTTGAAAATAATATAATTCAATTTAAAAATATTATAATTTAATTTGAAAATAATATAATTTAATTTAACTTGAAAATAATATAATTTATTTTGAAAATAATATAACTTAATTTGAAAATAATTTAGTTTAATTTGAAAGTAATTTAATTTGAAAATAATATAATCTAATTTTAAAATAATATAATTTAATTTAAAAATAATTTAATTTAATTTGAAAATAATTTAATTTCATTTGAAAATTATTTAATTTAATTTGAAAATAATTTAATTTATTTTGAAAATAATTTAGTGTAATTTGAAAGTAATTTAATTTGAAAATAATATAATCTAATTTTAAAATAATATAATTTAATTTAAAAATAATTTAATTTAATTTGAAAATAATTTAATTTCATTTGAAAATTATTTAATTTAATTTGAAAATATTTTAATTTATTTTGAATATAATATAATTTAATTTGATAATAATATAATTTAATTTAAAAATGATTTAATTTAATTTGAAAATAATTTACTTAAATTTAAATATAATTTAATTTAATTTGAAAATAATATAATTTAATTTGAAAATAATTTAATTTAATTTGAAAATAATTTAATTTAATTAGAAAATAATATAATTTATTTTGAAAATAATTTAATTTAATTTGAAAATAATTTAATTTAATTGGAAAACAATTTAATTTAATTTGAAAATAATATACTTTAATTTGAAAATAGTATAATTTAAATTGAATATAAATAAATTTATTTTGAAAATAATATAATTTAATTTCAAAATAATACAATTTAATTTGAAAATAATTTAATTTAATTTGAAAATATTAAAATTTAATTTGAAAATAATTTAAATTATTTGAAAATAATATAATTTAATTTCAAAATAATGCAAATAAATTTGAAAATAATTTAATTTTTACTTGAAAATATTAGAATTTAATTTGAAAATAATTTAATTTATTTTGAAAATAATTTAGTGTAATTTGAAAATAATTTAATTTAATTTGAAAATAATATAATCTAATTTGAAAATAATATAATTTAATTTAAAAATAATTTAATTTAATTTGAAAATTATTTAATTTAAATGAAAATAATTTAATTTCATTTGAAAATAATATAATTTAATTTGATAATAATATAATTTAACTTAAAAATAATTTAATTTAATTTGAAAATAATTTAATTTAATTTGAAAATAATATACTTTAATTTGAAAATAATAAAATTTAATTTAAAAATAATTTAATGTTATTTGAAAATAATATAATTTAATTTGAATATAATTCAATTTGAAAATAATTTAATTTAATTTGAAAATAATATAATTAAATTTGAAAATAATATAATTTAATTTAAAAATAATATAATTAAATTTGAAAATAATATGATTTAATTTGAAAATAATTTAATTTAAATTGAAAATAATTTAATTTAATTTGAAAATAATATAATTTAATATGAAAATAATATAATTTAATTTGAAAATAAATTAATTTAATATAAAAATAATTTAATTTAATTTGAAAATAATTTAATTTAATTTGAAAATAATTTAATTTAATTTGAAAATAATTTAATTTAATTTGAAAATAATTTAATTTAATTTAAAAATAATATAATTTAATTTGAAAATAATATAATTTAATTTGAAATTAATTTAATTTAATTTGAAAATAATTTAATTTAATTTGAAAATAATATAATTTAATTTGAAAATAATATAATTTAATTTGAAAATAATTTAATTTAACTTAAAAATAATATAATTTTATTTGAAAATAATAGAAATTAATTTAAAAATAATTTAATGTTATTTGAAAATAATATAATTTAATTTCAATATAATTCAATTTAAAAATAATTTTATTTTAAAATAATTTAATTTAATTTGAAAATAATTAATTAAATTTGAAAATAATTTAATTTAATTTGAAAATAATATAATTCAATTTGAAAATAATTTAATTTAATTTGAAAATAATTTAATTTGAAAATAATTTAATTTAATTTGAAAATAATATAATTAAATTGGACAATAATTTAATTTAATTTGAAAATAATATAATTCTATTTGAAAATAATTTAATTTAATTTGAAAATAATATAATTCAATTTGAAAATAATATAATTTAATTTGAAAATAATATAATTCAATTTGAAAATAATTTAATTTAATTTGAAAATAATATAATTAAATTTGAAAAGAATATAATTTAATTTGAAAATAATATAATTTGATTTGAAAATAATTTAATTTAATTTAAAAATAATATAATTCAATTTGAAAATAATTTAATTTAATTTAAAAATAATATAATTAAATTTGAAAATAATATGATTTAATTTGAAAATAATTTAATTTAAATTGAAAATAATATAATTTAATTTGAAAATAATATAATTTAATATGAAAATAATATAATTTAATTTGAAAATAAATTAATTTAATATTAAAATAATTTAATTTAATATGAAAATAATTTAATTTAATTTGAAAATAATTTAATTTAATTTGAAATTAATTTAATTTAATTTGAAAATAATTTAATTTAATTTAAAAATAATATAATTTAATTTGAAAATAATATAATTTAATTTGAAATTAATTTAATTTAATTTGAAAATAATTTAATTTAATTTGAAAATAATATAATTTAATTTGAAAATAATATAATTTAATTTGAAAATAATTTAATTTAACTTAAAAATAATATAATTTTATTTGAAAATAATAGAAATTAATTTAAAAATAATTTAATGTTATTTGAAAATAATATAATTTAATTTCAATATAATTCAATTTAAAAATAATTTTATTTTAAAATAATTTAATTTAATTTGAAAATAATATAATTAAATTTGAAAATAATTTAATTTAATTTGAAAATAATATAATTCAATTTGAAAATAATTTAATTTAATTTGTAAATAATTTAATTTGAAAATAATTTAATTTAATTTGAAAATAATATAATTAAATTGGACAATAATTTAATTTAGTTTGAAAATAATATAATTCTATTTGAAAATAATTTAATTTAATTTGAAAATAATATAATTCAATTTGAAAATAATATAATTTAATTTGAAAATAATATAATTCAATTTGAAAATAATTTAATTTAATTTGAAAATAATATAATTAAATTTGAAAAGAATATAATTTAATTTGAAAATAATATAATTTGATTTGAAAATAATTTAATTTAATTTAAAAATAATATAATTTAATTTGAAAATAATTTAATTTAATTTGAAATTAATTTAATTTAATTTGAAAATAATTTAATTTAATTTAAAAATAATATAATTTAATTTGAAAATAATATAATTTAATTTGAGAATAATTTTAATTAATTTGAAAATAATTTAATTTAATTTGAAAATAATTTAATTTAATTTGAAATTAATTTAATTTAATTTGAAAATAATTTAATTTAATTTGAAAATAATATAATTTAATTTGAAAATAATAGATATTAATTTAAAAATAATTTAATGTTATTTGAAAATAATATAATTTAATTTGAATATAATTCAATTTGAAAATAATTTAATTTGAAAATAATTTAATTTAATTTGAAAATAATATAATTTAATTTGAAAATAATATAATTTAATATGAAAATAATATAATATAATTTGAAAATGAAATAATTTAATATAAAAATAATTTGAAAATAATTTAATTTAATTTGAAAATAATTTAATTTAATTTGAAAATAATTTAATTTGAAAATAATTTAATTAAATTTGAAAATAATATAATTTAATTTGAAAATAATTTTATTTAATTTGAAAATAATTTAATTTAATTTGAAAATAATATAATTTAATTTGAAAATAATTTAATTTAATTTGGAAATAATTTAATTTAATTGGAAAATAATATAATTTAATTTGAAAATAATATAATTTAATTTGAAAATAATATAATTTAATTTGAAAATAATTTAATTTATTTTAAAAATAATATAATTTAATTTAAAAATAATAGAATTTAATTTAAAAATAATTTAACGTTATTTGAAAATAATATAATTTAATTTGAATATAATTCAATTTGAAAATAATTTAATTTAATTTTAAAATAATATAATTAAATTTGAAAACAATTTAATTTAAGTTGAAAATAATATAATTAAATTTGAAAATAATATAATTTAATTTTAAAATATTATAATTTAATTTGGAAATAATTTAATTTAATTTAAAATAATATAATTAAATTTGAAAATAATTTAATTTAATTTGAAAATAATAAAATTCAATTTGAAAATAATTTAATTTAATTTGAAAGTAATATAATTAAATTTAAATATAATATAATTTAATTTGAAAATAATATAATTTAATTTGAAAACAATTTAATTTAATTTGAAAATAATTTTATTTCATTTGAAATAATTTTATTTAATTTGAAAATAATTTAATTTAATTGGAAAACAATTTAATTTAATTTGAAAATAATATAATTTAATTTGAAAATAATTTAATTTAATTTGAAAATAATATAATTTAATTTGAAAATAATTTAATTTAATTTAAAAATATTATAATTAAATTTGAAAATAATATGATTTAATTTGAAAATAATTTAATTTAAATTGGAAATAATATAATTTAATTTGAAAATAATATAATTTAATATGAAAAGAATTTAATTTAATTTGAAAATAATTTAATTTAATTTGAAATTAATTTAATTTAATTTGAAAATAATTTAATTTAATTTAAAAATAATATAATTTAATATGAAAATAAGATAATTTAATTTGAAATTAATTTAATTTAATTTGAAAATAATTTAATTTAATTTGAAAATAATATAATTTAATTTGAAAATAATATAATTTAATTTGAAAATAATTTAATTTAATTTGAAAATAATATAATTTTATTTGAAAATAATAGAAATTAATTTAAAAATAATTTAATGTTATTTGAAAATAATATAATTTAATTTCAATATAATTCAATTTAAAAATAATTTAATTTTAAAATAATTTAATTTAATTTGAAAACAATGAAATTAAATTTGAAAATAATTTAATTTAATTTGAAAATAATATAATTCAATTTAAAAATAATTTAATTTAATTTGAAAATAATTTAATTTGAAAATAATTTAATTTAATTTGAAAATAATATGATTAAATTTGAAAATAATATAATTTAATTTGAAAATAATATAATTTAATTTGAAAATAATTTAATTTAATTTGAAAATAATTTTATTTTATTTGAAAATAATTTAATTTAATTTGAAAATAATTTAATTTAATTGGAAAACAATATAATTTAATTTTAGAATAATATGATTTATTTTGAAAATAATATAATTTAATTTGAGAATAATTTAAATTAATTTGAAAATAATTTAATTTAATTTGAAAATAATTTAATTTAATTTGAAATTAATTTAATTTAATTTGAAAATAATTTAATTTAATTTGAAAATAATATAATTTAATTTGAAAATAATAGATATTAATTTAAAAATAATTTAATGTTATTTGAAAATAATATAATTTAATTTGAATATAATTCAATTTGAAAATAATTTAATTTGAAAATAATTTAATTTAATTTGAAAATAATATAATTTAATTTGAAAATAATATAATTTAATATGAAAATAATATAATATAATTTGAAAATAAAATAATTTAATATAAAAATAATTTGAAAATAATTTAATTTAATTTGAAAATAATTTAATTTAATTTGAAAATAATTTAATTTAATTTGAAAATAATTTAATTTAATTTGAAAATAATATAATTTCGTTTGAAAATAATTTAAATTAATTTGAAAATAATTTAATTTAATTTGAAATTAATTTAATTTAATTTGAAAATAATTTAATTTTATTTAAAAATAATATAATTTAATTTGAAAATATTATAATTTAATTTGAAAATAATTTAATTTAATTTGAAAATAATATAATTTAATTTGAAAATAATAGATATTAATTTAAAAATAATTTAATGTTATTTGAAAATAATATATTTTAATTTAAATATAATTCAATTTGAAAATATTTTAATTTGAAAATAATTTAATTTAATTTGAAAATAATATAATTTAATTTGAAAATAATATAATTTAATATGAAAATAATATAATATAATTTGAAAATAAAATAATTTAATATAAAAATAATTTGAAAATAATTTAATTTAATTTGAAAATAATTTAATTTAATTTGAAAATAATTTAATTTAATTTGAAAATAATTTAATTTGAAAATAATTTAATTTAATTTGAAAATAATTTAATTCAATTTGAAAATAATTTTATTTAATTTGAAAATAATTTAATTTAATTTGAAAATAATATAATTTAATTTGAAAATAATTCAATTTAATTTGGAAATAATTTAATTTAATTGGAAAATAATATAATTTAATTTGAAAATAATATAATTTAATTTAATTTGAAAATAATATAATTTAATTTGAAAATAATTTAATATAATTGGAAAACAATTTAATTTAATTTGAAAATAATATACTTTAATTTGAAAATATAATTTAATTTGAAAATAATTTAATTTAATTTGGAAATAATTTAAATTACTTAGAAAATATTATAATTTAATTTGAAAATATTATAATTTAATTTGAAAATAATATAATTTCGTTTGAAAATAATTTAATTTAATTTGAAAATAATATAATTTAATTTGGAAATAATAGAATTTAATTTTAAAATAATTTAATGGTATTTGAAAATAATATAATTTAATTTGAATATAATTCAATTTGAAAATAATTTAATTTAATTTGAAAATAATATAATTAAATTTGAAAACAATTTAATTTAATTTGAAAATAATATAATTCAATTTGAAAATAATTTAATTTAATTTGAAAATAATATAATTAAATTTGAAAATAATATAATTTAATTTTAAAATATTATAATTTAATTTGAAAATAATTTAATTTAATTTAAAATAATATAATTAAATTTGAAAATAATTTAATTTAATTGGAAAATAATATAATTCAATTTGAAAATAATTTAATTTAATTTGAAAATAATTTAATTTAATTTAAAATAATATAATTAAATTTGAAAATAATTTAATTTAATTGGAAAATAATATAATTCAATTTGAAAATAATTTAATTTAATTTGAAAATAATTTAATTTAATTTAAAATAATATAATTAAATTTGAAAATAATTTAATTTAATTGGAAAATAATATAATTTAATTTGAAAATAATATAATTTAATTTGAAAATAATTTAATTTAATTTGAAAATAATTTAATTTGAAAATAATTTAATTTAATTTGAAAATAATATAATTTAATTTGAAAATAATTTTATTTAATTTGAAAATAATTTAATTTAATTTGAAAATAATTTAATTTAATTTGAAAATAATTTAATTTGGAAATAATTTAATTTAATTGGAAAATAATATAATTTAATTTGAAAATAATATAATTTAATTTGAAAATAATATAATTTAATTTGAAAATAATATAATTTAATTTGAAAATAATATAATTTAATTTAATTTCAAAATAATATAATTTAATTTGAAAATAATTTAATTTAATTTGTAAATAATTTAAATTAAATAGATAATAATATAATTTAATTTGAAAATAACATAATTCAATTTGAAAATAATATAATTTCGTTTGAAAATAATTTAAATTAATTTGAAAATAATTTAATTTAATTTGAAATTAATTTAATTTAATTTGAAAATAATTTAATTTTATTTAAAAATAATATAATTTAATTTGAAAATATTATAATTTAATTTGAAAATAATTTAATTTAATTTGAAAATAATATAATTTAATTTGAAAATAATAGATATTAATTTAAAAATAATTTAATGTTATTTGAAAATAATATATTTTAATTTGAATATAATTCAATTTGAAAATATTTTAATTGGAAAATAATTTAATTTAATTTGAAAATAATATAATTTAATTTGAAAATAATATAATTTAATATGAAAATAATATAATATAATTTGAAAATAAAATAATTTAATATAAAAATAATTTGAAAATAATTTAATTTAATTTGAAAATAATTTAATTTAATTTGAAAATAATTTAATTTAATTTGAAAATAATTTAATTTGAAAATAATTTAATTTAATTTGAAAATAATTTAATTCAATTTGAAAATAATTTTATTTAATTTGAAAATAATTTAATTTAATTTGAAAATAATATAATTTAATTTGAAAATAATTCAATTTAATTTGGAAATAATTTAATTTAATTGGAAAATAATATAATTTAATTTGAAAATAATATAATTTAATTTAATTTGAAAATAATATAATTTAATTTGAAAATAATTTAATTTAATTGGAAAACAATTTAATTTAATTTGAAAATAATATACTTTAATTTGAAAATATAATTTAATTTGAAAATAATTTAATTTAATTTGAAAATAATTTAAATTACTTAGAAAATATTATAATTTAATTTGAAAATATTATAATTTAATTTGAAAATAATATAATTTCGTTTGAAAATAATTTAATTTAATTTGAAAATAATATAATTTATTTTGAAAATAATATAATTTAATCTGAAAATTATTAGTTTAATTTAAAATTAATATAATTTATTTTGAAAATAATATAATTTAATTTGAAAATAATTTAATTTAATTTGAAAATAATATAATTTAATTTGGAAATAATAGAATTTAATTTTAAAATAATTTAATGGTATTTGAAAATAATATAATTTAATTTGAATATAATTCAATTTGAAAATAATTAAATTTAATTTGAAAATAATATAATTAAATTTGAAAACAATTTAATTTAATTTGAAAATAATATAATTCAATTTGAAAATAATTTAATTTAATTTGAAAATAATATAATTAAATTTGAAAATAATATAATTTAATTTTAAAATATTATAATTTAATTTGAAAATAATTTAATTTAATTTAAAATAATATAATTAAATTTGAAAATAATTTAATTTAATTGGAAAATAATATAATTCAATTTGAAAATAATTTAATTTAATTTGAAAATAATTTAATTTAATTTAAAATAATATAATTAAATTTGAAAATAATTTAATTTAATTTGAAAATAATATAATTTAATTTGAAAATAATTTTATTTCATTTGAAAATAATTTAATTTAATTTGAAAATAATTTAATTTAATTGGAAAACAATTTAATTTAATTTGAACATAATATAATTTAATTTGAAAAAAATTTAATTTAATTTGAAAATAATATAATTTAATTTGAAAATAATTTAATTTAATTTAAAAATAATATAATTAAATTTGAAAATAATATGATTTAATTTAAAAATAATTTAATTTAAATTGAAAATAATATAATTTAATTTGAAAATATTATAATTTAATATGAAAATAATATAATTTAATTTGAAAATAAATTAATTTAATTTAAAAATAATTTAATTTAATTTGAAAATAATTTAATTTAATTTGAAAATAATTTAATTTAATTTGAAAATAATTTAATTTAATTTGAAATTAATTTAATTTAATTTGAAAATAATTTAATTTAATTTGAAAATAATATTATTTAATTTAAAATAATATAATTTAATTTGAAAATAATTTAATTTAATTTGAAAATAATATAATTTTTTTGAAAATAATAGAAATTAATTTAAAAATAATTTAATGTTATTTGAAAATAATATAATTTAATTTCAATATAATTCAATTTAAAAATAATTTAATTTGAAAATAATTTAATTTAATTTGAAAACAATATAATTAAATTTGAAAATAATTTAATTTAATTTGAAAATAATATAATTCAATTTAAAAATAATTTAATTTAATTTGAAAATAATTTAATTTAATTTGAAAATAATATAATAAATTGGATAATAATTTGATTTAATTTGAAAATAATATAATTCAATTTGAAAATAATTTGATTTAATTTGAAAATAATATAATTTAATTTGAAATTAATTTAATTTAATTTGAAAATAATTTAATTTAATTTGAAAATAATATTATTTAATTTGAAAATAATATAATTTAATTTGAAAATAATTTAATTTAATTTGAAAATAATATAATTTTTTTGAAAATAATAGAAATTAATTTAAAAATAATTTAATGTTATTTGAAAATAATATAATTTAATTTCAATATAATTCAATTTAAAAATAATTTAATTTGAAAATAATTTAATTTAATTTGAAAATAATTTAATTAAATTTGAAAATAATATAATTTAATTTGAAAATAATATAATTTAATTTAAAAATAATTTAATTTAATTTGAAAATAATTTTATTTCATTTGAAAATAATTTAATTTAATTTGAAAATAATTCAATTTAATTGGAAAACAATTTTATTTAATTTTAGAATAATATGATTTATTTTGAAAATAATATAATTTAATTTGAGAATAATTTAAATTAATTTGAAAATAATTTAATTTAATTTGAAAATAATTTAATTTAATTTGAAATTAATTTAATTTAATTTGAAAATAATTTAATTTAATTTAAATATAATATAATTTAATTGACAATAATATAATTTAATTTGAAAATAATTTAATTTAATTTGAAAATAAAATAATTTAATTTGAAAATATTAGAAATTAATTTAAAAATAATTTAATTTTATTTGAAAATAATATAATTTAATTTAAATATAATTCAATTTGAAAATAATTCAATTTGAAAATAATATAATTTGATTTGAAAATAATATAATTCAATTTGAAAATAATTTAATTTAATTTGAAAATAATATAATTAAATTTGAAAATAATATGATTTAATTTAAAAATAATTTAATTTAAATTGAAAATAATATAATTTAATTTGAAAATAATATAATTTAATATGAAAATAATATAATATAATTTGAAAATAAAATAATTTAATATAAAAATAATTTGAAAATAATTTAATTTAATTTGAAAATAATTTAATTTAGTTTGAAAATAATTTAATTTGAAAGGAATTTAATTTAATTTGAAAATAATATAATTTAATTTGAAAATAATTTTATTTAATTTGAAAATAATTTAATTTAATTTGAAAATAATATAATTTAATTTGAAAATAATTTAAATTAATTTGGAAATAATTTAATTTAATTGGAAAACAGTTTAATTTAATTTGAAAATAATATACTTTAATTTGAAAATAATATAATTTAAATTGAAAATAATTTAATTTATTTTGAAAATAATATAATTTAATTTCAAAATAATACAATTTAATTTGAAAATAATTTAATTTAATTTGAAAATATTAGAATTTAATTTGAAAATAATTTAATTGATTTTGAAAATAATATAATTTAATTTCAAAATAAATCAAATAAATTTGAAAATAATTTAATTTTAACTTGAAAATATTAGAATTTAATTTGAAAATAATTTAATTTATTTTGAAAATAATTTAGTGTAATTTGAAAATAATTTAATTTGAAAATAATATAATCTAATTTGAAAATAATATAATTTAATTTAAAAATAATTTAATTTAATTTGAAAATAATTTATTTTAATTTGAAAATAATTTAATTTAATTTGAAAATAATTTAATTTAATTTGAAAATAATATAATTTTATTTGAAAATAATATAATTTAATTTGAAAATATTTTAATTTAATTTGAAAATAATATAATTTAATTTGAAAATAATTTAATTTAATTTGAAAATAATATAATTTAATTTGAAAATAATATAATTTAATTAGAAAATAATTCAATTTAATTTAAAAATAATATAATTTAATTTAAAAATAATATAATTTAATTTAAAAATAATATAATTTAATTTGAAAATAATATAATTTAATTTGAAAATAATTTATTTTAATTTGAAAATAATTTAATTTAATTTGAAAATAATATAATTTAATTTAAAAATAATACAATTTAATTTCAAAATAATTTATTTTAATTTGAAAATAATTTAATTTAATTTGAAAATAATTTAATTTAATTTGAAAATAATATAATTTTATTTGAAAATAATATAATTTAATTTGAAAATATTTTAATTTAATTTGAAAATAATATAATTTAATTTGAAAATAATTTAATTTAATTTGAAAATAATATAATTTAATTTGAAAATAATATAATTTAATTAGAAAATAATTCAATTTAATTTGAAAATAATTTAATTTAATTTGAAAATAATATAATTTAATTTGAAAATAATATAATTTAATTTGAAAATAATTTATTTTAATTTGAAAATAATTTAATTTAATTTAAAAATAATATAATTTAATTTAAAAATAATACAATTTAATTTCAAAATAATTTATTTTAATTTGAAAATAATTTGATTTAATTTGAAAATAATTTAATTTATTTTGAAAACAATTTAATTTAATTTGAAAATAATATACTTTAATTTGAAAATAATAAAATTTAATTTGAAAATAATTTAATTTAATTTGAAAATAATTTAATTTGAAAACATTTTAATTTAATTTGATAATAATTTAATTTAATTTGAAAATAATTTAATTTAATTTAAAAATAATTGTATTTTATTTGAAAATAATCTAAATTAATTGAAAAATAATTTAATTTTATTTGAAAATAATTGAATTTAATTTGAAAATAATTTAATTTAATTTGAAAAAAATTAGATTTAATTTAAAAATAATATAATTCAATTTGAAAATAATATAATTTAATTTAAAAATAATATAATTTAATTTGAAACTAATTTAATTTAATTTGAAATTAATATAATTTAATTTGAAAATAATATAATTTAATTTGAAAATATTTTAATTTAATTTGAAAATAATATAATTTTATTTGAAAATAATATAATTTAATTTGAAAATAATATAATTTAATTTGAAAATAATTTAATTTAATTTGAAAATAATTTAATTTAATTTAAAAATAATATAATTTAATTTAATTTGAAAATAATATAATTTAATTTGAAAATAATATAATTTAATTAGAAAATACTTCAATTTAATTTAAAAATAATATAATTTAATTTGAAAATAATATAATTTAATTTGAAAATAATTTAATTTAATTTGAAAATAATATAATTTAATTTGAAAATAATTTTATTTTATTTGAAAATAATTTAAATTTATGTAAAAATAAGTTAATTTAATTTAAAAATAATTTAATTTAATTTAAAAATAATTTAATTTTTGAAGTCGAAGTCGAAATAATTTAATTTTTGAAGTCAATTTCATAGAAGTCTTAGCAGCTCCGAAACTAATATCAAAATTCGGTAGGTTCTGAGCAATTTAATTCACGATTTATATCTGTAAAGTGTATGTGAAGTAGTAGTGAGTGAATCCCAAAAGGTCTGATAGAGAATTAAAGTAAGTAAAGTAAGAAATTAATAGAGTAATTAGAGAAGTAAAGAAAGACTGGAATAAAAAGATAAAAAGTAGAAATTTAGAAAGTAGAAAGATAAAAAGTAGAAAAAGCCCAACCTCCGAGGAGTCGATCCGGGCAAGCATTTTGGCTTTTTATCGCAGCGCGACCCAAGATAAAGACGACAGCCGAATTCAGCTGTAAATAAATTTAAACAGCTGAGCACAGGACCGTATTTAGTAAGAATATTTAAAGGAAATTAAATATAAGTAGTGACGAATACAACTGAAGAAGGAAAACGAAGGAAAAACTGGGAAGATGAAGAGGATGAGACCCGCAACAAAACCAAGAAAATAGAACGCTACCCTGGGAAAAGCAAATCTAAAACCGAGAGTGATAAGCTAGAAAAGATACTAGAAACGATGAAACAACTAACAGATGAGGTAAAAGGGATCAGATTAGAACAAAGAGAGTACAGAAACGAGATAAGGAAACTGAGAAAAGGAAATGAACAAACCAAACGCGAAAACGCAAAACTAAAGGAGGAAGTTAAGACAATAAATGCTAGGCTAGATGCGATGGAAAGAGAAAAAAGAAGAAATAATATTGTAGTACAAGGACTAATGCTGGGAGATGATGAAATGCTAACACCAAAGCAATCTATGGAAAACTTCATGAAAAACCAACTCGAATCGGATATAGGCGTAAAATCAGCTGTGAAACTAGGTATGAAAACATACCTCGTGAAACTCATCAACGCAAATGAAAAAATGAAAGTCATGAAAAACAAAAATAAATTACGTAACTATAAGCAAGGAAAAGTATACATTAATGATGATATGTCAAGAAAAGAAAGAGAGATACAAGGCAAAATTAGGAAAGCTGTCCAAGAAGAAGGGAAGAAGGGGAAGAAAAATAAAATAGGGTACCAGAAAGTATTTATTGATGACCAAGAATGGAAATGGTGTGAAGATGAAGAAAGGCTAGTACTAGTAAAAAAGGCAGAAGATAATACCTCAAAAAACGATTAACCGAAATTAACGATAAGGGAAATAGGGCAACGACACGGCATGTAAATGGTTTACGAGGAATAAATTTGGCAACATGGAACATTAGAGGACTAAATGGAAAAGAAAAATAACTAATTGAGGAATTTAAAGAAAGAGATATAAACATCTAAGCAATTACAGAAACTAAAGATAAAGGAAAAAAGGTCACAGAGCTAGAGGAAGGTCATATGATGATTCTAAGCGGCGTCACGTATGAAGTTAGAGCAAAAGGAGGAGTTGGGTGTATAATACACAAAAATGTAATCATGTACTTAAAAAAATGGGAATGCAGATCTTGAAGAATAATGAAAATTGAATTAGAAATAGAAAGAAACAGCAGATTACATCTGGTAATTCTGTATGGCCCAAATGATAACGATAAAGCAGAAACTAAAGACAAATTTTGGGAAGAAGCATCAGAAATAGTGGAAAATTGCAACGGAAAAATTGTGGTGCTAGGAGACTTAAACGGTAGAGTCGGCATAAAAGATGAAAGGACAAGTGATGTAATAGGACAGTTTGGAGAAAAAACGAGAAACAACAATGGACACAGAATTATTGATTTTTGTGTACAAAATAACCTATTAGTAATGAACTCATTCTTTAAACACAAAGACGCCCATAAATACTCAAGAGAGTTCTCAAGCAGAGGGGAAAACCCATAATAGACTATGTACTCATAAATAGGAACTCAAGGCGGGAAATAAGGGATGTTAGAGTTATAAGAGGATCCGAGATAAATAGTGATCATTATCTACTAAAAGCGAAAACGACAATAAGCTGCCAGAGAGCGGGAAATAATAAGAACAAAATAGAACTGCGAAACAGCAATAGTAAGGAGACGATAAAAAACTACAGACTAATGATAAGAGAAGTGGCGAACAATTATGCAAAGAAAGTTGAGGAAATGTTAGATGAGACAAGAACTAATAAATATTGTAATGTGGAGGAAGCATGGGAAACATTCAGAAGCACCATAATTAGCGCAGCAAAAGAAACATGTGGAACCACGAAAATAAATAGAAACAAAAAGCAAACGGCTTGGTGGAACGACAATGTTAAAAAGGAAGTTAAACTAAAGAAAGAGAAATGGAAAAGATATCTACGTAAAGGAGATAATACCACTTACCAAGATTATAAAAGACAGAGAGACACAGTCAAAAAAATAGTATTAGAAGCAAAAAGAGAAACCTGGGAAGAGTTCGGACGAAAAATCGAAGTTGACTTCCATACAAACCTAAAGCTATTTTACAAAACTCTGAAAAACATAAGATCTGGGAAGAAGAATGAAGTAATTAAGCAAATTAAGGATGAACATGAAGCAATATTAACGGAGGAAGAAGACATAATAGAAAGATGGAGAAGATGCTTCGAAAATCTGCTGAACAAAGAAAGTATTGTGGATAGAACCGAAAGAACCTGCAACATAGAAGAAACAGAACAACAAAGAGAGCACATACAATTAGAAGAGGTTAAGAATGCCATAAATAGGCTCAAAAGAGGTAAGGCTGCTGGGCATGATCATATAACCGGAGAAATGCTGAAAATTATGGGCGAAAGAGGAGATCAGTTATTATCAAAGATATGCAATATGGCTTGGGAGGAAGGCAGAGTACCAAAAGACTGGGAGATAAATATATAAGATAGGAGACAGAAGAGACTGTAACAACTACCGAGGAATCACCCTGCTAAGCATAGCATCGAAAGTGTACGAGAGAATATTAGAAACAAAACTGAGTCAGGAACTAGAGCCTCAGCTAGAAGAGTCACAGAGTGGTTTCAGGAAAGGCAGAAGTATACAGGATCATATATTTACGATTAAACAGATGATGGAACGAATAACCAATACAGACGATGAAATATATCAAGCATTCCTTGACCTGGAAAAGGCATTCGACAGAATATCAAGATCAATTATAGAAGAAACCCTGATCAAAAGAAAAATTAACCTAAAACTAATAAGAGCAATAATGGGCATGTACAAAAATAGTAGAAATATTGTTAGAACAGACAACATGCAATCTCGCGAGTTTACGGTAAACGAGGGTGTACGCCAAGGAGGCGTTTTGAGTCCAACTTTATTCAACCTAGTTATGGACGAAGTAATGAAAGAAACGAGGAAAAGAACGTCTTCATTTAGTTTGGGGTATAGAAACCTAGAACCAATCGGCATAAGGGAATGTGCGTTCGCCGACAACCTTGTTATATTCGCGAGAAATGAAGAATATTTTGATGAAAATAATATAATTTAATTTGAAAATAATATAATTTAATTTGAAAATAATTTGATTTAATTTGAAAATAAAATAAATAAATTTGAAAATAATAGAATTTATTTTAAAAATAATTTAATTTTATTTTAAAATAATATAATTTTATTTGAAATAATTCAATTTGAAAATAATTTAATTTGAAGATAATTTAATTTAATTTGAAAATAATTTAATTTAATTTGAAAATAATATAATTTAATTTAAAAATATTATAATTTAATTTGAAAATAATATAATTTAATTTGAAAATAATTTAGTTTAATTTGAAAATAATATAATTTAAATTAAAAATAATATAATTTAATTTAAAAATAATTTAATTTAATTTGAAAATAATTTAGTTTAATTTGAAAATAATATAGTTTAATTTAAAAATTATTTAATTTAATTTGAAAATTATTTAATTTGAAAATAATTTAATTTATTTTGAAAGTAATTTAATTTAATTTGAAAAAATTGAATTTAATTTGAAATTTTTTTTATTTAATTTGAAAATAATATAATTTAATTTGAAAATATTTAATTAAATTTGAAAATAATTTAATTTAATTTGAAAATAATTTAATTTAATTTAAAAATAATTTAATTTAATTGGAAAACAATTTAATTTGAAAATAATATATTTTAATTTGAAAATAATATAATTTAAGTTGAAAATAATTTAATTTAATTTGAAAATAATTTAATTTGAAAATAATTTAAATTAATTTGAAAATAATTTAATTTAATTTGAAAATAATATAATTTAATTTGAAAATAATATAATTTAATTTGAAAATAATATAATTTAATTTCATAATAATTTAATTTAATTTTAAAATAATTTAATTTAATTTGAAAATAATTTAATTTAATTTGAAAACATTTTAATTTAATTTGAAAATAATATACTTTAATTTGAAAATAATATAATTTAATTTGACAATAATTTAATTTAATTTGAAAATAATTTAATTTAAAAACAATTTAATTTAATTAGATAATAATTTAATTTAATTTGAAAATAATTTAATTTAATTTGAAAATAATTTAATTTAATTTGAAAATAATTTAATTTAATTTGAAAATAATATAATTTAATTTGAAAATAATATAATTTAATTTGAAAACAATACAATCTAATTTCATAATAATTTAATTTAATTTGAGAATAATTTAATTTAATTTGAAAATAATTTAATTTGAAAACAATTTAATTTAATTTGAATATAATATACTTTAATTTAAAAATAATAATATAATTTAATTTGAAAATAATTTAATTTAATTTGAAAATAATTTAATTTAATTTGAATATAATATAATTTAATTTAAAAATAATATAATTTAATTTGAAAATAATATAATTTAATATGAAAATAATATAATTTAATTTGAAAATAATTTAATTTAATTTGAAAATAATATTATTTAATTTGAAAATAATATAATTTAATTTGAAAATAATTTAATTTAATTTGAAAATAATATAATTTTATTTGAAAATAATATAATTTAATTTGAAAATAATATAATTTAATTTGAAAATAATTTAATTTAATTTGAAAATAATTTAATTTAATTTGAAAATCATATAATTTAATTTAATTTGAAAGTAATATAATTTAATTTGAAAATAATATAATTTTATTTAAAAATAATTCAATTTAATTAAAAAATTATATAATTTAATTTGAAAATAATATAAGTTAATTTGAAAATAATTTAATTTAATTTGAAAATAATATAATTTAATTTGAGAATAATTTAAATTAATTTAAAAATAATTTAATTTAATTTAAAATTAATTTAATTTAAAAATAATTTAATTTAATTTGAAAATAATTTAATTTAATTTGAAAATAATATAATTTAATTTGAAAATAATATAATTTAATTTGAAAATAATTTGATTTAATTTGAAAATATAATAATTAAATTTAAAAATAATAGAATTTATTTTAAAAATAATTTAATTTAATTTGAAAATAATATAATTTTATTTAAAATAATTCTCTTTGAAAATAATTTAATTTGAAAATAATTTAATTTAATTTGAAAATAATAGAATTTAATCTGAAAATAATTTAATTTAATTTAAAAATATTATAATTTATTTTGAAAATAATTTAATTTAATTTGAAAATAATATAATTTAATTTGAAAATAATCGAATTTAATTTGCAAATAATAGAATTTAATTTGAAAATAATTTAATTTAATTTAAAAATTTTAGAATTTAATTTGAAAATAATTTAATTTATTTTGAAAATAATATAATCTAATTTCAAAATAATACAAATAAATTTGAAAATAATTAAATTTTAACTTGAAAATATTAGAATTTAAATTGAAAATAATTTAATTTTTTTTTTAAATAATTTAGTTTAATTTGAAAATAATTAAATTCAATTTGAAAATAATATAATCTAATTTGAAGATAATATAATTTAATTTAAAAATAATTTAATTTAATTTGAAAATAATTTAATTTCATTTGAAAATTATTTAATTTAATTTCAAAATAATTTAATTTAATTTGAAAATAATTTAATTTAATTTGGAAACATTTTAATTTAATTTGAAAATAATATACTTTAATTTGAAAATAATATAATTTAATTTGACAATAATTTACTTTGAAAATAATTTAATTTAAAAACAATTTAATTTAATTAGATAATAATTTAATTTAATTAGATAATAATTTAATTTAATTTGAAAATAATTTAATTTAATTTAAAAATAATTTAATTTAATTTGAAAATAATTTAATTTAATTTGAAAATAATTTATTTTAATTTGAAAATAATATAATTTAATTTGAAAATAATTTCATTTTTTTGAAAATAATTTAAATTAATTTAAAAATAATTTAATTTAATTTAAAATTAATTTAATTTAATTTAAAAATAATTTAATTTAATTTGAAAATAATTTAATTTAATTTGAAAATACTATAATTTAATTTGAAAATAATATAATTTAATTTGAAAATAATTTGATTTATTTTGAAAATATAATAATTAAATTTGAAAATAATAGAATTTATTTTAAAAATAATTTAATTTTATTTGAAAATAATATAATTTTATTTGAAATAATTCTATTTGAAAATAATTTAATTTGAAAATAATTTAATTTAATTTGAAAATAATATAATTTAATTTGAAAATAATTTAATTTAATTTGAAAATAATATAATTTATTTTGAAAATAATTTAATTTAATTTGAAAATAATATAATTAAATTTAAAAATAATATGAATTTGATTTGAAAACAATTTAATTTAATTTGAAAATAATTTAATTTAGTTTGAAAATAATTTAATTTAATTTGAAAATAATTTAATTTATTCGGAAAATAATTTAATTTAATTTGAAAATAATATAATTTAATTTGAAAATTATTTAATTTAATTTAAAAATATTATAATTTATTTTGAAAATAATTTAATTTAATTTGAAAATAATATAATTTAATTTGAAAATAATCGAATTTAATTTGCAAATAATAGAATTTAATTTGAAAATAATTTAATTTAATTTAAAAATATTAGAATTTAATTTGAAAATAATTTAATTTATTTTGAAAATAATATAATCTAATTTCAAAATAATACAAATAAATTTGAAAATAATTAAATTTTAACTTGAAAATATTAGAATTTAAATTGAAAATAATTTAATTTTTTTTGAAAATAATTTAGTTTAATTTGAAAATAATTTAATTCAATTTGAAAATAATATATTCCAATTTGAAGATAATATAATTTAATTTAAAAATAATTTAATTTAATTTGAAAATAATTTAATTTCATTTTAAAATTATTTAATTTATTTTGAAAATAATTTAATTTAATTTGAAAATAATATAATTTAATTTGTTAATAATATAAATTAATTTAAAAATAATTTAATTTAATTTGAAAATAATTTAATTTCATTTGAAAATAATTTATTTTAATTTGAAAATAATATAATCTAATTTAAAAATATTATAATTTAATTTGAAAATAATTTAGTTTGATTTGAAAATAATATAATTTAATATAAAAATAATATAATTTAATTTAAAAATAATTTTATTTAATTTGAAAATAATTTGATTTAATTTGAAAATAATATAGTTTAATTTAAAAAAAATTTAATTTATTTTAGAAATAATTTAATATGAAAAAATTTATTTTGAAAATAATTTAATTTATTTTGAAAGTAATTTAATTTAATTTAAAAAAATTGAATTTAATTTTAAATTTTTTTTATTTAATTTGAAAACAATAAAATTTAATTTGAAAATAATATAATTTAATTTGAAAATAATTTAATTTAATTTGAAAATAATTTAATTTAATTTGAAAATAATTTAATTTAATTTGAAAATAATATAAATTAATTTGAAAATAATTTAATTTAATTTGAAAATAATTTAATTTAATTTGAAAATAAATTAATTTAATTGGAAAACAATTTAATTTAATTTAAAAATAATATACTTTAATTTTAAAATAATATAATTTAATTTGAAAATAATTTTATTTAATTTGAAAATAATTTAATTTGAAAATAATTTAATTTAATTAGATAATAATTTAATTTAATTTAAAAATAATTTAATTTAATTTAAAAATAATTTAATTTTATTTGAATATAATTTAAATTAATTGGAACAAAAATTTAATTTTATTAGAAAATAATTTAATTTAATTTGAAAATAATTAAATTTAATTTGAAAATAATATAATTTAATTTGAAAATAATTTAATTTAATTTGAAAATAACATAAATTGATTTGAAAATAATATAATTTAATTTAAAAATAATTTAATTTAATTTGAAAATAAAATAATTTAATTTAAAAATAATATAATTTAATTTAAAAGTAATATAATTTAATTTGAAAATAATATAATTTAATTTGAAAATAATATAATTTAATTTGAAAATAATATAATTTAATTTGAAAATAATATAATTTAATTGAAAAATAATATAATTTAATTTGAAAATAATTTAATTTAATTTGAAATTAATATAATTTAATTTGATAATAATATAATTTAATTTAAAAATAATATAATTTAATTTGAAAATAATTTAATTTAATTTGAAAAAAATATAATTTAACTTGAAAATAATATAATTTAATTTGAAAATAATATAATTTAATTTGAAAATAATATAATTTAATTTGAAAATAATTTAAATTAATTTTAAAATAATTTAATTTAATTTGAAAATAATTTCATTTAATTTGAAAATAATTTAATTAAATTTGAAAATAATTTAATTTAATTTGAAAAAAATATATATTTAATTTGAAAATAATATAATTTAATTTAAAAATAATTTTAATTAATTTGAAAATAAAATAATTTAATTTGAAAATAATAGAATTTAATTTAAAAATAATTTTATTTTATTTTACAATAATATAATTTTATTTGAAATAATTCAATTTGAAAATAATTCAATTTAATTTGAAAATAATAGAATTTAATTTAAAATTAATTTAATTTAATTTAAAAATATTATAATATATTTTGAAAATAATTTAATTTAATTTGAAAATAATATAATTTAATTTGAAAATAATCGAATTTAATTTGCAAATAATAGAATTTAATTTGAAATTAATTAAGTTTAATTTAAAAATAATAGAATTCAATTTGAAAATAATTTAATTTATATTGAAAATAATATAATTTAATTTAAAAATAATACAAATAAATTTGAAAATAATTTAATTTTAACTTGAAAATATTAGAATTTAATTTGAAAACAATTTAATTTTTTTTGAAAATAATTTAGTTTAATTTGAAAATAATTTAATTCAATTTGAAAATAATATATTCCAATTTGAAGAATATAATTTAATTTAAAAATAATTTAATTTAATTTGAAAATAATTTAATTTCATTTGAAAATTATTTAATTTAATTTGAAAATAATTTAATTTAATTTGAAAATAATATAATTTAATTTAATTTGAAAATAATATAATTTAATTTGAAAATAATATAATTTAATTTGACAATAATTTACTTTGAAAATAATTTAATTTAAAAACAATTTAATTTAATTAGATAATAATTTAATTTGATTTAAAAATAATTTAATTTAATTTGAAAATAATTTAATTTAATTTGAAAATAATTTAATTTAATTTGAAAATAATATAATTTAATTTGAAAATAATATAATTTAATTTGAAAACAATAAAATCTAATTTCATAATAATTTAATTTAATTTGAAAATAATTTAATTTAATTTTAAAATAATTTAATTTGAAAACAATTTAATTTAATTTGAATATAATATACTTTAATTTGAAAATAATAATATAATTTAATTTGAAAATAATTTAATTTAATTTAAAAATAATTTAATTTGAAAACAATTTAATTTAATTAGATAATAATTTAATTTAATTTGAAAATAATTTAATTCAATTTAAAAATAATTTAATTTTATTTGAAAATAATCTAAGTTATTTGAAAAATAATTTAATTTTATTTGAAAATAATTTAATTTAATTTGAAAATAATTTAATTTAATTTGAAAATAATATAATTTAATTTAAAAATAATATAATTTAATTTGAAAATAATATAATTTAATATGAAAATAATATAATTTAATTTGAAAATAATTTAATTTAATTTGAAAATAATATAATTTAATTTGAAAATAATATAATTTAATTTAAAAATAATTTAATTTAATTTAAAAATAATATAATTTTATTTGAAAATAATATAATTTAATTTGAAAATAATATAATTTAATTTGAAAATAATTTAATTTAATTTGAAAACAATTTAATTTAATTTGAAAATAATATAATTTAATTTAATTTGAAAATAATATAATTTAATTTGAAAATAATATAATTTTATTAAAAATTATTCAATTTAATTTAAAAATAATATAATTTAATTTGAAAATAATATAAGTTAATTTGAAAATAATTTATTTTAATTTGAAAATAATATAATTTAATTTGAAAATAATTTCATTTTTTTGAAAATAATTTAAATTAATTTAAAAATAATTTATTTAATTTAAAATTAATTTAATTTAATTTAAAAATAATTTAATTTAATTTGAAAATAATTTAATTTAATTTTAAAATACTATAATTTAATTTGAAAATAATATAATTTAATTTGAAAATAATTTGATTTATTTTGAAAATATAATAATTAAATTTGAAAATAATAGAATTTATTTTAAAAATAATTTTATTTTATTTGAAAATAATATAATTTTATTTGAAATAATTCTATTTGAAAATAATTTAATTTGAAAATAATTTAATTTAATTTGAAAATAATATAATTTAATTTGAAAATAATTTAATTTAATTTGAAAATAATATAATTTATTTTGAAAATAATTTAATTTAATTTGAAAATAATATAATTAAATTTAAAAATAATATCAATTAATTTGAAAACAATTTAATTTAATTTGAAAATAATTTAATTTAGTTTGAAAATAATTTAATTTAATTTGAAAATAATTTAATTTATTCGGAAAATAATTTAATTTAATTTGAAAATAATATAATTTAATTTGAAAATTATTTAATTTAATTTAAAAATATTATAATTTATTTTGAAAATAATTTAATTTAATTTGAAAATAATATAATTTAATTTGAAAATAATCGAATTTAATTTGCAAATAATAGAATTTAATTTGAAAATAATTTAATTTAATTTAAAAATATTAGAATTTTATTTGAAAATAATTTAATTTATTTTGAAAATAATTTAGTTTAATTTGAAAATAATTTAATTCAATTTGAAAATAATATATTCCAATTTGAAGAATATAATTTAATTTAAAAATAATTTAATTTAATTTGAAAATAATTTAATTTCATTTGAAAATTATTTAATTTAATTTGAAAATAATTTAATTTAATTTGAAAATAATATAATTTAATTTGATAATAATATAAATTAATTTAAAAATAATTTAATTTAATTTGAAAAAAATTTAATTTCATTTGAAAATAATTTATTTTAATTTGAAAATAATATAATTTAATTTAAAAATATTATAATTTAATTTGAAAATAATTTAGTTTGATTTGAAAATAATATAATTTAATTTAAAAATAATATAATTTAATTTAAAAATAATTTTATTTAATTTGAAAATAATTTGATTTAATTTGAAAATAATATAGTTTAATTTAAAAAAAATTTAATTTATTTTAGAAATAATTTAATATGAAAAAATTTATTTTGAAAATAATTTAATTTATTTTGAAAGTAATTTAATTTAATTTAAAAAAATTGAATTTAATTTTAAATTTTTTTTATTTAATTTGAAAGCAATATAATTTAATTTGAAAATAATATAATTTAATTTGAAAATAATTTAATTTAATTTGAAAATAATTTAATTTAATTTGAAAATAATTTAATTTAATTTGAAAATAATATAAATTAATTTGAAAATAATTTAATTTAATTTGAAAATAATTTAATTTAATTTGAAAATAAATTAATTTAATTGGAAAACAATTTAATTTAATTTAAAAATAATATACTTTAATTTTAAAATAATATAATTTAATTTGAAAATAATTTTATTTAATTTGAAAATAATTTAATTTAAAAATAATTTAATTTAATAATTTAATAGATAATAATTTAATTTAATTTGAAAATAATTTAATTTAATTTAAAAATAATTTATTTTTATTTGAATATAATCTAAATTAATTGGAACAAAAATTTAATTTTATTAGAAAATAATTTAATTTAATTTGATAATAATTAAATTTAATTTGAAAATAATATAATTTAATTTGAAAATAATTTAATTTAATTTGAAAATGACATAATTTGATTTGAAAATAATATAATTTAATTTAAAAATAATTTAATTTAATTTAAAAATAAAATTTAATTTAAAAATAATATAATTTAATTTGAAAATAATATAATTTAATTTGAAAATAATATAATTTAATTTGAAAATAATATAATTTAATTTGAAAATAATATAATTTAATTTGAAAATAATATAATTTAATTGAAAAATAATATAATTTAATTTTAAAATAATTTAATTTAATTTGAAAATAATATAATTTAATTTGAAAATAATAGAATTTAATTTAAAAATAATTTTATTTTATTTTACAATAATATAATTTTATTTGAAATAATTCAATTTGAAAATAATTCAATTTAATTTGAAAATAATAGAATTTAATTTAAAATTAATTTAATTTAATTTAAAAATATTATAATTTATTTTGAAAATAATTTAATTTAATTTGAAAATAATATAATTTAATTTGAAAATAATCGAATTTAATTTGCAAATAATAGAATTTAATTTGAAAATAATTAAGTTGAATTTAAAAATAATAGAATTCAATTTGAAAATAATTTAATTTATATTGAAAATAATATAATTTAATTTAAAAATAATACAAATAAATTTGAAAATAATTTAATTTTAACTTGAAAATATTAGAATTTAATTTGAAAATAATTTAATTTTTTTTGAAAATAATTTAGTTTAATTTGAAAATAATTTAATTCAATTTGAAAATAATATAATCTAATTTGAAAATAAAATAATTTAATTTAAAAATAATTTAATTTAATTTGAAAATAATTTAATTTCATTTGAAAATTATTTAATTTAATTTGAAAATAATTTAATTTATTTTGAAAATAATATAATTTAATTGGAAAATAATTTAATTTAATTTGAAAATAATATAATTTAATTTGAAAATAATATAATTTAATTTGAAAATAATATAATTTAATTTGAAAATAATTTAGTTTAATTTGAAAATAATTTAATTTAATTTGAAAATAATATAATTTAATTTAATTTGAAAATAATATAATTTAATTTAATTTGAAAATAATATAATTTAATTTGAAAATAATATAATTTTATTTGAAAATAATTCAATTTAATTTAAAAATAATATACTTTTATTTGAAAATAATATAATTTAATTTGAAAATAATTTAATTTAATTTGAAAATAATATAATTTAATTTGCAAATAATTTTATTTTTTTGAAAATAATTTAAATTAATTTAAAAATTATTTAATTTAATTTAAAAATAATTTAATTTAATTTAAAAATAATTTAATTTAATTTGAAAATAATATAATTTAATTTGAAAATAATATAATTTAATTTGAAAATAATATAATTTAATTTGAAAATAATTTAGTTTAATTTGAAAATAATTTAATTTAATTTGAAAATAATATAATTTAATTTAATTTTAAAATAATTTAATTTAATTTGAAAATAATTTAATTTAATTGGAAAATAATTTAATTTAATTTGAAAATAATATAATTTAATTTGAAAATTATTTAGTTTAATTTGAAAATAATTTAATTTAATTTTATAATAATATAATTTAATTTGAAAATATTAGAATTTAATTTGAAAATAATTTAATTTAATTTAAAAATATTATAATTTATTTTGAAAATAATTTAATTTAATTTGAAAATAATATAATTTAATTTGAAAATAATCCAATTTAATTTGCAAATAATAGAATTTAATTTGAAAATAATTTAATTTAATTTAAGATTATTAGAATTTAATTTGAAAATAATTTAATTTATTTTGAAAATAATAAAATTTAATTTCAAAATAATACAAATAAATTTTAAAATAATTTAATTTTAACTTGAAAATATTAGAATTTAATTTGAAAATAATTTTTTTTTTTTTGAAAATAATTTAGTTTAATTTGAAAATAATTTAATTCAATTTGAAAATAATATAATCTAATTTGAAAATAATATAATTTAATTTAAAAATAATTTAATATAATTTGAAAATAATTTAATTTCATTTGAAAATTATTTTATTTTATTTGAAAATTATTTAATTTAATTTGAAAATAATTTAATTTAATTTAAAAATAATATAATTTAATTTGAAAATAATTTAATTTAATTAAAATTAAAATAATTTTATTTTTTTGAAAATAATTTAAATTAATTTAAAAATAATTTAATTTATTTTAAAAATAATTTAATTTAATTTAAAAATAATTTAATTTAATTTGAAAATAATTTAATTTAATTTGAAAATAATATAATTTAATTTGAAAATAATAGAATTTAATTTGAAAATAATTTGATTTAATTTGAAAATATAACAATTAAATTTGAAAATAATAAAATTTGTTTTAAAAATAATTTAATTTTATTTGAAAATAATATAAGTTAATTTGAAAATTATATAATTTAATTTGAAAATAATTTAGTTTAATTTGAAAATAATTTAATTTAATTTGAAAATAATATAATTTAATTTAATTTGAAAATAATATAATTTAATTTGAAAATAATATAATTTTATTTGAAAATAATTCAATTTAATTTAAAAATAATTTTATTTGAAAATAATATAATTTAATTTGAAAATAATTTAATTTAATTTGAAAATAATATAATTTAATTTGAAAATAATTTTATTTTTTTGAAAATAATTTAAATTAATTTAAAAATAATTTAATTTAATTTAAAAATAATTTAATTTAATTTAAAAATAATAAAATTTAATTTGAAATTAATATAATTTAATTTGAAAATAATTTGATTTAATTTGAAAATATAATAATTAAATTTGAAAATAATAAAATTTATTTTAAAAATAATAAAATTTAATTTGAAATTAATATAATTTAATTTGAAAATAATTTAATTTAATTTGAAAATAATATAATTTAATTTGAAAATAATTTAATTTAATTTGAAAATAATATAATATATTTTGAACATAATTTAATTTAATTTGAAAATAATATAATTAAATTTGAAAATAATATAATTTAATTTGAAAACAATTTAATTTAATTTGAAAATTATTTAATTTAATTTGAAAATAATTTAATTTAATTTGAAAATAATTTAACTTAATTGGAAAATAATTTAATTTAATTTAAAAATAATATAATTTAATTTGAAAATTATTTAGTTTAATTTGAAAATAATTTAATTTAATTTGAAAATAATACAATTTAATTTGAATATAATAGATTTTAATTTGAAAATAATTTAATTTAATTTAAAAATATTATAATTTATTTTGAAAATAATTTATTTAATTTGAAGATAATATAATTTAATTTGAAAATAATCCAATTTAATTTGCAAATAATAGAATTTAATTTAAAAATAATTTAATTTAATTTAAAATTATTAGAATTTAATTTAAAAATTAATTTAATTTATTTTGAAAATAATTTAATTTAATTTGAAAATAATATAATTTAATTTGAAAATAATATAATTTAATTTGAAAATAATTTGATTTAATTTGAAAATATAATAATTTAATTTGGAAATAATAAAATTTATTTAAAAAATAATTTAATTTTATTTGAAAAAAATATAATTTTATTTGAAATAATTCAATTTGAAAATAATTTAATTTAATTTGAAAATAATATAATTTAATTTAAAAATAATTTAATTTAATTTGAAAATAATATAATTTATTTTGAAAATAATTTAATTTAATTTGAAAATAATATAATTAAATTTGAAAATAATATAATTTAATTTGAAAACAATTTAATTTAATTTGAAAATAATTTAATTTAATTTGAAAATAATTTAATTTAATTTGAATATAATTTAAATTAATTGGAAAATAATTTAATTTAATTTGAAAATAATATAATTTAATTTGAAAATTATTTAGTTTAATTTGAAAATAATTTAACTTAATTTGAAAATAATAGCATTTAATTTGAAAATAATTTAATTTAATTTAAAAATATTATAATTTATTTTGAAAATAATTTAATTTAATTTGAAAATAATATAATTTAATTTGAAAATAATCCAATTTAATTTGCAAATAATAGAATTTAATTTGAAAACAATTTTAGAATTTAATTTGAAAATAATTTAATTTATTTTGAAAATAATAAAATTTAATTTCAAAATAATATAATTTAATTTAAAAATAATTTTATTTAATTTGAAAATAATTTGATTTAATTTGAAAATAATATAGTTTAATTTGAAAATAATTTAGTTTCATTTGAAAATAATATAATTTAATTAAAAAATATTATAATTTAATTTGAAAATAATATAATTTAATTTGAAAATAATTTAGTTTGATTTGAAAATAATATAATTTAATTTGAAAATAATATAGTCTAATTTGAAAATAATATAATTTAATTTAAAAATAATTTAATATAATTTGAAAATAATTTAATTTCATTTGAAAATTATTTAATTTAATTTGAAAATAAATTAATTTAATTTGAAAATAATATAATTTAATTTGATAATAATATAATTTAATTTAATTTTAAATTAATTTAACTTCATTTGAAAATAATAAAATTTAATTTGAAAATAATTTTATTTTTTTGAAAATAATTTAAATTAATTTAAAAATAATTTAATTTAATTTAAAAATAAATTAATTTAATTTAAAAATAATTTAATTAAATTTGAAAATAATTTAATTTAATTTAAAAATAATATAATTTAATTTGAAAATAATCGAATTTAATTTAAAAATAATTTAATTTTATTTGAAAATAATTTTATTTTATTTGAAAATAAATTAATTTAATTGGAAAACAATTTAATTTAATTTTAAAATAATATACTTTAATTTGAAAATAATATAATTTGATTTGAAAATAATTTAATTTATTTTGAAAATAATTTAATTTAATTTGAAAATAATATAATTTATTTTGAAAATAATTTAATTTAATTTGAAAATAATATAATTAAATTTGGAAATAATATAATTTAATTTGAAAACAATTTAATTTAATTTGAAAATAATTTAATTTAATTTGAAAATAATTTATTTTAATTTGAAAATAATTTAATTTAATTGGAAAATAATTTAATTTAATTTGAAAATAATATTATTTAATTTGAAAATTATTTAGTTTAATTTGAAAATAATTTAATTTAATTTGAAAATAATATAATTTAATTTGAAAATAATAGAATTTAATTTGAGAATAATTTAATTTAATTTAAAAATATTATAATTTATTTTGAAAATAATTTAATTTAATTTGAAAATAATATAATTTAATTTGAAAATAATCGAATTTAATTTGCAAATAATTTAATTTAATTTGAAAATAATATAATTTAATTTCAAAATAATTTAATTTAATTTGAAAATAATTTAATTTAATTTGAAAATAAATTAATTTAATTGGAAAACAATTTAATTTAATTTAAAAATAATATACTTTAATTTAAAAATAATATAATTTAATTTGAAAATAATTTAATTTTATTTGAAAATAATTTAATTTAATTAGATAATAATTTATTTTAATTTGAAAATAATTTAATTTAATTTAAAAATAATTTAATTTTATTTGAATATAATCTAGATTAATTGGAAAATAATTTAATTTTATTAGAAAATAATTTAATTTAATTTGAAAATAATCAAATTTAATATGAAAATAATATAATTTAATTTGAAAATAATTTAATTTAATTTGAAAATAATTTAATTTAATTTGAAAATAATATAATTTAATTTAAAAATAATATAATTTAATTTGAAAATAATTTAATTTAATTTGAAAATAATATTATTTAATTTGAAAATAATATAATTTAATTTGAAAATAATTTAATTTAATTTGAAAATAATATTATTTAATTTGAAAATAATATAATTTTATTTGAAAATAATTCAAATTAATTTAAAAATAATATAATTTAATTTGAAAATTATTTAATTTAATTTGAAAATAATTTAATTTATTTTGAAAATAATATAATTTAATTTGAAAATAATTTTATTTTTTTGAAAATAATTTAATTTAATTTAAAAATAATTTAATTTAATTTAAAAATAAATTAATTTAATTTAAAAATAATTTAATTTAATTTGAAAATAATTTAATTTAATTTGAAAATAATATAATTTATTTTGAAAATAATCGAATTTAATTTAAAAATAATTTAATTTTATATGAAAATAATTTAATTTAATTTGAAAATAAATTAATTTAATTGGAAAACAATTTAATTTAATTTAAAAATAATATACTTTAATTTGAAAATAATGTAATTTAATTTGAAAATAATTTAATTTAATTTGAAAATAATTTAATTTAATTTGAAAATAATATAATTTATTTTGAAAATAATTTAAATTAATTTGAAAATAATATAATTAAATTTGGAAATAATATAATTTAATTTGAAAACAATTTAATTTAATTTGAAAATAATTTAATTTAATTTGAAAATAATTTATTTTAATTTGAAAATAATTTAATTTAATTGGAAAATAATTTAATTTAATTTGAAAATAATATTATTTAATTTGAAAATTATTTAGTTTAATTTGAAAATAATTTAATTTAATTTGAAAATAATATAATTTAATTTGAAAATAATAGAATTTAATTTGAGAATAATTTAATTTAATTTAAAAATATTATAATTTATTTTGAAAATAATTTAATTTAATTTGGAAATAATATAATTTAATTTGAAAATAATCGAATTTAATTTGCAAATAATAGAATTTAATTTGAAAATAATTTAATTTAATTTAAAAATATAAGAATTTAATTTGAAAATAATTTAATTTTTTTTGAAAATAATTTAGTTTAATTTGAAAATAATTTAATTCAATTTGTAAATAATATAATTTAATTTGAAAATAATTTAATTTAATTTGAAAATAATTTAATTTAATTTGAAAATAATTTAATTTAATTTGAAAATAATATAATTTAATTTCAAAATAATTTAATTTAATTTGAAAATAATTTAATTTAATTTGAAAATAAATTAATTTAATTGGAAAACAATTTAATTTAATTTAAAAATAATATACTTTAATTTGAAAATAATATAATTTAATTTGAAAATAATTTAATTTTATTTGAAAATAATTTAATTTAATTTGAAAATAATCAAATTTAATTTGAAAATAATATAATTTAATTTGAAAATAATTTAATTTAATTTGAAAATAATTTAATTTAATTTGAAAATAATATAATTTAATTTAAAAATAATTTAATTTAATTTGAAAATAATATAATTTAATTTGAAAATTAAATAATTTAATTTGAAAATAATATAATTTAATTTGAAAATAATATAATTTAATTTGAAAATTATATAATTTAATTTGAAAATAATATAATTTAATTTGAAAATAATATAATTTAATTTAAAAATAATATAATTTAATTTGAAAATAATTAAATTTAATTTGAAAATAATATAATTTAATTTGAAAATAATATAATTTAATTTGTAAATAATTTAATTTAATTTGAAAATAATATAATTTAACTTGAAAATAATATAATTTAATTTGAAAATAATATAATTTAATTTAAAAATAGTATAATTTAATTTTAAAATAATCTAATTTAATTTGAAAATAATTTAATTTAATTTGAAAATAATATAATTTAATTTGAAAATAATTTAATTTAATTTGAAGATAATATAATTTAATTTGAAAATAATATAATTTAATTTAAAAATAATTTGAAAATAATATAATTTAATTTGAAAATAATATAATTTAATTTGAAAATAATATAATTTAATTTGAAAAAAATATAATTTAATTTGAAAATAATATAATTTAATTTGAAAATAATATAATTTAATTTGACAATAATATAATTTGATTTGAAAATAATATAATTTAATTTAAAAATAATATAATTTAATTTGAAAATAATTTAATTTAATTTGAAAATAATATAATTTAATTTGGAAATAATATAATTTAATTTGAAAATAATTTAATTTAATTTGAAAATAATATAATTTAATTTGAAAATAATTTATTTTAATTTGAAAATAATATTATTTAATTTGAAAATAATATAATTTAATTTGAAAATAATTTAATTTAATTTGAAAATAATATAATTTAATTTGAAAATAATTTAGTTTAATTTGAAAATAATTTAATTTAATTTGAAAATAATATAAATTAATTTGAAAATAATATAATTTTATTTGAAAATAATTCTATTTAATTTAAAAATAATATAATTTAGTTTGAAAATTATATAATTTAATTTGAAAATAATATAATTTAATTTGAAAATAATTTTATTTTTTTGAAAATAATTTAAATTAATTTAAAAATAATTTAATTTAATTTAAAAATAAATTCATTTAATTTAAAAATAATTTAATTTAATTTGAAAATAATTTAATTCAATTTGTAAATAATATAATTTAATTTGAAAATAATTTAATTTAATTTGAAAATAATTTAATTTAATTTGAAAATAATTTAATTTAATTTGAAAATAATATAATTTAATTTCAAAATAATTTAATTTAATTTGAAAATAATTTAATTTAATTTGAAAATAAATTAATTTAATTGAAAATCAATTTAATTTAATTTAAAAATAATATACTTTAATTTGAAAATAATATAATTTAATTTGAAAATAATTTAATTTGAAAATAATTTAATTTAATTAGATAATAATTTATTTTAATTTGAAAATAATTTATTTTAATTTAAAAATAATTTAATTTTATTTGAATATAATCTAGATTAATTGGAAAATAATTTAATTTTATTTGAAAATAATTTAATTTAATTTGAAAATAATTTAATTTAATTTGAAAATAATATAATTTAATTTAAAAATAATTTAATTTAATTTGAAAATAATATAATTTAATTTGAAAATTAAATAATTTAATTTGAAAATAATATAATTTAATTTGAAAATAATATAATTTAATTTGAAAATTATATAATTTAATTTGAAAATAATATAATTTAATTTGAAAATAATATAATTTAATTTAAAAATAATATAATTTAAATTGAAAATAATTTAATTTAATTTGAAAATAATATAATTTAATTTGAAAATAATATAATTTAATTTGAAAATAATTTAATAAATAATATAATTTAAATTGAAAATAATATAATTTAATTTGAAAATAATATAATTTATTTTAAAAATAATATAATTTAATTTTAAAATAATCTAATTTAATTTGAAAATAATTTAATTTAATTTGAAAATAATATAATTTAATTTGAAAATAATTTAATTTAACTTGAAAATAATATAATTTAATTTGAAAATAATTTAATTTAATTTGAAAATAATATAATTTAATTTGAAAATAATTTTTTTTTTTTGAAAATAATTTAAATTAATTTAAAAATAATTTAATTTAATTTAAAAATAAATTCATTTAATTTAAAAATAATTTAATTTAATTAAAAAATAATTTAATTTAATTTGAAAATAATATAATTTAATTTGAAAATAATATAATTTAATTTGAAAATAATTTGATTTAATTTGAAAATATAATAATTAAATTTGAAAATAATAAAATTTATTTTAAAAATATTTTAATTTTATTTGAAAATAATATAATTTTATTTGAAATAATTCAATTTGAAAATAATTTAATTTGAAAATAATTTAATTTAATTTGAAAATAATATAATTTAATTTGAAAATAATTTAATTTAATTTGAAAATAATATAATTTATTTTGAAAATAATTTAATTTAATTTGAAAATAATACAATTAAATTTGGAAATACTATAATTTAATTTGAAAACAATTTAATTTAATTTGAAAATAATATAATTTAATTTGAAAATTATTTAGTTTAATTTGAAAATAATTTAATTTAATTTGAAAATAATTTAATTTAATTTGAAAATAATATAATTAAATTTGGAAATAATATAATTTAATTTGAAAACAATTTAATTTAATTTGAAAATAATTTAATTTAATTTAAAAATAATTTAATTTAATTTGAAAATAATTTAATTTAATTTGAAAGTAATTTAATTTAATTTAAAAAAATTGAATTTAATTTGAAATTTTTTTTATTTAATTTGAAAACAATTTAATTTAATTTGAAAATAATTTAATTTAATTTGAAAATAATTTAATTTAATTTGAAAATAATTTAATTTAATTTGAAAATAATATAATTTAATTTAAAAATAATATAATTTAATTTGAAAATAATATAATTTAATTTAAAAATAATATACTTTAATTTGAAAATAATATAATTTAATTTGAAAATAATTTAAATTAATTTAAAAATAATTTAATTTAATTTAAAAATAATTTCATTTAATTTGAAAATAATATATATTTAATTTGAAAATAATATAATTTAATTTAAAAATAATTTAAATTAATTTGAAAATAATATAATTTAATTTGAAAATAATAGAATTTAATTTAAAAATAATTTAATTTTATTTGAAAATAATATAATTTTATTTGAAATAATTCAATTTGAAAATAATTTAATTTATTTGAAAATAATATAATTTAATTTAAAATAAATTTAATTTAATTTAAAAATATTATAATTTATTTTGAAAATAATTTAATTTAATTTGAAAATAATATAATTTAATTTGAAAATAATCGAATTTAATTTGCAAATAATAGAATTTAATTTGAAAATAATTTAATTTAAAATATTATAATTTATTTTGAAAATAATATAATTTAATTTCAAAATAATACAAATAAATTTGAAAATAATTTAATTTTAACTTGAAAATATTAGAATTTAATTTGAAAATAAATTAATTTTTTTTGAAAATAATTTAGTTTAATTTGGAAATAATTTAATTCAATTTGAAAATAATTTAATTTAATTTGAAAATAATATAATTTTATTTGAAAATAATATAATTTAATTTCAAAATAATTCAATTTAATTTAAAAATAATATAATTTAAATTGAAAATAATACAATTTTTTTGAAAATAATTTAATTTTATTTGAAAATAATATAATTTAATTTGAAAATAATATAATTTAATTTAAAAATAATTTAAATTAATTTGAAAATAATATAATTTAATTTGAAAATAATATAATTTAATTTAAAAATATTTTAATTTAATTCGAAAATAATTTAATTTCATTTGAAAATTATTAAATTTAATTTGAAAATAATTTAATTTAATTTGAAAATAATTTAAATTAATTTAAAAATAATTTAATTTAATTTAAAAATAATTTCATTTAATTTGAAAATAATATATATATTTAATTTGAAAATAATATAATTTAATTTAAAAATATTTTAAATTAATTTGAAAATAATATAATTTAATTTGAAAATAATATAATTTAATTTAAAAATATTTTAATTTAATTCGAAAATAATTTAATTTCATTTGAAAATTATTAAATTTAATTTGAAAATAATTTAATTTAATTTGAAAATAATATAATTTAATTTGAAAATAATTTAGTTTAATTTGGAAATAATATAATTTAATTTGAAAATAATTTAATTTAATTTGAAAATAATATAATTTTATTTGAAAATAATATAATTTAATTTCAAAATAATTCAATTTAATTTAAAAATAATATAATTTAAATTGAAAATAATACAATTTTTTTGAAAATAATTTAATTTTATTTGAAAATAATTTTATTTTTTTGAAAATAATTTAAATTAATTTTTAGAATAATTTAATTTAAAAATAATTTAATTTAATTTAAAAATAATTTAATTTAATTTGAAAACAATTTAATTTAATTTGAAAATAATATAATTTAATTTGGAAATAATATAATTTAATTTGAAAATTATTTGATTTAATTTGAATATATAATAATTAAGTTTGAAAATATTAAAATTTATTTTAAAAATAATTTAATTTTATTTGAAAATAATATAATTTTATTTGAAATAATTCAATTTGAAAATAATTGATTTTGAAAATAATTTAATTTAATTTGAAAATAATATAATTAAATTTGAAAATAATATAATTTAATTTAAAAATAATATAATTCAATTTGAAAATAATTTAATTTAGTTTGAAAATAATATAATTTAATTTGAAAATAATATAATTTAATTTGAAAATAATTTAATTTCATTTGAAAATAATATAATTTAACTTGAAAATAATATAATTTAATTTGAAAATAATTTAATTTAATTTGAAAATAATATAATTTATTTTAAAAATAATATAATTTAATTTTAAAATAATCTAATTTAATTTGAAAATAATTTAATTTAATTTGAAAATAATATAATTTAATTTGAAAATAATTTAATTTAACTTGAAAATAATATAATTTAATTTGAAAATAATTTAATTTAATTTGAAAATAATATAATTTAATTTGAAAATAATTTTATTTTTTTGAAAATAATTTAAATTAATTTAAAAATAATTTAATTTAATTTAAAAATAAATTCATTTAATTTAAAAATAATTTAATTTAATTTGAAAATAATTTAATTTAATTTGAAAATAATATAATTTAATTTGAAAATAATATAATTTAATTTGAAAATAATTTAATTTAATTTGAAAATAATATAATTTAACTTGAAAATAATATAATTTAATTTGAAAATAATATAATTTATTTTAAAAATAATATAATTTAATTTTAAAATAATCTAATTTAATTAGAAAATAATTTAATTTAATTTGAAAATAATATAATTTAATTTGAAAATAATTTAATTTAACTTGAAAATAATATAATTTAATTTGAAAATAATTTAATTTAATTTGAAAATAATATAATTTAATTTGAAAATAATTTTATTTTTTTGAAAATAATTTAAATTAATTTAAAAATAATTTAATTTAATTTAAAAATAAATTCATTTAATTTAAAAATAATTTAATTTAATTTGAAAATAATTTAATTTAATTTGAAAATAATATAATTTAATTTGAAAATAATATAATTTAATTTGAAAATAATTTGATTTAATTTGAAAATATAATAATTAAATTTGAAAATAATAAAATTTATTTTAAAAATATTTTAATTTTATTTGAAAATAATATAATTTTATTTGAAATAATTCAATTTGAAAATAATTTAATTTGAAAATAATTTAATTTAATTTGAAAATAATATAATTTAATTTGAAAATAATTTAATTTAATTTGAAAATAATATAATTTATTTTGAAAATAATTTAATTTAATTTGAAAATAATATAATTAAATTTGGAAATACTATAATTTAATTTGAAAACAATTTAATTTAATTTGAAAATAATATAATTTAATTTGAAAATTATTTAGTTTAATTTGAAAATAATTTAATTTAATTTGAAAATAATTTAATTTAATTTGAAAATAATATAATTAAATTTGGAAATAATATAATTTAATTTGAAAACAATTTAATTTAATTTGAAAATAATTTAATTTAATTTGAAAATAATTTAATTTAATTTGAAAATAATTTAATTTAATTTGAAAGTAATTTAATTTAATTTAAAAAAATTGAATTTAATTTGAAATTTTTTTTATTTAATTTGAAAATAATATAATTTAATTTGAAAATAATATAATTTAATTTGAAAATAATTTATTTTAATTTGAAAATAATTTAATTTAATTTGAAAATAATATAATTAAATTTGGAAATAATATAATTTAGTTTGAAAACAATTTAATTTAATTTGAAAATAATTTAATTTAATTTGAAAATAATTTAATTTAATTTGAAAATAATTTAATTTAATTTGAAAATAATATAATTTAATTTAAAAATAATATAATTTAATTTGAAAATAATATAATTTAATTTAAAAATAATATACTTTAATTTGAAAATAATATAATTTAATTTGAAAATAATTTAAATTAATTTAAAAATAATTTAATTTCATTTAAAAATAATTTCATTTAATTTGAAAATAATATATATTTAATTTGAAAATAATATAATTTAATTTAAAAATAATTTAAATTAATTTGAAAATAATATAATTTAATTTGAAAATAATAGAATTTAATTTAAAAATAATTTAATTTTATTTGAAAATAATATAATTTTATTTGAAATAATTCAATTTGAAAATAATTTAATTTATTTGAAAATAATAGAATTTAATTTAAAATTAATTTAATTTAATTTAAAAATATTATAATTTATTTTGAAAATAATTTAATTTAATTTGAAAATAATATAATTTAATTTGAAAATAATCGAATTTAATTTGCAAATAATAGAATTTAATTTGAAAATAATTTAATTTAAAAATATTATAATTTATTTTGAAAATAATTTAATTTATTTTGAAAATAATATAATTTAATTTCAAAATAATACAAATAAATTTGAAAATAATTTAATTTTAACTTGAAAATATTAAAATTTAATTTGAAAATAAATTAATTTTTTTTGAAAATAATTTAGTTTAATTTGGAAATAATTTAATTCAATTTGAAAATAATCTAATCTTATTTGAAAATAATATAATTTAATTTAAAAATATTTTAATTTAATTCGAAAATAATTTAATTTCATTTGAAAATTATTAAATTTAATTTGAAAATAATTTAATTTAATTTGAAAATAATATAATTTAATTTGAAAATAATTTAGTTTAATTTGGAAATAATATAATTTAATTTGAAAATAATATAATTTAATTTGAAAATAATTTAATTTAATTTGAAAATAATATAATTTTATTTGAAAATAATATAATTTAATTTCAAAATAATTCAATTTAATTTAAAAATAATATAATTTAAATTGAAAATAATACAATTTTTTTGAAAATAATTTAATTTAATTTGAAAATAATATAATTTAATTTGAAAATAATTTTATTTTTTTGAAAATAATTTAAATTAATTATTAGAATAATTTAATTTAATTTAAAAATAATTTAATTTAATTTAAAAATAATTTAATTTAATTTGAAAACAATTTATATTAATTTGAAAATAATATAATTTAATTTGGAAATAATATAATTTAATTTGAAAATTATTTGATTTAATTTGAATATATAATAATTAAATTTGAAAATATTAAAATTTATATTAAAAATAATTTAATTTTATTTGAAAATAATATAATTTTATTTGAAATAATTCAATTTGAAAATAATTTATTTTGAAAATAATTTAATTTAATTTGAAAATAATATAATTAAATTTGAAAATAATATAATTTAATTTAAAAATAATATAATTCAATTTGAAAATAATTTAATTTAGTTTGAAAATAATATAATTTAATTTGAAAATAATATAATTTAATTTGAAAATAATTTAATTTCATTTGAAAATAATATAATTTAACTTGAAAATAATATAATTTAATTTGAAAATAATTTAATTTAATTTGAAAATAATATAATTTAATTTGAAAATAATTTAATTTAATTTGAAAATAATATAATTTAATTTGAAAATAATATAATTTAGTTTAAAAATAATTTAATTTAATTTGAAAATAATATAATTTAATTTGAAAATAATATAATTTAATTTGAAAATAATAATTTAATTTTATTTGAAAATAATTTTATTTTTTTGAAAATAATTTAAATTAATTTTTAGAATAATTTAATTTAAAAATAATTTAATTTAATTTAAAAATAATTTAATTTAATTTGAAAACAATTTAATTTAATTTGAAAATAATATAATTTAATTTGGAAATAATATAATTTAATTTGAAAATTATTTGATTTAATTTGAATATATAATAATTAAGTTTGAAAATATTAAAATTTATTTTAAAAATAATTTAATTTTATTTGAAAATAATATAATTTTATTTGAAATAATTCAATTTGAAAATAATTGATTTTGAAAATAATTTAATTTAATTTGAAAATAATATAATTAAATTTGAAAATAATATAATTTAATTTAAAAATAATATAATTCAATTTGAAAATAATTTAATTTAGTTTGAAAATAATATAATTTAATTTGAAAATAATATAATTTAATTTGAAAATAATTTAATTTCATTTGAAAATAATATAATTTAACTTGAAAATAATATAATTTAATTTGAAAATAATTTAATTTAATTTGAAAATAATATAATTTAACTTGAAAATAATATAATTTAATTTGAAAATAATATAATTTATTTTAAAAATAATATAATTTAATTTTAAAATAATCTAATTTAATTTGAAAATAATTTAATTTAATTTGAAAATAATATAATTTAATTTGAAAATAATTTAATTTAACTTGAAAATAATATAATTTAATTTGAAAATAATTTAATTTAATTTGAAAATAATATAATTTAATTTGAAAATAATTTTATTTTTTTGAAAATAATTTAAATTAATTTAAAAATAATTTAATTTAATTTAAAAATAAATTCATTTAATTTAAAAATAATTTAATTTAATTTGAAAATAATTTAATTTAATTTGAAAATAATATAATTTAATTTGAAAATAATATAATTTAATTTGAAAATAATTTAATTTAATTTGAAAATAATATAATTTAACTTGAAAATAATATAATTTAATTTGAAAATAATATAATTTATTTTAAAAATAATATAATTTAATTTTAAAATAGTCTAATTTAATTAGAAAATAATTTAATTTAATTTGAAAATAATATAATTTAATTTGAAAATAATTTAATTTAACTTGAAAATAATATAATTTAATTTGAAAATAATTTAATTTAATTTGAAAATAATATAATTTAATTTGAAAATAATTTTATTTTTTTGAAAATAATTTAAATTAATTTAAAAATAATTTAATTTAATTTAAAAATAAATTCATTTAATTTAAAAATAATTTAATTTAATTTGAAAATAATTTAATTTAATTTGAAAATAATATAATTTAATTTGAAAATAATATAATTTAATTTGAAAATAATTTGATTTAATTTGAAAATATAATAATTAAATTTGAAAATAATAAAATTTATTTTAAAAATATTTTAATTTTATTTGAAAATAATATAATTTTATTTGAAATAATTCAATTTGAAAATAATTTAATTTGAAAATAATTTAATTTAATTTGAAAATAATATAATTTAATTTGAAAATAATTTAATTTAATTTGAAAATAATATAATTTATTTTGAAAATAATTTAATTTAATTTGAAAATAATATAATTAAATTTGGAAATACTATAATTTAATTTGAAAACAATTTAATTTAATTTGAAAATAATATAATTTAATTTGAAAATTATTTAGTTTAATTTGAAAATAATTTAATTTAATTTGAAAATAATTTAATTTAATTTGAAAATAATATAATTAAATTTGGAAATAATATAATTTAATTTGAAAACAATTTAATTTAATTTGAAAATAATTTAATTTAATTTGAAAATAATTTAATTTAATTTGAAAATAATTTAATTTAATTTGAAAGTAATTTAATTTAATTTAAAAAAATTGAATTTAATTTGAATTTTTTTTTATTTAATTTGAAAATAATATAATTTAATTTGAAAATAATATAATTTAATTTGAAAATAATTTATTTTAATTTGAAAATAATTTAATTTAATTTGAAAATAATATAATTAAATTTGGAAATAATATAATTTAGTTTGAAAACAATTTAATTTAATTTGAAAATAATTTAATTTAATTTGAAAATAATTTAATTTAATTTGAAAATAATTTAATTTAATTTGAAAATAATATAATTTAATTTAAAAATAATATAATTTAATTTGAAAATAATATAATTTAATTTAAAAATAATATACTTTAATTTGAAAATAATATAATTTAATTTGAAAATAATTTAAATTAATTTAAAAATAATTTAATTTAATTTAAAAATAATTTCATTTAATTTGAAAATAATATATATTTAATTTGAAAATAATATAATTTAATTTAAAAATAATTTAAATTAATTTGAAAATAATATAATTTAATTTGAAAATAATAGAATTTAATTTAAAAATAATTTAATTTTATTTGAAAATAATATAATTTTATTTGAAATAATTCAATTTGAAAATAATTTAATTTATTTGAAAATAATAGAATTTAATTTAAAATTAATTTAATTTAATTTAAAAATATTATAATTTATTTTGAAAATAATTTAATTTAATTTGAAAATAATATAATTTAATTTGAAAATAATCGAATTTAATTTGCAAATAATAGAATTTAATTTGAAAATAATTTAATTTAAAAATATTATAATTTATTTTGAAAATAATTTAATTTATTTTGAAAATAATATAATTTAATTTCAAAATAATACAAATAAATTTGAAAATAATTTAATTTTTTTTGAAAATAATTTAGTTTAATTTGGAAATAATTTAATTCAATTTGAAAATAATCTAATCTTATTTGAAAATAATATAATTTAATTTAAAAATATTTTAATTTAATTCGAAAATAATTTAATTTCATTTGAAAATTATTAAATTTAATTTGAAAATAATTTAATTTAATTTGAAAATAATATAATTTAATTTGAAAATAATTTAGTTTAATTTGGAAATAATATAATTTAATTTGAAAATAATATAATTTAATTTGAAAATAATTTAATTTAATTTGAAAATAATATAATTTTATTTGAAAATAATATAATTTAATTTCAAAATAATTCAATTTAATTTAAAAATAATATAATTTAAATTGAAAATAATACAATTTTTTTGAAAATAATTTAATTTAATTTGAAAATAATATAATTTAATTTGAAAATAATTTTATTTTTTTGAAAATAATTTAAATTAATTTTTAGAATAATTTAATTTAATTTAAAAATAATTTAATTTAATTTAAAAATAATTTAATTTAATTTGAAAACAATTTAATTTAATTTGAAAATAATATAATTTAATTTGGAAATAATATAATTTAATTTGAAAATTATTTGATTTTATTTGAATATATAATAATTAAATTTGAAAATATTAAAATTTATATTAAAAATAATTTAATTTTATTTGAAAATAATATAATTTTATTTGAAATAATTCAATTTGAAAATAATTTATTTTGAAAATAATTTAATTTAATTTGAAAATAATATAATTAAATTTGAAAATAATATAATTTAATTTAAAAATAATATAATTCAATTTGAAAATAATTTAATTTAGTTTGAAAATAATATAATTTAATTTGAAAATAATATAATTTAATTTGAAAATAATTTAATTTCATTTGAAAATAATATAATTTAACTTGAAAATAATATAATTTAATTTGAAAATAATTTAATTTAATTTGAAAATAATATAATTTAATTTTGAAAATAATTTAATTTAATTTGAAAATAATATAATTTAATTTGAAAATAATATAATTTAGTTTAAAAATAATTTAATTTAATTTGAAAATAATATAATTTAATTTGAAAATAATATAATTTAATTTGAAAATAATATAATTTAATTTGACAATAATATAATTTGATTTGAAAATAATATAATTTAATTTAAAAATAATATAATTTAATTTGACAATAATATAATTTAATTTGAAAATAATATAATTTAATTTGAAAATAATATAATTTAATTTGAAAATAATATAATTTAATTTGAAAATAATATAATTTAATTTGAAAATAATATAATTTAATTTGAAAATAATATAATTTAATTTGAAAATAATATAAGTTAATTTGAAAATAATATAATTTAATTTGAAAATAATATAATTTAATTTGAAAATAATATAATTTAATTTGAAAATAATATAATATAATTTGAAAATAATATAATTTAATTTGAAAATAATATAATTTAATTTGAAAATAATATAATTTAATTTGAAAATAATATAATTTAATTTGAAAATAATATAATTTAATTTGAAAATAATATAATTTAATTTGAAAATAATATAATTTAATTTGACAATAATATAATTTAATTTAAAAATAATATAATTTAATTTGAAAATAATATAATTTAATTTGAAAATAATATAATTTAATTTGAAAATAATAAAATTTAATTTGAAAATAATATAATTTAATTTAAAAATAATATAATTTAATTTGAAAATAATATAATTTAATTTGAAAATAATATAATTTAATTTGAAAATAATATAATTTAATTTGACAATAATATAATTTGATTTGAAAATAATATAATTTAATTTAAAAATAATATAATTTAATATAAAAATAATATAATTTAATTTGAAAATAATATAATTTAATTTGAAAATAATTTAAATTAATTTAAAAATAATTTAATTTAATTTAAAAATAATTTCATTTAATTTTAAAATAATTTAATTTAATTTAAAAATAATTTAATTTAATTTGAAAATAATATATATTTAATTTGAAAATAATATAATTTAATTTAAAAATAATTTAAATTAATTTGAAAATAATATAATTTAATTTGAAAATAATAGAATTTAATTTAAAAATAATTTAATTTTATTTGAAAATAATATAATTTAATTTGAAAACTATTTAATTTAATTTGAAAATATTTTAATTTAATTTGAAAATAATTTAATTTAATTTGAAAATAATTTAATTTAATTGGAAAATAATTTAATTTAATTTGAAAATAATATAATTTAATTTGAAAATTATTTAGTTTAATTTGAAAATAATTTAATTTAATTTGAAAATAATATAATTTAATTTGAAAATAATAGAATTTAATTTGAAAATAATTTAATTTAATTTGAAAATATTACAATTTATTTTGAAAATAATTTAATTTGATTTGAAAATAATATAATTTAATTTGAAAATAATCCAATTTAATTTGCAAATATAAGAATTTAATTTGAAAATAATTTAGTTGAATTTAAAAATATTAGAATTTAATTTGAAAATAATTTAATTTATTTTGAAAATAATAAAATTTAATTTGAAAATAATACAAATAAAATTTTAAATTAATTTAATTTTAACTTGAAAATATTAGAATTTAATTTTAAAATAATTTTTTTTTTTTTTAAATAATTTATTTTAATTTAAAAATGATTTAATATAATTTGAAAATAATTTAATTTCATTTGAAAAATATTTAATATAATTTGAAAATAATTTAATTTCATTTGAAAATTATTTAATTTAATTTGAAAATAATTTAATTTAATTTGAAAATAATATAATTAAATTTGAAAATAATATAATTTAATTTAAAAATAATATAATTCAATTTGAAAATAATTTAATTTAGTTTGAAAATAATATAATTTAATTTGAAAATAATTTAATTTCATTTGAAAATAATATAATTTAACTTGAAAATAATATAATTTAATTTGAAAATAATTTAATTTAATTTGAAAATAATATAATTTAATTTGAAAATAATATAATTTAATTTGAAAATAAATTAATTTAATTTTGAAATAATATAATTTAATTTGAAAATAATTTTATTTTATTTGAAAATAATTTAAATTAATTTAAAAATAATTTAATTTAATTTAAAAATAATTTCATTTAATTTGAAAATAATTCAATTTAATTTAAAAATAATTTAATTTAATTTGAAAATAATATATATTTAATTTGAAAAAAATATAATTTAACTTGAAAATAATATAATTTAATTTGAAAATAATTTAATTTAATTTGAAAATAATATAATTTAATTTAAAAATAATCGAATTTAATTAGATAATAATTTAATTTAATTAGAAAATAATTTAATTTAATTTAAAAATATTAGAATTTAATTTGAAAATAATTTAATTTATTTGAAAATAATATAATTTAATTTCAAAATAATACAAATAAATTTGAAAATAATTTAATTTTAACTTGAAAATATTAGAATTTAATTTGAAAATAATTTAATTTAATTTGAAAATAATATAATTTAACTTACAAATAATATAATTTAATTTTAAAATAGAAAAATTTAATTTAAAAATAATATAATTTAATTTGAAAATAATATAATTTAATTTGAAAATAAATTAATTTAATTTTGAAATAATATAATTTAATTGGAAAATAATTTTATTTATTTTAAAAATAATTTAAATTAATTTAAAAATAATTTAATTTAATTTAAAAATAATTTCATTTAATTTGAAAATAATTTAATTCAATTTAAAAGTAATTTAATTTAATTTGAAAATAATATAATTTAATTTGAACATATTTTAATTTAATTTAAAAATAATATAATTTATTTTTAAAATAATTTAATGTAATTTGAAAATAATATAATTAAATTTGAAAATAATATAATTTAATTTGAAAACAATTTAATTCAATTTAAAAATAATTTAATTTAATTTGAAAATAATTTAATTTAATTTGAAAATAATTTAATTTAATTGGAAAACAATTTAATTTGAAAATAATATAATTTAATTTGAAAATAATTTAATTTAATTTGAAAATAAGATAATTAAATTTGAAAATAATATAATTTATTTTGAAAACAATTTAATTTAAAAATAATTTGATTTAATTTGAAAATAATTTAATTTAATTTGAAAATAATTTAATTTAATTGGAAAACAATTTAATTTGAAAATAATATAATTTAATTTGAAAATAATTTAATTTAATTTAAAAATAATATAATTTGATTTTAAAATAATTTAATTTAATTTGAAAATAATAAAAATAATTTAATTTAATTTGAAAATAATATAATTTAATTTGAAAACAATTTAATTTAATTTGAAAATAATTTAATTTAATTTAAAAATAATTTAATTTAATTTGAAAATAATTTAATTTAATTGGAAAACAATTTAATTTAATTTGAAAAAAATTTAATTTAATTTAAAAATAATATAATTTGATTTGAAAATAATTTAATTTAATTTGAAAATAATTTAATTTAATTTGAAAATAATATAATTTAAATTGAAAATAATTTAATTTAATTTGAAAATAATATAATTTATTTTGAAAATAATTTAATTTAATTTGAAAATAATATAACTAAATTTGAAAATAATATAAATTAATTTGAAAACAATTTAATTCAATTTGAAAATAATTTAATTTAATTTAAAAATAATTTAATTTAATTTGAAAATAATTTAATTTAATTGGAAAACAATTAAATTTGAAAATAATATAATTTAATTTGAAAATATTTTAATTTAATTTGAAAATAAGAAAATTAAATTTGAAAATAATATAATTTAATTTGAAAACAATTTAATTTAATTTGAAAATAATTTAATTTAAAAATAATTTAGTTTATTTTAATTTGAAAATAATTTAATTAGATAATAATTTAATTTAATTTGAAAATAATTAAATTTAATTTAAAAATAATTTAATTTGATTTGAAAATAATTTAATTTAATTTGAAAATAATATATATTTAATTTGAAAATTATATAATTTAATTTAAAAATAATTTAACTTATTTTGAAAATAATTTAATTTAATTTGAAAATATTTTAATTCAATTTAAAAATAATATAATTTAATTTGAAATTAATATAATTTAATTTGAAAATAATTTATTTAATTTAATTTGAAAATAATATAATTTAATTTGAAAATAATATAATTTAATTTGAAAATAATATAATTTAATTTGAAAATAATTTAATTTTTATTGAAAATAATATAATTTATATTAAAAATAATATAATTTAATTTGAAAATAATATAATTTCATAAGAAAATAATATAATTTAATTTGAAACAAATATAATTTAATTTGAAAATTATATAATTTAATTTAAAAATAATTTAATTTGATTTGAAAATAATTTAATTTAGTTTGTAAATAATATAATTTATTTTGAAAATAATAAAATTTATTTTGAAAATAATATAATTTGATTTGAAAATAATACAATTTAATTTGAAAATAATTTAATTTAATTTGAAAATAATTTAATTTAATTTGAAAATAATATAATTTAGTTTTGAAAATTATTTAGTTTAATTTGAAAATAATTTAATTTAATTTGAAAATAATATAATTTAATTTGAAAATAATAGAATTTAATTTGAAAATAATTTAATTTAATTTAAAATTATTATAATTTATTTTGAAAATAATTTAATTTAATTTGAAAATAATATAATTTAATTTGAAAATAATAGAATTTAATTTGAAAATAATTTAATTTAATTTAAAATTATTATAATTTATTTTGAAAATAATTTAACTAAATTTGAAAATAATATAATTTATTTTGAAAATAATAAAATTTATTTTGAAAATAATATAATTTGATTTGAAAATAATATAATTTAATTTGAAAATAATTTAATTTAATTTGAAAATAATATAATTTAATTTGAAAATAATTTAATTTAATTTGAAAATAATTTAATTTAATTTGAAAATAATATAATTTAGTTTTGAAAATTATTTAGTTTAATTTGAAAATAATTTAATTTAATTTGAAAATAATATAATTTAATTTGAAAATAATAGAATTTAATTTGAAAATAATTTAATTTAATTTAAAATTATTATAATTTATTTTGAAAATAATTTAATTTAATTTGAAAATAATTTAATTTAATTTGAAAATAATATAATTTAATTTGAAATTAATTTAATTTAATTTGAAAATAATATAATTTAATTTGAAATTAATATAATTTAATTTGAAAATAATTTATTTAATTTAATTTGAAAATAATATAATTTAATTAGAAAATAATTTAATTTTATTTGAAAATAATATAATTTATTTTGAAAATAAAATAATTTAATTTGAAAATAATATAATTTAATTTGAAAATAATATAATTTAATTTGAAAATAATTTAATTTAATTTGAAAATAATTTAATTTAATTTGAAAATAATATAATTTAGTTTTGAAAATTATTTAGTTTAATTTGAAAATAATTTAATTTAATTTGAAAATAATATAATTTAATTTGAAAATAATAGAATTTAATTTGAAAATAATTTAATTTAATTTAAAATTATTATAAATTATTTTGAAAATAATTTAATTTAATTTGAAAATAATTTAATTTAATTTGAAAATAATATAATTTAATTTGAAATTAATTTAATTTAATTTAATTTGAAAATAATATAATTTAATTTGAAATTAATATAATTTATTTTGAAAATAATTTATTTAATTTAATTTGAAAATAATATAATTTAATTTGAAAATAATTTAATTTAATTTGAAAATAATATAATTTAATTTGAAAATAATATAATTTAATTTGAAAATAAATTAATTTAATTTTGAAATAATATAATTTAATTTGAAAATAATTTTATTTTATTTGAAAATAATTTAAATTAATTTAAAAATAATTTAATTTAATTTAAAAATAATTTCATTTAATTTGAAAATAATTTAATTTAATTTAAAAATAATTTAATTTAATTTGAAAATAATATATATTTAATTTGAAAAAAATATAATTTAAATTGAAAATAATTTAAATTAATTTAAAAATAATATAATTTAATTTGAAAATAATAGAATTTAATTTAAAAATAATCGAATTTAATTAGATAATAATTTAATTTAATTAGAAAACAATTTAATTTAATTTAAAAATATTAGAATTTAATTTGAAAATAATTTAATTTATTTTGAAAATAATATAATTTAATTTCAAAATAATAAAAATAAATTTGAAAATAATTTAATTTTAACTTGAAAATATTAGAATTTAATTTGAAAATAATTTAATTTAATTTGAAAATAATATAATTTAATTTGAAAATAATATAATTTAATTTGAAAATAATATAAGTTAATTTGAAAATAACATAATTTAAATTAAAAATAATATAATTTAATTTGAAAATAATTTAATTTAATTTGAAAATAATATAATTTAATTTGAAAATAATATAATTTAATTTGAAAATAATTTAATTTAATTTGAAAATAATATAATTTAACTTACAAATAATATAATTTAATTTTAAAATAGAAAAATTTAATTTAAAAATAATATAATTTAATTTGAAAATATTATAATTTAATTTGAAAATAAATTAATTTAATTTTGAAATAATATAATTTAATTTGAAAATAATATTATTTATTTTGAAAATAATTTAAATTAATTTAAAAATAATTTAATTTAATTTAAAAATAATTTCATTTAATTTGAAAATAATTTAATTTAATTTAAAAATAATTTAATTTAATTTGAAAATAATATAATTTAATTTGAACATATTTTAATTTAATTTAAAAATAATATAATTTATTTTTAAAATAATTTAATGTAATTTGAAAATAATATAATTAAATTTGAAAATAATATAATTTAATTTGAAAACAATTTAATTCAATTTAAAAATAATTTAATTTAATTTGAAAATAATATAATTTAATTTGAAAATAATTTAATTTAATTGGAAAACAATTTAATTTGAAAATAATATAATTTAATTTGAAAATAATTTAATTTAATTTGAAAATAAGATAATTAAATTTGAAAATAATATAATTTAATTTGAAAACAATTTAATTTAATTTAAAAATAATTTAATTTAATTTAAAAATAATTTAATTTAATTTGAAAATAATTTAATTTAATTTGAAAATAATTTAATTTAATTGGAAAACAATTTAATTTGAAAATAATATAATTTAATTTGAAAATAATTTAATTTAATTTAAAAATAATATAATTTGATTTGAAAATAATTTAATTTAATTTGAAAATAATAAAAATAATTTAATTTAATTTGAAAATAATATAATTTAATTTGAAAACAATTTAATTTAATTTGAAAATAATTTAATTTAATTTAAAAATAATTTTATTTAATTTGAAAATAATTTAATTTAATTGGAAAACAATTTAATTTAATTTGAAAAAAATTTAATTTAATTAGATTATAATTTAATTTAATTTGAAAATAATTTAATTTAATTTAAAAATAATATAATTTGATTTGAAGATAATTTAATTTAATTTGAAAATAATTTAATTTAATTTGAAAATAATATAATTTAAATTGAAAATAATTTAATTTAATTTGAAAATAATATAATTTATTTTGAAAATAATTTAATTTAATTTGAAAATAATATAACTAAATTTGAAAATAATATAAATTAATTTGAAAACAATTTAATTCAATTTGAAAATAATTTAATTTAATTTAAAAATAATTTAATTTAATTTGAAAATAATTTAATTTAATTGGAAAACAATTTAATTTGAAAATAATATAATTTAATTTGAAAATAATTTAATTTAATTTAAAAATAATTTAGTTTATTTTAATTTGAAAATAATTTAATTTAATTGGAAAACAATTTAATTTAGTTTGAAAATAATTTAATTAGATAATAATTTAATTTAATTTGAAAATAATTTAATTTAATTTAAAAATAATTTAATTTGATTTGAAAATAATTTAATTTAATTTGAAAATAATATATATTTAATTTGAAAATTATATAATTTAATTTAAAAATAATTTAACTTAATTTGAAAATAATTTAATTTAATTTGAAAATATTTTAATTCAATTTAAAAATAATATAATTTAATTTGAAATTAATATAATTTAATTTGAAAATAATTTATTTAATTTAATTTGAAAATAATATAATTTAATTTGAAAATAATATAATTTAATTTGAAAATAATATAATTTAATTTGAAAATAATTTAATTTTTATTGAAAATAATATAATTTATATTAAAAATAATATAATTTAATTTGAAAATAATATAATTTCATAAGAAAATAATATAATTTAATTTGAAACAAATATAATTTAATTTGAAAATTATATAATTTAATTTGAAAATAATTTAATTTTATTTGAAAATAATTTAATTTAGTTTGTAAATAATATAATTTATTTTGAAAATAATATAATTTATTTTGAAAATAAATTAACTAAATTTGAAAATAATATAATTTATTTTGAAAATAATAAAATTTATTTTGAAAATAATATAATTTGATTTGAAAATAATATAATTTAATTTGAAAATAATTTAATTTAATTTGAAAATAATATAATTTAATTTGAAAATAATTTAATTTAATTTGAAAATAATTTAATTTAATTTGAAAATAATATAATTTAGTTTTGAAAATTATTTAGTTTAATTTGAAAATATTTTAATTTAATTTGAAAATAATATAATTTAATTTGAAAATAATAGAATTTAATTTGAAAATAATTCAATTTAATTTAAAATTATTATAATTTATTTTGAAAATAATTTAATTTAATTTGAAAATAATTTAATTTAATTTGAAAATAATATAATTTAATTTGAAATTAATTTAATTTAATTTGAAAATAATATAATTTAATTTGAAATTAATATAATTTATTTTGAAAATAATTTATTTAATTTAATTTGAAAATAATATAATTTAATTAGAAAATAATTTAATTTTATTTGAAAATAATTTAATTTAATTTGAAAATAATATAATTTAATTTGAAATTAATATAATTTAATTTGAAAATAATTTATTTAATTTAATTTGAAAATAATATAATTTAATTAGAAAATAATTTAATTTTATTTGAAAATAATATAATTTATTTTGAAAATAAAATAATTTAATTTGAAAATAATATAATTTAATTTGAAAATAATATAATTTAATTTGAAAATAATTTAATTTAATTTGAAAATAATTTAATTTAATTTGAAAATAATATAATTTAGTTTTGAAAATTATTTAGTTTAATTTGAAAATAATTTAATTTAATTTGAAAATAATATAATTTAATTTGAAAATAATAGAATTTAATTTGAAAATAATTTAATTTAATTTAAAATTATTATAATTTATTTTGAAAATAATTTAATTTAATTTGAAAATAATTTAATTTAATTTGAAAATAATATAATTTAATTTGAAATTAATTTAATTTAATTTGAAAATAATATAATTTAATTTGAAATTAATATAATTTATTTTGAAAATAATTTATTTAATTTAATTTGAAAATAATATAATTTAATTTGAAAATTATATAATTTAATTTGAAAATAATTAATTTAATTTGAAAATTATATAATTTAATTTGAAAATAATTTAATTTAATTTGAAAATAATTTAATTTAATTTTAAAATAATATAATTTAATTTGAAAATTATTTAGTTTAATTTGAAAATAATTTAATTTAATTTGAAAATAATATAATTTAATTTGAAAATAATAGAATTTAATTTGAAAATAATTTAATTTAAATTAAAAATTATATAATTTATTTTGAAAATAATTTAATTTAATTTGAAAATAATATAATTTAATTTGAAACTAATAGAATTTAATTTGCAAATAATAGAATTTAATTTGAAAATAATTTAATTTAATTTGAAAATAATATAATTTAATTTCAAAATAATACAATTTTATTTGGAAATAATTTAATTTAATTTGAAAATAATTTAATTTGAAAATAATTAAATATAAATTGAAAATAATATATTTTCATTTGAAAATAATTTAATTTACTTTTAAAACAATATAATTTAATTTGAAAATAATATAATCAAATTCAAAAATAATTGAATTTAATTTGAAAATTATATAATTTATTTTGAAAATAATATAATTTAATTTGAAAATAATTTAATTTAATTTGAAAATAATATAATTTATTTTGAAAATAATATAATTTAATTTGAAAATAATTTTATTTTATTTGAAAATAATATAATTTATTTTGAAAATAATATAATTTAATTTGAAAATAATATAATTTAGTTTGAAAATAATTTTGTTTTATTTGAAAATAATTTAACTTAATTTGAAAATAATTTAATTTAATTTGGAAATATTTTAATTTAATTTGAAAATGATTTAATTTAATTTGAAAATAATTTATTTTAATTTGAAAATAATATAATTTAATTTAAAAAAAAATATAATTTAATTTGAAAATAATTTATTTAATTTAAGTTGAAAATAATATAATTTAATTTGAAAATAATATAATTTAATTTGATAATAATATAATTTAATTTGAAAATTATATAATTTAATTTGAAAATAATTTAATTTTATTTGAAAATAATTTAATTTAGTTTGTAAATAATATAATTTATTTTGAAAATAATATAATTTATTTTGAAAATAAATTAACTAAATTTGAAAATAATATAATTTATTTTGAAAATAATAAAATTTATTTTGAAAATAATATAATTTGATTTGAAAATAATATAATTTAATTTGAAAATAATTTAATTTAATTTGAAAATAATATAATTTAATTTGAAAATAATTTAATTTAATTTGAAAATAATTTAATTTAATTTGAAAATAATATAATTTAGTTTTGAAAATTATTTAGTTTAATTTGAAAATATTTTAATTTAATTTGAAAATAATTTAATTTAATTTGAAAATAATAGAATTTAATTTGAAAATAATTCAATTTAATTTAAAATTATTATAATTTATTTTGAAAATAATTTAATTTAATTTGAAAATAATTTAATTTAATTTGAAAATAATATAATTTAATTTGAAATTAATTTAATTTAATTTGAAAATAATATAATTTAATTTGAAATTAATATAATTTATTTTGAAAATAATTTATTTAATTTAATTTGAAAATAATATAATTTAATTAGAAAATAATTTAATTTTATTTGAAAATAATTTAATTTAATTTGAAAATAATATAATTTAATTTGAAATTAATATAATTTAATTTGAAAATAATTTATTTAATTTAATTTGAAAATAATATAATTTAATTAGAAAATAATTTAATTTTATTTGAAAATAATATAATTTATTTTGAAAATAAAATAATTTAATTTGAAAATAATATAATTTAATTTGAAAATAATATAATTTAATTTGAAAATAATTTAATTTAATTTGAAAATAATTTAATTTAATTTGAAAATAATATAATTTAGTTTTGAAAATTATTTAGTTTAATTTGAAAATAATTTAATTTAATTTGAAAATAATATAATTTAATTTGAAAATAATAGAATTTAATTTGAAAATAATTTAATTTAATTTAAAATTATTATAATTTATTTTGAAAATAATTTAATTTAATTTGAAAATAATTTAATTTAATTTGAAAATAATATAATTTAATTTGAAATTAATTTAATTTAATTTGAAAATAATATAATTTAATTTGAAATTAATATAATTTATTTTGAAAATAATTTATTTAATTTAATTTGAAAATAATATAATTTAATTTGAAAATAATATAATTTAATTTGAAAATAATTAATTTAATTTGAAAATTATATAATTTAATTTGAAAATAATTTAATTTAATTTGAAAATAATTTAATTTAATTTTAAAATAATATAATTTAATTTGAAAATTATTTAGTTTAATTTGAAAATAATTTAATTTAATTTGAAAATAATATAATTTAATTTGAAAATAATAGAATTTAATTTGAAAATAATTTAATTTAAATTAAAAATTATATAATTTATTTTGAAAATAATTTAATTTAATTTGAAAATAATATAATTTAATTTGAAACTAATAGAATTTAATTTGCAAATAATAGAATTTAATTTGAAAATAATTTAATTTAATTTGAAAATAATATAATTTAATTTCAAAATAATACAATTTTATTTGGAAATAATTTAATTTAATTTGAAAATAATTTATTTTAAAATAATTAAATATAAATTGAAAATAATATATTTTCATTTGAAAATAATTTAATTTACTTTTAAAATAATATAATTTAATTTGAAAATAATATAATCAAATTCAAAAATAATTGAATTTAATTTGAAAATTATATAATTTATTTTGAAAATAATATAATTTAATTTGAAAATAATTTAATTTAATTTGAAAATAATATAATTTATTTTGAAAATAATATAATTTAATTTGAAAATAATTTTATTTTATTTGAAAATAATATAATTTATTTTGAAAATAATATAATTTAATTTGAAAATAATATAATTTAGTTTGAAAATAATTTAGTTTTATTTGAAAATAATTTAACTTAATTTGAAAATAATTTAATTTAATTTGGAAATATTTTAATTTAATTTGAAAATGATTTAATTTAATTTGAAAATAATTTATTTTAATTTGAAAATAATATAATTTAATTTAAAAAAAATATAATTTAATTTGAAAATAATTTATTTAATTTAAGTTGAAAATAATATAATTTAATTTGAAAATAATATAATTTAATTTGATAATAATATAATTTAATTTGAAAATAATTTAATTTAATTTGAAAATTATTTAGTTTAATTTGAAAATAATTTAATTTAATTTGAAAATAATATAATTTAATTTGAAAATAATATAATTTAATTTGAAAATAATTTAATTTAATTTAAAAATATTATAATTTATTTTGAAAATAATTTAATTTAATTTGAAAATAATCGAATTTAATTTACAAATAATAGAATTTAATTTAAAAATAATTTAATTTAATTTGAAAATATTAGAATTTAATTTGAAAATAATTTAATTTATTTTGAAAATAATATAATTTAATTTCAAAATGTACAAATAAATTTGAAAATAAATTAATTTTAACTTGAAAATATTAGAATTTAATTTGAAAATAATTTAATTTATTTTGAAAATAATTTAGTTTCATTTGAAATTAATTTAATTTAATTTGAAAATAATATAATCTAATTTGAAAATTATTTAATTTAATTTGAAAATAATTTAATTTAATTTGAAAATAATATAATTTAATTTAAAAATATTATAATTTAAATTGAAAATAATATAATTTAATTTGAAAATTATTTAGTTTAATTTGAAAATAATTTAATTTAATTTGAAAATAATATAATTTAATTTGAAAATAATAGAATTTATTTTGAAAATAATTTAATTTAATTTGAAAATAATATAATTTAATTTGAAAATAATAAAATTAAATTTGCAAATAATAGAATTTATTTTGAAAATAATTTGATTTGATTTAAAAATAATATAATTTAATTTCAAAATAATACAATTTAATTTGAAAATAATTTAATTTAATTTGAAAATATTAGAATTTAATTGGAAAATAATTTATTTTATTCTGAAAATAATTTAGTTTAATTTGAAAATAATTTAATCTAATTTAAAAACAATATAATTTAATATTCTAATTGACAACTATTTATAACAGTCACACAGACAATGCCTACTCAAATTTGAAAAGTTTTAATAACATCCACTTTAGCAAAAGGCTCACACAATACATCTAGAGCGCTGTGTGCTAAAGAGTATTTAGTACAGTTAACTGATTTAATTAGTAAAGTTGTCCCAAAGTGGATGTTATTATAACTTTTTAAATATAATTTAATTTGAAAATAATATAATTTAATTTGAAAATAATATTATAACTTAATTTGAAAATAATTTAATTTAATTTGAAAATAATTTAATTTGAAAATAATTAAATTTAATTTAAAAATAATCTATTTTCATTTACTATTTCATTTAATTTGCTGTTAAAATAATTTAATTTAATTTGAAAATATTATAATTTAATTTGAAAATAATTTAATTTAATTTGAAAATAATATAATTTATTTTGAAAATAATATAATTTAATTTGAAAATAATTTAATTTAATTTGAAAATAATATAATTTAGTTTGAAAATAATATAATCTAATTAGAAAATAATATAATTTAATTTGGAGATAATTTAATTTAATTTGAACATAATTTAATTTATTTTGAAAATAATTTAATTTAATTTGAAAATAATTATTTTAATTTGAAAATAATATAATTTAATTTAAAAATATTATAATTTAATTTGACAATAATTTAATTTAATTTGAAAATAATTTAATTTAATTTGAAAATAATATATTTTAATTTGCAAATAATTGAATTTAATTTGAAAATAATTTAATTTATTTTGAAAGTAATTTAATTTAATTTGAAAAAATTGAATTTAATTTTAAAATAATTTTATTTAATTTGATAATAATATAATTTAATTTGAAAATAATATAATTTAATTTGAAAATAATTTAATTTATATTAAATATAATATAATTTAATTTGAAAATAATACAATTTAATTTGAAAATAATTTAATTTAATTGAATATAATATAATTTAATTTGAAAATAATATTTAATTTGAAAATAATATAATTTAATTTGAAAATAATATAATTTAATTTGCAAATAATATAATTTATTTTGAAAATAATATAATTTAATTTGAAAATAATTTAATTTAATTTAAAAATAATATAATTTATTTTGAAAATAATATCATTTAATTTAAAATTTTTTTTATTTTATTTGAAAATAATATAATTTATTTTGAAAATAATATAATTTAATTTGAAAATAATATAATTTAATTAGAAAATAATTTAGTTTTATTTGAAAATAATTTAACTTAATTTGAAAATAATTTAATTTAATTTGGAAATATTTTAATTTAATTTGAAAATGATTTAATTTAATTTGAAAATAATTTAATTTAATTTGAAAATAATATAATTTAATTTGAAAAAAATATAATTTAATTTGAAAATAATTTATTTAATTTAAGTTGAAAATAATATAATTTAATTTGAAAATAATATAATTTAATTTGAAAATAATTTAATTTAATTTGAAAATAATATAATTTATTTTGAAAATAATATAATTTAATTTGAAAATAATTTAATTTAATTTGAAAATAATATAATTTATTTTGAAAATAAAATAATTTAATTTGAAAATAATATAATTTAATTGGAAAATAATAAAATTTAATTTGAAAATAATTTAATTTAATTTGAAAATAATATAATTTAATTTGAAAATAATATAATTTAATTTGAAAATTATTTAGTTTAATTTGAAAATAATTTAATTTAATTTGAAAATAATATAATTTAATTTGAAAATAATAGAATTTAATTTGAAAATAATTTAATTTAATTTAAAAATATTATAATTTATTTTGAAAATAATTTAATTTATTTTGAAAATAATATAATTTAATTTTAAAATATACAAATGAATTTGAAAATAATTTAATTTTAACTTGAAAATATTAGAATTTAATTTGAAAATAATTTAATTTATTTTGAAAATAATTTAGTTTCATTTGAAATTAATTTAATTTAATTTGAAAATAATATAATTTCATTTAAAAATATTATAATTTAAATTGAAAATAATAAAGTTTAATTTAAAAATAATTTAGTTTAATTTGAAAATAATATAATTAATTTTAAAAATACTATAATTTAATTTAAAAATAATTTTATTTAATTTGAAAATAATTTAATTTAATTTGAAAATAATATAGTTTAATTTAAAAATAATTTAATTAATTTGAAGATAATTTAATTTGAAAATGATTTAATTTAAAAATAATTTAATTTATTTTGAAAATAATATAATTTAATTTGAAAATACTTAAATTTAATTTTAAAATAATATAATTTAGTTTGAAAATAATATAATTTAATTTGAAAATTATAATATTTTTTTTGAAAATAATATAATTTATTTTGAAATTAATTTAATTTAATTTGAAAATAATTTAACTTAATTTGAAAAGTATTTAATTTAATTTGAAAATAATATAATTTAATTTGAAAATAATATAATTTAATTTGAAAATAATCGAATTTAATTTACAAATAATAGAATTTAATTTGAAAATAATTTAATTTAATTTGAAAATATTAGAATTTAATTTGAAAATAATTTAATTTTTTTTGAAAATAATATAATTTAATTTCAAAATATACAAATAAATTTGAAAATAATTTAATTTTAACTTGAAAATATTAGAATTTAAATTGAAAATAATTAAATTTATTTTGAAAATAATATAATTTAATTTAAAAATATTATAATTTAAATTGAAAATAATATAATTTAATTTAAAAATAATTTAGTTTAATTTGAAAATAATATAATTACTTTTAAAAATACTATAATTTAATTTAAAAATAATTTTATTTAATTTGAAAATAATTTAATTTAATTTGAAAATAATATAGTTTAATTTAAAAATAATTAAATTTAATTTGAAGATAATTTAATTAGAAAATGATTTAATTTAAAAATAATTTAATTTATTTTGAAAATAATATAATTTAATTTGAAAATACTTAACTTTAATTTTAAAATAATATAATTTATTTTGAAAATAATATAATTTAATTTGAAAATTATAATATTTTATTTGAAAATAATATAATTTATTTTGAAAATAATATAGTTTAATTTGAAAATAATATAATTTAATTTGAAATTAATTTAATTTTATTTGAAAATAATTTACCTTAATTTGAAAATAATTTAATTTAATTTGAAAATATTTTAATTTAATTTGAAAATAATTTAATTTAATTTGAAAATAATTTAATTTAATTTTAAAATAATATAATTTAATTTGAAATTCATATAATTTAATTTGAAAATAATTTATTTAATTTAATTTGAAAATAATATATTTTAATTTGAAAACAATTTAATTTTTATTGAAAATAATATAATTTATTTTGAAAATAATATAATTTAATTTGAAAATAATAAAATTTCATATGAAAATAATATAATTTAATTTGAAAATAATATAATTTAATTTGAAAATTATATAATTTAATATGAAAATAATTTTATTTAATTTGAAAATAATTTAATTTAATTTGAAAATAAAATAGTTTAATTTAAAAATAATTTAATTTAATTTGAAAATAATTTAATTTCATTTGAAAATTATTTAATTTAATTTGAAAATAATTTAATTTAATTTGAAAATAATTTAATTTAATTTGAAAATAATATAATTTAATTTGAAAATAATAGAATTAAATTTGCAAATAAAAGAATTTATTTTGAAAATAATTTGATTTAATTTGAAAATAATATAATTTAATTTCAAAATAATACAATTTAATTTGAAAATAATTTATTTTAATTTGAAAATATTAGAATTTAATTGGAAAATAATTTATTTTATTTTGAAAATAATTTAGTTTAATTTGAAAATAATTTAATCTAATTTGAAAACAATATAATTTAATATTCTAATTGACAACTATTTATAACAGTCACACAGACAATGCCTACTCAAATTTGAAAAGTTTTAATAACATCCACTTTAGCGAAAGGCTCACACAATGCATCTAGAGCGCTGTGTGCTAAAGAGTAATTAGTACAGTTATTTGATTTAATTAGTAAAGCTGTCCCAAAGTGGATGTTATTATAACTTTTTAAATTTAATTTAATTTGAAAATAATAGAATTTAATTTGAAAATAATTTAATTTGAAAAAAATTAAATTTAATTTAAAAATAATCTATTTTTATTTGAAAATAATTTATTTTACTTTTAAAATAATTTAATTTAATTTGAAGATAATATAATTTAATTTGAAAATAATTTAGTTTAATTTGAAATTAATATAATTTATTTTGAAAATAATATAATTTAATTTGAAAATAATTTAATTTAATTTGAAAATAATATAATTTAGTTTGAAAATAATATAATCTAATTAGAAAATAATATAATTTAATTTGGAGATAATTTAATTTAATTTGAACATAAATTAATTTAATTTGAAAATAATTTAATTTAATTTGAAAATAATTTAATTTAATTTGAAAATAATATAATTTAATTTAAAAATATTATAATTTAAATTGAAAATAATTTAATTTAATTTGCAAGTAATTGAATTTAATTTGAAAATAATTTAATTTATTTTGAAAGTAATTTAATTTAATATGAAAAAATTGAATTTAATTTTAAAATAATTTTATTTAATTTGATAATAATATAATTTAATTTGAAAATAATATAATTTAGTTTGAAAATAATTTAATTTAAATTGAAAATAATATAATTTAATTTGAAAATAATACAATTTAATATGAAAATAATATAATTTAATTTGAAAATAAATTAATTTAATATGAAAATAATTTAATTTAATTTGAGAATAATTTAATTTGAAAATAATTTAATTTAATTTGAAAATAATATAATTTAATTTAAAAATAATTGAATTTAATTTGAAAATAATTTAAATTAATTTGAAAATAATTTAATTTAATTTGAAAATAATTTAATTTAATTTTAAATTAATTTAATTTAATTTGAAAATAATTTAATTTACTTTAAAAATAATATAATTTAATTTGAAAATAATATAATTTAATTTGAAAATAATTAAATTTAATTTGAAAATATTATAATTTTATTAGAAAATAATTTATTTTTATTTGAAAATATATTTTAATTTAATTTGAAAATAGTTAAATTTTATTTGAAAATAATTTAATTTGAAAATAATTTAATTTAATTTGAAAATAATATAATTTAATTTAAAAATAATTCAATTTAGTTTGAAAATAATATAACTTAATTTGAAAAAAAAATTAATTTAATTTAAAAATAATATAATTAAATTTGAAAATAATATAACTTAATTTGAAAATAATTTAATTTAATTTGAAAATAATTTTATTTCATTTGAAAATAATTTAATTTAATTTCAAAATAATTTAATTTAACTGGAAAACAATTTAATTTAAAAATAATATACTTTAATTTGAAAATAATTTAATTTAATTTGAAAATAATTTAATTTAATTTGAAAATAATATAATTTAATTTGAAAATAATAGAATTTAATTTGAAAATAATTTAGTTTAATTTGAAAATAATTTAATTTAATTTGAAAGTAATATAATTTAATTTGAAAATAATATAATTTAATTTGAAAATAATATAATTTTATTTGAAAATAATTTAATTTAATTGGAAAACAATTTAAATTAAAAATAATATACTTTAATTTGAAAATAATTTAATTTAATTTGAAAATAATTTAATTTATTTTAAAAATATTATAATTTATTTTGAAAATATTTTTTTTAATTTGAAAATAATATAATTTAATTTGAAAATAATTTAATTTAATTTGAAAATAATATAATTTAATTTGAAAATAATTTAATTTAATTTGAAAATAATGTAATTTATTTTGAAAATAATATAATTTAATTTAAAAATAATTTAATTTAATTTGAAAATAATATAATTAAATTTGAAAATAATTTTATTTTATTTGAAAATAATTTAAATTAATTTGAGAATAATATAATTTAATTTGAAAATAATATAATTTAATTTGAAAATAATTTAATTTAATTCGAAAATAGTATAATTTATTTTGAAAATAATATAATTTAATTTGAAAATAATTTAATTTAATTTGAAAATAATATAATTAAATTTGAAAATAATTTTATTTTATTTGAAAATATTTTAAATTAATTTGAAAATAATTTAATTTAATTTGAAAATAATATAATTTAATTTGAAAATAGGTTAATTTAATTTGAAAATAATTTAATTTAATTTGAAAATAATATAATTTAATTTGAAAATAATATAATTTAATTTGAAAATAATTTATTTAATTTGAAAATAATATAATTTAATTTGAAAATAATAGAATTTTGTTTGAAAATAATTTAATTTAATTTGAAAATAATATAATTTCATTTGAAAATAATTTAATATAATTTGAAAATAATCTAATTTCATTTAAAAATAATTGAATTTGATTTGAAAATAATTTAATTTTATTTGAAAATATTATAATTTATTTTGAAAATAATTTATTTTGAAAATAAATAAATTTAATTTAAAAATAATATAATTTAATTTAGTTTGGAAATAATTTAATTTAATTTGAATATAATATAATTTAATTTGAAAGTAATTTAATTTAAAAAAAATGAATTTAATTTGAAAATAATTTTCTTTAATTTGAAAATAATATAATTTAATTTGAAAATAATATAATTTAATTTGAAAATAATTTAAATTAATTTGAAAATAATATAATTTCATTTGAAAATAATATAATTTAATTTGAAAATAATATAATTTAATTCGAAAATAAATTAATTTAATATGAAAGTAATATAATTTATTTTGAAAATAATTTAATTTGATTTGCAAATAATATAATTTAATTTGAAAATAAAATAATTTAATTTAAAAATTATTTAATTTTATTTTAAAATAATTTAATTTAATTTGAAAACAATTTAATTTAATTTGAAAATAATTCAATTTAATTTGAAAATAATTTAATTTTTTTTGAAAATAATATAATTTAATTCGAAAATAGTATAATTTAATTTGAAAATATTATAATTTAATTTAAAAAAAAATTTAATTTAATTTGAAAATAATATAATCAATTTGAAAATAATATAATTTTATTTGAAAACAATTTAATTTTATTTAAAAATAATATATATTAATTTAAAAATAATAGAAATTAATTTGAAAATAATTTAATTTAATTTGACAATAATATAATTTTATTTGAAAATAATATTATTTACTTTGAAAATAATCTAATTTAATTTGTAAATAATAGAATTTTATTTAAAAATAATTTAATTTTTTTTGAAAAAAATATAATTTAATTTGAAAATAATTTAATTTGAAAATAATTTAATTTACTTTGAAAATAATATAATTTAATTTGAAAATAATATAAATTAATTTGAAAATTATATAGTTTTATTTGAAAATAATTTAATTTAATTTGAAAATAATATAATTTTATTTGAAAATAATAGAAGTTTATTTAAAAATAATTAAATTTTATTTGAAAATAATATAATTTAATTTGAAAATAATTTAATTTAATTTGAAAATAATTTAATTTGAAAATAATTAAATTTAATTTAAAAATAATATATTTTCATTTGAAAATAATTTAATTTACTTTTAAAATAATTTAATTTAAACTGAAAATAATATAATTTAATTTGAAAATAATTTAATTTAATTTGAAAATAATATAATTTAATTTGAAAATAATTTATTTTAATTTGAAAATTATTTAATTTAATTTGAAAATAATTTAATTTAATTTGAAAATAATTAAATTTATTTTGAAAATATTATAATTTAATTTTAAAATAATTTATTTTAATTTGAAAATTTAATAATCAATTTGAAAATAAATATAAATAATATAATTTTATTTGAAAATAATCTAATTTAATTTGAAAATAATAGAATTTGATTTGAAAATAATTTAATTTTATTTAATAATAATATAATTTAATTTGAAAATAATGTAATTTTATATGAAAATAATATAATTTAATTTGAAAATAATCTAATTTAATTTTAAAATAATAGAATTTGATTTGAAAATAATTTAATTTGAAAATAATATATTTTCATTAAAAATAATTTAATTTACTTTTGAAATAATTTAATTTAATTTGTAATTTGACAATAATATAATTTAATTTGAAAATAATTTAATTTAATTTGAAAATAATATAATTTAATTTGAAAATAATTAAATTTATTTTGAAAATATTATAATTTAATTTTAAAATAATATAATTTAATTTGAAAATAATTTAATTCTATTTGAAAATAATATTATTTAATTTGAAAATAATCTAATTTAATTTGTAAATAATAGAATTTTATATGAAAATAATTTAATTTTTTTTGAAAAAAATATAATTTAATTTGAAAATAATTTAATTTGAAAATAATTTATTTTAATTTGAAAATAATATAATTTAATTTGAAAATAATATAATTTAATTTGAAAATTATATAGTTTTATTTGAAAATATATAATTTAATTTTAATATTATAATTTAATTTTAAAATAATATAATTTAATTTGAAAATAATTTAATTCTATTTGAAAATAATATTATTTAATTTGAAAATAATCTAATTTAATTTGTAAATAATAGAATTTTATATGAAAATAATTTAATTTTTTTTGAAAAAAATATAATTTAATTTGAAAATAATTTAATTTGAAAATAATTTAATTTAATTTGAAAATAATATAATTTAATTTGAAAATATTATAATTTAATTTGTAAATTATATAGTTTTATTTGAAAATAATATTATTTAATTTGAAAATAATCTAATTTAATTTGAAAATAATAAAAGTTTATTTAAAAATAATTTTATTTTATTTGAAAATAATATAATTTAATTTGAAAAAAATTTAATTTAATTTGAAAATAATTTAATTTGAAAATAATTAAATTTAATTTGAAAATAATATATTTTCATTTGAAACTAATTTAATTTACTTTTAAAATAATTTAATTTAATCTGAAAATAATATAATTTAATTTGAAAATAATTTAATTTAATTTGAAAATAATTTAAATTAATTTGAAAATAATATAATTTAGTTTGAAAAAGATATAATCTAATTTGAAAATAATATAATTTAATTTGAAAATAATAATATAATTTAATTTGAAAATAATTTAATTTGAAAATAATTTAATTTGAAAATAATATAATTTAGTTTGAAAATAATATAATCTAATTTGAAAATAATATAATTTAATTTGAAAATAATTTAATTTAATTTGAAAATAATTTATTTTAATTTGAAAATTATTTAATTTAATTTGAAAATAATTTAATTTAATTTGAAAATAATTTATTTTAATTTGAAAATAATATAATCAATTTGAAAATAGTATAATTTTATTTGAAAATAATTAAATTTTATTTAAAAATAATATAATTTTATTTGAAAATAATCTAATTTAATTTGAAAATAATAGAATTTGATTTTAAAATAATTTAATTTTATTTGAAAATAATTTAATTTAATTTGAAAATAATTTAATTTGAAAATAAAATTTAATTTGAAAATAATATAATTTAATTTGAAAATAATTCAATTCAATTTGAAAATAATTTAAGTTAATTTGAAAATAATATAATCAATTTGAAAATAGTATAGTTTTATTTGAAAATAAAAGAAGTTAATTTAAAAATAATTTTATTTTATTTGAAAATAATATAATTTAATTTGAAAATAATTTAATTTAATTTGAAAATAATTTAATTTAATTTGAAAATAATATAATCAATTTGAAAATAGTATAATTTTATTTGAAAATAAGAGAAGTTTATTTAAAAATAATTTAATTTTATCTGAAAATAATATAATTTAATTTGATAATAATATAATTTAATTTGAAAATAATTTAATTTAATTTGAAAATAATTTAAATTAATTTGAAAATAATTTAATTTGAAAATAATTTAATTCAATTTGAAAATAATTTAATTTAATTTGAAAATAATTTAATTTAATTTGAAAATAATTTAATTTAATTTGAAAATAATTTAATTTAATTTGAAAATAATATAATTAAATTTGAAATAAGTATAATTTAATTTAAAATTAATATAATTTAATTTAAAAATAATTTAATTTAATTTGAAAATTTAATAATCAATTTGAAAATAATATAATTTAATTTGAAAATAATTAAATTTTATTTGAAAATAATATAATTTTATTTGAAAATAATGTAATTTAATTTGAAAATAATAGAATTTGATTTGAAAATAATTTAATTTTATTTAAAAATAATATAATTTAATTTGAAAATAATGTAATTTAATTTGAAAATAATATAATTTAATTTGAAAATAATCTAATTTAATTTGAAAATAATTTTATATAATTTGAAAATTATTTAATTTAATTGGAAAATAGTATTATTTAATTTGAAAATAATATAATTTAATTTGAAAATAATTAAATTTTATTTGAAAATAATATAATTTTATTTGAAAATAATGTAATTTAATTTGAAAATAATAGAATTTGATTTGAAAATAATTTAATTTTATTTAAAAATAATATAATTTAATTTGAAAATAATTTAATTCAATTTGAAAATAATTTAATTTAATTTGAAAATAATTTAATTTAATTTGAAAATAATATAATTTAATTTGAAAATAGTATAATTTAATTTAAAATTAATATAATTTAATTTTAAAATAATTTATTTTAATTTGAAAATTTATTAATTAATTTGAAAATAAATATAAATAATATAATTTTATTTGAAAATAATCTAATTTAATTTGAAAATAATAGAATTTGATTTGAAAATAATTTAATTTTATTTAATAATAATATAATTTAATTTGAAAATAATGTAATTTTATTTGAAAATAATATAATTTAATTTGAAAATAATCTAATTTAATTTTAAAATAATAGAATTTGATTTGAAAATAATTTAATTTGAAAATAATATATTTTCATTAAAAATAATTTAATTTACTTTTGAAATAATTTAATTTAATTTGTAATTTGACAATAATATAATTTAATTTGAAAATAATTTAATTTAATTTGAAAATAATATAATTTAATTTGAAAATAATTAAATTTATTTTGAAAATATTATAATTTAATTTTAAAATAATATAATTTAATTTGAAAATAATTTAATTCTATTTGAAAATAATATTATTTAATTTGAAAATAATCTAATTTAATTTGTAAATAATAGAATTTTATATGAAAATAATTTAATTTTTTTTGAAAAAAATATAATTTAATTTGAAAATAATTTAATTTGTAAATAATTTAATTTAATTTGAAAATAATATAATTTAATTTGAAAATAATATAATTTAATTTGAAAATTATATAGTTTTATTTGAAAATATATAATTTAATTTTAATATTATAATTTAATTTTAAAATAATATAATTTAATTTGAAAATAATTTAATTCTATTTGAAAATAATATTATTTAATTTGAAAATAATCTAATTTAATTTGTAAATAATAGAATTTTATATGAAAATAATTTAATTTTTTTTGAAAAAAATATAATTTAATTTGAAAATAATTTAATTTGAAAATAATTTAATTTAATTTGAAAATAATATAATTTAATTTGAAAATAATATAATTTAATTTGTAAATTATATAGTTTTATTTGAAAATAATATTTTTTAATTTGAAAATAATCTAATTTAATTTGAAAATAATAAAAGTTTATTTAAAAATAATTTTATTTTATTTGAAAATAATATAATTTAATTTGAAAATAATTTAATTTAATTTGAAAATAATTTAATTTGAAAATAATTAAATTTAATTTGAAAATAATATATTTTCATTTGAAAATAATTTAATTTACTTTTAAAATAATTTAATTTAATCTGAAAATAATATAATTTAATTTGAAAATAATTTAATTTAATTTGAAAATAATTTAATTTAATTTGAAAATAATATAATTTAGTTTGAAAAAGATATAATCTAATTTGAAAATAATATAATTTAATTTGAAAATAATAATATAATTTAATTTGAAAATAATTTAATTTGAAAATAATTTAATTTGAAAATAATATAATTTAGTTTGAAAATAATATAATCTAATTTGAAAATAATATAATTTAATTTGAAAATAATTTAATTTAATTTGAAAATAATTTATTTCAATTTGAAAATTATTTAATTTAATTTGAAAATAATTTAATTTAATTTGAAAATAATTTAATTTAATTTGAAAATAATATAATCAATTTGAAAATAGTATAATTTTATTTGAAAATAATTAAATTTTATTTGAAAATAATATAATTTTATTTGAAAATAATCTAATTTAATTTGAAAATAATAGAATTTGATTTTAAAATAATTTAATTTTATTTGAAAATAATTTAATTTAATTTGAAAATAATTTAATTTGAAAATAAAATTTAATTTGAAAATAATATAATTTATTTTGAAAATAATTCAATTCAATTTGAAAATAATTTAATTTAATTTGAAAATAATATAATCAATTTGAAAATAGTATAGTTTTATTTGAAAATAAAAGAAGTTAATTTAAAAATAATTTTATTTTATTTGAAAATATTATAATTTAATTTGATAATAATATAATTTCATTTGAAAATAATTTAATTTAATTTGAAAATAATTTAATTTAATTTGAAAATAATATAATCAATTTGAAAATAGTATAATTTTATTTGAAAATAAGAGAAGTTTATTTAAAAATAATTTAATTTTATTTGAAAATAATATAATTTTATTTGAAAATAATCTAATTTAATTTGAAAATAATAGAATTTGATTTTAAAATAATTTAATTTTATTGGAAAATAATTTAAATTAATTTGAAAATAATTTAATTTGAAAATAATTTAATTCAATTTGAAAATAATTTAATTTAATTTGAAAATAATTTAATTGAATTTGAAAATAATTTAATTTAATTTGAAAATAATTTAATTTAATTTGAAAATAATATAATTAAATTTGAAAATAGTATAATTTAATTTAAAATTAATATAATTTAATTTAAAAATAATTTAATTTAATTTGAAAATTTAATAATCAATTTGAAAATAATATAATTTAATTTGAAAATAATTAAATTTTATTTGAAAATAATATATGGTTTTATTTGAAAATAATGTAATTTAATTTGAAAATAATAGAATTTGATTTGAAAATAATTTAATTTTATTTAAAAATAATATAATTTAATTTGAAAATAATGTAATTTAATTTGAAAATAATATAATTTAATTTGAAAATAATCTAATTTAATTTTAAAATAATAGAATTTGATTTGAAAATAATTTAATTTGAAAATAATATATTTTCATTAAAAACAATTTAATTTACTTTTAAAATAATTCAATTTAATTTGTAATTTGACAATAATATAATTTAATTTAAAAATAATTTAATTTAATTTGAAAATAATATAATTTAATTTGAAAATAATTAAATTCATTTTGAAAATATTATAATTTAATTTGAAAATAATATAATTTAATTTGAAAATAATTTAATTTGAAAATAATTTAATTTAATTTGAAAATAATTTTATATATTTTGAAAATTATTTAATTTAATTGGAAAATAGTATTATTTAATTTGAGAATAATATAATTTAGTTTGACAAAGATATAATCTAATTTGAAAATAATAAAATTTAATTTGAAAATAATATAAATTAATTTGAAAATAATTTAATTTGAAAATAATATAATTTAATTTGAAAATAATATAGTTTAGTTTGAAAATAATCTAATTTAATTTGAAAATAATAGAATTTGATTTGAAAATTATTTAATTTTATTTAAAAATAATATAATTTAATTTGAAAATAATGTAATTTAATTTGAAAATAATATAATTTAATTTGAAAATAATTTTATATAATTTGAAAATTATTTAATTTAATTGGAAAATAGTATAATTTAATTTGAAAATAATATAATTTAGTTTGACAAAGATATAATCTAATTTGAAAATAATAAAATTTAATATGAAAATAATATAAATTAATTTGAAAATAATTTAATTTAATTTGAAAATAATATAATTTTATTTGAAAATAATATTATTTAATTTGAAAATAATCTAATTTAATTTCTAAATAATAGAATTTTATTTGAAAATAATTTTTTTTTTTTTTAAAATAATATAATTTAATTCGAAAATCATTAAATTTAATTTGAAAATAATATATTTTCATTTAAAAATAATTTAGTTTACTTTTAAAATATTTTAATTTAATCTGAAAATAATATAATTTAATTTGAAAATAATTTAATTTAATTTAAAAATAATATAATTTAATTTGAAAATAATTTAATTTAATTTGAAAATGAAATAATTTAATTTCGAAATAGTATAATTTAATTTGGAAATAATATAAGTTAATTTGAAAATAATTTAATTTAATTTGAAAATAATTTAATTTAATTTGAAAATAATATAATTTAATTTGAAAATTATATAGTTTTATTTAAAAATAATTTAATTTAATTTGAAAATAATATAATTTTATTTGAAAATAATATTATTTAATTTGAAAATAATCTAATTTAATTTGAAAATAATACAAGTTTATTTGAAAATAATTTAATTTTATTTGAAAATAATATAGTTTAATTTGAAAATAATTTAATTTAATTTGAAAATAATTTAATTTGAAAATAATTAAATTTTATTTGAAAATAATATATTTTCATTTAAAAATAATTTAATTTACTTTTAAAATAATTTAATTTCATCTGAAAAAAATATAATTTAATTTGAAAATAATTTAATTTAATTTGAAAATAAATTAATTTAATTTGAAAATAATATAATTTAATTTGAAAATAATTTAATTTAAAATGATAATAATTTAATTTAATTGGAAAATAATTTAATTTAATTTGTAAATAATATAATTTAATTTAAGAAAAATTTAATTTAATTTAATTTGAAAATAATATAATTTAATTTGAAAAAAATTTAATTTAATTTGAAAATAATATAATTTAATTTAAAAATAATTTAATTTAATTTGAAAATAATATAATTTAATTTGATAATAATATAATTTAATTTGAAAATAATTTAATTTAGTTTGAAAATAATATAATTTAACTTGAAAATAATATAATTTAATTTGAGAATAAATTAATTTAATACGAAAATAATTTAATTCAATTTGAAAATTATTTAATTTAATTTGAAAATAATTTAATTTTATTTGAAAATAATATAATTTAATTTGAAAATAATTTAATTTAATTTGTAAATAATATAATTTAATTTGAAAATAATTTAATTTAATTTTAAAATAATTTAATTTAATTTGAAAATAATATATTTTCATTTGAAAATAATTTAATTTACTTTTAAAATAATTTAATTTAATCGGAAAATAATAAAATTTAATTTGAAAATAATTTAATTTAATTTGAAAATAATTTAATTTAATTTCAAAATAATATAATTTAATTTAAAAATAATATAATTTAATTTGAAAATAATTTAAATTAATTTGAAAATAATTTAATTTAATTTGAAAATAATTTAATTTAATTTGAAAATAATATAATTTAATTTTAAATTAACTTACTTTAATTTGAAAATAATATAATTTAATTTGAAAATAATTTAATTTAATTTGAAAATAATTTAATTTAATTTGAAAATAATAAAATTTAATTTGAAAATAATTTAATTTAATTTGAAAATATGATAATTTAATTTGATATTAATATAATTTAATTTGAAAATAATTTAATTTATTTTAAAAATAATTTAGTTTGAAAATAAATTAATTTAATTTGAAAATAATATAATTTAATTTGAAAATAATTTAATTTAAAATGATAATGATTTAATTTAATTGGAAAATAATTTAATTTAATTTGTAAATAATATAATTTAATTTAAGAAAAATTTAATTTAATTTAATTTGAAAATAATATAATTTAATTTGAAAAAAATTTAGTTTAATTTTAAAATAATTAAATTTAATTTGAAAATAATTTTATTTCATTTGAAAATAATATAATTTAATTTGAAAATAATATAATTTAATTTAAAAATAATATAATTTAATTAGAAAATAATATAATTTAATTTGAAAATAATTTAATTTAATTTGAAAATAATATAATTTAATTTAAAAATAATATAATTTAATTCGAAAATAATATAATTTAATATAAAAATAATTTAATTTAATTTGAAAATAATTTTATTTCATTTGAAAATAATATAATTTAATTTGAAAATAATATAATTTAATTTAAAAATAATATAATTTAATTAGAAAATAATATAATTTAATTTAAAAATAATATAATTTAATTTGAAAATAATATAATTTAATTTAAAAATAATATAATTTAATTTGAAAATAATATAATTTAATTTAAAAATAATATAATTTAATTCGAAAATAATATAATTTAATATAAAAATAATTTAATTTAATTTGAAAATAATTTTATTTCATTTGAAAATAATATAATTTAATTTGAAAATAATATAATTTAATTTAAAAATAATATAATTTAATTAGAAAATAATATAATTTAATTTGAAAATAATTTAATTTTATTTGAAAATAATATAATTTATTTTAAAAATAAATTAATTTAATTTGAAAATAATTTAATTTAAAAATAATTTAATTTGAAAATAATTTAATTTAATTTAAAAATAATATTATCTAATTTGAAAATAATTTAATTTAATTTGAAAATAGAAGTTAATTTGAATTGAAAATAATTTAATTTAATTTGAATATAATTTAATTTAATTTGAAAATAATATAATTTAATATGAAAATATTTTAATGTAATTTGAAAACAATTTAATTTAATTTGAAAATAATATAATTAATTTTGAAAATAATTTAATTTAATTTGAAAATAATTTAATTTAATTTGAAAATAATTTAATTTAATTTGAAAATAATTTAATATGAAAATAATTTAATTTGAAAATAATATAATTTAATTTGAAAATAAATTAATTTAATTTGCAAATAATTTAATTTAATTTGAAAATAATATAATTTTATTTGAGAATAATATAATTTGATTTCTAAATAATTTAATTTAATTTGAAAATAATATAATTAATTTTGAAAATAATTTAATTTAATTTGAAAATAATTTAATTTAATTTGAAAATAATTTAATTTAATTTGAAAATAATTTAATATGAAAATAATTTAATTTGAAAATAATATAATTTAATTTGAAAATAAATTAATTTAATTTGCAAATAATTTAATTTAATTTGAAAATAATATAATTTTATTTGAGAATAATATAATTTGATTTCTAAATAATTTAATTTAATTTGAAAATAATATAATCAAATTTGAGAATATTATAATTTACATTGAAAATAATTTAATTTAGTTTGAAAATAATTGAATTTAATTCAAAAATAATTTAATTTAATTGGAAAACAATTTAATTTAATTTGAAAATAATATACTCTAATTTGAAAATAATATAATTTAATGTGAAAATAATTTAATTTAATTTGAAAATAATATAATTTAATTTGAATATAATCTAATTTAATTTGAAAATAATATAATTTAATTTGAAAAAAAAATAATTTGAAAATAATTTAATTTAATTTGAAAATAATTTTATTTAATTTGAAAATAATATAATTTAATTTGAAAATAATATAATTTAATTTGAAAATAATTTAGTTTAAAATAAGAATAATTTAATTTAATTTGAAAATAATTTAATTTAAAAATAATTTGAAATAATTTAATTTGAAAATAATATAATTTAATTTGAAAATAATTTAATTTAATTTGAAAACAATTTAATTTAATTTGAAAATAATTTTTTTTAATTTGAAAATAATATAATTTAATTTGAAAATAATATAATTTAATTTGAAAATAATTTAATTTAATTTGAAAATAATTTAATTTAATTTGAAAACAATTTAATTTAATTCAAAAATAATCTAATTTAATTTGAAAATAATATAATTTATTTTGGATATAATTTAATTTAATTTGAAAATAATATAATTTAATTTGAAAATAATTTAATTTAATTTCAAAATAATTTAATTTAATTTGAAAATAATTTTATTTAATTTGAAAATAATATAATTTAATTTGAAAATAATATAATTTAATATAAAAATAATTTAATTTAATTTGAAAATAATTTAATTTAATTTGAAATTAATATAATTTAATTTAAAAATAATATAATTTAATTTGAAAATAATATAATTTAATTTGAATATAATTTAATTTAATTTGAAAATAATATAATTTAATTTGAAAATAATATAATTTAATATGAAAATATTTTAATTTAATTTGAAAATAATTTAATTTAATTTGAAAATAATATAATTAATTTTGAAAATAATTTAATTTAATTTGAAAATATTTTATTTTAATTTGAAAGTAATTTAATTTAATTTGAAAATAATTTAATATGAAAATAATTTAATTTGAAAATAATATAATTTAATTTGAAAATAATATAATTTAATTTGAATATAATTTAATTTAATTTGAAAATAATTTAATTTTATTTGAGAATAATATAGTTTATTTTGAAAATAAATTAATTTAATTTGAAAATAATTTAGTTTGAAAATAATTTAATTTGATAATAATATAATTTAATTTGCAAATAATTTAATTTAATTTGAAAATAATATAATTTAATTTGAAAATAATATAATTTGATTTCTAAATAATTTAATTTAATTTGAAAATAATATAATTAAATTTGAGAATATTATAATTTACATTGAAAATAATTTAATTTAATTTGAAAATAATTGAATTTAATTTGAAAATAAGGTAATTTCATTTGAAAATAATTTAATTTAATTTAAAAATAATTTCATTTAATTGGAAAACAATTTAATGTAATTTGAAAATATACTTTAATTTGAAAATAATATAATTTAATGTGAAAATAATTTAATTTAATTTGAAAATAATATAATTTAATATGAATATAATCTAATTTAATTTGAAAATAATATAATTTAATTTGAAAAAAAAATTAATTTGAAAATAATTTAATTTAATTTGAAAATAATTTTATTTAATTTGAAAATAATATAAATTAATTTGAAAATAATTTAATTTAATTTAAAAATAATTTAAGTTAATTGGAAAACAATTTAATTTAATTTGAAAATAATATACTTTATTTTGAAAATAATATAATTTAATTTGAAAATAATTTAATTTAAAAATAATTTAATTTGAAAATAATTTAATTTAATTTAAAAATAATATTATCTAATTTGAAAATAATTTAATTTAATTTGAAAATAGAAGTTAATTTGAATTGAAAATAATTTAATTTAATTTGAATATAATTTAACTTAATTTAAAAATAATATAATTTAATTTGAAAATAATTTAATTTAGTTTGAAAATAATTTAATTTAATTTGAAAATAATATAATTAATTTTGAAAATAATTTAATTTAATTTGAAAATATTTTATTTTAATTTGAAAGTAATTTAATTTAATTTGAAAATAATTTAATATGAAAATAATTTAATTTGAAAATAATATAATTTAATTTGAAAATAATATAATTTAATTTGAATATAATTTAATTTAATTTGAAAATAATTTAATTTTATTTGAGAATAATATAGTTTATTTTGAAAATAAATTAATTTAATTTGAAAATAATTTAGTTTGAAAATAATTTAATATGATAATAATATAATTTAATTTGCAAATAATTTAATTTAATTTGAAAATAATATAATTTAATTTGAAAATAATATAATTTGATTTCTAAATAATTTAATTTAATTTGAAAATAATATAATTAAATTTGAGAATATTATAATTTACATTGAAAATAATTTAATTTAATTTGAAAATAATTGAATTTAATTTGAAAATAAGGTAATTTCATTTGAAAATAATTTAATTTAATTTAAAAATAATTTCATTTAATTGGAAAACAATTTAATGTAATTTGAAAATATACTTTAATTTGAAAATAATATAATTTAATGTGAAAATAATTTAATTTAATTTGAAAATAATATAATTTAATATGAATATAATCTAATTTAATTTGAAAATAATATAATTTAATTTGAAAAAAAAATTAATTTGAAAATAATTTAATTTAATTTGAAAATAATTTTATTTAATTTGAAAATAATATAAATTAATTTGAAAATAATTTAATTTAATTTTAAAATAATTTAAGTTAATTGGAAAACAATTTAATTTAATTTGAAAATAATATACTTTATTTTGAAAATAATATAATTTAATTTGAAAATAATTTAATTTAAAAATAATTTAATTTGAAAATAATTTAATTTAATTTAAAAATAATATTATCTAATTTGAAAATAATTTAATTTAATTTGAAAATAGAAGTTAATTTGAATTGAAAATAATTTAATTTAATTTGAATATAATTTAACTTAATTTAAAAATAATATAATTTAATTTGAAAATAATTTAATTTAGTTTGAAAATAATTTAATTTAATTTGAAAATAATACAATTTAATTTGAAAATAATAAAATTTAATTTGAAAATAGTATAATTTAATATGAAAATAATAAAATTTAAATTAAATATAATTTAATTTGCAAATAATACAATTTAATTTGAAAATAATTTAATTTAATTTTAAAATATTTTAATTTAATTTGAAAATAATATAATTTAATTTAAAAATAATATAATTTAATAAGAAAATAATTTAATTTACTTTGAAAATAATTTTATTTAATTTGAAAATAATATAATTTAATTTGAAAATAATATAATTTAGTTTAAAAATAATTTAGTTTAAAATAAAAATAATTTAATTTAATTTGAAAACAATTTAATTTAATTTGAAAATAATTTTTTTTAATTTGAAAATAATATAATTTAATTTGAAAATAATATAATTTAATTTAAAAATAATTTAATTTAATTTGAAAATAATTTAATTTAATTTGAAAACAATTTAATTTAATTTAAAAATAATCTAATTTAATTTGAAAATAATATAATTTATTTTGGATATAATTTAATTTAATTTGAAAATAATATAATTTAATTTGAAAATAATTTAATTTAATTTCAAAATAATTTAATTTAATTTCAAAATAATTTTATTTAATTTGAAAATAATATAATTTAATTTGAAAATAATATATTTTAATTTGAAAATATTATAATTTAATTTGAATATAATTTAATTTAATTTGAAAATAATATAATTTAATTTGAAAATAATATAATTTAATATGAAAATATTTTAATTTAATTTGAAAACAATTTAATTTAATTTGAAAATAATATAATTAATTTTGAAAATAATTTAATTTAATTTGAAAATAATTTAATTTAATTTGAAAATAATTTAATTTAATTTGAAAATAATTTAATATGAAAATAATTTAATTTGAAAATAATATAATTTAATTTGAAAATAATATAATTTAATTTGAATATAATTTAATTTAATTTGAATATAATATAATTTTATTTGAGAATAATATAGTTTATTTTGAAAATAAATTAATTTAATTTGCAAATATTTTAATTTAATTTGAAAATAATATAATTTAATTAGAAAATAATATAATTTGATTTCTAAATAATTTAATTTAATTTGAAAATAATATAATTAAATTTGAGAATATTATAATTTACATTGAAAATAATTTAATTTAATTTGAAAATAATTGAATTTAATTTGAAAATAAGGTAATTTTATTTGAAAATAATTTAATTTAATTTAAAAATAATTTCATTTAATTGGAAAACAATTTAATGTAATTTAAAAATATACTTGAATTTGAAAATAATATAATTTAATGTGAAAATAATTTAATTTAAGTTGAAAATAATATAATTTAATTTGAATATAATCTAATTTAATTTGAAAATAATATAATTTAATTTGAAAAAAAATTAATTTGAAAATAATTTAATTTAATTTGAAAATAATTTTATTTAATTTGAAAATAATATAATTTAATTTGAAAATAATATAATTTAATTTGAAAATAATTTAATTTAATTTGTAAATAATATAATTTAATTTGAAAATAATTTAATTTAATTTTAAAATATTTTAAGTTAATTGGAAAACAATTTAATTTAATTTGAAAATAATATACTTTAATTTGAAAATAATATAATTTAATTTGAAAATAATTTAATTTAATTGGAAAATAATTTATTTTAATTTAAAAATAATTTAATTTAATTGGAAAACAATTTAATTTAATTTGAAAATAATATTCTCTAATTTGAAAATAATATAATTTAATTTGAAAATAATTTAATTTAATTTGAAAATAATTTAATTTGATTTGAAAATAATTTAATTTCATTTGAAAATGATTTTATTTAAAAATAATTTAATTTGAAAATAATTTAATTTAATTTAAAAATAATATAATTTTATTTGAAAATAATTTAATTTAATTTGAAAATAATATAATTTAATTTGAAAATAATTTAATTTAGTTTGAAAATAATTTAATTTAATTTGAAAATAATATAATTTAATTTGAAAATAATTTAATTTAATTTGTAAATAATATAATTTAATTTGAAAATAATTTAATTTAATTTTAAAATAATTTAATTTAATTTGAAAATAATAAAATTTAATTTGAAAATAGTATAATTTAATATGAAAATAATAAAATTTAATTTAAATATAATTTAATTTAATTTGTAAATAATACAATTTAATTTGAAAATAATTTAATTTAATTTTAAAATAATTAAATTTAATTTGAAAATAATATAATTTAATTTAAAAATAATATAATTTAATATGAAAATAATTTAATTTACTTTGAAAATAATTTTATTTAATTTGAAAATAATATAATTTAATTTGAAAATAATATAATTTAATTTGAAAATAATTTAGTTTAAAATAAAAATAATTTAATTTAATTTGAAAATAATTTAATTTAAAAATAATTTGATTTGAAAATAATTTAATTTAATTTAAAAATTATATAATCTAATTTGAAAATAATTTAATTTAATTTGAAAATAATTTAATTTAATTTGAAAAAAATATAATTTAATTTGAATATAATTTAATTTGAAAATAATATAATTTATTTTAATTTGAAAACAATTTAATTTAATTTGAAAATAATTTTTTTTAATTTGAAAATAATATAATTTAATTTGAAAATAATATAATTTAATTTAAAAATAATTTAATTTAATTTGAAAATAATTTAATTTAATTTGAAAACAATTTAATTTAATTTAAAAATAATCTAATTTAATTTGAAAATAATATAATTTATTTTGGATTTAATTTAATTTAATTTGAAAATAATATAATTTAATTTGAAAATAATTTAATTTAATTTCAAAATAATTTAATTTAATTTGAAAATAATTTTATTTAATTTGAAAATAATATAATTTAATTTAAAAATAATATATTTTAATTTGAAAATAATTTAATTTAATTTGAAAATAATTTAATTTAATTTGAGAATAATATAATTTAATTTGAAAATAACATAATTTAATTTGAAAATATTATAATTTAATTTGAATATAATTTAATTAAATTTGAAAATAATATAATTTATTTTAAAATAATATAATTTAATATGAAAATATTTTAATTTAATTTGAAAACAATTTAATTTAATTTGAAAATAATATAATTAATTATGAAAATAATTTAATTTAATTTGAAAATAATTTAATTTAATTTGAAAATAATTTAATTTAATTTGAAAATAATTTAATATGAAAATAATTTAATTTGAAAATAATATAATTTAATTTGAAAATAATATAATTTAATTTGAATATAATTTAATTTAATTTGAAAATAATATAATTTTATTTGAGAATAATATAGTTTATTTTGAAAATAAATTAATTTAATTTGCAAATAATTTAATTTAATTTGAAAATAATATAATTTAATTAGAAAATAATATAATTTGATTTCTAAATAATTTAATTTAATTTGAAAATAATTTAATTTAATTTGAAAATAATTGAATTTAATTTGAAAATAAGGTAATTTAATTTAAAAATAATTTAATTTAATTTGAAAATAATTTAATTTGATTTGAAAATAATTTAATTTCATTTGAAAATAATTTTATTTAAAAATAATTTAATTTGAAAATGATTTAATTTAATTTAAAAATAATATAATTTTATTTGAAAATAATTTAATTTTATTTGAAAATAATTTAATTTAATTTGAAAATAATATAATTTAATTTGAATATAATTTAATTTGAAAATAATTTAATTTAATTTGAAAATAATTTAATTTAATTTGAAAATAATTTTATTTAATTCGAAAATAATATAATTTAATTTGAAAATAATATAATTTAATTTTAAAATAATTTAATTTAATTTGAAAATAATTTAGTTTAATTTGAAAATAATTTAATATAATTTGAAAATAATCTAATTTAATTTGAAAATAATATAATTTAATTTGAATATAATTTAATTTAATTTGAAAATAATATAATTTAATTTGAAAATAATTTAATTTAATTTGAAAATAATTTAATTTAATTTGAAAATAATTTTATTTAATTTGAAAATAATATAATTTAATTTGAAAATAATATAATTTAATTTGAAAATAATATAATTTAATTTGAAAATAATTTAAGTTAATTTGAAAATTATATAATTTAATCTGAATATAATTTAATTTAATTTGAAAATAAAATAATTTAATTTGAAAATAATATAATTTAATTTGAAAATAATATAATTTAATTTGAAAATAATATAATATAATTTGAATATTATTTGATTTAATTTGGAAATAATATAGTTTAATTTGAAAATAGTATAATTTAATATGAAAATAATTTAATTTATTTTGAAAATAATTTAATTTAATTTAAAAATAATATAATTTAATTTGAAAATAATATAATTTAATTTGAAAATAATTTAATTTTATTTAAAAATTATATAATTTATTTTGAAAATAAATTTATTTAATTTGAAAATAATTTAATTTAATTTTAAAATAATTTAATTTAATTTGAAAATTATATAATTTAATTTGAAAATAATATAATTTAATTTAAAAATAATTTAAGTTAATTTGAAAATAATTTTATTTAATTTGAAAATAATTTAATTAATTTTAAAAATAATTTAATATAATTTGAAAATAATCTAATTTAATTTGAAAATAATATAATTTAATTTGAATATAATTTAATTTAATTTGAAAATAATATAATTTAATTTGAAAATAATATAATTTAATTTGAAAATAATTTAATTTAATTTGAAAATAATTTAATTAATTTTAAAAATAATTTAATATAATTTGAAAATAATTTAATTTGAAAATAATATAATTTAATTTGATAATAATTTAATTTAATTTGAAAATAATATAATTTGCAAATAATTTAATTTAAATTGAAAATAATTTAATTTAATTTGAAAATAATTTTATTTAATTTGAAAATAATTTAATTTAATTTGAAAATAATTTTATTTAATTTGAAAATAATTTAATATAATTTTTAAAATAATTTAATATAATTTGAAAATAATCTAATTTAATTTGAAAATAATATAATTTAATTTGAATATAATTTAATTTAATTTGAAAATAATATAATTTAATTTGAAAATAATATAATTTAATTTGAAAATAATTTAATTTAATTTGAAAATAATTTAATTAATTTTAAAAATAATTTAATATAATTTGAAAATAATCTAATTTAATTTGAAAATAATATAATTTAATTTGATAATAATTTAATTTAATTTGAAAATAATTTAATTTGCAAATAATTTAATTTAATTTGAAAATCATTTAATTTAATTTGAAAATAATTTTATTTAATTTGCAAATAATATAATTTAATTTGAAAATAATATAATTTAATTTAAAAATAATTTAAGTTAATTTGGAGAAAATATAATTTAATTTGAATATAATTTAATTTAATTTGAAAATAAAATAATTTAATTTGAAAATAATATAATTTAATTTGAAAATAATATAATTTAATTTGAAAATAATATAATATAATTTGAATATAATTTGATTTAATTTGAAAATAATATAATTTAATATGAAAATAATTTAATTTATTTTGAAAATAATTTAATTTAAAAATAATATAATTTAATTTGAAAATAATATAATTTAAAAAAAATAATTTAATTTTATTTAAAAATAATATAATTTATTTTGAAAATAAATTTATTTAATTTGAAAATAATTTAATTTGAAAATAATATTATTTGATTTGAAAATAATTTAATTTACTTTGAAAATAATAGAAATAAATTTGAAAATAATATAATTTAATTTGAAAATAATTTAATTTAATTTGAAAATAATTTAATTTAATTTGAATACAATTTAAATTAATTTTAAAATAATTTAATATAATTGGAAAACAAGTTAATTTAATTTGAAAAAAATATACTTTAATTTGAAAATAATATAATTTAATTTCAAAATAATTTAATTTAATTTGAAAATAATATACACTAATTTGAAAATATTATAATTTAATTTGAAAATAATTTAATTATATTTGAAAATAATTTAATTTAATTTGAAAAAATAATGATTTAATTTGATAATAATATAATTTAATTTGATAATCACATAATTTAAATTGAAAATAATATAATTTAATTTGAAAATAATTTAATTTAATTTGAAAATAATTTAATTTATTTGGAAAACAATTTAATTTAACTTAAAAATAATTTAATTTAATTTGAAAATAATATAATATAATTTGAAAATAATTTAATTTAATTTGAAAATAATTTAATTTAGTTTGAAAATAATTTAATTTAATTGGAAAACAATTTAATTTAATTTGAAAATAATATACACTAATTTGAAAATATTATAATTTAATTTGAAAATAATTTAATTATATTTGAAAATAATTTAATTTAATTTGAAAAAATAATGATTTAATTTGATAATAATATAATTTAATTTGATAATCACATAATTTAAATTGAAAATAATATAATTTAATTTAAAAATAATTTAATTTAATTTGAAAATAATTTAATTTATTTGGAAAACAATTTAATTTAATTTAAAAATAATTTAATTTAATTTGAAAATAATATAATATAATTTGAAAATATTTTAATTTAATTTGAAAATAATTTAATTTAATTTGAAAATAATTTAATTTAATTTGAAAATAATTTAATTTGAAAATAATTTAATTTGAAACTAATTTAGTTTAATTTGAAAATATTTTTATTTAATTTGAAAATAATTTAATTTAATTTGAAAATAATTTAATTTAATTTGAAAATAATAGAATTTAGTTTGAATAAAATTTAATTTAATTTGAAAATAAGATAATTTAATTTGAAAATAATTTGATTTGAAAATAATTTAATTTAATTTTAAAATAATATAATTTAAATTGAAAATAATATAATTTAATTTGAAAATAATTTAATTTAAATTGAAAATAATATAATTTAATTTGAAATTAATATAATTTAATTTTAAAATAATTTAATTTTATTTGGAAATTATATAATTTATTATAAAAATAATATAATTTAATTTGAAAATAATATAATTTAATTTGAAAATAATATAATTTAATTTGAAAATAATTTAGTTTAATTGGAAAATAATTTAATTTAATTTGAAAATAATTTAATTTAATTTAATTTGAAAATAATTTAATTTATTATGAAAATAATTTAATATAATTTAAAAATATTTTAATTTAATTTGAAAATAAAATAATTTAATTTGAAAATAATATAATTTAATTTGAAAATAATATAATTTAATATAAAAGTAATTTAATTTTATTTAAAAATAATATAATTTATTTTGAAAATAAACAAATTTAATTTGAAAATAATTTAATTTGAAAATAATTTAATTTAAAAATAATATAATTTGTAAATAATTTAATTTGAAAATAATATAATTTAATTTGCAAATAATTTAATATAAAAACAATATAATTTAATTTGAAAATAACATAATTTAAATTAAAAATTATAATTTAATTTGAAAATAATTTAATTTAATTTGAAAATAATTTAATTTAATTGGAAAACAAATTAATTTAATTTAAAAATAATTTAATTTAATTTGAAAATAATATAATTTAATTTGAAAATAATTTAATTTAATTTGAAAATAATTTAATTTAATTTGAAAATAATTTAATTTAATTTTAAAATAATTTAATTTGAAAATAATTTAATTTGAAAATAATTTAATTTAATTTGAAAATAATATAATTTAATTTGAAAATAATTTAATTTAATTTTAAAATAAATTAATTTAATTTGAAAGTAATATAATTTAATTTGAATATAATTTAATTTAATTTGAAAATAATATAATTTAGTTTGAAAATAATTTAATTTAATTTGAAAATAATTTAATTTAATTTGAAAATAATATAATTTAATTTGAAAATAATATAATTTAATATGAAAATAATTTAATTTTATTTGAAAATAATTTTATTTAATTTGAAAATAATATAATTTTATTTGAAAATAATTTAATTTAAATTGAAAATAAAATAATTTGATTTGAAATTAATATAATTTAATTTGAAAATAATTTAATTTTATTTGAAAATAATATAATTTATTATAAAAATAATATAATTTAATTTGAAAATAATATAATTTAATTTGAAAATAATTTAATTTAATTGGAAAACAATTTAATTTGATTTGAAAATAATTTAATTTAATTTGAAAATAATATAATATAATTTGAAAATATTTTATTTTAGTTTGAAAATAATTTAATTTGATTTGAAAATAATTTAATTGAATTTGAAAATAATTTAATTTGAAAATAATTTAAGTTAATTTGAAAATAATTTAATTTAATTGGAAAATATTTTAATTTAATTTGAAAATAGTTTAATTTAATTTGAAAATAATTTAATTTAATATGAAAATAATATAATTTAAATTGAAAATAATATAATTTAATTTGAAAATAATTTAATTTGAAAATAATTTAATTTAATATGAAAATAATATAATTTAATTTGAAAATAATTTAATTTTATTTGAAAATAATATAATATAATTTAAAAATATTTTAATTTAATATGAAAATAATTTAATTTAATTTGAAAATAATTTAATTTATATTGAAAATAATTTAATTTGAAAATAATTTAATTTGAAAATAATTTAATTTAATTTGAAAATAATATAATTTAAATTGAAAATAATAAATTTTAATTTGAAAATAATATAATTTAATTTGAAAATAATATAATTTAATTTAAAAATAATTTAGTTTAATTGGAAAATAATTTAATTTAATTTGAAAATAATTTAATTTAATTTAAAATAACTTAATTTATTTTGAAAATAATTTAATTTATTTTGAAAATATTATAATTTAATTTGAAAATAATATAATTTAATTTGAAATTAATATAATTTAATTTGAAAATAATATAATTTAATATAAAAAAAAATTAATTTTATTTAAAAATAATATAATTTATTTTGAAAATAAATAAATTTAATTTGAAAATAATTTAATTTGAAAATAATTTAATTTAATTTGAAAATAATTTAATTTGAAAATAATTTAATTTGAAAATAATTTAATTTAATTTGAAAATAATTTAATTTGAAAATAATTTAATTTAATTTAAAAATAATTTAATTTAATTTGAAAATAATTTAATTTATTTTGAAAATAATATAATTTAATTTAAAAATATTTTAATTTAATTTGAAAATAAAATAATTTAATTTGAAAATAATATAATTTAATATGAAAATAATATAATTTAAATTGAAAATAATATAATTTAATTTGAAAATAATTTAATTTGAAAATAATTTAATTTAATTTGAAAATAATATAATTTAATTTGAAAATAATTTAATTTAATTTGAAAATAATATAATATAATTTGAAAATAATTTAATTTAATTTGAAAATGATTTAATTTATATTGAAAATAATTTAATTTGAAAATAATTTAATTTGAAAATAATTTAATTTAATTTGAAAATAATTTAATTTAATTTGAAAATAATTTAATTTAATTTGAAAATAATATAATTTAATTTGAAAATAATTTAATTTAATTTGAAAATAATATAATTTAATTTGAAAATAATTTAATTTAATTTGAAAATAATATAATTTAATTTGAAAATAATTTAATTTAAATTGAAATTAATATAATTTAATTTAAAAATAATTTAATTTAAATTGAAAATAATAAAATTTAATTTGAAATTAATATTATTTAATTTTAAAATAATTTAATTTTATTAGAAAATAATATAATTTATTATAAAAATAATATAATTTAATTTGAAAATAATATAATTTAATTTGAAAATAATATAATTTAATTTAAAAATAATTTAGTTTAATTGGAAAATAATTTATTTTAATTTGAAAATAATTTAATTTAATTTAAAATAACTTAATTTATTTTGAAAATAATTTAATTTATTTTGAAAATATTATAATTTAATTTGAAAATAATATAATTTAATTTGAAAATAATTTAATTTAATTTCAAAATAATTTAATTTAATTTGAAAATAATTTTATTTAATTTGAAAATAATATAATTTAATTTGAAAATAATATATTTTAATTTGAAAATAATTTAATTTAATTTGAAAATAATTTAATTTAATTTGAGAATAATATAATTTAATTTGAAAATAACATAATTTAATTTGAAAATATTATAATTTAGTTTGAATATAATTTGAAAATAATATAATTTAATTTGAAAATAATATAATTTAATATGAAAATAATTTAATTTAATTTGAAAACAATTTAATTTAGTTTGAAAATAATATAATTAATTATGAAAATAATTTAATTTAATTTGAAAATAATTAAATATGAAAGTAATTTAATTTGAAAATAATATAATTTAATTTGAAAATAATATAATTTAATTTGAATATAATTTAATTTAATTTGAAAATAATATAATTTTATTTGAGAATAATAAAGTTTATTTTGAAAATAAATTAATTTAATTTGCAAATAATTTAATTTAATTTGAAAATAATATAATTTAATGAGAAAATAATATAATTTGATTTCTAAATAATTTAATTTAATTTGAAAATAATATAATTAAATTTGAGAATATTATAATTTTCATTGAAAATAATTTAATTTAATTTGAAAATAATTGAATTTAATTTGAAAATAAAGTAATTTAATTTGAAAATAATTTAATTTAATTTAAAAATAATTTCATTTAATTGGAAAACAATTTAATGTAATTTAAAAATATACTTGAATTTGAAAATAATATAATTTAATGTGAAAATAATTTAATTTAATTTGAAAATAATATAATTCAATTTGAATATAATCTAATTTAATTTGAAAATAATATAATTTAATTTAAAAAAAAAATAATTTGAAAATAATTTAATTTAATTTGAAAATAATTTTACTTAATTTGAAAATAATATAATTTAATTTGAAAATAATTTAATTTAATTTTAAAATATTTTAAGTTAATTGGAAAACAATTTAATTTAATTTGAAAATAATATACTTTAATTTGAAAATAATATAATTTAATTTGAAAATAATTTAATTTAATTGGAAAATAATTTATTTTAATTTAAAAATAATTAAATTTAATTGGAAAACAATTTAATTTAATTTAAAAATAATATACTCTAATTTGAAAATAATATAATTTAATTTGAAAATAATTTAATTTAATTTGAAAATAATTTAATTTGATTTGAAAATAATTTAATTTCATTTGAAAATAATTTTATTTAAAAATAATTTAATTTGAAAATGATTTAATTTAATTTAAAAATAATATAATTTTATTTGAAAATAATTTAATTTTATTTGAAAATAATTTAATTTAATTTGAAAATAATATAATTTAATTTGAATATAATTTAATTTGAAATTAATATAATTTAATTTGAAAATAATTTAATTTAATTTGAAAATAATTTAATTTAATTTGAAAATAATTTTATTTAATTTGAAAATAATATAATTTAATTTGAAAATAATATAATTTAATTTTAAAATAATTTAATTTAATTTGAAAATAATTTAATTTGATTTGAAAATAATTTAATATAATTTGAAAATATTCTAATTTAATTTGAAAATAATATAATTTAATTTGAATATAATTTAATTTAATTTGAAAATAATATAATTTAATTTGAAAATAATTTATTTTAATTTGAAAATAATTTAATTTAATTTGAAAATAATTTTATTTAATTTGAAAATAATATAATTTAATTTGAAAATAATATAATTTAATTTGAAAATAATATAATTTAATTTGAAAATAATTTAAGTTAATTTGAAAATTATATAATTTAATCTGAATATAATTTAATTTAATTTGAAAATAAAATAATTTAATTTGAAAATAATATAATTTAATTTGAAAATAATATAATTTAATTTGAAAATAATATAATATAATTTGAATATTATTTGATTTAATTTGGAAATAATATAATTTAATTTGAAAATAGTATAATTTAATATGAAAATAATTTAATTTATTTTGAAAATAATTTAATTTAATTTAAAAATAATATAATTTAATTTGAAAATAATATAATTTAATTTGAAAATAATTTAATTTTATTTAAAAATTATATAATTTATTTTGAAAATAAATTTATTTAATTTGAAAATAATTTAATTTAATTTTAAAATAATTTAATTTAATTTGAAAATAATTTAATATAATTTTTAAAATAATTTAATATAATTTGAAAATAATCTAATTTAATTTGAAAATAATATAATTTAATTTGAATATAATTTAATTTAATTTGAAAATAATCTAATTTAATTTGAAAATAATATAATTTAATTTGAAAATAATTTAATTTAATTTGAAAATAATTTAATTAATTTTAAAAATAATTTAATATAATTTGAAAATAATCTAATTTAATTTGAAAATAATATAATTTAATTTGATAATAATTTAATTTAATTTGAAAATAATTTAATTTGCAAATAATTTAATTTAATTTGAAAATAATTTAATTTAATTTGAAAATAATTTTATTTAATTTGAAAATAATATAATTTAATTTGAAAATAATATAATTTAATTTAATAATAATTTAAGTTAATTTGGAAATAATATAATTTAATTTGAATATAATTTAATTTAATTTGAAAATAAAATAATTTAATTTGAAAATAATATAATTTAATTTGAAAATAATATAATTTAATTTGAAAATAATATAATATAATTTGAGTATAATTTGATTTAATTTGAAAATAATATAATTTAATATGAAAATAATTTAATTTATTTTGAAAATAATTTAATTTAAAAATAATATAATTTAATTTGAAAATAATATAATTTAATTTGAAAATAATTTAATTTTATTTAAAAATAATATAATTTATTTTAAAAATAAATTTATTTAATTTGAAAATAATTTAATTTGAAAATAATATTATTTGATTTGAAAATAATTTAATTTACTTTGAAAATAATAGAAATAAATTTGAAAATAATATAATTTAATTTGAAAATAATTTAATTTAATTTGAAAATAATTTAATTTAATTTGAATACAATTTAAATTAATTTTAAAATAATTTAAAATAATTGGAAAACAAGTTAATTTAATTTGAAAAAAATATACTTTAATTTGAAAATAATATAATTTAATTTCAAAATAATTTAATTTAATTTGAAAATAAATAAATTTAGTTTGAAAAGAATTTAATTTGATTGGAAAACAATTTAATTTAATTTGAAAGTAATATACACTAATTTGAAAATATTATAATTTAATTTGAAAATAATTTAATTAAATTTGAAAATAATTTAATTTAATTTGAAAAAATAATGATTTAATTTGATAATAATATAATTTAATTTGATAATCACATAATTTAAATTGAAAATAATATAATTTAATTTGAAAATAATTTAATTTAATTTGAAAATAATTTAATTTATTTGGAAAACAATTTAATTTAATTTGAAAATAATATAATATAATTTGAAAATATTTTAATTTAATTTGAAAATAATTTAATTTAATTTGAAAATAATTTATTTTAATTTGAAAATAATTTAATTTGAAAATAATTTAATTTGAAACTAATTTAATTTAATTTGAAAATATTATTATTTAATTTGAAAATAATTTAATTTAATTTGAAAATAATTTAATTTAATTTGAAAATAATATAATTTAGTTTGAATAAAATTTAATTTAATTTGAAAATAAGATAATTTAATTTGAAAATAATTTGATTTGAAAATAATTTAATTTAATTTTAAAATAATATAATTTAAATTGAAAATAATATAATTTAATTTGAAAATAATTTAATTTAAATTGAAAATAATATAATTTAATTTGAAATTAATATAATTTAATTTTAAAATAATTTAATTTTATTTGGAAATTATATAATTTATTATAAAAATAATATAATTTAATTTGAAAATAATATAATTTAATTTGAAAATAATATAATTTAATTTGAAAATAATTTAGTTTAATTGGAAAATAATTTAATTTAATTTGAAAATAATTTAATTTAATTTAATTTGAAAATAATTTAATTTATTATGAAAATAATTTAATATAATTTAAAAATATTTTAATTTAATTTAAAATTAAATAATTTAATTTGAAAATAATATAATTTAATTTGAAAATAATATAATTTAATATGAAAGTAATTTAATTTTATTTAAAAATAATATAATTTATTTTGAAAATAAATAAATTTAATTTGAAAATAATTTTATTTGAAAATAATTTAATTTAAAAATAATATAATTTGTAAATAATTTAATTTGAAAATAATATAATTTAATTTGCAAATAATTTAATATAAAAATAATATAATTTAATTTTAAAATAACATAATTTATATTTAAAATAATAATATTTAATTTGAAAATAATTTAATTTAATTTGAAAATAATTTAATTTAATTTTAAAATAATTTAATTTGAAAATAATTTAATTTGAAAATAATTTAATTTAATTTGAAAATAATATAATTTAATTTGAAAATAATTTAATTTAATTTTAAAATAAATTAATTTAATTTGAAAGTAATATAATTTAATTTGAATATAATTTAATTTAATTTGAAAATAATATAATTTAGTTTGAAAATAATTTAATTTAATTTGAAAATAATTTAATTTAATTTGAAAATAATATAATTTAATTTGAAAATAATATAATTTAATATGAAAATAATTTAATTTTATTTGAAAATAATTTTATTTAATTTGAAAATAATATAATTTTATTGGAAAATAATTTAATTTAAATTGAAAATAAAATAATTTGATTTGAAATTAATATAATTTAATTTGAAAATAATTTAATTTTATTTGAAAATAATATAATTTATTATAAAAATAATATAATTTAATTTGAAAATAATATAATTTAATTTGAAAATAATTTAATTTAATTGGAAAACAATTTAATTTAATTTGAAAATAATTTAATTTAATTTGAAAATAATATAATATAATTTGAAAATATTTTATTTTAATTTGAAAATAATATAATTTAATTTGAAAATAATATAATTTAATTTGAAAATAATATAATTTAATATAAAAAAAATTTAATTTTATTTAAAAATAATATAATTTATTTTGAAAATAAATAAATTTAATTTGAAAATAATTTAATTTGAAAATAATTTAATTTGAAAATAATTTAATTTGAAAATAATTTAATTTAATTTGAAAAAAATTTAATTTAATTTGAACATAATTTAATTTGAAAATAATTTAATTTAATTTAAAAATAATTTAATTTAATTTGAAAATAATTTAATTTATTTTGAAAATAATATAATTTAATTTAAAAATATTTTAATTTAATTTGAAAATAAAATAATTTAATTTGAAAATAATATAATTTAATATGAAAATAATATAATTTAAATTGAAAATAATATAATTTAATTTGAAAATAATTTAATTTGAAAATAATTTAATTTAATTTGATAATAATATAATTTAATTTGAAAATAATTTAATTTAATTTGAAAATAATATAATATAATTTGAAAATATTTTAATTTTTTTTGAAAATAATTTAATTTAATTTGAAAATGATTTAATTTATATTGAAAATAATTTAATTTGAAAATAATTTAATTTGAAAATAATTTAATTTAATTTGAAAATAATATAATTTAATTTGAAAATAATTTAATTTAATTTGAAAATAATTTAATTTAATTTGAAAATAATATAATTTAATTTGAATAAAATTTTATTAAATTTGAAAATAATATAATTTAATTTGAAAATATTTTAATTTACTTTGAAAATAATTGAATTTAATTTGAAAATAATTTAATTTAATTTAAAAATAATATAATTTAATTTGAAAATAATTTAATTTAATTTGAAAATAATTTAATTTAATTTGAAAATAGTTTAATTTGAAAATAATTTAATTTGAAAATAATTTAATTTAATTTGAAAATAATATAATTTAATTTGAAAATAATTTAATTTAATTTGAAAATAATTTAATTTAATTTGAAAATAACATAATTTAATTTGAAAATAATTTAATTTAATTTGAAAATAATATAATTTAATTTGAAAATAATTTAATTTAATTTGAAAATAATATAATTTAATTTGAAAATAATTTAATTTAAATTGAAAATAATATAATTTAATTCAAAAATAATTTAATTTAAATTGAAAATAATAAAATTTAATTTGAAATTAATATAATTTAATTTTAAAATAATTTAATTTTATTTGAAAATAATATAATTTATTATAAAAATAATATAATTTAATTTGAAAATAATATAATTTAATTTGAAAATAATATAATTTAATTTAAAAATAATTTAGTTTAATTGGAAAATAATTTAATTTAATTTAAAAATAATTTAATTTAATTTAAAATAACTTAATTTATTTTGAAAATAATTTAATTTATTTTGAAAATATTATAATTTAATTTGAAAATAATATAATTTAATTTGAAAATAATATAATTTAATTTGAAAATAATATAATTTAATATAAAAAAAATTTAAATTTATTTAAAAATAATATAATTTATTTTGAAAATAAATTAATTTGAAAATAATTTAATTTAATTTGATAATAATATAATTTAATTTGAAAATAATTTAATTTAATTTGAAAATAATATAATATAATTTGAAAATATTTTAATTTTTTTTGAAAATAATTTAATTTAATTTGAAAATGATTTAATTTATATTGAAAATAATTTAATTTGAAAATAATTTAATTTGAAAATAATTTAATTTAATTTGAAAATAATATAATTTAATTTGAAAATAATTTAATTTAATTTGAAAATAATTTAATTTAATTTGAAAATAATATAATTTAATTTGAATAAAATTTTATTAAATTTGAAAATAATATAATTTAATTTGAAAATATTTTAATTTACTTTGAAAATAATTGAATTTAATTTGAAAATAATTTAATTTAATTTAAAAATAATATAATTTAATTTGAAAATAATTTAATTTAATTTGAAAATAATTTAATTTAATTTGAAAATAGTTTAATTTGAAAATAATTTAATTTGAAAATAATTTAATTTAATTTGAAAATAATATAATTTAATTTGAAAATAATTTAATTTAATTTGAAAATAATTTAATTTAATTTGAAAATAATATAATTTAATTTGAAAATAATTTAATTTAATTTGAAAATAATATAATTTAATTTGAAAATAATTTAATTTAATTTGAAAATAATATAATTTAATTTGAAAATAATTTAATTTAAATTGAAAATAATATAATTTAATTCAAAAATAATTTAATTTAAATTGAAAATAATAAAATTTAATTTGAAATTAATATAATTTAATTTTAAAATAATTTAATTTTATTTGAAAATAATATAATTTAATTTGAAAATAATATAATTTAATTTAAAAATAATTTAGTTTAATTGGAAAATAATTTAATTTAATTTAAAAATAATTTAATTTAATTTAAAATAACTTAATTTATTTTGAAAATAATTTAATTTATTTTGAAAATATTATAATTTAATTTGAAAATAATTTAATTTAATTTGAAAATAATATAATATAATTTGAAAATAATATAATTTAATATAAAAAAAATTTAAATTTATTTAAAAATAATATAATTTATTTTGAAAATAAATTAATTTAATTTGAAAATAATTTAATTTGAAAATAATTTAATTTAATTTGAAAATAATTTAATTTGAAAATAATTTAATTTGAAAATAATTTAATTTAATATGAACATAATATAATTTAATTTGAAACGAATTTAATTTAATTTGAAAATAATTTAATTTAATTTGAAAATAATATAATTTAATTTGAAAATAATTTAATTTAATTTGAAAATAATATAATTTAATTTGAAAATATTTTAATTTAATTTGAAAATAATTTAATTTAAATTGAAAATAATTTAATTTATTTTGAAAATAATTTAATTTGAAAATAATTTAATTTGAAAATAATTTAATTTAATTTGAAAATAATATAATTTAATTTGAAAATAATTTAATTTAATTTGAAAATAATTTAATTTAATTTGAAAATAATATAATTTAATTTGAAAATAATTTAATTTAATTTGAAAATAATATAATTTAATTTGAAAATAATTTAATTTAATTTGAAAATAATATAATTTAATTTGAAAATAATTTAATTTAAATTGAAAATAATATAATTTAATTCAAAAATAATTTAATTTAAATTGAAAATAATAAAATTTAATTTGAATTTAATATAATTTAATTTTAAAATAATTTAATTTTATTTGAAAATAATATAATTTATTATAAAAATAATATAATTTAATTTGAAAATAATATAATTTAATTTGAAAATAATATAATTTAATTTAAAAATAATTTAGTTTAATTGGAAAATAATTTAATTTAATTTAAAAATAATTTAATTTAATTTAAAATAACTTAATTTATTTTGAAAATAATTTAATTTATTTTGAAAATATTATAATTTAATTTGAAAATAATATAATTTAATTTGAAAATAATATAATTTAATTTGAAAATAATATAATTTAATTTAAAAAAAATTTAATTTTATTTTAAAATAATATAATTTATTTTGAAAATAAATTAATTTAATTTGAAAATAATTTAATTTGAAAATAATTTAATTTAATTTGAAAATAATTTAATTTGAAAATAATTTAATTTGAAAATAATTTAATTTAATATGAAAATAATATAATTTAATTTGAAACGAATTTAATTTAATTTGAAAATAATTTAATTTAATTTGAAAATAATATAATTTAATTTGAAAATAATTTAATTTAATTTGAAAATAATATAATTTAATTTGAAAACATTTTAATTTAATTTGAAAATAATTTAATTTAAATTGAAAATAATTTAATTTAATTTGAAAATAATTTAATTTGAAAATAATTTAATTTGAAAATAATTTAATTTATTTTGAAAATAATATAATTTAAATTGAAAATAATATAATTTAATTTAAAAATAATTTAATTTAAATTGAAAATAATAAAATTTAATTTGAAATTAATATAATTTAATTTTAAAATAATTTAATTTTATTAGAAAATAATATAATTTATTATAAAAATAATATAATTTAATTTGAAAATAATATAATTTAATTTGAAAATAATATAATTTAATTTAAAAATAATTTAGTTTAATTGGAAAATAATATAATTTAATTTGAAAATAATTTAATTTAATTTAAAAATAACTTTATTTTGAAAATAATTTAATTTATTTTGAAAATATTATATTTTAATTTGAAAATAATATAATTTAATTTGAAAATAATATAATTTAATTTGAAAATAATATATTTTAATATGAAAAAAATTTAATTTTATTTAAAAATACTATAATTTATTTTGAAAATAAATTAATTTAATTTAAAAATAATTTAATTTGAAAATAATTTAATTTAATTTGAACATAATTTAATTTGAAAATAATTTAAATTGAAAATAATTTAATTTAATTTGAAAATAATATAATTTAATTTGAAAATAATTTAATTTGAAAATAATTTAATTTAATTTAAAAATAATTTAATTTAATTTGAAAATAATTTAATTTATTTTGAAAATAATATAATTTAATTTTTTAATAAAAATATTTTAATTTAATTTGAAAATAAAATAATTTAATTTGAAAATAATATAATTCAATATAAAAATAATATAATTTAAATTGAAAATAATATAATTTAATTTGAAAATAATTAAATTTGAAAATAATTTAATTTAATTTGAAAATAATATAATTTAATTTGAAAATAATTTAATTTAATTTGAAAATAATATAATATAATTTGAAAATATTTTAATTTAATTTGAAAATAATTTAATTTAATTTGAAAATAATTTAATTTATATTGAAAATAATTTAATTTGAAAATAATTTAATTTAATTTGAAAATAATATAATTTAATTTGAAAATAATTTAATTTAATTTGAAAATAATTTAATTTAATTTGAAAATAATATAATTTAATTTGAATAAAATTTTATTTAATTTGAAAATAATATAATTTAATTTGAAAATATTTTAATTTATTTTGAAAATAATTTAATTTAATTTGAAAATAATTTAATTTAATTTAAAAATAATATAATTTAATTTGAAAATAATTTAATTTAATTTGAAAATAATTTAATTTAATTTGAAAATAATTTAATTTGAAAATAATTTAATTTGAAAACAATTTAATTTAATTTGAAAATAATATAATTTAATTTGAAAATAATTTAATTTAATTTGAAAATAATATAATTTAATATGAAAATATTTTAATTTAATTTGAAAATAATTTAATATAAATTGAAAATAATTTAATTTAATTTGAAAATAATTTAATTTGAAAATAATTTAATTTATTTTGAAAATAATATAATTTAAATTGAAAATAATATAATTTAATTTAAAAATAATTTAATTTAAATTGAAAATAATAAAATTTAATTTGAAATTAATATAATTTAATTTTAAATTAATTTAATTTTATTTGAAAATAATATAATTTATTATAAAAATAATATAATTTAATTTGAAAATAATATAATTTAATTTGAAAATAATATAATTTAATTTAAAAATAATTTAGTTTAATTGGAAAATAATTTAATTTAATTTGAAAATAATTTAATTTAATTTAAAATAACTTAATTTATTTTGAAAATAATTTAATTTATTTTGAAAATATTATAATTTAATTTGAAAATAATATAATTTAATTTGAAAATAATATAATTTAATTTGAAAATAATATAATTTAATATGAAAAAAATTTAATTTTATTTAAAAACAATATAATTTATTTTGAAAATAAATTAATTTAATTTGAAAATAATTTAATTTGAAAATAATTTAATTTAATTTGAAAATAATTTAATTTGAAAATAATTTAATTTGAAAATAATTTAATTTGAAAATAATTTTATTTAATTTGAAAATAATATAATTTAATTTGAAAATAATTTAATTTTTTTTAAAAATAATTTAATTTAATTTAAAAATAAAATAATTTAATTTGAAAATAATATAATTTAATTTGAAAATAATATAATTTAATTTGAAAATAATTTAATTTTATTTGAAAATAATATAATTTATTTTGAAAATAAATTTATTTAATTTGAAAATAATTTAAATAGAAAATAATTTAATTTGAAAATAATTTAATTTGAAAATAATTTAATTTGAAAATAATATAATTAAATTTGAAATTAATTTAATTTAATTTGAAAATAATTTAATTGAATTTGAAAACAATTTAATTTAATTTTAAAACAATTTAATTTAATTTGAAAATAATATACTCTAACTTAAAAATAATATAATTTATTTTGAAAATAAATTAATTTTATTTGAAAATAATTTAATTTTATTTGAAAATAATATAATTTAATTTGAAAATAAAATGATTTAATTTGAAAATAAAATAATTTAATTTGAAAATTATTTAATTTAATTTGAAAATAATATAATTTATTTTGAAAATAATATTATTTAATATGAAAATAATTTAATTTAATTAGAAAATAATTTTATTTAATTTGAAAATAATATAATTTAATTTGAAAATAATATAATTTAATTTGAAAATTATTTAATTTAAATTGAAAATAATATAATTTAATTTGAAATTAATATAATTTAATTTTAAAATAATTTATTTTAAAATAATATGAATTATTATAAAAATAATATAATTTAATTTGAAAATAATATAATTTAATTTGAAAATAATATAATTTAATTTAAAAATAAATTAATTTGAAAAGAATTGAATTTAATTTGATAATAATTTAATTTAATTTGAAAATAATATACTCTAATTTGAAAATAATATAATTTAATTTAAAAATAATTTAACTTAATTTGACAATAATTTAATTTTATTTGAAAATAATATAATTTATTTTGAAAATAAATTTATTTAATTTGAAAATAATTTAAATAGAAAATAATTTAATTTGAAAATAAAATAATTTAATTTGAAAATAATATAATTTAATATGAAAATAATATAATTTAAATTGAAAATAATATAATTTAATTTGAAAATAATTTAATTTGAAAATAATTTAATTTAATTTGAAAATAATATAATTTAATTTGAAAATAATTTAATTTATTTTGAAAATAATTTAATTTAATTTGAAAATAATTTAATTTAATTTAAAAATAATATAATTTAATTTGAAAATAATTTAATTTAATTTGAAAATAATTTAATTTAATTTGAAAAAAATTTAATTTGAAAATAATTTAATTTGAAAATAATTTAATTTAATTTGAAAATAATTTAATTTAATTTGAAAATAATTTAATTTAATTTAAAAATAATATAATTTAATTTGAAAGTAATATAATTTAATTTAAAAATAATTTAATTTAATTTGACAATAATTTAATTTAATTTGATAATAATATAATTTAATTTGAAAATATTATTATTTAATATGAAAATAATTTAATTTAATTAGAAAATAATTTTATTTAATTTGAAAATAATATAATTTAATTTGAAAATAATATAATTTAATTTGAAAATAATATAATTTAATTTGAAAATTATTTAATTTAAATTGAAAATAATATAATTTAATTTAAAATTAATATAATTTAATTTTAAAATAATTTATTTTAAAATAATATGAATTATTATAAAAATAATATAATTTAATTTGAAAATAATATAATTTAATTTGAAAATAATATAATTTAATTTAAAAATAAATTAATTTGAAAATAATTGAATTTAATTTGATAATAATTTAATTTAATTTGAAAATAATTTAATTTAATTTTAAAATAATTTAATTAAATTTGAAAATAATATAATTTAATTTGAAAATAATTTAATTTAATTTGAAAATAATATAATTTCATTTGAAAGCAATTTAATTTAATTTGAAAATAATTTAATTTAATTTGAAAATAATATAATATAATTTGAATATAATTTAATTTAATTTAAAAATAATATAATTTAATTTGAAAATTATTTAATTTAATTTGAAAATAATTTAATTTAATTTGAAAATCATATAATTTAATTTCAAAATAATATAATTTAATAAGAAAATAATTTAATTTAATTTGAAAATAATTTTATTTAATTTGAAAATAATATAATTTAATTTGAAAATAATATAATTTAATTTAAAAATAATTTAATTTAAATTGAAAATATTATAATTTAATTTGAAATTAATATAATTTAATTTTAAAATAATTTAATTAAATTTGAAAATAATATAATTTAATTTGAAAATAATTTAATTTAATTTGAAAATAATATAATATAATTTGAATATAATTTAATTTAATTTAAAAATAATATAATTTAATTTGAAAATTATTTAATTTAATTTGAAAACAATTTAATTTAATTTGAAAATCATATAATTTAATTTCAAAATAATATAATTTAATAAGAAAATAATTTAATTTAATTTGAAAATAATGTAATTTAATTTAAAAGTAATTTAGTTTAATTTGAAAATAATTTAATTTAATTTAATTTGAAAATAATATAATAATTTAATTTATTTTTAAAATAATTTAATTTAATTTGAAAATAATTTAATTTAATTTGAAAATAATATAATTTAATTTGAAAATAATATAATTTAATTTGAAAATAATATAATTTAATTTGAAAATAATTTAATTTTGTTTGAAAATATTATAATTTATTTTGAAAGTAAATTAATTTAATTTGAAAATAATTTAATTTGAAAATAATTTAATTTGCAAATAATGTAATTTAATTTAAAAATAATATAATTTAATTTGAAAACAATAGAATTTGATTTAAAAATAATTTAATTTAAAAATGATATAATCAAATTTTAAAATAATATAATTTAATTTGAAAATAATTGAATTGAATTTGAAAACAATTTAATTTAATTGGAAAACAATTTAATTTAATTTGAAAATAATATACTCTAACTTAAAAATAATATAATTTATTTTGAAAATAATTTAATTAAATTTGAAAAGAATTTAATTTTATTTGAAAATAATATAATTTAATTTGAAAATAAAATAATTTAATTTGAAAATTATTTAAATTAATTTGAAAATAATATAATTTAATTTGAAAATAATATAATTTAATTTGAAAATAATATAATTTAATTTGAAAATTATTTAATTTAAATTGAAAATAATATAATTTAATTTGAAATTAATATAATTTAATTTGAAAATAATATAATTTTATTTAAAAATAAATTAATTTGAAAATAATTGAATTTAATTTGATAATAATTTAATTTAATTTGAAAATAATTTAATTTAATTTGAAAATAATTTGATTTGAAAATAATATAATTAAATTTGAATATAATTTAATTTAATTTAAAAAAATTAATTTAATTTGAATATAATTTAATTTAATTTGAAAATAATATAATTTAATTTGAAAATAATTTAATTTAATTTGAAAATAATTTAATTTAATTTGAAAATAATATAATTTAATTTGAAAATAATATATTTTAATATGAAAATAATTTAATTTAATTTGAAAATAATTTTATTTAATTTGAAAATAATATAATTTAATTAGAAAATAATATAATGTAATTTGAAAATAATTGTATTTTATTTGAAAATAATATAATTTATTTTGAAAATAAATTTATTTAATTTGAAAATAATTTAATTTAATAATAATTTAATTTGAAAATAAAATAAATTAATTTGCAAATAATTTAATTTAATTTGAAAATAATATAATTAAATTTGAAAATAATATAATTTAATTTGAAAATAATTTAATTTGAAAATAATATACTGTAATTTGAAAATAATATAATTTAATTTAAAAATAATTTAATTTAATTCGACAATAATTTAATTTAATTTGATAATAATATAATTTAATTTGAAAATAACATCATTTAAATTGAAAATAATATAATTTAATTTGAAAATAATTTAATTTAATTTGAAAATAATTTAATTTAATTTGAAAACATTTTTATTTATTTTGAAAATAATTTTATTTGAAAATGATTTAATTTGAAAATAATTTAATTTAATTTGAAAATAATATAATTTCATTTAAAAGCAATTTAATTTAATTTAAAAATAAGTTAATTTAATTTGAAAATAATTTAATTTAATTTGAAAATAATTTTATTTAAATTGAAAATAATATAATTTAATTTGAAAATAATATAATTTAATTTAAGAATAATTTAATTTAAATTGAAAATATTATAATTTAATTTTAAATTAATATAATTTAATTTTAAAATAATTTTATTTTATTTGAAAATAATATAATTTATTATGAAAATAATTTAATTTAATTTGAAAATAATATAATTTAATTAAAAAATAATTTAGTTTAATTTAAAAATAATTTAATTTAATTTAATTTGAAAATAACATAATAATTTAATTTATTTTTAAAATAATTTAATTTAATTTGAAAATAATTTAATTTAATTTGAAAATAATTTTATTTTATTTGAAAATATTATAATTTATTTTGAAAATAAATTAATATAATTTGAAAATAATTTAATTTGAAAATAATTTAATTTGCAAATAATGTAATTTAAATTAAAAATAATATAATTTAATTTGAGAACAATAGAATTTAATTTGAAAATAATTTAAAAAAGATATAATTAAATTTTAAAATAATGTAATTTAATTTAAAAATAATTTAATTTAATTTGAAAATAATTTAATTTAATTGGAAAAAAATTTAATTCAATTTGAAAATAATTTACTATAATTTAAAAATAATATAATTTAATTTGAAAATAATTTAATTTAATTTGAAAATAATTTATTTTAATTTGAAAATAATATAATTTAATTTGAATATAATTTAATTTAATTTGAAAATAATATAATTTAATTTGGAAATAATATAATTTAATTTGAAAATAATATAATTTAATTTGAAAATAATCTAATTTAAATTGAAAATAATATAATTTAATTTGAAATTAATATAATTTAGTTTTAAAATAATTTAATTTTATTTGAAAATAATATAATTTATAATAAAAATAATTTAATTTAATTTGAAAATAATTTAATTTAATTTATTTTGAAAATAATTTAATTTATTTTGAAAATAATTTAATTTAGTTTGAAAATAATTTAATTTAATTTGAAAATAATTTAATTTAATCTGAAAATAATATAGTTTAATTTGAAAATAATATAATTTAATTTGCAAATAATATAATTTAATTTGAAAATAATTTAATTTTGTTTAAAAATATTATCATTAATTTTGAAAATAAATTAATTTAATTTGAATATAATTTAATTTGAAAATAATATAATTTAATTTAAGAATAATTTAATTTAAATTGAAAATATTATAATTTAATTTTAAATTAATATAATTTAATTTTAAAATAATTTTATTTTATTTGAAAATAATATAATTTATTATGAAAATAATTTAATTTAATTTGAAAATATTATAATTTAATTAAAAAATAATTTAGTTTAATTTAAAAATAATTTAATTTAATTTAATTTGAAAATAACATAATAATTTAATTTATTTTTAAAATAATTTAATTTAATTTGAAAATAATTTAATTTAATTTGAAAATAATTTAATTTTGTTTGAAAATATTATAATTTATTTTGAAAATAAATTAATATAATTTGAAAATAATTTAATTTGAAAATAATTTAATTTGCAAATAATGTAATTTAATTTAAAAATAATATAATTTAATTTGAGAACAATAGAATTTAATTTGAAAATAATTTAATTTAAAAAAGATATAATTAAATTTTAAAATAATGTAATTTAATTTGAAAATAATTTAATTTAATTTGAAAATAATTTAATTTAATTGGAAAAAAATTTAATTCAATTTGAAAATAATTTACTATAATTTGAAAATAATATAATTTAATTTGAAAATAATTTAATTTAATTTGAAAATAATTTATTTTAATTTGAAAATAATATAATTTAATTTGAATATAATTTAATTTAATTTGAAAATAATATAATTTAATTTGAAAATAATATAATTTAATTTGAAAATAATATAATTTAATTTGAAAATAATCTAATTTAAATTGAAAATAATATAATTTAATTTGAAATTAATATAATTTAATTTTAAAATAATTTAATTTTATTTGAAAATAATATAATTTATAATAAAAATAATTTAATTTAATTTGAAAATAATTTAATTTAATTTATTTTGAAAATAATTTAATTTATTTTGAAAATAATATAATTTAATTTGAAAATAATTTAATTCAATTTGAAAATAATATAATTTAATTTGAAAATAATTTAATTTATTTTGAAAATAATTTAATTTAATCTGAAAGTAATATAATTTAATTTGAAAATAAATTAATTTAATTTGACAATAATTTAATTTAATTTAAAAATAATTTAATTTAATTTGAAAATAATATAATTTAATTTGAAAATAATTTAATTTAATTTAAAAATAATATAATTTAATTTGAAAATAATATAATTTAATTTGAAAATAATTTAATTTAATTTGAAAATAATATAATTTATTTTGAAAATAGTTTAATTTAATATAAAAATAATTTAATTTAATTTAAAAATAATAAAATTTTATTTTAATATAATTTAATTTGAAAATAGTATAATTTAATTTGAAAATAATTTAATGTAATTTGAAAATAATATAATTTAATTTGAAAATAATATAATTTAATTTGAATATAATATAATTTAATTTAAAAATAATTTAATTTAATTTGAAAATAATATAATTTAATTTAAAAATAATTTAATTTAATTTGAAAATAATATAATTTAATTTGAAAATAATTTAATTTAATTTAAAAATAATATAATTTAATTTGAAAATAATATAATTTAATTTGAAAATAATTTAATTTAATTTGAAAATAATATAATTTATTTTGAAAATAGTTTAATTTAATATAAAAATAATTTAATTTAATTTAAAAATAATAAAATTTTATTTTAATATAATTTAATTTGAAAATAGTATAATTTAATTTGAAAATAATTTAATGTAATCTGAAAGTAATATAATTTAATTTGAAAATAATTTAATTTAATTTGACAATAATTTAATTTAATTTAAAAATAATTTAATTTAATTTGAAAATAATATAATTTAATTTAAAAATAATTTAATTTAATTTGAAAATAATATAATTTAATTTGAAAATAATAAAAAAATTTTGAAAATAATTTAATTTATTTTGAAAATAATATAATTTACTTTGAAAATAATATAAATTAATTTGAAAATAATATAATTTATTTTGAAAATAATTTAATTTAATTTGAAAATAATTTAATGTAATTTGAAAATAATATAATTTAATTTGCAAATAATAGAATTTAATTTGAAAATAATTTAATTTTATTTGAAAATAATTTGAAATTGAAAATAATATAATTTGTTTTGAAAATAATATAATTAAATTTGAAAATAATTTAATTTAATTTGAAATTACTTTAATTTAATTTAATTTGAAAATAATTTAATTTAATTTGAAAATAATATAATTTAAGACAAAAATAATACAATTTAACTTGAAAATAATATAATTTAATTTGAAAATGATTTAATTTAATTTGAAAATAATTTAATTTAATTTGAATATAATTTAATTTAATTTGAAAATAATATAATTTAATTTGAAAATAATAAATTTTTTTTGAAAATAATTAATTCAATTTGAAAATAATATAATTTATTTTGAAAATATTATAATTTGATTTGAAAATAATATAATTTATTTTAAAAATAATTTAATTTAATTTGAAATTAATTTAATTCAATTTGAAAATAATTTAATTTAATTTGAAAATAATATAATTTAAGACAAAAATAATACAATTTAACTTGAAAATAATATAATTTAATTTGAAAATGATTTAATTTAATTTGAAAATAATTTAATTTAATTTGAAAATAATTTAATTTAATTTGAAAACAATATAATTTATTTTGAAAATAATTTAATCTAATTTGAAAATAATATAATTTAATTTGAAAATAATATAATTTAATTTGAATATAATATAATTTAATTTAAAAATAATTTAATTTTATTTGAAAATATAATTTATTTTGAAAATAATTTAATTAAATTTGAAAACAATATAATTTAATTTGAAAATAATTTAATTTAATTTGAAAATAATATAATTTAATTTAAAAATAATATAATTTAATTTGAATATAATATAATTTAATTTGAAAATAATTTAATTTTGTTTGAAAATAATATAATTTATTTTGAAAATAAATTAATTTAATTTGAAGATAATTTAATTTGAAAATAATTTAATTTGCAAATAACTATATTTGAAACTAGATTTGAAAATAATTTAATTTAATTGAAAAACAATTTATTTTAATTTGAAAATAATATACTCTAATTCGAAAATAATATAATTTAATTTAAAAATAATTTAATTCAATTTGAAAATAATATAATTTAATTTGAAAATAATTTAATTTAATTTGAAAATAATTTAATTTAATCTGAAAGTAATATAATTTAATTTGAAAATAATTTAATTTAATTTGAAAATAATATAATTTAATTTGAAAATAATTCAATTTAATTTGAAAATAATATAATTTAATTTGAAAATAATATATTTTAATATGAAAATAATTTTATTCAATTTGAAAATAATTTTATTTAATTAGAAAATAATATAATTTAATTAGAAAATAATATAATGTAATTTGAAAATAATTGTATTTTATTTGAAAATAATATAATTTATTTTGAAAATAAATTTATTTAATTTGAAAATAATTTAATTTAAAAATAATTTAATTTGAAAATAAAATAATTTAATTTGCAAATAATTTAATTTAATTTGAAAATAATATAATTAAAGTTGAAAATAATATAATTTAATTTGACAATAATTTAATTTAATTTGAAAATAATATACTCTAATTTGAAAATAATATAATTTAATTTAAAAATAATTTAATTTAATTCGACAATAATTTAATTTAATTTGATAATAATATAATTTAATTTGAAAATAACATAATTTAAATTGAAAATAATATAATTTAATTTGAAAATAATTTAATTTAATTTGAAAATAATTTAATTTAATTTGAAAATAATTTAATTTAATTTGAAAATAATTTTATTTGAAAATGATTTAATTTGAAAATAATTTAATTTAATTTGAAATTAATATAATTTCATTTGAAAGCAATTTAATTTAATTTGAAAATAAGTTAATTTAATTTGAAAATAATATAATATAATTTGAATATAATTTAATTTAATTTAAAAATAATATAATTTAATTTGAAAATAATTTAATTTAATTTGAAAATAATTTTATTTAAATTGAAAATAATATAATTTAATTTGAAAATAATATAATTTATTTAAGAATAATTTAATTTAAATTGAAAATATTATAATTTAATTTTAAATTAATATAATTTAATTTTAAAATAATTTAATTTTATTTGAAAATAATATAATTTATTATGAAAATAATTTAATTTAATTTGAAAATAATATAATTTAATTTAAAAATAATTTAGTTTAATTTAATAATAATTTAATTTAATTTAATTTGAAAATAACATAATAAATTAATTTATTTTTAAATTAATTTAATTTAATTTGAAAATAATTTAATTTTATTTGAAAATAATATAATTTAGTTTGAAAATAATATAATTTAATTTGAAAATAGTATAATTTAATTTGAAAATAATTTAATTTTGTTTGAAAATATTATAATTTATTTTGAAAATAAATTAATATAATTTGAAAATAATTTAATTTGAAAATAATTTAATTTGCAAATAATGTAATTTAATTTGAAAATAATATAATTTAATTTAAAAATAATATAATTTAATTTGAAAACAATAGAATTTAATTTGAAAATAATTTAATTTAAAAAAGATATAATTAAATTTTAAAATAATGTAATTTAATTTGAAAATAATTTAATTTAATTTGAAAATAATTTAATTTAATTGGAAAAAAAATTAATTCAATTTGAAAATAATTTACTACAATTTGAAAATAATATAATTTAATTTGAAAATAAATTAATTTAATTTGAAAATAATTCATTTTAATTTGAAAATAATATAATTTGAATATAATTTAATTTAATTTGAAAATAATATAATTTAATTTGAAAATCATATAATTTAATTTGAAAATAATATAATTTAATAAAAAAATAATATAATTTAATTTGAAAATAATATAATTTAATTTGAAAATAATATAATTTAATTTGAAAATAATTTAATTTAAATTGAAAATAATATAATTTAATTTGAAATTAATATAATTTAATTTTAAAATAATTTAATTTTATTTGAAAATAATATAATTTATAATAAAAATAATTTAATTTAATTTGAAAATAATATAATTTAATTTAAAAATAATTTAGTTTAATTTGAAAATAATTTAATTTAATTTATTTTGAAAATAATTTAATTTATTTTGAAAATAATTTAATTTAGTTTGAAAATAATTTAATTTGAAAATAATTTAATTTAATTTGAAAATAATATAGTTTAATTTGAAAATAATATAATTTAATTTGCAAATAATATAATTTAATTTGAAAATAATTTAATTTTGTTTAAAAATATTATCATTAATTTTGAAAATAAATTAATTTAATTTGAAAATAATTTAATTTGAAAATAATTTAATTTGCAAATAATGTAATTTAATTTAAAAATAATATAATTTAATTTGAAAACAATAGAATTTAATTTGAAAATAATTTAATTTAAAAAAGATATAATTAAATTTTAAAATAATGTAATTTAATTTGAAAATAATTTAATTTAATTTGAAAATAATTTAATTTAATTGGAAAAAAATTTAATTCAATTTGAAAATAATTTAATATAATTTGAAAATAATATAATTTAATTTGAAAATAATTTAATTTAATTTGAAAATAATTAATTTTAATTTGAAAATAATATAATTTAATTTGAATATAATTTAATTTAATTTAAAAATAATATAATTTAATTTGAAAATCATATAATTTAATTTGAAAATAATATAATTTAATAAAAAAATAATATAATTTAATTTGAAAATAATATAATTTAATTTGAAAATAATATAATTTAATTTGAAAATAATTTAATTTAAATTGAAAATAATATAATTTAATTTGAAATTAATATAATTTATTTTTAAAATAATTTAATTTTATTTGAAAATAATATAATTTATAATAAAAATAATTTAATTTAATTTGAAAATAATATAATTAAATTTAAAAATAATTTAGATTAATTTGAAAATAATTTAATTTAATTTATTTTGAAAATAATTTAATTTATTTTGAAAATAATTTAATTTAGTTTGAAAATAATTTAATTTAATTTGAAAATAATTTAATTTAATTTGAAAATAATATAGTTTAATTTGAAAATAATATAATTTAATTTGCAAATAATATAATTTAATTTGAAAATAATTTAATTTTGTTTAAAAGTATTATCATTAATTTTGAAAATAAATTAATTTAATTTGAAAATAATTTAATTTGAAAATAATTTAATTTGCAAATAATGTAATTTAATTTGAAAATAATATAATTTAATTTGAAAATAATTTAATATAATTTGAAAATAATTTAATTTAATTTGAAAACAATTTTATTTATTTTAATTTTAAAATAATTTAATTTAATTGGAAAACAATTTAATTTAATTTGAAAATAATATACTTTAATTTGAAAATACTATAATTTAATTTAAAAATAAATTAATTTAATTTGAAAATAATTTAATTTGAAAATAATTTAATTTAATTGGAAAACCAATTTAATTTAATTTGAAAATAATATACTCTAATTTGAAAATAATATAATTTAATTTAAAAATAATTTAATTTAATTTGAAAATAATTTAATTTAATTTCAATATAATTTAATTTATTTTGATAATAATATAATTTAATTTAAAAATAATATAATTTAATTTTAAAATAATATAATTTAATTTGAAAATAATTTAATTTAATTTGAAAATAATTTAATTTAATTGGAAAACAATTTAATTTAATTTGAAAATAATTTAATTTGAAAATAATACAATTTTATTTGAAAATAATTTAATTTATTTTGAAAATAATATAATTTAATTTGAAAATAATTTAATTCAATTTGAAAATAATATAATTTAATTTGAAAATAATTTAATTTAATTTGAAAATAATTTAATTTAATCTGAAAGTAATTTAATTTAATTTGAAAATAATTTAATTCAATTTGACAATAATTTAATTTAATTTGAAAATAATTTAATTTAATTTGAAAATAATATAATTTAATTTGAAAATAATTTAATTTAATTTAAAAATAATATAATTTAATTTTAAAATAATATAATTTAATTTGAAAATAATTTAATTTAATTTGAAAATAATATAAATTATTTTGAAAATAGTTTAATTTAATATAAAAATAATTTAATTTAATTTAAAAATAATAAAATTTTATTTTAATATAATTTAATTTGAAAATAGTATAATTTAATTTGAAAATAATATAATTTAATTTAAAAATAATTTAATTTAATTTGAAAATAATATAATTTAATTTGAAAATAATAAAAAAAATTTGAAAATAATTTAATTTATTTTGAAAATAATATAATTTACTTTGAAAATAATATAAATTAATTTGAAAATAATATAATTTAATTTGAAAATAATTTAATTTAATTTGAAAATAATTTAATGTAATTTGAAAATAATATAATTTAATTTGCAAATAATAGAATTTAATTTGAAAATAATTTAATTTTATTTGAAAATAATTTGAAATTGAAAATAATATAATTTCTTTTGAAAATAATATAATTAAATTTGAAAATAATTTAATTTAATTTGAAATTACTTTAATTTAATTTAATTTGAAAATAATTTAATTTAATTTGAAAATAATATAATTTAAGACAAAAATAATACAATTTAACTTGAAAATAATATAATTTAATTTGAAAATGATTTAATTTAATTTGAAAATAATTTAATTTAATTTAAAAATAATTTAATTTAACTTGAAAATAATATAATTTAATTTGAAAATGATTTAATTTAATTTGAAAATAATTTAATTTAATTTGAAAATAATTTAATTTAATTTGAAAATAATTTTATTTATTTTGAAAATAATATAATTTAATTTGAAAATAATATAATTTAATTTGAAAATAATTTAATTTAGTTTAATTTGAAAATAAATTAATTTAATTTGAAAATAATATAATTTAATTTGAAAATAATAATTTTTTTTTTGAAAATAATTAATTCAATTTGAAAATAATATAATTTATTTTAAAAATATTATAATTTGATTTGAAAATAATATAATTTACTTTAAAAATAATTTAATTTAATTTGAAATTAATTTAATTCAATTTGAAAATAATTTAATTTAATTTGAAAATAATATAATTTAAGACAAAAATAATACAATTTAACTTGAAAATAATATAACTTAATTTGAAAATGATTTAATTTTATTTTGAAAATAATTTAATTTAATTTGAAAATAATTTAATTTAATTTGAAAACAATATAATTTATTTTGAAAATAATTTAATCTAATTTGAAAATAATATAATTTAATTTGAAAATAATATAATTTAATTTGAATATAATATAATTTAATTTAAAAATAATTTAATTTTATTTGAAAATATAATTTATTTTGAAAATAATTTAATTAAATTTGAAAACAATATAATTTAATTTGAAAATAATTTAATTTAATTTGAAATTAATATAATTTAATTTGAAAATAATATAATTTAATTTGAATATAATATAATTTATTTGGAAAATAAATTAATTTAATTTGAAGATAATTTAATTTGAAAATAATTTAATTTGCAAATAACTATATTTGAAACTAGATTTGAAAATAATTTAATTTAATTGAAAAACAATTTAATTTAATTTGAAAATAATATACTCTTATTCGAAAATAATATAATTTAATTTAAAAATAATTTAATTAAATTTGAAAACAATATAATTTTTTTTTAAAATAATTTTAATCTAATTTGAAAATAATATAATTTAATTTAAAAATAATATAATTTAATTTGAAAATGATTTAATTTAATTTGAAAATAATTTAATTTAATTTGAAAATAATTTAATTTAATTTGAAAACAATATGATTTATTTTGAAAATAATTTAATCTAATTTGAAAATAATATAATTTAATTTGAAAATAATATAATTTAATTTGAATATAATATAATTTAATTTGAAAATAATTTAATTTTATTTGAAAATAATATAATTTATTTTGAAAATAATTTAGATAAATTTGAAAACAATATAATTTAATTTGAAAATAATTTAATTTAATTTGAAAATAATTTAATTTGTTTTGAAAATAATTTAATTTAATTTGAAAATAATCTTATTTAAATTGAAAATAAATTAATTTAATTTAATTTGAAAATAATATAATTTAATTTGAAAATAATTTAATCTAATTTGAAAATAATATAATTTAATTTGAAAATAGTTTAATTTAATTTGAAAATAATTTATTTTAATTTGAAAATTATAAAATTTTATTTGAATATAATTTAATTTGAAAATAGTATAATTTAATTTGAAAATAATATAATTTCATTTGAAAATAATTTAATTTACTTTTAAAATAAATTAATTTAATTTGAAAATAATATAAATTAATTTAAAACAAATTTAGTTTAATTACAAAATAATTTAATTTAATTTAAAAATAAAATAATTTAATTTGAAAATAATCTTATTTAAATTGAAAATAAATTAATTTAATTTAATTTGAAAATAATATAATTTAATTTGAAAATAATTTAATCTAATTTGAAAATAATATAATGTAATTTGAAAATAGTATAATTTAATTTGAAAATAATATAATGTAATTTGAAAATAATTTAATTTAATTTGAAAATATTAAAATTTAGTTTGAAAATAATATAATTTAATTTGAAAATAATTTTATTTAATTTGAAAATAATTTAATTTAATTTGAATTGAAAATAATTTAATTTAATTTTAAAATAATATAATTTAATTTGAAAATTATATAGTTTTATCTGAAAATAATTTAATTTGAAAATATTATAATTTAGTTTGAAAATAATATAATCTTATTTGAAAATAATATAATTTAATTTGAAAATAATTTTATTTAATTTGAAAATAATTTAATTTAATTTGAAATTTATTTAATTTAATTTAAAAATAATTTAATTTAATTTGAAAAAAATATAATTTAATTTGATAATAATATAATTTAATTTGAAAATAATATAATTTAATTTGAAAATAATATAATTTATTTTGAAAATAATTTAATTTATTTTGAAAATAATTTAATTTAGTTTGAAAATAATTTAATTTAATTTGAAAATAATTTAATTTAATTTGAAAGTAATATAATTTAATTTGAAAATAATATAATTTAATTTGAAAATAATATAATTTAGTTTGAAAATAACTTAATTTTGTTTCAAAATAATACAATTTATTTTGAAAATAAATTCATTTAATTTGAAAATAATTTAATTTAATTTGAAAATAATTTAATTTAATTGGAAAACAATTTAATTTAATTTGAAAATAATATACTCTAATTTGAAAATAATATAATTTAATTTAAAAATAATTTAATTTAATTTGAAAATAATTTAATTTAATTTGAAAATAACAATTTAAATTGAAAATAGTATAATTTAATTTAAAAATAATTTAATTTAATTTGAAAATAATATAATTTAATTTGAAAATAATTTAATTTAATTTGTAAATAATTTAATTTGCAAATAATGTAATTTAATTTGAAAATAATATAATTTAATTAGAAAACAATATAATTTGATTTGAAAATAATTTAATTTAATTAAAAAATGATATAATTAAATTTGAAAATAATATAATTTAATTTGAAAAAAATTTAATTTAATTTGAAAATAATTTAATTTAATTTGAAAATAATATAATTTATTTTGAAAATAATTTAATTAAATTTGAAAACAATATAATTTAATTTGAAAATAATTTAATTTAATTTGAAAATAATTTAATTTGTTTTGAAAATAATTTAATTTATTTTGAAAATAATCTTATTTAAATTGAAAATAAATTAATTTAATTTAATTTGACAATAATATAATTTAATTTGAAAATAATTTAATCTAATTTGAAAATAATATAATTTAATTTGAAAATAGTTTAATTTAATTTGAAAATAATTTATTTTAATTTGAAAATTATAAAATTTTATTTGAATATAATTTAATTTGAAAATAGTATAATTTAATTTGCAAATAATATAATTTCATTTGAAAATAATTTAATTTACTTTTAAAATAAATTAATTTAATTTGAAAATAATATAAATTAATTTAAAACAAATTTAGTTTAATTACAAAATAATTTAATTTAATTTTAAAATAAAATAATTTAATTTGAAAATAATCTTATTTAAATTGAAAATAAATTAATTTAATTTAATTTGAAAATAATATAATTTAATTTGAAAATAATTTAATCTAATTTGAAAATAATATAATGTAATTTGAAAATATTATAATTTAATTTGAAAATAATATAATGTAATTTGAAAATAATTTAATTTAATTTGAAAATATTAAAATTTAGTTTGAAAATAATATAATCTTATTTGAAAATAATATAATTTAATTTGAAAATAATTTTATTTAATTTGAAAATAATTTAATTTAATTTGAAAATAATTTAATTTAATTTTAAAATAATATAATTTAATTTGAAAATTATATAGTTTTATCTGAAAATAATTTAATTTAATTTGAAAATATTATAATTTAGTTTGAAAATAATATAATCTTATTTGAAAATAATATAATTTAATTTGAAAATAATTTTATTTAATTTGAAAATAATTTAATTTAATTTGAAATTTATTTAATTTAATTTAAAAATAATTTAATTTAATTTGAAAAAAATATAATTTAATTTGATAATAATATAATTTAATTTGAAAATAATATAATTTAATTTGAAAATAATATAATTTATTTTGAAAATAATTTAATTTATTTTGAAAATAATTTAATTTAGTTTGAAAATAATTTAATTTAATTTGAAAATAATTTAATTTAATTTGAAAATAATATAATTTAATTTGAAAATAATATAATTTAATTTGAAAATAATATAATTTAGTTTGAAAATAACTTAATTTTGTTTCAAAATAATACAATTTATTTTGAAAATAAATTTATTTAATTTGAAAATAATTTAATTTAATTTGAAAATAATTTAATTTAATTGGAAAACAATTTAATTTAATTTGAAAATAATATACTCTAATTTGAAAATAATATAATTTAATTTAAAAATAATTTAATTTAATTTGAAAATAATTTAATTTAATTTGAAAATAACAATTTAAATTGAAAATAGTATAATTTAATTTAAAAATAATTTAATTTAATTTGAAAATAATATAATTTAATTTGAAAATAATTTAATTTAATTTGTAAATAATTTAATTTGCAAATAATGTAATTTAATTTAAAAATAATTTAATTTAATTTGAAAATAATATAATTTAATTTGAAAATAATTTAATTTAATTTGTAAATAATTTAATTTGCAAATAATGTAATTTAATTTGAAAATAATATAATTTAATTAGAAAACAATATAATTTGATTTGAAAATAATTTAATTTAATTAAAAAATGATATAATTAAATTTGAAAATAATATAATTTAATTTGAAAAAAATTTAATTTAATTTGAAAATAATTTAATTTAATTTGAAAATAATATAATTTAATTTGAAAATAATATAATTTAATTTGAAAATAATATAATTTAATTTAAAAATAACTTAATTTTGTTTAAAAATAATATAATTTAATTTGAAAATAATGAAATTTTTTTGAAAATAATTTAATTTAATTGGAAAATAATATAATTTACTTTGAAAATAATATAATTTAATTTGAAAATAATATAATTTAATTTGAAAATAATTTAATTTAATTTGAAAATAATTTAATTTAATTTGAAAATAATATAATTTAATACAAAAATAATACAATTTAACTTGAAAATAATATAATTTAAATTGAAAATGATTTAATTTAATTTGAAAAAAATTTAATTTAATTTGAAAATAATTTAATTTAATTTGAAAATAATATAATTTAATTTGAAAATAATATAATTTAATTTTAAAATAATTTAATTTAAATTGAAAATAATATAATTTAATTTGAAATTAATATAATATAATTATAAAATAATTTAATTTTATTTGAAAATAATATAATTTATTATAAAAATAATATAATTTAATTTGAAAATAATGTAATTTAATTTAAAAATAATTTAGTTTAATTTGAAAATAATTTAATTTAATTTAATTTGAAAATAATTTAATTTATTTTGAAAATAATTTAATTTAATTTGAAAATAATTAAATTTAATTTGAAAATAATATAATTTAATTTGAAAATAATATAATTTAATTTGAATATAATATAATTTAATTCGAAAATAATTTAATTTTATTTGAAAATAATATAATTTATTTTGAAAATAAATTAATTTAATTTGAAAATAATTTAATTTGAAAATAATTTAATTTAATTTGAAAATAGTATAATTTAATTTAAACAAAATTTAACTTAATTTGAAAATAATTTAATCTGATTTGAAAATAATTTAATAATTTGAAAATAATATAATTTAAATTGAAAATAAATAAATAAATTTAATTTAATTTGAAAATAATATAATTTAATTTAAAAATAATTAAATCTAATTTGAAAATAATAAAATTTAATTTGAAAATAGTTTAATTTAATTTGAAAATAATTTAATTTAATTTGAAAATAATAAAATTTTATTTGAATATAATTTAATTTGAAAATAGTATAATTTAATTTGAAAATAATATTATTTCATTTGAAAATAATTTAATTTACTTTTAAAATAAATTAATTTAATTTGAAAATAATATAAATTAATTTAAAAATAATTTAGTTTAATTAGAAAATAATTTAATTTAATTTGAAAATAAAATAATTTAATTTGAAAATAATTTAATTTAAATTGAAAATAATTTAATTTAATTTGAAAATAATATAATTTAATTTGAAAATAATTTAATTTAAATTGAAAATAATATAATTTAATTTGAAAATAGTATAATTTAATTTGAAAATAATATAATGTAATTTGAAAATAATTTAATTTATTTTGAAAATAATTTAATTTAATTTGAAAATAATTTAATTTATTTTGAAAATAATATAATTTAATTTGAAATTTATATAGGTTTATTTGAAAATAGTTTAATTTAATTTGAAAATAATATAATTTAATTTCAATATAATATAATTTAATTTGAAAATAATTTAATTTTATTTGAAAATAATATAATTTTTTTTGAAAATAATTTAATTTAATTTGAAAATAATTTAATTTAATTTGAAAATTATATAGATTAATTTGAAAATAATATAATTTAATTTGAAAATAATTTAATTTAATTTGAAAATAATTTAATTTAATTTAAAAAAAATTTAATTTAATTGAAAAATAATTTAATTTAATTTGAAAATAATATACTCTAATTTGAAAATAATATAATTTAATTTAAAGATAATTTAATTTAATTTTAAAATAATATAATTTAATTTAAAAATAATTTAAATTAATTTGAAAATAATATAATTTAAATTGAAAATAAATTAATTTAATTTAATTTAAAAATAATTTAATTTATTTGAAAAACAATTTAATTTAATTTGAAAATATTATACTCTAATTTGAAAATAATATAATTTAATTTGAAGATAATTTAATTTAATTTGAAAATAATATAATTTAATTTGAAAATAATTTAATTTAATTTGAAAATAGTATAATTTAAATTTAAAATAATTTAACTTAGTTTGAAAATAATTTAATTTGATTTGAAAATAATTTAATAATTTGAAAATAATATAATTTAAATTGAAAATAAATAAATTTAATTTAATTTAAAAATAATATAATTTAATTTGAAATTAATATAATTTAATTTGAAAATTATTAAACCTAATTTGAAAATAGTAAAATTTAATTTGAAAATAGTTTAATTTAATTTGAAAATAATTTAATTTAATTTGAAAATAATAAAATTTTATTTGAATATAATTTAATTTGAAAATAGTATAATTTAATTTGAAAATAATATTATTTCATTTGAAAATAATTTAATTTACTTTTAAAAAAAAATTAATTTAATTTGAAAATAATATAAATTAATTTAAAAAATAATTTAGTTTAATTAGAAAATAATTTAATTTAATTTAAAAATAAAATAATTTAATTTGAAAATAATTTAATTTAAATTGAAAATAATTTAATTTAATTTGAAAATAATATAATTTAATTTGAAAATAATTTAATTTAAATTGAATATAATATAATTTAATTTGAAAATAGTATAATTTAATTTGAAAATAATATAATGTAATTTGAAAATAATTTAATTTATTTTGAAAATAATTTAATTTAATTTAAAAATAATTTAATTTAATTTCAAAATAATATAATTTTATTTGAAAATAATATTATTTAATTTTAAAATAATCTAATTTAATTTGAAAATAATTTTATTTAATTTGAAAATAATTTAATTTAATTTGAAAATTATTTAATTTAATTTTAAAATAATTTAATTTAATTTGAAAAAAAAAATTTAATTTGATAATAATATAATTTAATTTGAAAATAATTTAATTTAATTTGAAAATAATTTAATTTAATTTGAAACTAATTTAATTTAAATGGAAAATAATATAATTTAATGTGGAATTAATATAATTTAATTATAAAATAATTAAATTTTATTTGAAAATAATATAATTTATTATAAAAATAATATAATTTAATTTAAAAATAATATAATTTAATTTCAATCTAATATAATTTAATTTGAAAATAATTTAATTTTATTTAAAAATAATATAATTTTTTTTGAAAATAATTTAATTTAATTTTAAAATAATTTAATTTAATTTGAAAATAATATAATTTAATTTGAAAATAATATAATTTATTTTGAAAATAATTTAATTTTATTTGAAAATAATTTAATTTATTTTAAAAATAATTTAATTTAATTGAAAAACAATTTATAAAAATTTAATCAATTTAATTTGAAAATAATATACTCTATTTTGAAAATAATATAATTTAATTTGAAGATAATTTAATTTAATTTGAAAATAATATAATTTAATTTGAAAATAATTTAATATAATTTGAAAATAATATAATTTAAATTGAAAATAAATTAATTTAATTTAATTTAATTTGAAAATAATATAATTTAATTTAAAAATAATATAATTTAATTTGAAAATAATTTAATCTAATTTGAAAATAATATAATTTAATTTGAAAATAGTTTAATTTAATTTGAAAATAATTTAATTTAATTTGAAAATAATAAAATTTTATTTGAATATAATTTAATTTGAAAATGGTATAATTTAATTTGAAAATATTATAATTTCATTTGAAAATAATTTAATTTACTTTTAAAATAAGTTAATTTAATTTGAAAATAATATAAATTAATTTAAAAATAATTTAGTTTAATTAGAAAATAATTTAATTTAATTTGAAAATAATATAATCTAATTTGAAAATAATTTAATTTAATTTAAAAATAATATATATTAATTTTAAAATAATTTAATTTAATTTGAAAATAATATAATTTAATTTGAAAATAATATAATTTAATTTGAAAATAATTTAATTTGAAAATATTTTAATTTAATTTGAAAATAATATAATTTAGTTTAAAAATAATATAATCTAATTTTAAATTAATTGAATTTAATTTGAAACAAATTAAATTTAATTTGAAAATAATTTAATTTAATTTGAAAATTATTTAATTTAATTTGAAAATAATTTAATTTAATTTGAAAATAATATAATTTAATTTGATAATAATATAATTCAATTTAAAAATAATTTAATTTAATTTGAAAATAATTTAATTTAATTTGAAACTAATTTAATTTAATTTGAAAATAATATAATTTAATTTGAAAATAATATAATTTAATTTGAAAATGATATAATTTAGTTTGAAAATAACTTAATTTTGTTTCAAAATAATATAATTTATTTTGAAAATAAACTCATTTAATTTGAAAATAATTTAATTTGAAAATAATTTAATTTGCAAATAATGTAATTTAATTTGAAAATAACATAATTTAATTTGAAAACAATATAATTTGATTTGAAAATAATTTAATTTAAATTGAAAATAATATAATTTAATTTAAAATTAATATAATATAATTATAAAATAATTCAATTTTATTTGAAAATAATATAATTTATTATAAAAATAATATAATTTAATTTGAAAATAATATAATTTAATTTAAAAATAATTTAGTTTAATTTGAAAATAATTTAAAATAATTTAATTTGAAAATAATTTAATTAATTTTGAAAATAATTTAATTTAATTTGAATATAATTTAATTTTATTTGAAAATAATATAATTTAATTTGAAAATAATATAATTTAATTTGAATATAATATAATTTAATTTGAAAATAATTTAATTTTATTTGAAAATAATATAATTTATTTTGAAAAAAAATTAATTTAATTTAAAAATAATTTAATTTGAAAATAATTTAAATTGCAAATAATGTAATTTAATTTGAAAATAATATAATTTAATTAGAAAACAATATAATTAGATTTGAATATAATTTAATTTATTTTAAAAATGATATAATTAAATTTGAAAATAATATAATTTAATTTGAAAATAATTTAATATAATTTTAAAATAATTTAATTTAATTTGAAAACAACTTCATTTATTTTAATTTTAAAATAATTTAATTTAATTAGAAAATAATTTAATTTAATTTGAAAATAATATACTTTAATTTGAAAATACTATATTTTAATTTGAAAATAATTTAATTTAATTTGAAAATAATTTAATTTAATTTGAAAATAATTTAATTTAATTGGAAAACAGTTTAATTTAATTTGAAAATAATATACTCTAATTTGAAAATAATATAATTTAATTTAAAAATAATTTAATTTAATTTGAAAATAATTTAATTTAATTTGAAAATAACAATTTAAATTGAAAATAGTATAATTTAATTTAAAAATAATTTAATTTAATTTGAAAATAATATAATTTAATTTAAAAATAATTTAATTTAATTTGTAAATAATTTAATTTGCAAATAATGTAATTTAATTTGAAAATAATATACTTTAATTAGAAAACAATATAATTTGATTTGAAAATAATTTAATTTAATTAAAAAATGATATAATTAAATTTGAAAATAATATAATTTAATTTGAAAAACATTTAATTTAATTTGAAAATAATTTAATTTAATTTGAAAATAATATAATTTAATTTGAAAATAATATAATTTAATTTGAAAATAATATAATTTAATTTAAAAATAACTTAATTTTGTTTAAAAATAATATAATTTAATTTGAAAATAATATAATTTAATTTGAAAATAATTTCATTTAATTTGAAAATAATTTAATTTAATTTGAAAATAATATTATTTAATACAAAAATAATACAATTTAACTTAAAAATAATATAATTTAAATTGAAAATGATTTAATTTAATTTGAAAATAATTTAATTTAATTTGAAAATAATTTAATTTAATTTGAAAATAATATAATTTAATTTGAAAATAATATAATTTAATTTTAAAATAATTTAATTTAAATTGAAAATAATATAATTTAATTTGAAATTAATATAATATAATTATAAAATAATTTAATTTTATTTGAAAATAATATAATTTATTATAAAAATAATATAATTTAATTTGAAAATAATGTAATTTAATTTAAAAATAATTTAGTTTAATTTGAAAATAATTTAATTTAATTTAATTTTAAAATAATTTAATTTAATTTGAAAATAATAAAATTTTATTTGAATGTAATTTAATTTAAAAATAGTATAATTTAATTTGAAAATAATATTATTTCATTTGAAAATAATTTAATTTACTTTTAAAATAAATTAATTTAATTTGAAAATAATATAAATTAATTTAAAAATAATTTAGTTTAATTAGAAAATAATTTAATTTAATTTGAAAATAAAATAATTTAATTTGAAAATAATTTAATTTAAATTGAAAATAATTTAATTTAATTTGAAAATAATATAATTTAATTTGAAAATAATTTAATTTAAATTGAAAATAATATAATTTAATTTGAAATTAGTATAATTTAATTTGAAAATAATATAATGTAATTTGAAAATAATTTAATTTATTTTGAAAATAATTTAATTTAATTTGAAAATATTTTCATTTAATTTGAAAATAATATAATTTAATTTGAAAATAATTTATTTTAATTTGACAATAATTTAATTTAATTAGAGAATAATTTAATTTACTTTGCAAGTAATTTAATTTAATTTGAAAAAATTGAATTTAATTTGAAAATAATTTTATTTAATTTGAAAATTATTTAACTTAATTTGAAAATAATTTAATTTAATTTGAAAATAATATAATTTAGTTTAAAAATAATATAATCTAATTTTAAATTAATTGAATTTAATTTGAAACAAATTTAATTTAATTTGAAAATAATTTAATTTAATTTGAAAATTATTTAATTTATTTTGAAAATAATTTAATTTAATTTGAAAATAATATAATTTAATTTGATAATAATATAATTCAATTTGAAAATAATTTAATTTAATTTGAAAATAATTTAATTTAATTTGAAACTAATTTAATTTAATTTGAAAATAATATAATTTTTTTAAAAAATATTATAATTTAATTTGAAAATAATATAATTTAAATTGAAAATAATTTAATTTAATTTGAAAATATTTTAATTTAATTTGAAAATAATATAATTTAATTTGAAAATAATTTATTTTAATTTTACAATAATTTAATTTATTCTGAGAATAATTTAATTTACTTTGCAAGTAATTTAATTTAATTTGAAAAAATTGAATTTAATTTGAAAATAATTTTATTTAATTTGAAAAAAAAAAAATTTAATTTGGAAATAATATAATTTGATTTGAAAATAATTAAATTTAAATTGAAAATAATATAATTTAATTTGAAAATAATATAATTTAATACGAAAATAATATAATTTAATTTGAAAATAAATTAATTTAATATGAAAATAATTTAATTTAATTTGAAAATAATTTAATTTAATTTAAAAAAAATTTAACATGAAAATAATTTAATTTAATTTAAAAATAATATAATTTAATTTGAAAATTATATAATTTAATTTGAAAATAATTTAATTTAATTTGAAAATAATATAATTTAATTTGAAAATAATAGAATTTAATTTAAAAATAATTTAATTTTATTTAAAAATAATATAATTGAATTTGAAAATAGTTAAATTTAATTTGAAAATAATATAATTTGATTTGAAAATAATTAAATTTAAATTGAAAATAATATAATTTAATTTGAAAATAATATAATTTAATACGAAAATAATATAATTTAATTTGAAAATAAATTAAAGTAATATGAAAATAAATTAATTTAATTTGAAAATAATCTAATTTAATTTAAAAAAAATTTAACATGAAAAGAATTTAATTTAAGTTAAAAATAATTTAATTTAATTTGAAAATAATACAATTTAATTTGAAAATAATGTAATTTAATTTGAAAATAATTTAATTTGAAAATAATATAATTTAATTTGAAAATAATTTAATTTAATTTGATAATAATTTAGTTTTATTTGAAAATAATATAATTTAATTTGAAATAAAATTAATTTAATTTAAAATTAAAATAATTTAATTTGAAAATAATATAATTTAATTTGAAAATAATTTTGTTTAATTAGAAAATAATTTAATTTAATTTGAAAATAATTTAAATTATTTTGAAAATAATATAATTTAATTTGAAAATAAATTAAAATAATATGAAAATAAATTAATTTAATTTGAAAATAATTTAATTTATTTTTAAAATAATTTAATTTAACCTGAAAATAACATAATTTAATTTGAAAATAATTTAATTTAATTTGAAAATAATATAATTTAATTTTATAATAATATAATTTAATTTAATTTGAAAATAATTTAATTTATTTTGAAACTAATTTAATTTAATTTGAAAATTATTTAATTTAATTTGAAAATAATTTAATTTAATATGAAAATAATATAATTTAATTTGATAATAATATAATTTAATTTAATTTGAAAATAATTTAATTTAATTTGAAACTAATTTAATTTAATTTGAAAATAATATAATTTTTTTTAAAAATATTATACTTTAATTTGAAAATAATCTAATTTAATTTAAAAAAAATTTAACATGAAAAGAATTTAATTTAAGTTAAAAATAATTTAATTTAATTTGAAAATATTATAATTTAATTTGAAAATAATATAATCTAATTTGAAAATAATTAATTTTAAATTTGAAAATAATTTAATTTAATTTGAGAATAATTTAATTTATTTTGCAAGTAATTTAATTTAATTTGAAAAAATTGAATTTAATTTGAAAATAATTTTATTTAATTTGAAGATAATATAATTTAATCTGAAAATAATATAATTTAATTTGAAAATAATTAAATTTAAATTGAAAATAATATAATTTAATTTGAAAATAATATAATTTAATTTGAAAATAAGAAAATTTTTTTTAAAATAATTTAATTTAATTGGAAAATAATATAATTTACTTTGAAAATAATATAATTTAATTTGAAAATACCTTAATTTAATTTGAAAATAATTTAATTTAATTTGAAAATAATTTAATTTAATTTGAAAATAATATAATTTAATTTGCAAATAAAAGAATTTTAATTTGAAAAAAATTTAATTTTATTTGAAAATAATATAATTTATTTTGAAAATATTATAATTTGATTTGAAAATAATATAATTTATTTTGAAAATAATATAATTTAATTTGAAAATAATTTAATTTAATTTGAAAATAATTTAATTTAATTTTAAACTAATATAATTTAAGACAAAAATAATACAATTTAACATGAAAATAATATAATTTAAATTGAAAATGATTTAATTTAATTTGAAAATAATTTAATTTAATTTGAAAATAATTTAATTTAATTTGAAAATAATTTTATTTAATTTGAAAATAATATAATTTAATTTGAAAATAATATAATTTAATTTGAAAATAATTTAATTTAAATTGAAGATAATATAATTTAATTTGAAATTGATATAATATAATTATAAAATAATTTAATTTTATTTGAAAATAATATAATTTATTATAAAAATATTATAATTTAATTTGAAAATAATGTAATTTAATTTAAAAATAATTTATTTTAATTTGAAAATAATTTAATTTTATTTTATTTGAAAATAATTTAATTTATTTTGAAAATAATTTAATTTAATTTGAAAATAATTAAATTTAATTTGAAAATAATATAATTTAATTTGAAAATAATATAATTTAATTTGAATATAATTTAATTTAATTCGAAAATAATTTAATTTTATTTGAAAATAATATAAATTATTTTGAAAATAAATTAATTTAATTTGAAAATAATTTAATTTGAAAATAATTTAATTTAATTTGAAAATAGTATAATTTAATTTAAAAAAAATTTAACTTAATTTGAAAATAATTTAATTTGATTTGAAAATAATTTAATAATTTGAAAATAATATAATTTAAATTAAAAATAAATTTAATTTAATTTAATTTGAAAATAATATAATTTAATTTGAAAATAATATAATTTAATTTGAAAATAATTAAATCTAATTTGAAATTAATAAAATTTAATTTGAAAATAGTTTAATTTAATTTGACAATAATTTAATTTAATTTGGAAATAATAAAATTTTATTTGAATATAATTTAATTTGAAAATAGTATAATTTAATTTGAAAATAATAATATTTCATTTGAAAATATTTTAATTTACTTTCAAAATAAATTAATTTAATTTGAAAATAATATTAATTAATTTAAAAATAATATAATTTAATTTGAATATAATTTAATTTAATTAGAAAATAATTTAATTTGAAAATAAAATAATTTAATTTGAAAATAATTTAATTTAAATTGAAAATAATTTAATTTAATTTGAAAATATTATAATTTAATTTGAAAATAATTTAATTTAAATTGAAAATAATATAATTTAATTTGAAAATAGTATAATTTAATTTGAAAATAATATAATGTAATTTGAAAATAATTTAATTGATTTTGAAAATAATTTAATTTAATTTAAAAATAATTTTATTTAATTCGAAAATAACATAATTTAATTTGAAATTTATATAGTTTTATTTCAAAATAATTTAATTTAATTTGAAAATAATATAATTTTATTTGAAAATAATATTATTTAATTTTGAAATAATCTAATTTAATTTGAAAATAATAGAATTTTATTTGAAAATAATTTAATTTTATTTGAAAATAATATAATTTTATTTGAAAATAATTTAATTCATCTTGAAAATAATTTAATTGGAAAATAATATAATTTAATTTGAAAATAATTAAATTTAATTTAATTTAATTTGAAAATCATTTAATTTAATTTGAAAATAATATAATTTAATTTGAAAATTATATAGTTTTAATTGAAAATAATTTAATTTAATTTGAAAATAATATAATTTAGTTTGAAAATAATATAATCTAATTTGAAAATAATATAATTTAATTTGAAAATAATTTTATTTAATTTGAAAATAATTTAATTTAATTTGAAAATTATTTAATTTAATTTAAAAATAATTTAATTTAATTTGAAAAAAATATAATTTAATTTGATAATAATATAATTTAATTTGAAAATAATTTAATTTAATTTGAAAATAATTTAATTTAATTTGAAACTATTTTAATTTAAATTGAAAATAATATAATTTATTTGAAATTAATATAATTTAATTATAAAATAATTTAATTTTATTTGAAAATAAAATAATTTATTATAAAAATAATATAATTTAATTTGAAAATAATATAATTTAATTTCAATATAATATAATTTAATTTGAAAATAATTTAATTTTATTTGAAAATAATATATATATTTTTTTAAATAATTTAATTTAGTTTGAAAATAATTTAATTTAATTTGAAAATTATATAATTTAATTTGAAAATAATATAATTTAATTTGAAAATAATTTAATTTAATTTGAAAATAATTTAATTTAATTTAAAAATAATTTAATTTAATTGAAAATTAATTTAATTTAATTTGAAAATAATATACTCTAATTTGAAAATAATATAATTTAATTTAAAGATAATTTAATTTAATTTGAAAATAATATAATTTAATTTGAAAATAATTTAATTTAATTTGAAAATAATTTAAATTATTTTGAAAATAATTTAATTTAATATGAAAATAATATAATTCAATTTGATAATAATATAATTTAATTTAATTTGAAAATAATTTAATTTAATTTGAAAATTATTTAATTTAATTTGAAAATAATTTAATTTAATATAAAAATAATATAATTCAATTTGATAATAATATAATTTAATTTAATTTAAAAATAATTTAATTTAATTTGAAACTAATTTAATTTAATTTGAAAATAATATAATTTTTTTTAAAAATTATACTTTAATTTGAAAATAATATAATTTAATTTGAAAATAATTTAATTTAATTTGAAAATATTTTAATTTAATTTGAAAATAATATTATTTAATTTGAAAATAATTAATTTTAATTTGAAAATAATTTAATTTAATTTGAGAATAATTTAATTTATTTTGCAAGTAATTTAATTTAATTTAAAAAAATTGAATTTAATTTGAAAATAATTTTGTTTAATTTGAAAATAATATAATTTAATTTGAAAATAATATAATTTAATTTGAAAATAATTAAATTTAAATTGAAAAAAATATAATTTAATTTGAAAATAATATAAATTAAATCGAAAATAATATAATTTAATTTGAAAATAATTTAATTTAATTTGAGAATAATATAATTTAATTTGAAAATAATAGAATTTAATTTAAAAGTAACTTATTTTATTTAAAAATAAATACAATTTGAAAATAATACAATTTAATTTGAAAATAATGTAATTTAATTTTAAAATTAATTAATTTAAAAATAATATAATTTAATTTGAAAATAATTTAATTTAAATTAAAAATAATTTAATTTAATTTGAAAATAATATAATTTAATTTAAAAATAATTTAATTTATTTTGAAAATAATTTAATTTAATTTTAAAATAATTTAATTTGATTTGAAAATAATATTATTTAAGATAAAAATAACATAATTTAATTTGAAAATAATATAATTTATTTTGAAAATAATTTAATTTAATTTGAAAATAATTTAATTTAATTTGAAAATAATCTAATTTAATATGAAAATAATATAATTTAATTTGAAAATAAATTAGTTTAATTAGAAAATAATTTAATTTAATTTGAAAATAATTGAAATTAATTTAAAAATAATTTAATTTAATTTGAAAATAATTTAATTTAATTTGAAAATAATTAAATTTAATCTGAAAATAATATATTTTCATTTGAAAATAATTTAATTTACTTTTAAAATAATTTAATTTAATCTGAAAATAATATAATTTACTTTCAAAATAATTTAATTTAATTTGAAAAAATTGAATTTAATTTGAAAATAATTTTATTTACTTTGAAAATAATATAATTTAGTTTGAAAATAATATAATTTAATTTGACAATAATTTAATTCAATTTTAAAATAATTTAATTTAGTTTGAAAATAAAATTTATTTAATTTGAAAATAATTTAATTTAATTTGAAAATAATATAATTTAATTTGAAAGTATAATTTAATTTGAAAATAATATAATTTAATTTGAAAATGATTTAGTTTAATTTGAAAATAATATAATTTAATTTAAAAATAATACAATTTAATTTGAAAATAATTTAATTTAATTTGAAAATAATTTAATTTAATTTGAAAATAATTTAATTTAATTTGAAAATAATTAAATTTAATTTGAAAATAATTTAATTTAATTTGAAAATAATTTAATTTGAAAATAATTTAATTTAATTTGAAAATAATATAATTTATTTTAAAAATAATTTAATTTAATTTGAAAATAATATAATTTAATTTGACAATAATTTAATTTAATTTTAAAATAATTTAATTTAATTGGAAAACAATTTAATTTAATTTGAAAATAATATACTTTAATTTGAAAATAATATAATTTAATTTGAAAATAATTTAATTTAATTTGAAAATAATTTAATTTATTTTGAAAATAATTTAATTTAATTTGAAAATAATTGAAATTAATTTGAAAATAATATAATTTAATTTGAAAATAATATAATTTAAATTGAAAATAATATAATTTAATTTGAAAATAATTTAATTTTATTTTAAAATAATATAATTTATTTTGAAAATAAATTAATTTAATTTGAAAATAATTTAATTTAATTTGCGAATAATTTCATTTAATCTGAAAATAATAAAATTTAATTTGAAAATATTATTATTTGAATTGAAAATAATTTAATTTAATTGAAAATAATTTAATTTAATTTTAAAATAATTTAATTTATTTGGAAAACAATTTAATTTAATTTGAAAATAATATAATTTAATTTGAATATAATTTAATTTAATTTGAAAATAATTTAATTTAATTTGAAAATAATATAATTTGACAGTAATTTAATTTAATTTTAAAATAATTTAATTTAATTGGAAAACAATTTAATTTAATTTGAAAATAATATACTTTAATTTGAAAATAATATAATTTAATTTGAAAATAATATAATTTAATTTGAAAATAATTTAATTTAATTTGAAAATAATTTAATTTAATTTGAAAAAAAGTTAATTTAATTTGATAATAATATAATTTATTTTGAAAATAATATAATTTAATTTGAAAACAATTTAATTTAATTTGAAAATAATTTAATTTAATTGGAAAACAAATTAATTTAATTTGATAATAATTTAATTTAATTTGAAAATAATATAATTTAATTTGAAAATAATTTAATTTATTTTGAGAATAATTTAATTTAATTTGAAAATAATTTAATTTAATTTGAAAATAATTTAATTTAAAAATAATTTACATTGAATTAAAAAATTCACTTTGTTTTTTACCACACTTATATTATGTAAAAATATTATATAACTTATTATTCACAGTTATATAAATTTCTACACATATCACGACTCGAGTTTCGACGTTTGACGGTCATTTTCAAGTCACTTGAAACTTCACTTGAAAATGACCGTCAAACGTCGAAACTCGAGTGGTGATATGTGTAGAAATTTATATAACTGTGAATAATAAGTTATATAATATTTTTACATAATATAAGTGTGGTAAAAAACAAAGTGAATTTTTCAATTCAATGTAAGTATGGATTACCACGTAGTAACTGTCGCAACCATCCGATTCATAAAAATAATTTAATTTAATTTAAAAATAATATAATTTTATTTAAAAATAATTTAATTTATATTGAAAATAATTTAATTTAATTTGAAAAAAATTTAATTTAATTTAAAACTGATTTTATTTAATTTGAAAATAATATAATTTAATTTGAAAATAATATAATTTAATTTGAAAATTATATAATTTAGTTTGAAAATAATATAATCTAATTTGAAAATAATATAATTTAATTTGAAAAAAATTTAATTTTTTTTAAAAATAATTTTATTTAATTTGAAAATAATATAATTTAATTTGAAAATAATATAATTTAATATGAAAATAATTTAATTTTATTTGAAAATAATTTTATTTAATTTGAAATTAATATTATTTAATTTGAAAATAATATAATTTAATTTGAAAATAATTTATTTTAAATTAAAAATAATATAATTTAATTTGAATTTAATATAATTTAATTTTAAAATAATTTAATTTTATTTGGAAATAATATAATTTATTATAAAAATAATATAATTTAATTTGAAAATAATTTTTTTTTATTTTAAAATAATATAATTTATTTTGAAAATAAATTAATTTAATTTGAAAATAATTTAATTTAATTTGCAAATAATTTCATTTAATTTGAAAATAATAAAATTTAATTTGTAAATAATATTATTTGAATTGAAAATAATTTTATTTATTTTTAAAATAATTTTATTTAATTGGAAAACAATTTAATTGAATTTGAAAATAATATACTTTAATTTGAAAATAATATAATTTATTTTGAAAATAATATAATTTAATTTGAAAACATTTTAATTTAATTTGAAAATAATTTAATTTAATTGGAAAACAAATTAATTTAATTTGAAAATAATTTAATTTAATTTGAAAATAATATAATTTCATTTGAAAATAATTTAATTTAATTTGAGAATAATTTAATTTAATTTGAAAATAATTTAATTTAATTTGAAAATAATATAATTTAGTTTGAAAATAATATAATCTAATTTGAAAATAATATAATTTAATTTGAAAAAAATTTAATTTTTTTTAAAAATAATTTAATTTAATTTGAAAATAATTTAATTTAATTTGAAAGTAATTTTATTTAATTTGAAAATAATATAATTTAATTTGAAAATAATATAATTTAATTTGAAAATAAAGTAATTTAATTTGAAAATAAAGTAATTTAATTTGAAAATAATTTAATTTGAAAATAATTCAATTTAATTTGAAAATAATATAATTTAGTTTGAAAATAATATAATCTAATTTGAAAATAATATAGTTTAATTTGAAAATAATTTAATTTAATTTGAAAATAATTTAATTTAATTTGAAAATTATTTAATTTAATTGGAAAATAAATTAATTTAATTTGAAAATAATATAATTTAATTTGATAATAATATAATTTAGTTTGAAAATAATTTAATTTAATTTAAAAATAATTTAATTTAGTTTGAAAATAAATTTAATTTAATTTGAAAATAATATAATTTAATTTGAATATAATTTAATTTAATTTGAAAATAATATAATTTAATTTGAAAATAAAGTAATTTAATTTGAAAATAAAGTAATTTAATTTGAAAATAATTTAATTTGAAAATAATTCAATTTAATTTGAAAATAATATAATTTAGTTTGAAAATAATATAATCTAATTTGAAAATAATATAGTTTAATATGAAAATAATTTAATTTAATTTGAAAATAATTTTATTTAATTTGAAATTAATATAATTTAATTTGAAAATAATATAATTTAATTTGAAAATAATTTATTTTAAATTAAAAATAATATAATTTAATTTGAATTTAATATAATTTAATTTTAAAATAATTTAATTTTATTTGGAAATAATATAATTTATTATAAAAATAATATAATTTAATTTGAAAATAATTTTTTTTTATTTTAAAATAATATAATTTATTTTGAAAATAAATTAATTTAATTTGAAAATAATTTAATTTAATTTGCAAATAATTTCATTTAATTTGAAAATAATAAAATTTAATTTGTAAATATTATTATTTGAATTGAAAATAATTTTATTTAATTTTAAAATAATTTTATTTAATTGGAAAACAATTTAATTTAATTTGAAAATAATATACTTTAATTTGAAAATAATATAATTTATTTTGAAAATAATATAATTTAATTTGAAAACATTTTAATTTAATTTGAAAATAATTTAATTTAATTGGAAAACAAATTAATTTAATTTGAAAATAATTTAATTTAATTTGAAAATAATATAATTTAATTTGAAAATAATTTAATTTTTTTGAGAATAATTTAATTTAATTTGAAAATAATTTAATTTAATTTGAAAATAATATAATTTAGTTTGAAAATAATATAATCTAATTTGAAAATAATATAATTTAATTTGAAAAAAATTTAATTTTTTTTAAAAATAATTTAATTTAATTTGAAAATAATATAATTTAGTTTGAAAATAAAGTAATTTAATTTGAAAATAAAGTAATTTGATTTGAAAATAATTTAATTTGAAAATAATTCAATTTAATTTGAAAATAATATAATTTAGTTTGAAAATAATATAATCTAATTTGAAAATAATATAGTTTAATTTGAAAATAATTTAATTTAATTTGAAAATAATTTAATTTAATTTGAAAATTATTTAATTTAATTGGAAAATAAATTAATTTAATTTGAAAATAATATAATTTAATTTGATAATAATATAATTTAGTTTGAAAATAATTTAATTTAATTTAAAAATAATTTAATTTAGTTTGAAAATAAATTTAATTTAATTTGAAAATAATATAATTTAATTTGAATATAATTTAATTTAATTTGAAAATAATATAATTTAATTTAAAAATAATATAATTTAGTTTGAAAATAATATAATCTAATTTGAAAATAATATAATTTAATTTGAAAAAAATTTAATTTAATTTGAAAGTAATTTTATTTAATTTGAAAATAATATAATTTAATTTGAAAATAATATAATTTAATTTGAAAATAAAGTAATTTAATTTGAAAATAAAGTAATTTAATTTGAAAATAATTTAATTTGAAAATAAATTAATTTAATTTAAAAATAATATAATTTCATTTAAAAATAATATAATTTAATTTTAAAATAATTTAATTTAATTTGAAAATAATATAATTTAATTTGAATATAATTTAATTTAATTTGAAAATAATATAATTTTATTTGAAAATTATTTAATTTAATTTGAAAATAATTTAATGTAATTTGAAAGTAATTTTATTTAATTTGAAAATAATATAATTTAATTTGAAAATAATATAATTTAATTTGAAAATAAAGTAATTTAATTTAAAAATAAAGTAATTTAATTTGAAAATAATTTTATTTGAAAATAATTCAATTTAATTTGAAAATAATATAATTTATTTTGAAAATAATATAATCTAATTTGAAAATAATATAGTTTAATTTGAAAATAATTTAATTTAATTTGAAAATAATTTAATTTAATTTGAAAATTATTTAATTTAATTGGAAAATAAATTAATTTAATTTGAAAATAATATAATTCAATTTGATAATAATATAATTTAGTTTGAAAATAATTTAATTTAATTTAAAAATAATTTAATTTAGTTTGAAAATAAATTTAATTTAATTTGAAAATAATATAATTTAATTTGAATATAATTTAATTTAATTTGAAAATAATATAATTTAATTTGAAAATAATATAATTTAGTTTGAAAATAATATAATCTAATTTGAAAATAATATAATTTAATTTGAAAAAAATTTAATTTTTTTTTTAAATAATTTAATTTAATTTGAAAATAATATAATTTAATTTAAAAATAATGTAATTTAATTTGAAAATAATTTAATTTGAAAATAATTTAATTTAATTTCAAAATAATATAATTTAGTTTGAAAATAATATAATCTAATTTAAAAAAAATATAATTTAATTTGAAAAAAATTTAATTTTTTTTAAAAATAATTTTATTTAATTTGAAAATAATATAATTTAATTTGAAAAGAATATAATTTATTATGAAAATAATTTAATTTAATTTGGTAATAATTTTATTTAATTTGAAATTAATATAATTTAATTTGAAAATAATATAATTTAATTTGAAAATAATTTATTTTAAATTAAAAATAATATAATTTAATTTGAATTTAATATAATTTAATTTTAAAATAATTTAATTTTATTTGGAAATAATATAATTTATTATAAAAATAATATAATTTAATTTGAAAATAAATTTATTTTATTTTAAAATAATATAATTTATTTTGAAAATAAATTAATTTAATTTGAAAATAATTTAATTTAATTTGTAAATATTATTATTTGAATTGAAAATAATTTTATTTAATTTTAAAATAATTTTATTTAATTGGAAAACATTTTAATTTAATTTGAAAATAATATACTTTAATTTGAAAATAATATAATTTATTTTGAAAATGATATAATTTAATTTGAAAACATTTTAATTTAATTTGAAAATAATTTAATTTAATTGGAAAACAAATTAATTTAATTTGAAAATAATTTAATTTAATTTGAAAATAATATAATTTAATTTGAAAATAATTTAATTTAATTTGAGAATAATTTAATTTAATTTTAAAATAATTTAATTTAATTTGAAAATAATTTAATTTGAAAATAATTTAATTTAATTTGAAAATAATATAATTTAATTTGAAAATAATTTAATTTAATTTGAAAATAATATAGTTTAATTTGACAATAATTTAATTTAATTTTAAAATAATTTAATTTAATTGGAAAACAATTTTATTTAATTTGAAAATAATATACTTTAATTTGAAAATAATATATGTTAATTTGAAAATAATTTAATTTAATTTGAAAATAATTCAACTTAATTTAAAAATAATTTAATTTATTTTAAAAATAATTTAATTTAATTTGAAAATAATTTTATTTAATTTTAAAATAATTTAATTTAATTGGAAAACAATTTAATTTAATTTGAAAATAATATACTTTAATTTGAAAATAATATAATTTAATTTGAAAATAATTTAATTTAATTTGAAAATAATTTAATTTAATTTGAAAATTATTTAATTTAATTTGAAAATAATTTAATTTAATTTGAAAATAATTTAATTTAATTTGAAAATAATATAATTTGATTTGACAATAATTTAATTTAATTTTAAAATAATTTAATTTAATTTGAAAACAATTTAATTTAATTTGAAAATAATATACTTTAATTTGAAAATAATATAATTTAATTTGAAAATAATTTAATTTAATTTGAAAATAATTTAACTTAATTTGAAAATAATTTAATTTAATTTGAAAATAATTTAATTTAATTTGAAAATGATTTAATTTATTTTGAAAATAATTTAATTTAATTTGAAAATAATTGAAATTAATTTGAAAATAATATAATTTAATTTGAAAATAATATAATTTAAATTGAAAATAATATAATTTATTTTAAAAATAATTTAATTTTATTTTAAAATAATATAATTTATTTTGTAAATAAATTAATTTAATTTGAAAATAATTTAATTTAAAAATAATTTAATTTGAAAATAATATAATTTAATTTGCAAATAATTTCATTTTATTTGAAAATAATAAAATTTAATTTGAAAATAATATTATTTGAAATGAAAATAATATAATTTAATTTGAAAATAATTTTATTTAATTTTAAAATAATTTAATTTAATTGGAAAACAATTTAATTTAATTTGAAAATAATATTCTTTAATTTGGAAATAATATAATTTAATTTGAAAATAATTTAATTTAATTTGAAAATAATTTAACTTAATTTGAAAATAATTTAATTTAATTTGAAAATAATTAAATTTAATTTGAAAATGATTTAATTTATTTTGAAAATAATTTAATTTAATTTGAAAATAATTGAAATTAATTTGAAAATAATATAATTTAATTTGAAAATAATATAATTTAAATTGAAAATAATATAATTTATTTTAAAAATAATTTTATTTTATTTTAAAATAATATAATTTATTTTGTAAATAAATTAATTTAATTTGAAAATAATTTAATTTAAAAATAATTTAATTTGAAAATAATATAATTTAATTTGCAAATAATTTCATTTTATTTGAAAATAATAAAATTTAATTTGAAAATAATATTATTTGAAATGAAAATAATATAATTTAATTTGAAAATAATTTTATTTAATTTTAAAATAATTTAATTTATTTGGAAAACAATTTAATTTAATTTGAAAATAATATTCTTTAATTTGGAAATAATATAATTTAATTTGTAAATAATTTAATTTAATTTGAAAATATAATTTAATTTGAAAATAATATAATTTAATTTGAAAATAATTTAGTTTAATTTGAAAATAATATAATTTAATTTAAAAATAATACAATTTAATTTGAAAAAAATTTAATTTAATTTGCAAATAATTTAATTGAATTTGAAAATAATTTAATTTAATTTGAAAATAATTTAATTTAATTTGAAAATAATTTAATTTATTTTGAAAATTATTTAATTTAATTTGAAAATAATTAAATTTAATTTGAAAATAATTTAATTTAATTTGAAAATAATTTAGTTTGAAAATAATTTAATTTAATTTGAAAATAATATAATTTAATTTGAAAATAATTAAATTTAATTTGAAAATAATATAATTTAATTTGACAATAATTTAATTTAATTATAAAATAATTTAATTTAATTGGAAAACAATTTAATTTATTTTGAAAATAATATGCTTTAATTTGAAAATAATATAATTTAATTTAAAAATAATATAATTTAATTTGAAAATAATTTAACTTAATTTGAAAATAATTTAATTTAATTTAAAAATAATTTAATTTAATTTGAAAATTATTTAATTTATTTTGAAAATAATTTAATTTAATTTGAAAATAATTGAAATTAATTTGAAAATAATATGATTTAATTTGAAAATTATATAATTTAAATTGAAAATTATATAATTGAATTTGAAAATAATTTAATTTTATTTTAAAATAATATAATTTTTTTTGTAAATAAATTAATTTAATTTGAAAATAATTTAATTTGAAAATAATATAATTTAATTTGCAAATAATTTCATTTAATTTGAAAATAATAAAATTTAATTTGAAAATAATATTATTTGAATTGAAAATAATTTAATTTAATTTGATAATAATTTTATTTAATTTTAAAATAATTTAATTTAATTGGAAAACAATTTAATTTAATTTGAAAATAATAAACTTTAATTTGAAAATAATATAATTTAATTTAAAAATAATTTAATTTAATTTGAAAATAATTTAATTTAATTTCAAAATAATTTAATTTAATTGGAAAACAATTTAATTTAATTTGAAAATAATATACTCTAATTTGAAAATAATATAATTTAATTTGAAAATAATTTAATTTAATTTGGAAATAATTTAATTTAATTTAAAAAAAAAATAATTTAATTTAATAATAATATAATTTATTTTGGAAATAATATAATTTAATTTGAAAACAATTTAATTTAATTTGAAAATAATTTAATTTGAAAATAACTTAATTTAATTTAAAATAATATAATTTTATTTAATTTGAAAATTATTTAATTTAATTTGAAAATAATTAAATTTAATTTGAAAATAATTTAATTTAATTGGAAAATAATTTAATTTAATTTGAAAATAATATAATTTAATTTGAATATAATTTAATTTAATTTGCAAATAATATGATTTAATTTGAAAATAATATAATTTAATTTGAAAATAATATAATTTAATTTGAAAATAATTTAATTTAATTTGAAAATAATTTAATTTAATTTGAAAATGATTTAATTTAATTTGAAAATAATTTAATTTAATTTGAAAATAATATAATTTAATTTGATAATAATATAATTTAATTTGAAAATAATTTAATTTAATTTGGAAATAATTTAATTTGGTTTGAAAATAAATTTAATTTAATTTAAAAATAATTTAATTTAATTTGAAAATAATATAATTTAATTTGAAAATATAATTTAATTTGAAAATAATATAATTTAATTTGAAAATAATTTAATTTAATTTGAAAATAATATAATTTAGTTTAAAAATAATATAATCTAATTTGAAAATAATATAATTTAATTTGAAAATAATTTAATATGAAACTAATATAATTTAATTTGAATATAAATTAATTTAATTTGAAAATAATATAATTTAATTTGAAAATAATTTAATTTAATTTGAAAATAATATAATTTAATTTGAAAATAATTTAATTTAATTTGAAAATAATATAATTTAGTTTCAAAATAATATAATCTAATTTGAAAATAATATAATTTAATTTGAAAATAATTTAATTTAATTTGAAAATAATATAATTTAAGTTGAATATAATTTAATTTAATTTGAAAATAATATAATTTTATTTGAAAATAATTTAATTTAATTTGAAAATAATTTAATTTAATTTGAAAATAATTTAATTTAGTTAGAAAATAAATTTAATTTAATTTGAAAATAATTTAATTTAATTTGAAAATAATATAATTTAATTTGAAAATATAATTTAATTTGAAAATAATATAATTTAATTTGAAAATAATTTAATTTAATTTGAAAATAATATAATTTAGTTTGAAAATAATATAATCTAATTTGAAAATAATATAATTTAATTTGAAAATAATTTAATTTAATATGAAAATAATATAATTTAATTTGAATATAAATTAATTTAATTTGAAAATAATATAATTTAATTTGAAAATAATTTAATTCAATTTGAAAATAATTTAATTTCATTTGAAAATAATTTAATTCAAAAATAATTTAATTTGAAAATAATTTAATTTAATTTAAAAATAATATAATTTCATATAAAAATAATTTAATTTAATTTGAAAATAATTTAATTTAATTTGAAAATAATATAATTTAATTTGAAAATAATTTAATTTAATTTGAAAATAATTAAATTTAATTTGAAACTAATTTTATTTAATTTGAAAATAATATAATTTAATTTGAAAATAATATAATTTAATTTGAAAATAATATAATTTAATTTGAAAATAATTTAATTTAATTTAAAAATAATATAATTTAGTTTGAAAATAATATAATCTAATTTGAAAATACTATAATTTAATTTGATAATAATATAATTTAATTTGAAAATAATTTAATTTAATTTGTAAATAATTTAATTTAGTTTGAAAATAAATTCAATTTAATTTGAAAATAATTTAATTTAATTTGAAAATAATATAATTTAATTTGAAAATATAATTTAATTTGAAAATAATATTATTTAATTTGAAAATAATTTAGTTTAATTTGAAAATAATATAATTTAATTTAAAAATAATATAATTTAATTTGAAAATAATTTAATTCAATTTGAAAATAATTTAATTTATTTTGAAAGTAATTTAATTTAATTTGAAAAAATTTAATTTAATTTGGAAATAATTTTATTTAATTTGAAAATAATATAATTTAATTTGAAAATAATATAATTTAAATTGAAAATAATATAATTTAATTTGAAAATAAATTAATTTAATATGAAAATAATTTAATTTAGTTTGAAAATAATTAAATTTAATTTGAAATTAATTAAATTTAATTTGAAAATAAATTAATTTAATTTGAAAATAATTTAATTTGAAAATAATTTAATTTAAATTGAAAATAATATAATTTAATTTTAAAATAATTTAATTTAATTTGAAAATAATATATTTTAATTTGACAATAATTTAATTTAATTTTAAAATAATTTAATTTAATTGGAAAACAATTTAATTTAATTTGAAAATAATATACTTTAATTTGAAAATATTATAATTTAATTTGAAAATAATTAAATTTAATTTGAAAATAATTTAATTTAATTTTAAAATAATTTAATTTAATTGGAAAACAATTTAATTTAATTTTAAAATAATATACTCTAATTTGAAAATAATATAATTTAATTTGATATATAAAATAATTTGATTTATTTTGAAAATAGCATAATTTAATTTGAAAACAATTTAATTTTATTTGAAAATAATTTAATTTAATTGGAAGACAAATTAATTTAATTTGAAAATAATTTAATTTAATTTGAAAAGAATATAATTTAATTTGAAAATAATTTTATTTAATTTGGAAATAATTTTATTTAATTTGAAAATAATTTAATTTAATTTGGAAATAATTTAATTTAAAAATAATTTAATTTGAAAATTATTTAATTTAATTTGGAAATAATTTAATTTAATTTGAAAATATTATATTTTAATTTGACAATAACTTAATTTAATTTTAAAATTATTTAATTTAATTGGAAAACAATTTAATTTAATTTGAAAATAATATACTTTAATTTGAAAATATTATAATTTAATTTGAAAATAATTAAATTTAATTTGAAAATAATTTAATTTAATTTTAAAATAATTTAATTTAATTGGAAAACAATTTAATTTAATTTTAAAATAATATACTCTAATTTGAAAATAATATAATTTAATTTGATATATAAAATAATTTGATTTATTTTGAAAATAGCATAATTTAATTTGAAAACAATTTAATTTTATTTGAAAATAATTTAATTTAATTGGAAGACAAATTAATTTAATTTGAAAATAATTTAATTTAATTTGAAAAGAATATAATTTAATTTGAAAATAATTTTATTTAATTTGGAAATAATTTTATTTAATTTGAAAATAATTTAATTTAATTTGAAAATAATTTAATTTAAAAATAATTTAATTTGAAAATTATTTAATTTAATTTGGAAATAATTTAATTTAATTTGAAAATAATAATTTAATAAAAAAAATATAATTTAATTTGAAAATAATATTATTTAATTTGAAAATAATTTAGTTTAATTTGAAAATAATATAATTTAATTTAAAAATAATATAATTTAATTTGAAAATAATTTAATTCAATTTGAAAATAATTTAATTTATTTTGAAAGTAATTTAATTTAATTTGAAAAAATTTAATTTAATTTGGAAATAATTTTATTTAATTTGAAAATAATATAATCTAATTTGAAAATAATATAATTAAAATTGAAAATAATATAATTTAATTTGAAAATAAATTAATTTAATATGAAAATAATTTAATTTAGTTTGAAAATAATTAAATTTAATTTGAAATTAATTAAATTTAATTTGAAAATAAATTAATTTAATTTGAAAATAATTTAATTTGAAAATAATTTAATTTAAATTGAAAATAATATAATTTAATTTTAAAATAATTTAATTTAATTTGAAAATAATATATTTTAATTTGACAATAATTTAATTTAATTTTAAAATAATTTAATTTAATTGGAAAACAATTTAATTTAATTTGAAAATAATATACTTTAATTTGAAAATATTATAATTTAATTTGAAAATAATTAAATTTAATTTGAAAATAATTTAATTTAATTTTAAAATAATTTAATTTAATTGGAAAACAATTTAATTTAATTTTAAAATAATATACTCTAATTTGAAAATAATATAATTTAATTTGATATATAAAATAATTTGATTTATTTTGAAAATAGCATAATTTAATTTGAAAACAATTTAATTTTATTTGAAAATAATTTAATTTAATTGGAAGACAAATTAATTTAATTTGAAAATAATTTAATTTAATTTGAAAAGAATATAATTTAATTTGAAAATAATTTTATTTAATTTGGAAATAATTTTATTTAATTTGAAAATAATTTAATTTAATTTGAAAATAATTTAATTTAAAAATAATTTAATTTGAAAATTATTTAATTTAATTTGGAAATAATTTAATTTAATTTGAAAATAATATATTTTAATTTGACAATAATTTAATTTAATTTTAAAATAATTTAATATATAATTTGTGTGAATATAATTTGATAATAATATTATTTTTTTTGAAAATAATTTAATTTAATTTGAAAATAATTCAATTTAATTTGAAAATAATTTAATTTATTTTGAAAGTGATTTAATTTAATTTGAAAAAATTGAATTTAATTTGTAAATAATTTTATTTAATTTGAAATTAATTTTATTTAATTTGAAAGTAATATAATTTAATATGAAAATAATATAATTTAAATTGAAAATAATATAATTTAATTTGAAAATAAATTAATTTAATATGAAAATAATTTAATTTAATTTGAAAATCATTTAATTTAATTTGAAAATAATTAAATTTAATTTGAAAATAATATAATTTAATTTGAAAATAATATAATTTAATTTGAAAATAATTTAATTTAATTTGAAAATAATTTAATTTAATTTTAAAATTATTTAATTTAATTTGAAAATAATTTAATTTAATTTGAAAATAATATAATTTAATTTGATAATAATATAATTTAATTTGAAAATAATTTAATTTAATTTGAAAATAATTTAATTTAATTTTAAAATTATTTAATTTAATTTGAAAATAATTTAATTTAATTTGAAAATAATATAATTCAATTTGATAATAATATAATTTAATTTGAAAATAATTTAATTTGAAAATAATATAATTTAATTTGATAATAATATAATTTAATTTGAAGATAATTTAATTTAATTTAAAAATAATTGAAGTTAGTTTGAAAATAAATTTAATTTAATTTGAAAATAATTTAATTTAATTTGAAAATATAATTTAATTTGAAAATAATATAATGTAATTTGAAAATAATTTAGTTTAATTTGAAAATAATATAATTTAATTTAAAAATAATACAATTTAATTTGAAAATAATTTAATTTAATTTGAAAATAATTTAATTGAATTTGAAAATAATTTAATTTAATTTGAAAATAATTTAATTTAATTTGAAAATAATTTAATTTATTTTGAAAGTAATTTAATTTAATTTGAAAAAATTGAATTTAATTTGAAAATAATTTTATTTAATTTGAAAATAATTTTATTTAATTTGAAAATAATATAATTTAATATGAAAATAATATAATTTAAATTGAAAATAATATAATTTAATTTGAAAATAAATTAATTTAATATTAAAATAATTTAATTTAATTTGAAAATAATTTAATTTGAAAATAATTAAATTTAATTTAAAAATAATTTATTTTAATTTGAAAATAATTTAATTTGAAAATAATTTAATTTAATTTGAAAATAATATAATTTAATTTGAAAATATAATTTAATTTGAAAATAATATAATTTAATTTGAAAATAATTTAATTTAATTTGAAAATAATATAATTTAGTTTGAAAATAATATAATCTAATTTGAAAATAATATAATTTAATTTGAAAATAATTTAATTTAATTTGAAAATAATATAATTTAATTTGAATATAATTTAATTTAATTTGAAAATAATATAATTTAATTTGAAAATAATTTAATTTAATTTGAAAATAATTTAATTTCATTTGAAAATAATTTAATTTAAAAATAATTTAATTTGAAAATAATATAATTTAATTTGAATATAATTTAATTTAATTTGAAAATAATATAATTTAATTTGAAAATAATTTAATTTAATTTGAAAATAATTAAATTTAATTTGAAACTAATTTTATTTAATTTGAAAATAATATAATTTAATTTGAAAATAATATAATTAAATTTGATAATAATTTAATTTAATTTGAAAAAAATATAATATAATTTGAAAATAATTTAATTTCATTTGAAAATATTTTAATTTAAAAATAATTTAATTTGAAAATAATATAATTTAATTTGAATATAATTTAATTTAATTTGAAAATAATATAATTTAATTTGAAAATAATTTAATTTAATTTTAAAATAATTAAATTTAATTTTAAAATAATTAAATTTAATTTGAAACTAATTTTATTTAATTTGAAAATAATATAATTTAATTTGAAAATAATATAATTTAATTTGAAAATAATTTAATTTAATTTGAAAAAAATATAATTTAGTTTGAAAATTATATAATCTAATTTGAAAATAATATAATTTAATTTGAAAATAATTTAATTTAATTTGAAAAAATTTAATTTAATTTGGAAATAATTTTATTTAATTTGAAAATAATATAATTTAATTTGAAAATAATATGATTTAAATTGAAAATAATATAATTTAATTTGAAAATAAATTAATTTAATATGAAAATAATTTAATTTAATTTGAAAATAATTAAATTTAATTTGAAAATAATTAAATTTTATTTGAAAATGAATTAATTTAATTTGAAAATAATTTAATTTAAATTAAAAATAATATAATTTAATTTGAAAATAATTTAATTTAATTTGAAAATAATATAATTTAATTTGACAATAATTTAATTTAATTTTAAAATAATTTAATTTAATTGGAAAACAATTTAATTTAATTTGAAAATAATGTACTTTAGTTTGAAAATAATATAATTTAATTTGAAAATAATTTAATTTAATTTGAAAATAATTTAATTTAATTTTAAAATAATTTAATTTAATTGGAAAACAATTTAATTTAATTTTAAAATAATATACTCTAATTTGAAAATAATATAATTTAATTTGAAAATAATTTGATTTAATTTGAAAATAATTTAATTTAATTTGAAAAAAAATTATTTTAATTTGATAATAATAAAATTTATTTTGAAAATAGCATAATTTAATTTGAAAACAATTTAATTTTATTTGAAAATAATTTAATTTAATTGGAAGACAAATTAATTTAATTTGAAAATAATTTAATTTAATTTGAAAAGAATATAATTTAATTTGAAAATAATTTTATTTAATTTGGAAATAATTTTATTTAATTTGAAAATAATTTAATTTAATTTGAAAATAATTTAATTTAAAAATAATTTAATTTGAAAATTATTTAATTTAATTTGGAAATAATTTAATTTAATTTGAAAATAATATTATATAATTTGATAATAATATTATTTAATTTGAAAATAATTTAATTTAAATTGAAAATAATTCAATTTAATTTGAGAATAATTTAATTTATTTTGAAAGTGATTTAATTTAATTTGAAAAAATTGAATTTAATTTGTAAATAATTTTATTTAATTTGAAATTAATTTTATTTAATTTGAAAGTAATATAATTTAATATAAAAATAATATAATTTAAATTGAAAATAATATAATTTAATTTGAAAATAAATTAATTTAATATGAAAATAATTTAATTTAATTTGAAAATCATTTAATTTAATTTGAAAATAATTAAATTTAATTTGAAAATAATTTAATTTAATTTGAAAATAATTTAATTTGAAAATAATTTAATTTAATTTGAAAATAATTTAGTTTAATTTGAAAATAATATAATTTAATTTAAAAATAATACAATTTAATTTGAAAATAATTTAATTTAATTTGAAAATAATTTAATTGAATTTGAAAATAATTTAATTTAATTTGAAACTAATTTAATTTAATTTAAAAATAATATAATTTAATTTGAAAATAATTTTATTTAATTTGAAAATAATTTAATTTAATTTGAAAATAATTTAATTTGAAAATAATTTAATTTAATTTGAAAATAATATAATTTAATTTGAAAATAATTTAATTTAATTTGAAAATAATATAATTTAATTTGACAATAATTTAATTTAATTTTAAAATAATTTAATTTAATTGGAAAACACTTTTATTTAATTTGAAAATAATACACTTTAATTTGAACATAATTTAATTTAATTTGAAAATAATATAATTTAATTTGACAGTAATTTAATTTAATTTTAAAATAATTTAATTTAATTGGAAAACAATTTAATTTATTTTGAAAATAATATACTTTAATTTGAAAATAATATAATTTAATTTAAAAATAATATAATTTAATTTGAAAATAATTTAACTTAATTTGAAAATATAATTTAATTTGAAAATAATATAATTTAATTTGAAAATAATTTAGTTTAATTTGAAAATAATATAATTTAATTTAAAAATAATACAATTTAATTTGAAAATAATTTAATTTAATTTGAAAATAATTTAATTGAATTTGAAAATAATTTAATTTAATTTGAAACTAATTTAATTTAATTTGAAAATAATATAATTTAATTTGAAAATAATTTTATTTAATTTGAAAATAATTTTATTTAATTTGAAACTAATTTTATATAATTTGAAAATAATATAATTTAATTTGAAAATAATATAATTTAATTTGAAAATAATTTAATTTGAAAATAATTTAATTTAATTTGAAAATAATATAATTTAATTTGAAAATATAATTTAATTTGAAAATAATATAATTTAATTTGAAAATAATTTAATTTAATTTGAAAATAATATAATTTAGTTTGAAAATAATATAGTCTAATTTGAAAATAATATAATTTAATTTGAAAATAATTTAATTTAATTTGAAAATAATATAATTTAATTTGAATATAATTTAATTTAATTTGAAAATAATATAATTTAATTTGAAAATAATTTAATTTAATTTGAAAATAATTTAATTTCATTTGAAAATAATTTAATTTAAAAATAATTTAATTTGAAAATAATATAATTTAATTTGAATATAATTTAATTTAATTTGAAAATAATATAATTTAATTTGAAAATAATTTAATTTAATTTGAAAATAATTAAATTTAATTTGAAACTAATTTTATTTAATTTGAAAATAATATAATTTAATTTGAAAATAATATAATTAAATTTGATAATAATTTAATTTAATTTGAAAAAAATATAATATAATTTGAAAATAATTTAATTTAATTTGAAAATAATTTAATTTCATTTGAAAATAATTTAATTTAAAAATAATTTAATTTGAAAATAATATAATTTAATTTGAATATAATTTAATTTAATTTGAAAATAATATAATTTAATTTGAAAATAATTTAATTTAATTTTAAAATAATTAAATTTAATTTGAAACTAATTTTATTTAATTTGAAAATAATATAATTTAATTTGAAAATAATATAATTTAATTTGAAAATAATTTAATTTAATTTGAAAAAAATATAATTTAGTTTGAAAATTATATAATCTAATTTGAAAATAATATAATTTAATTTGAAAATAATTTAATTTAATTTGAAAAAATTTAATTTAATTTGGAAATAATTTTATTTAATTTGAAAATAATATAATTTAATTTGAAAATAATATAATTTAAATTGAATATAATTGAATTGAATATAATTTAATTTGAAAATAAATTAATTTAATATGAAAATAATTTAATTTAATTTGAAAATAATTAAATTTAATATGAAAATAATTAAATTTTATTTGAAAATGAATTAATTTAATTTGAAAATAATTTAATTTAAATTAAAAATAATATAATTTAATTTGAAAATAATTTAATTTAATTTGAAAATAATATAATTTAATTTGACAATAATTTAATTTAATTTTAAAATAATTTAATTTAATTGGAAAACAATTTAATTTAATTTGAAAATAATGTACTTTAGTTTGAAAATAATATAATTTAATTTGAAAATAATTTAATTTAATTTGAAAATAATTTAATTTAATTTTAAAATAATTTAATTTAATTGGAAAACAATTTAATTTAATTTTAAAATAATATACTCTAATTTGAAAATAATATAATTTAATTTGAAAAAAATTTGATTTAATTTGAAAATAATTTAATTTAATTTGAAAAAAAATTATTTTAATTTGATAATAATATAATTTATTTTGAAAATAGCATAATTTAATTTGAAAACAATTTAATTTTATTTGAAAATAATTTAATTTAATTGGAAGACAAATTAATTTAATTTGAAAATAATTTAATTTAATTTGAAAAGAATATAATTTAATTTGAAAATAATTTTATTTAATTTGGAAATAATTTTATTTAATTTGGAAATAATTTAATTTAATTTGAAAATAATTTAATTTAAAAATAATTTAATTTGAAAATTATTTAATTTAATTTGGAAATAATTTAATTTAATTTGAAAATAATATTATATAATTTGATAATAATATTATTTAATTTGAAAATAATTTAATTTAAATTGAAAATAATTCAATTTAATTTGAGAATAATTTAATTTATTTTGAAAGTGATTTAATTTAATTTGAAAAAATTGAATTTAATTTGTAAATAATTTTATTTAATTTGAAATTAATTTTATTTAATTTGAAAGTAATATAATTTAATATAAAAATAATATAATTTAAATTGAAAATAATATAATTTAATTTGAAAATAAATTAATTTAATATGAAAATAATTTAATTTAATTTGAAAATCATTTAATTTAATTTGAAAATAATTAAATTTAATTTGAAAATAATTTAATTTAATTTGAAAATAATTTAATTTGAAAATAATTTAATTTAATTTGAAAATAATTTAGTTTAATTTGAAAATAATATAATTTAATTTAAAAATAATACAATTTAATTTGAAAATAATTTAATTTAATTTGAAAATAATTTAATTGAATTTGAAAATAATTTAATTTAATTTGAAACTAATTTAATTTAATTTGAAAATAATATAATTTAATTTGCAAATAATTTTATTTAATTTGAAAATAATTTAATTTAATTTGAAAATAATTTAATTTGAAAATAATTTAATTTAATTTGAAAATAATATAATTTAATTTGAAAATAATTTAATTTAATTTGAAAATAATATAATTTAATTTGACAATAATTTAATTTAATTTTAAAATAATTTAATTTAATTGGAAAACACTTTTATTTAATTTGAAAATAATATACTTTAATTTGAACATAATTTAATTTAATTTGAAAATAATATAATTTAATTTGACAGTAATTTAATTTAATTTTAAAATAATTTAATTTAATTGGAAAACAATTTAATTTATTTTGAAAATAATATACTTTAATTTGAAAATAATATAATTTAATTTAAAAATAATATAATTTAATTTGAAAATAATTTAACTTAATTTGAAAATATAATTTAATTTGAAAATAATATAATTTAATTTGAAAATAATTTAGTTTAATTTGAAAATAATATAATTTAATTTAAAAATAATACAATTTAATTTGAAAATAATTTAATTTAATTTGAAAATAATTTAATTGAATTTGAAAATAATTTAATTTAATTTGAAACTAATTTAATTTAATTTGAAAATAATATAATTTAATTTGAAAATAATTTTATTTAATTTGAAAATAATTTTATTTAATTTGAAACTAATTTTATATAATTTGAAAATAATATAATTTAATTTGAAAATAATATAATTTAATTTGAAAATAATTTAATTTAATTTGAAAATAATTTAATTTAATTTGAAAATTATTTAATTTAATTTGGAAATAATTTAATTTAATTTGAAAATAATATAATTTAATTTGATAATAATATAATTTAATTTGAAAATAATTTAATTTAATTTGAAAATAATTTAATTTGAAAATAATTTAATTTAATTTGAAAATAATTTAATTTAATTTGAAAATAATATAATTTAATTTGATAATAATATAATTTAATTTGAAAATAATTTAATTTAATTTGAAAATAATATAATTTAATTTGATAATAATATAATTTAATTTGAAGATAATTTAATTTAATTTAAAAATAATTTAATTTAGTTTGAAAATAAATTTAATTTAATTTGAAAATAATTTAATTTAATTTGAAAATATAATTTAATTTGAAAATAATACAATTTAATTTGAAAATAATTTAATTTAGATTAGATTAGATTAGATTCCCGACTTCCTCTAAGGGTTTGGCGCACGTCAACCTTAAGGCTTATTGTGCTGTCGGTTGATATCAAACTTGCAGTCCGACGTCTGTGTCACTGACTAGTTTCCTTAGTTTTCCTACAAGTTTGGGTTCCCATGTGGTTTGTTGGTTCCAGTCGAGCTGGTGTCGCATTCGTTCTAGGGCAGGGCATTCGAAGAGTACGTGGTTTGCTGTTTCATCTTCCTCTCCGCAGAGTCTACATAAAGGTTCGTCTCGGTAGATTTTTACTTTATGCATGAATTCTCTAAATCCGCCAGTGCCTGTTAGTAAACTAACTATCTGCTTCGTGTGAGCTTTGTTTAGTTTTAACAGGTCCTTTGCTATATTGGGATTAGGTGAGTCTATTAGCTTCCTGCAATGGGTTGCTTTATCATAGGAGTTCCATCTGAGTTTGTGTTTATTTTTCATCCAATCATTGATGGATGCTCTGGCGCAGGCTTTTTCTATACCTATGCTCGGTTCGGGACCAACTAGTTTCTTGCGGGCACCTTGTTTTGCTAGGTCGTCTGCATGTTCGTTTCCCTCTATACCACTATGCCCGCGAACCCAGATGATTTTTACTGTGTTCTGTTGGCCAAGTGTATGTAGTATTTCTATGCATTCTTTTATGGTTCTTGATTTTGTACTGCAGGCCTCTAGTGCTTTTAGCGCTGCTTGACTATCAGATATAAAATAAATGTTTCTGTTCCGATATTTTTGTCTGTGGCATTCAGTAGCACCCAATAGTAATGCGTGTACTTCTGCTTGGAATATCGTGCAGTGTTCGCCTAGGCTGGCTGATTCCCTAATTTTGGGATTTTTGCTGTACAGGCCCGATCCGGCCCTTCCTTCAAACATTGAACCATCCGTGTAAAAGATTATGCTCTTGTTCGTAGGGGTGGGAAGCTGGTCCGGTTTCCAGCTTGGATCTATGTGTACGGTGAATGATTTTTCGAAATGGAATGACTTGTTGGTACTGTCGGTTCTCATTTCCATCAACGGTATTCTGACTGCCATCATGATTTTCGTATGCCCGATCCTACTGGCTGCGATCCATTGACCCGCGCATTGTAGTCGGTATGCCGCCATTCTTGCTTCTCCTTTTAGAAAGATGTCTAATGGCGGTGTATCTAGTATCACGTCTAATGCTAATCCAGAGGTAGTTCTAAAGGCTCCTGTGGTGCATAGATTCGCTAGATGTTGTATCCTGCTTAATTTTGCAACAGCAGTTGATTGTTGTAGTTTAGGCCACCAGGTTACTATGCTGTAGGTTAGTATTGGTCGAACTATAGTTTTGTATAGCCAGTGAGTCAGTTCCGGTTTGAGACCCCATGTGCTACCTATGGCTCGTTTACTTATCATCAGCGTTTGTTTGCATCTGGAGATTGTCTTGTTCATGTGGGTATTCCATGTTAGTTTGGAATCTAGTGTAAGTCCTAGGTATTTGACTTCGTTGCTCCATTGAACAGGTTTCCCAAATATTGAGATATTGGTTTGGTTTGTGATTTTCTTCCTATTTGTGAAAGGGATCAGGGTGGCTTTCGCAGGGTTGATTCTTAGGTCTCCTGTCGAACACCAGGTCTCTGTAATATTCAAGGCTGCCTTCATGATTTCTTCAACCGTTCTTTGGTGTTTACCTTGAATCAGTATGACGATATCATCGGCATATCCTTGAGTGAAGAACCCTCTTTTGTTAAGGGTGATTAGTAGCTCGTCGACTGTTAGGCACCACAAAAGTGGTGACAGTACGCCGCCTTGGGGGCAACCTCTTGTCGTTGACATGGTTATCTCTTCTTCCAGTAGTTTAACTTTTACAGTTCTGCTGTTAAGCATCGACATGGTCCATCTGGTCGTAGTGTTATCTACGTGGTGATTGACCATTGCGTTTTCTATTGAGATGTAAGATGTGTTATCGAAGGCTCCTTCTATATCTAAGAAAGCACCTAGGGCAACTTCTTTGTTCTCCAAAGTTTTCTCAATTTTACTTACTAACTGGTGTAACGCTGTTTCGCATGACTTTCCTGTTTGGTAAGCGTGTTGGTATGTATGAAGCGGAGATCTAATCAGCGCTTCTTCTCTCCAATGTCTGTCTATCAGTCTTTCCAAGGTTTTTAGAAAGAATGATGTCAGGCTGATTGGTCTATAGGATTTAGCTTCGGCATAGCTAGATTTGCCTGGTTTTGGGATAAATACCACTCTTGTCTCTCTCCAGGTTAATGGAACATGTCCTAGTGCTAGACTTGCTCTAAATAGGTCCTTAAGAGGGTGGAGTATGATATTCATGCCTTTCTGAAGCATTATTGGATATATGCTATCTGTTCCAGGAGATTTGTAGGGGCTGAAGAGTTTGATTGCCCATTTAATTCTCTCTGTTGTGATAATTCTTTTTGCCACATTCCAGTCATCTCTGGTTGCCGTATGGCTTGAGTGGAAAGGAGTGTGGTTTTCAGCAGCCCCTGGAAAATGCGTGCCTACAAGATGTAGCAGTGTTTCCCGTTCATTTGCTGTGAAGTTCCCGTCTGCTTTTTTGAGGGTGCCGACGGGATTCGAAGCTTGCTTTGAGAGAATTTTATGGAGCCTCGCTGTGGAATGCGTCGTCTCTATCTCTTGGCAATATTTTTTCCAAGCTTCTGTTTTGGCAGTCTTGATTTTGTTACTATAGTCTGTGAGGGCTCTGTGATAGCTGTCCCAGACTTTGGTTCTTTTAGATCTGTTGAAAAGGCTTCTGACTTCTCGCCTGGTCTTTTCGAGATCCTTGTTCCACCATTGTGGTTGTTTTTTACCTCTTTGCTCACTTGGCTTTGATTGAGGACAGCAGCTTTTATAAGAGTCAACCATTGCCTCTTTTAGCTTGTGGGCATTTGTATCTAGATCTTTTACCTGAGAAGATCTGAATCGAACATGCTCTATCTTTTTATGTAGTTCTTGTTCGTATTTAGCCCAGTCCGTCTTTCTCGGGTTGTAATAGGGTTCAGATATTACTTCCTTTTGAGACAGTTCAAAGCTAATGTATTTATGGTCGGAAAGCGATGGTTCGTTCAGGACTTGCCATCGTTTGACTGACCGCGATATTGCCATTGTCGTGGCAGTTATATCAATTACCTCTTTTCTTATAGCGTTTTCAAAGGTGGGAGAGTTACCTTCATTAACAACTATTAGATTGTTAGTAATAATGTATTCAAAAAGAGACTCACCTCTTGGATTGCAGTTGGTGCTTCCCCATGTGGTGTGGTGGGAGTTCGCATCGCAGCAGAGGATCAGCTCTAGATTTTCCTGTTGAGCGGAACTTACTAGGTCTGCCGTTTCTTTGCTGGGCGGAAGATCAATGGAGTCGTAGGGTAGGTAGACTGAGCTAAGAATTGCTCTGTTCTCTCTTTCCCTCGTGCTCCATTGTATTTTTACGGTTGTAATATCTCTAGAACAGAATTCCATTAGAGGAAGAAATTTCAAATTTTTCCTCACTAGAATGCAAGTTCTGGGATTCTGATCATTATATATCAGCTTACCTTTAGCATCGCCTAAGCCACAGATTCGCCCCTTGACAATATAGGGCTCTTGGATCATTGCTAAATCGATGTCATCAGCTAGCAGCTTTCTGCAGACGGCTGCAGTGGCCGCTTTGCTGTGGTGTAGGTTAATTTGAACTACTTGAAGGTTCGTCTTTACTAAGCCTGGAGCGGATAGTAAACGTCACCTTGTTGAGCCCGATGTGCGCTACGCAGCCAATCTCTTGAAGAGCTTTCTTTGCTTCTTCATCGATCATGGCTGCGAACGTTCTACCTCCCCCTTCGTTGCTTTTGACGTGGAGGATGTGCCAGTACTCGGTTCTTAGGTCGACCTTTCTTTTGTTCTGCTTTTGCAGGAACTTTAGGATCGCCTCCGGCTTTTGTTTGTCGTACCACTGGGGTACGTTGAACACCACTCGTGCTGAGTTGACTACCTTTGTCCTCTCTTTCACTACTAGTTTTGCGTCTTCCCACGGGAGCAGCTTAGGAACGTGTTCTGTCAGCCAAAGCTGGGTGAACTCGTCCTTGCACGCTACCACGTAGGTTCCAGCTTCATAGTAGTGACTAGTAAAGTGGGGCAAGTTCTCGCTGTCTATATTAAATATAGTTTCTATGAGAGAATCTCTGACTAGGTCGCCTTGCTCTTTGGTCAGTTTTCCTACAGGGTAGTCAGGTAGGTAAATGGCCATTTTGACAGTGGCCGCAGCCTCTGCGAAATCGAGGTTTCTGGAGGTACTAGCCACTGCCTTCGATGACCTATCTGCCGTTCTTTGACGCTTGTTTTCAGTCGCCGGAGAAGGAGTAGCATCTGAGCGCTGTCTCTTCTTAAGTTGGCTTTGATGTGGGCCTACTGAGACTGTGGTTTTCTTAACCTGGTCAGAGTCGGCATGCTTTTTGGCTAAGTGCTTCTTTCTTTTGAAGTTTGGGTCATATTTGACTCCTTTAGCCTCGCAGAGCTTTTTGTTGTGCTCTCTGCGTTCTTTCGCATTCAGCTTTACTCTCTTCAGGGACATGTTGCCGATCTTCGTCGTCATGTCCTCTTCGGAGTATTTGCTGCTTCCTTGGCTTTCCTTGGCAGTAGACTGTCCTTGACTTGAAGTCTGGACTGTCAGCTGCTCGGACGTGCCAGGTGCTGGTTTTAGGGTCTCGGCCGTCTTCGTCTGAGCGTCAACGGTCGGTTGAGGGGAAGACTCCGTCATGGCAGTGTCTTCACCCTGTGATTTTGTTTTTGTTTTAGATTCCATACGATATTGGTTTTCTGTAAACAATAAAAGGGTTTGGCTAATTACTGCTGGAGGTCGCCTGGTATCCAGTAGGCTCCGTTATGACGCATTATTGGCCCCTGCGCCTACACCTGCTAGTGCACTGATAAGCACGGGTCGCTTAACACCTTCGTTTTGGGGACAGGTAGAAGTTGGAATAGATAGGATAGATTTTTGCTCTCTGACTCTCAATATCAAAGTATTGATAGCTTCGAGAGCTTGAAGGACCAAGAGTTAGCCAAGGTAGGCTGATAGTTCAAAGAGTGAAAGTGATTCTATTGAAGGGAGACTGTTCACTGCTAAAGGATGTGAATAGTCCCAGAGCGATTAGCAATTGACCTTCGTCTCGCATCCCCTTGGCGCCCATCCATTGATTTTTAACGGATGGACACCCCGGGGAGTCTCATTGACTGTTGGCCAACTGGGCCCCCACACCACGTCAAGGTTCACTCCCGCGTGGTGGTAATTTAATTTAATTTGAAAATAATTTAATTGAATTTGAAAGTAATTTAATTTAATTAGAAAACAATTTAATTTAATTTTAAAATAATATAATTTAATTTGAAAATATAATTTAATTTGAAAATAATATAATTTAATTTGAAAATAATTTAATTTAATTTGAAAATAATATAATTTAGTTTGAAAATAATATAATCTAATTTGAAAATAATATAATTTAATTTGAAAATAATTTAATTTAATTTGAAAATAATATAATTTAAGTTGAATATAATTTAATTTAATTTGAAAATAATATAATTTTATTTGAAAATAATTTAATTTAATTTGAAAATAATTTAATTTAATTTGAAAATAATTTAATTTAATTTGAAAATAATTTAATTTCATTTGAAAATAATTTAATTTAAAAATAATTTAATTTGAAAATAATTTAATTTAATTTAAAAATAATATAATTTCATATAAAAATAATTTAATTTAATTTGAAAATAATTTAATTTAATTTGAAAATATAATTTAATTTGAAAATAATATAATTTTATTTGAAAATAATTTAATTTAATTTGAAAATAATATAATTTAATTTGAAAATAATTTAATTTAATTTGAAAATAATATAATTTAAGTTGAATATAATTTAATTTAATTTGAAAATAATATAATTTTATTTGAAAATAATTTAATTTTATTTGAAAATAATTTAATTTAATTTGAAAATAATTTAATTTAATTTGAAAATAATTTAATTTAGTTAGAAAATAAATTTAATTTAATTTGAAAATATTTTAATTTAATTTGAAAATAATATAATTTAATTTGAAAATATAATTTAATTTGAAAATAATATAATTTAATTTGAAAATAATTTAATTTAATTTGAAAATAATATAATTTAGTTTGAAAAATAATATAATCTAATTTGAAAATAATATAATTTAATTTGAAAATAATTTAATTTAATATGAAAATAATATAATTTAATTTGAATATAAATTAATTTAATTTGAAAATAATATAATTTAATTTGAAAATAATTTAATTTAATTTGAAAATAATTTAATTTCATTTGAAAATAATTTAATTTAAAAATAATTTAATTTGAAAATAATTTAATTTAATTTAAAAATAATATAATTTCATATAAAAATAATTTAATTTAATTTGAAAATAATTTAATTTAATTTGAAAATAATATAATTTAATTTGAAAATAATTTAATTTAATTTGAAAATAATTAAATTTAATTTGAAACTAATTTTATTTAATTTGAAAATAATATAATTTAATTTGAAAATAATATAATTTAATTTGAAAATAATATAATTTAATTTGAAAATAATTTAATTTAATTTGAAAATAATATAATTTAGTTTGAAAATAATATAATCTAATTTGAAAATAATATAATTTAATTTGATAATAATATAATTCAATTTGAAAATAATTTAATTTAATTTGTAAATAATTTAATTTAGTTTGAAAATAAATTCAATTAAATTTGAAAATAATTTAATTTAATTTGAAAATAATATATTTTAATTTGAAAATATAATTTAATTTGAAAATAATATAATTTAATTTGAAAATAATTTAGTTTAATTTGAAAATAATATAATTTAATTTAAAAATAATATAATTTAATTTGAAAAAAATTTAATTCAATTTGAAAATAATTTAAGTTAATTTAAAAATAATTTAATTTAATTTGAAAATAATTTAATTTAATTTGAAAATAATTTAATTTATTTTGAAAGTAATTTAATTTAATTTGAAAATAATATAATTTAAATTGAAAATAATATAATTTAATTTGAAAATAAATTAATTTAATATGAAAATAATTTAATTTAGTTTGAAAATAATTAAATTTAATTTGAAATTAATTAAATTTAATTTGAAAATAAATTAATTTAATTTGAAAATAATTTAATTTGAAAATAATTTAATTTAAATTAAAAATAATATAATTTAATTTGAAAATAATTTAATTTAATTTGAAAATAATATAATTTATTTTGACAATAATTTAATTTAATTTTAAAATAATTTAATTTAATTGGAAAACAATTTAATTTAATTTGAAAATAATATACTTTAATTTGAAAATATTATAATTTAATTTAAAAATAATTTAATTTAATTTGAAAATAATTTAATTTAGTTTTAAAATAATTTAATTTAATTGGAAAACAATTTTATTTAATTTTAAAATAATACTCTAATTTGAAAATAATATAATTTAATTTGAAAATAATTTGATTTAATTTGAAAATAATTTAATTTAATTTAAAAAAAAATTATTTTAATTTGATAATAATATAATTTATTTTGAAAATAGCATAATTTAATTTGAAAGCAATTTAATTTTATTTGAAAATAATTTAATTTAATTGGAAAACAAATTAATTTAATTTGAAAATAATATACTTTAATTTGAAAATATTATAATTTAATTTGAAAATAATTTAATTTAATTTGAAAATAATTTAATTTAGTTTGAAAATAAATTAATTTAATTTGAAAATAATATAATTTAATTTGACAATAATTTAATTTAATTTTAAAATAATTTAATTTAATTGGAAAACAATTTTATTTAATTTGAAAATAATGTACTTTAATTTGAACATAATTTAATTTAATTTGAAAATAATATAATTTAATTTGACAGTAATTTAATTTAATTTTAAAATAATTTAATTTAATTGGAAAACAATTTAATTTATTTTGAAATTAATATTCTTTAATTTGAAAATAATATAATTTAATTTAAAAATAATATAATTTAATTTGAAAATAATTTAACTTAATTTGAAAATATAATTTAATTTAAAAATAATACAATTTAATTTGAAAATAATTTAATTTAATTTGAAAATGATTTAATTGAATTTGAAAATAATTTAATTTAATTTGAAACTAATTTAATTTAATTTGAAAATAATATAATTTAATTTGAAAATAATTTTATTTAATTTGAAAATAATTTTATTTAATTTGAAACTAATTTTATATAATTTGAAAATAATATAATTTAATTTGAAAATAATATTATTTAATTTGAAAATAATTTAATTTAATTTGAAAATAATTTAATTTAATTTTAAAATTATTTAATTTAATTTGAAAATAATTTAATTTAATTTGAAAATAATATAATTTAATTTGATAATAATATAATTTAATTTGAAAATAATTTAATTTAATTTGAAAATAATTTAATTTAATTTGAAAATAATTTAATTTAATTTGAAAATAACATAATTTAATTTGATAATAATATAATTTAATTTGAAAATAATTTAATTTAATTTGAAAATAATATAATTTAATTTGATAATAATATAATTTAATTTGAAGATAATTTAATTTAATTTAAAAATAATTTAAGTTAGTTTGAAAATAAATTTAATTTAATTTGAAAATAATTTAATTTAATTTGAAAATATAATTTAATTTGAAAATAATATAATTTAATTTGAAAATAATTTAGTTTAATTTGAAAATAATATAATTTAATTTAAAAATAATACAATTTAATTTGAAAATAATTTAATTTAATTTGAAAATAATTTAATTGAATTTGAAAATAATTTAATTTAATTTTAAAATAATTTAATTTAATTTGAAAATAATTTAATTTATTTTGAAAGTAATTTAATTTAATTTGAAAAAATTGAATTTAATTTGAAAATAATTTTATTTAATTTGAAAATAATTTTATTTAATTTGAAAATAATATAATTTAATATGAAAAAAATATAATTTAAATTGAAAATAATATAATTTAATTTGAAAATAAATTAATTTAATATTAAAATAATTTAATTTAATTTGAAAATAAGTTAATTTAATTTGAAAATAATTAAATTTAATTTAAAAATAATTTAATTTAATTTGAAAATAATTTAATTTGAAAATAATTTAATTTAATTTGAAAATAATATAATTTAATTTGAAAATATTATTTAATTTGAAAATAATATAATTTAATTTGAAAATAATTTAATTTAATTTGAAAATAATATAATTTAGTTTGAAAATAATATAATCTAATTTGAAAATAATAAAATTTAATTTGAAAATAATTTTATTTAATTTGAAAATAATATAATTTAATTTGAATATAATTTAATTTAATTTGAAAATAATATAATTTAGTTTGAAAATAATTTAATTTAATTTGAAAATAATTTAATTTCATTTGAAAATAATTTAATTTAAAAAAAATTTAATTTGAAAATAATATAATTTAATTTGAATATAATTTAATTTAATTTGAAAATAATATAATTTAATTTGAAAATAATTTAATTTAATTTGAAAATAATTAAATTTGAAACTAATTTTATTTAATTTGAAAATAATATAATTTAATTTGAAAATAATATAATTTAATTTGATAATAACATAATTTAATTTGAAAATAATTTAATTTAATTTGAAAAAAATATAATTTAGTTTGAAAATAATATAATCTAATTTGAAAATAATATAATTTAATTTGAAAATAATTTAATTTAATTTGAAAATAATTTAATTTAATTTGAAAAAATTTAATTTAATTTGGAAATAATTTTATTTAATTTGAAAATAATATAATTTAATTTGAAAATAATATAATTTAAATTGAAAATAATATAATTTAATTTGAAAATAAATTAATTTAATATGAAAATAATTTAATTTAATTTGAAAATAATTAAATTTAATTTGAAAATAATTAAATTTTATTTGAAAATGAATTAATTTAATTTGAAAATAATTTAATTTAAATTAAAAATAATATAATTTAATTTGAAAATAATTTAATTTAATTTGAAAATAATATAATTTAATTTGACAATAATTTAATTTAATTTTAAAATAATTTAATTTAATTGGAAAACAATTTAATTTAATTTGAAAATAATATACTTTAGTTTGAAAATAATATAATTTAATTTGAAAATAATTTAATTTAATTTGAAAATAATTTAATTTAATTTTAAAATAATTTAATTTAATTGGAAAACTATTTAATTTAATTTTAAAATAATATACTCTAATTTGAAAATAATATAATTTAATTTGAAAATAATTTGATTTAATTTGAAAATAATTTAATTTAATTTGAAAAAAAATTATTTTAATGTGATAATAATATAATTTATTTTGAAAATAGCATAATTTAATTTGAAAACAATTTAATTTTATTTGAAAATAATTTAATTTAATTGGAAAACAAATTAATTTAATTTGAAAATAATTTAATTTAATTTGAAAAGAATATAATTTAATTTGAAAATAATTTTATTTAATTTGAAAATAATTTTATTTAATTTGAAAATAATTTAATTTAATTTGAAAATAATTTAATTTAAAAATAATTTAATTTGAAAATTATTTAATTTAATTTGGAAATAATTTAATTTAATTTGAAAATAATATTACATAATTTGATAATAATATTATTTAATTTGAAAATAATTTAATTTAATTTGAAAATAATTCAATTTAATTTGAAAATAATTTAATTTATTTTGAAAGTAATTTAATTTAATTTGAAAAAATTGAATTTAATTTGTAAATAATTTTATTTAATTTGAAATTAATTTTATTTAATTTGAAAGTAATATAATTTAATATAAAAATAATATAATTTAAATTGAAAATAATATAATTTAATTTGAAAATAAATTAATTTAATATGAAAATAATTTAATTTAATTTGAAAATCATTTAACTTAATTTGAAAATATTTAAATTTAATTTGAAAATAATTTAATTTAATTTGAAAATAATTTAATTTGAAAATAATTTAATTTAATTTGAAAATAATATAATTTAATTTGAAAATAATTTAATTTAATTTGAAAATAATATAATTTAATTTGACAATAATTTAATTTAATTTTAAAATAATTTAATTTAATTGGAAAACAATTTTATTTAATTTGAAAATAATATAATTTAATTTGACAGTAATTTAATTTAATTTTAAAATAATTTAATTTAATTGGAAAACAATTTAATTTATTTTGAAAATAATATACTTTAATTTGAAAATAATATAATTAAATTTAAAAATAATATAATTTAATTTGAAAATAATTTAACTTAATTTGAAAATATAATTTAATTTGAAAATAATATAATTTAATTTGAAAATAATTTAGTTTAATTTGAAAATAATATAATTTAATTTAAAAATAATACAATTTAATTTGAAAATAATTTAATTTAATTTGAAAATAATTTAATTGAATTTGAAAATAATTTAATTTAATTTGAAACTAATTTAATTTAATTTGAAAATAATATAATTTAATTTGAAAATAATTTTATTTAATTTGAAAATAATTTTATTTAATTTGAAAATAATTTTATTTAATTTGAAACTAATTTTATATAATTTAAAAATAATATAATTTAATTTGAAAATAATATAATTTAATTTGAAAATAATTTAATTTAATTTGAAAATAATTTAATTTGAAAATAATTTAATTTAATTTGAAAATTTTTTAATTTAATTTGAAAATAATATAATTTAATTTGATAATAATATAATTTAATTTGAAAATAATTTAATTTAATTTGAAAATAATATAATTTAATTTGATAATAATATAATTTAATTTGAAGATAATTTAATTTAATTTAAAAATAATTTAATTTAGTTTAAAAATAAATTTAATTTAATTTGAAAATAATTTAATTTAATTTGAAAATATAATTTAATTTGAAAATAATATAATTTAATTTGAAAATAATTTACTTTAATTTGAAAATAATATAATTTAATTTAAAAATAATACAACTTAATTTGAAAATAATTTAATTTAATTTGAAAATAATTTAGTTGAATTTGAAAATAATTTAATTTAATTTGAAAATAATTTAATTTAATTTGAAAATAATTTAATTTATTTTGAAAGTAATTTAATTTAATTTGAAAAAATTGAATTTAATTTGAAAATAATTTTATTTAATTTGAAAATAATTTTATTTAATTTGAAAATAATATAATTTAATATGAAAATAATATAATTTAAATTGAAAATAATATAATTTAATTTGAAAATAAATTAATTTAATATTAAAATAATTTAATTTAATTTGAAAATAATTTAATTTAATTTGAAAATAATTAAATTTAATTTAAAAATAATTTAATTTAATTTGAAAATAATTTAATTTGAAAATAATTTAATTTAATTTGAAAATAATATAATTTAATTTGAAAATAATTTAATTTAATTTGAAAATAATAGAATTTAATTTGACAGTAATTTAATTTAATTTTAAAATAATTTAATTTAATTTGAAAACAATTTAATTTAATTTGAAAATTATTTAATTTATTTTGAAAATAATATAATTTAATTTGAAAATAATTGAAATTAATTTAAAAATAATATAATTTAATTTAAAAATTATATAATTTAAATTGTAAATAATATAATTTAATTTGAAAATAATTTAATTTTATTTTAAAATAATATAATTTATTTTGTAAATAAATTAATTTAATTTGAAAATAATTTAATTTGAAAATAATTGAATTTGAAAATAATTTAATTTGAAAAAAATATAATTTAATTTGCAAATAATTTCATTTAATTTGAAAATAATAAAATTTAATTTGAAAATAATATTATTTGAATTGAAAATAATTTAATTTAATTTGAAAATAATTTTATTTAATTTTAAAATAATTCAATTTAATTGGAAAACAATTTAATTTAATTTGAAAATAATTTAATTTAATTTGAAAAGAATATAATTTAATTTGAAAATAATTTTATTTAATTTGAAAATAATTTTATTTAATTTGAAAATAATTTAATTTAATTTGAAAATAATTTAATTTAAAAATAATTTAATTTGAAAATTATTTAATTTAATTTGGAAATAATTTAATTTAATTTGAAAATAATATAATATAATTTGATAATAATATTATTTAATTTGAAAATAATTTAATTTAACTTGAAAATAATTCAATTTAATTTGAAAATAATTTAATTTATTTTGAAAGTGATTTAATTTAATTTGAAAAAATTGAATTTAATTTGTAAATAATTTTATTTAATTTGAAATTAATTTTATTTAATTTGAAAGTAATATAATTTAATACGAAAATAATATAATTTAAATTGAAAATAATATAATTTAATTTGAAAATAAATTAATTTAATATGAAAATAATTTAATTTAATTTGAAAATCATTTAATTTAATTTAAAAATAATTAAATTTAATTTGAAAATAATTTAATTTAATTTGAAAATAATTTAATTTAAAAATAATTTAATTTAATTTGAAAATAATATAATTTAATTTGAAAATAATTTAATTTAATTTGAAAATAATATAATTTAATTTGATAATAATTTAATTTAATTTTAAAATAATTTAATTTAATTGCAAAACAATTTTATTTTTGAAAATAAATTAAATTTAATTTGAAAATAATTTAATTTAATTTGAAAATATAATTTAATTTGAAAATAATATAATTTAATTTGAAAATAATTTAGTTTAATTTGAAAATAATATAATTTAATTTAAAATTAATACAATTTAATTTGAAAATAATTTAATTTAATTTGAAAATAATTTAATTGAATTTGAAAATAATTTAATTTAATTTGAAAATAATTTAATTTAATTTAAAAATAATTTAATTTATTTTGAAAGTAATTTAATTTAATTTGAAAAAATTGAATTTAATTTGAAAATAATTTTATTTAATTTGAAAATAATTTTATTTAATTTGAAAATAATATAATTTAATATGAAAATAATAGAATTTAATTTGACAGTAATTTACTTTAATTTTAAAATAATTTAATTTAATTGGAAAACAATTTAATTTATTTTGAAAATAATATACTTTAATTTGAAAATAATATAATTTAATTTAAAAATAATATAATTTAATTTGAAAATAATTTAACTTAATTTGAAAATAATTTAATTTAATTTAAAAATAATTTAATTTAATTTGAAAATTATTTAATTTATTTTGAAAATAATTTAATTTAATTTGAAAATAATTGAAATTAATTTGAAAATAATATAATTTAATTTGAAAATTATATAATTTAAATTGAAAATAATATAATTTAATTTGAAAATAATTTTATTTTATTTTAAAATAATATAATTTATTTTGTAAATAAATTAATTTAATTTGAAATTAATTTAATTTGAAAATAATTTAATTTGAAAATAATTTAATTTGAAAATAATATAATTTAATTTGCAAATAATTTCATTTAATTTGAAAATAATAAAATTTAATTTGAAAATAATATTATTTGAATTGAAAATAATTTAATTTAATTTGAAAATAATTTTATTTAATTTTAAAATAATTCAATTTAATTGGAAAACAATTTAATTTAATTTTTTTTTAATTATTTAATTATTTTCAAATTAAATTAAATTATTTTCAAATTAAGTTGTATTATTTTTAAATTAAATTATATTATTTTCAAATTAAATTGTATTATTTTCAAATTAAATTATATTATTTTCAAATTAAATTATATTTTCAAATTAAATTAAATTATTTTCAAATTAAATTAAATTTATTTTCAAACTAAATTAAATTATTTTTAAATTAAATTAAATTATCTTCAAATTAAATTATATTATTATCAAATTAAATTATATTATTTTCAAATTAAATTAAATTATTTTCAAATTAAATTATATTATTATCAAATTAAATTATATTATTTTCAAATTAAATTAAAAAATTTTCAAATTAAATTAAATTATTTTCAAATTAAATTATTGAAAATAATATACTTTAATTTGAAAATAATATAATTTAATTTGAAAATAATTTAATTTAATTTGAAAATAATTTAATTTAACATCAAAATAATTTAATTTAATTGGAAAACAATTTAATTTGAGAATAATATACTCTAATTTGAAAATAATATAATTTAATTTGAAAATAATTAAATTTGAAAATAATTTAATTTAATTTGAAAATAATTTAATTTAATTTGAAAATAATTTTATTTAATTTTAAAATAATTCAATATAATTGGAAAACAATTTAATTTAATTTGAAAATAATATACTTTAATTTGAAAATAATATAATTTAATTTGAAAATAATTTAATTTAATTTGAAAATATTTTAATTTAATTTCAAAATAATTTAATTTAATTGGAAAACAATTTAATTTGAAAATAATATACACTAATTTGAAAATAATATAATTTAATTTGAAAATAATTTAATTTGAAAATAATTTAATTTAATTTGAAAATAATTTAATTTAATTTGAAAATAATTTAATTTAATTTGAAAATAATTTAATTTGAAAATAATTTAATTTAATTTGAAAATAATATAATTTAATTTGATAATAATATAATTTAATTTAAAAATAATTTAATTTAATTTGAAAATAATATAATTTAATTTGATAATAATATAATTTAATTTGAAAAAAAATTAATTGAATTTGAAAATAATTTAATTTAATTTGAAAATAATTTAATTTAATTTGAAAATATTATAATTTAATTTGAAAATAATTTTATTTAATTTGAAAATAATTTTATTTAATTTGAAACTAATTTTATATAATTTGAAAATAATATAATTTAATTTGAAAATAATATAATTTAATTTGTAAATAATTTAGTTTAATTTGAAAATAATTTAATTTATTTGAAAATAATTTAATTAAATTTGAAAATAATATAATTTAATTTGAAAATAATTTAATTTAATTTGAAAATAATATAATTTAATTTGAAAATAATATAATTTCATTTGAAAATAATTTAATTTAATTTGAAAATAATATAATTTATTTTGATAATAATATAATTTAATTTGAAAATAATTTAATTTAATTTGAAAATAATTTAATTTAATTTGAAAATAATATAATTTAATTTGAAAATAATATAATTTAATTTGAAAATAATATAATTTCATTTGAAAATAATTTAATTTCATTTGAAAATAATTTAATTTAATTTGAAAATAATATAATTTAATTTGATAATAATATAATGTAATTTGAAGATAATTTAATTTAATTTGAAAATAATTTAATTTAATTTAAAAATAATATAATTTAATTTGAAAATAATATAATTTAATTTGAAAATAATTTAATTTAATTTGAAAATAATATAATTTAATTTGATAATAATATAATTTAATTTGAAAATAATTTAACTTAATTTGAAAATATAATTTAATTTGAAAATAATTTAATTTAATTTGAAAATAATTTAATTTAATTTGAAAATTATTTAATTTATTTGAAAATAATTTAATTTATTTTGAAAATAATTAAATTTAATTTGAAAATAATTTAATTTAATTTGAAAATAATTTTATTTAATTTGAAAATAATTTTATTTAATTTTAAAATAATTCAATTTAATTGGAAAACAATTTAATTTAATTTGAAAATAATATACTTTAATTTGAAAATAATATAATTTAATTTGAAAATAATTTAATTTAATTTGAAAATAATTTAATTTAACTTCAAAATAATTTAATTTAATTGGAAAACAATTTAATTTGAGAATAATATACTCTAATTTGAAAATAATATAATTTAATTTGAAAATAATTTAATTTGAAAATAATTTAATTTAATTTGAAAATAATTTAATTTAATTTGAAAATAATTTTATTTAATTTTAAAATAATTCAATATAATTGGAAAACAATTTAATTTAATTTGAAAATAATATACTTTAATTTGAAAATAATATAATTTAATTTCAAAATAATTTAATTTAATTGGAAAACAATTTAATTTAAAAATAATATACACTAATTTGAAAATAATATAATTTAATTTGAAAATAATTTAATTTAATTTGAAAATAATTTAATTTAATTTGAAAATAATTTAATTTAATTTGAAAATAATTTAATTTGAAAATAATTTAATTTAATTTGAAAATAATATAATTCAATTTGATAATAATATAATTTAATTTAAAAATAATTTAATTTAATTTGAAAATAATATAATTTAATTTGATAATAATATAATTTAATTTGAAAAAAATTTAATTGAATTTGAAAATAATTTAATTTAATTTGAAACTAATTTAATTTAATTTGAAAATATTATAATTTAATTTGAAAATAATTTTATTTAATTTGAAAATAATTTTATTAAATTTGAAACTAATTTTATATAATTTGAAAATAATATAATTTAATTTGAAAATAATATAATTTAATTTGTAAATAATTTAGTTTAATTTGAAAATAATTTAATTTCATTTGAAAATAATTTATTTAAATTTGAAAATAATATAATTTAATTTGAAAATAATTTAATTTAATTTGAAAATAATATAATTTAATTTGAAAATAATATAATTTCATTTGAAAATAATTTAATTTAATTTGAAAATAATATAATTTATTTTGATAATAATATAATTTAATTTGAAAATAATTTAATTTAATTTGAAAATAATTTAATTTAATTTGAAAATAATATAATTTAATTTGAAAATAATATAATTTAATTTGAAAATAATATAATTTAATTTGAAAATAATATAATTTCATTTGAAAATAATTTAGTTTAATTTGAAAATAATTTAATTTCATTTGAAAATAATTTAATTTCATTTGAAAATAATTTAATTTAATTTGAAAATAATATAATTTAATTTGATAATAATATAATTTAATTTGAAAATAATTTAATTTAATTTGAAAATAATTTAATTTAATTTAAAAATAATATAATTTAATTTGAAAATAATATTATTTAATTTGAAAATAATTTAATTTAATTTGAAAATAATATAATTTAATTTGATAATAATATAATTTAATTTGAAAATAATTTAATTGAATTTGAAAATAATTTAATTTAATTTGAAACTAATTTAATTTAATTTGAAAATAATATAATTTAATTTGAAAATAATTTTATTTAATTTGAAAATAATTTTATTTAATTTGAAACTAATTTTATATAATTTGAAAATAATATAATTTAATTTGAAAATAATATAATTTAATTTGAAAATAATTTAGTTTAATTTGAAAATAATATAATTTAATTTAAAAATAATACAATTTAATTTGAAAATAAATTAATTTAATTTGAAAATAATTTAATTGAATTTGAAAATAATACAATTTAATTTGAAAATAATTTAATTTAATTTGAAAATAATTTAATTGAATTTGAAAATAATTTAATTTAATTTGAAAATAATTTTATTTAATTTGAAAATAATTTTATTTAATTTGAAACTAATTTTATATAATTTGAAAATAATATAATTTAATTTGAAAATAATATAATTTAATTTGAAAATAATTTACTTTATTTTGAAAGTAATTTAATTTAATTTGAAAAAATTGAATTTAATTTGAAAATAATTTTGTTTAATTTGAAAATAATTTTATTTAATTTGAAAATAATATAATTTAATATAAAAATAATATAATTTAAATTGAAAATAATATAATTTAATTTGAAAATAAATTAATTTAATATTAAAATAATTTAATTTAATTTGAAAATAATTTAATTCAATTAAAAAATAATTAAATTTAATTTGAAAATAATTTAATTTAATTTGAAAATAATTTAATTTGAAAATAATTTAATTTAATTTGAAAATAATATAATTTAATTTGAAAATAATTTAATTTAATTTGAAAATAATATAATTTAATTTGACAATAATTTAATTTAATTTTAAAATAATTTAATTTAATTGGAAAACAATTTAATTTATTTTGAAAATAATATACTTTAATTTGAAAATAATATAATTTAATTTAAAAATAATATAATTTAATTTGAAAATAATTTAACTTAATTTGAAAATAATTTAATTTAATTTAAAAATAATTTAATTTAATTTGAAAATTATTTCATTTATTTTGAAAATAATTTAATTTAATTTGAAAATAATTGAAATTAATTTGAAAATAATATAATTTAATTTGAAAATTATATAATTTAAATTAAAAATAATATAATTTAATTTGAAAATAATTTAATTTTATTTTAAAATAATATAATTTATTTTGTAAATAAATTAATTTAATTTGAAAATTATTTATATTGAAAATAATTTAATTTGAAAATAATTTAATTTGAAAATAATATAATTTAATTTGCAAATAATTTCATTTAATTTGAAAATAAAAAAATTTAATTTGAAAATAATATTATTTGAATTGAAAATAATTTAATTTAATTTGAAAATAATTTTATTTAATTTTAAAATAATTTAATTTAATTGGAAAACAATTTAATTTAATTTGAAAATAATATACTTTAATTTGAAAATAATATAATTTAATTTGAAAATAATTTAATTTAATTTAAAAATAATTTAATTTAATTTAAAAAAAAATTAATTTAAATAATAATAATATAATTTAATTTGAAATTAATTTAATTTAATTGGAAAACAATTTAATTTAATTTGAAAATAATATACTCTAATTTGAAAACAATATAATTTAATTTGAAAATAAATTAATTTAATTTGAAAATAGTTTAATTTAATTTGAAAAAAATTAATTTAATTTAATAATAATATAATTTATTTTGAAAATAATATAATTTAATTTGAAAACAATTTAATTTAATTTGAAAATAATTTAATTTGAAAATAATTTAATTTAATTTGAAAATAATTTAATTTAATTTCAAAATAATTTAATTTAATTGGAAAACAATTTAATTTAAATTGAAAATAATATACTCTAATTTGAAAATAATATAATTTAATTTGAAAATAATTTTATTTAATTTGAAAATTATTTAATTTAATTTGAAAATAATTAAATTTAAATTGAAAATAATTTAATTTAATTGGAAAATAATTTAATTTAATTTGAAAATAATAAAACTTAATTTGAATATAATTTAATTTAATTTGAAAATAATATAATTTAATTTGAAAATAATTTAATTTAATTTGAAAATAATTTAATTTAATTTGAAACTAATTTTATTTAATTTGAAAATAATATAATTTAATTTGAAAATAATATAATTTAATTTGAAAATAATTTAATTTAATTTGAAAATAATTTAATTTAATTTGAAAATTATTTAATTTAATTTGAAAATAATTTAATTTAATTTGAAAATAATATAATTTAATTTGATAATAATATAATTTAATTTGAAAATAATTTAATTTAATTTGAAAATAATTCAATTTAGTTTGAAAATAAATTTAATTTAATTTGAAAATAATTTAATTTAATTTGAAAATAATTTAATTTAATTGGAAAATAATTTAATTTAATTTGAAAATAATATAACTTAATTTGAATATAGTTTTTTTAATTTGAAAATAATATAATTTAATTTGAAAATAATTTAATTTAATTTGAAAATAATTTAATTTAATTTGAAACTAATTTTATTTAATTTGAAAATAATATAATATAATTTGAAAATATAATTTAATTTGAAAATAATTTAATTTAATTTGAAAATAATTTAATTTAATTTGAAAATTATTTAATTTAATTTGAAAATAATTTAATTTAATTTAAAAATAATATAATTTAATTTGATAATAATATAATTTAATTTGAAAATAATTTGATTTAATTTGAAAATAGTTTAATTTAGTTTGAAAATAAATTTAATTTAATTTAAAAATAATTTAATTTAATTTGAAAATATTATAATTTAATTTGAAAATATAATTTAATTTGAAAATAATATAATTTAATTTGAAAATAATTTAGTTTAATTTAAAAATAATATAAGTTAGTTTGAAAATAATATAATCTAATTTGAAAATAATATAATTTAATTTGAAAATAATTTAATTTAATTTGAAAATTATATAATTTAATTTGAATATAATTTAATTTAATTTGAAAATAATATAATTAAATTTGAAAATAATTTAATTTAATTTGAAAATAATTTAATTTCATTTGAAAATAATTTAATTTAAAAATAATTTAATTTTAAAATAATATAATTTCATATAAAAATAATTTAATTTAATTTGAAAATAATTTAATTTAATTTGAAAATAATATAATTTAATTTGAATATAATTTAATTTAATTTGAAAATAATATATTTTATTTTGAAAATAATTTACTTTAATTTGAAAATAATTAAATTTAATTTGAAACCAATTTTATTTAATTTGAAAATAATATAATTTAATTTGAAAATAATATTATTTAATTTGATAATAATATAATTTAATTTGAAAATAATTTAATTTAATTTGAAAATAATATAATTTAGTTTGAAAATAATATAATCTAATTTGAAAATAATATAATTTAATTAGATAATAATATAATTTAATTTGAAAATAATTTAATTTGAAAATAATTTAATTTAGTTTGAAAATAAATTTAATTTAATTTGAAAATAATTTAATTTAATTTGAAAATAATATAATTTAATTTGAAAATATAATTTAATTTGAAAATAATATAATTTAATTTGAAAATAATTTAGTTTAATTTGAAAATAATATAATTTAATTTAAAAATAATATAATTTAATTTGAAAATAATTTAATTTAATTTGAAAATAATATAATTTAGTTTAAAAATAATATAATCTAATTTGAAAATAAAATAATTTAATTTGAAAATAATTAAATTTAATTTGAAAATAATATAATTTAATTTGAATATAATTTATTTTAATTTGAAAATATAATAATTTAATTTGAAAATAATTTAATTAAATTTGAAAATAATTTAATTTCATTTGAAAATAATTTAATTTAAAAATAATTTAATTTGAAAATAATTTAATTTAATTTAATAATAATATAATTTCATATAAAAATAATTTAATTTAATTTGAAAATAATTTAATTTATTTTGAAAATAATATAATTTAATTTGAATATAATTTAATTTAATTTGAAAATAATATAATTTAATTTGAAAATAATTTAATTTAATTTGAAAATAATTAAATTTAATTTGAAACTAATTTTATTTAATTTGAAAATAATATAATTTAATTTAATTTGAAAATTATTTAATTTAATTTGAAAATAATTTAATTTAATTTGAAAATAATATAATTTAATTTGATAATAATATGATTTAATTTGAAAATAATTTAATTTAACTTGAAAATAACATAATTTAATTTGATAATAATATGATTTAATTTGAAAATAATTTAATTTAATTTGAAAATAATTTAATTTGAAAATAATTTAATTTAATTTGAAAATAATATAATTTTGTTTGAAAATAATATAATCTAATTTGAAAATAATATAATTTAATTTGAAAATAATTTAATTTAATTTGAAAATAATTTTATTTAATTTGAAAATTATTTAATTTAATTTGAAAATAATTTAATTTTATTTGAAAATAATTTAATTTATTTTGAAAGTAATTTAATTTAATTTGAAAAAATTAAATTTAATTTAAAAATAATTTTATTTAATTTAAAAATAATTTTATTTAATTTGAAAATAATATAATTTAATATGAAAATAATATAATTTAAATTGAAAATAATATAATTTAATTTGAAAATAAATTAATTTAATATGAAAATAATTTAATTTAATTTGAAAATAATTTAATTTAATTTGAAAATAATTAAATTTAATTTGAAAATAATTTAATTTAATTTAAAAATAATTTAATTTGAAAATAATTTAATTTAATTTGAAAATAATATAATTTTATTTGAAAATAATTTAATTTAATTTGAAAATAACATAATTTAATTTGACAATAATTTAATTTAATTTTAAAATAATTTAATTTAATTGGAAAACAATTTAATTTATTTTGAAAATAATATACTTTAATTTGAAAATAATATAATGTAATTTAAAAATAATATAATTTAATTTGAAAATAATTTAACTTAATTTGAAAATAATTTAGTTTATTTTAAAAATAATTTCATTTAATTTGAAAATCATTTAATTTATTTTGAAAATAACTTAATTTAATTTGAAAATAATTGAAATTAATTTGAAAATAATATAATTTAATTTGAAAATTATATAATTTAAATTAAAAATAATATAATTTAATTTGAAAATAATTTAATTTTATTTTAAAATAATATAATTTATTTTGTAAATAAATTAATTTAATTTGAAAATAATTTAATTTGAAAATAATTTAATTTGAAAATAGTTTAATTTGAAAATAATATAATTTAATTTGCAAATAATTTCATTTAATTTGACAATAATAAAATTTAATTTGAAAATAATATTATTTGAATTGAAAATAATTTATTTTAATTTGAAAATATTTTTATTTAATTTTAAAATAATTTAATTTAATTGAAAAACAATTTAATTTAATTTGAAAATAATATACTTTAATTTGAAAATAATATAATTTAATTTGAAAATAATTTAATTTAATTGGAAAATAATTTAATTTAATTTGAAAATAATATAATTTAATTTGAATATAATTTAATTTAATTTGAAAATAATATAATTTAATTTAAAAATAATTTAATTTAATTTGAAAATAATTTAATTTAATTTGAAACTAATTTTATTTAATTTGAAAATAATATAATTTAATTTGAAAATATAATTTAATTTGAAAATAATTTAATTTAATTTGAAAATAATTTAATTTAATTTGAAAATTATTTAATTTAATTTGAAAATAATTTAATTTAATTTGAAAATAATATAATTTAATTTGATAATAATATAATTTAATTTGAAAATAATTTGATTTAATTTGAAAATAATTTAATTTAGTTTGAAAATAAATTTAATTTAATTTAAAAATAATTTAATTTAATTTGAAAATATTATAATTTAATTTGAAAATATAATTTAATTTGAAAATAATATAATTTAATTTGAAAATAATTTAGTTTAATTTAAAAATAATATAATTTAGTTTGAAAATAATATAATTTAATTTGAAAATAATATAATTTAATTTGAAAATAATTTAATTTAATTTGAAAATTATATAATTTAATTTGAATATAATTTAATTTAATTTGAAAATAATATAATTAAATTTGAAAATAATTTAATTTAATTTGAAAATAATTTAATTTCATTTGAAAATAATTTAATTTAAAAATAATTTAATTTGAAAATAATTTAATTTTAAAATAATATAATTTCATATAAAAATAATTTAATTTAATTTGAAAATAATTTAATTTAATTTGAAAATAATATAATTTAATTTGAATATAATTTAATTTAATTTGAAAATAATATATTTTAATTTGAAAATAATTTACTTTAATTTGAAAATAATTAAATTTAATTTGAAACCAATTTTATTTAATTTGAAAATAATATAATTTAATTTGAAAATAATATTATTTAATTTGATAATAATATAATTTAATTTGAAAATAATTTAATTTAATTTGAAAATAATATAATTTAGTTTGAAAATAATATAATCTAATTTGAAAATAATATAATTTAATTAGATAATAATATAATTTAATTTGAAAATAATTTAATTTGAAAATAATTTAATTTAGTTTGAAAATAAATTTAATTTAATTTGAAAATAATTTAATTTAATTTGAAAATAATATAATTTAATTTGAAAATATAATTTAATTTGAAAATAATATAATTTAATTTGAAAATAATTTAGTTTAATTTGAAAATAATATAATTTATTTAAAAATAATATAATTTAATTTGAAAATAATTTAATTTAATTTGAAAATAATTTAAGTTAATTTGAAAATAATTTAATTTAATTTGAAAAAAATTTAATTTAATTTGAAAATAATTTAATTTATTTTGAAAGTAATTTAATTTAATTTGAAAAAATTTAATTTAATTTGGAAATAATTTTATTTAATTTGAAAATATAATTTAATTTGAAAATAATATAATTTAAATTGAAAATAATATAATTTAATTTGAAAATAATTTAATTTAATTTGAAAATAATTTAAGTTAATTTGAAAATAATTTAATTTAATTTGAAAATAATTTAATTTAATTTGAAAATAATTTAAGTTAATTTGAAAATAATTTAATTTAATTTGAAAATAATATAATTTAATTTGAAAATAATATTATTTAATTTGATAATAATATAATTTAATTTGAAAATAATTTAATTTAATTTGAAAATAATATAATTTAGTTTGAAAATAATATAATCTAATTTGAAAATAATATAATTTAATTAGATAATAATATAATTTGATTTGAAAATAATTTAATTTAATTTGAAAATAATTTAATTTAGTTTGAAAATAAATTAAATTTAATTTGAAAATAATTTAATTTAATTTGAAAATAATATACTCTAATTTGAAAATAATGTAATTTAATTTGAAAATAAATTAATTTAATTTGAAAATAGTTTAATTTAATTTGAAAAAAAAATAATTTAATTTAATAATAATATAATTTATTTTGAAAATAATATAATTTAATTTGAAAACAATTTAATTTATTTTAAAATAGTTTAATTTGAAAATAATTTAATTTAATTTGAAAATAATTTAATTTAATTTCAAAATAATTTAATTTAATTGGAAAACAATTTAATTTAAATTGAAAATAATATACTCTAATTTGAAAATAATATAATTTAATTTGAAAATAATTTTATTTAATTTGAAAATTATTTAATTTAATTTGAAAATAATTAAATTTAAATTGAAAATAATTTAATTTAATTGGAAAATAATTTAATTTAATTTGAAAATAATCAAACTTAATTTGAATATAATTTAATTTAATTTGAAAATAATATAATTTAATTTGAAAATAATTTAATTTAATTTGAAAATAATTTAATTTAATTTGAAACTAATTTAATTTAATTTGAAAATAATATAATTTAATTTGAAAATAATATAATTTTATTTGAAAATAATTTAATTTAATTTGAAAATAATTTAATTTAATTTGAAAATTATTTAATTTAATTTGAAAATAATTTAATTTAATTTGAAAATAATATAATTTAATTTGATAATAATATAATTTAATTTGAAAATAATTTAATTTAACTTGAAAATAATTCAATTTAGTTTGAAAATAAATTTAATTTAATTTGAAAATAATTTAATTTAATTTGAAAATAATTTAAATTAATTTGAAACTAATTTTATTTAATTTGAAAATAATATAATTTAATTTGAAAATAATTTAATTTAATTTGAAAATAATTTAGTTTAATTTGAAAATAATTTAATTTAATTTGAAAATTATTTAATTTAATTTAAAAATAATTTAATTTAATTTGAAAATAATATAATTTAATTTGATAATAATATAATTTAATTTGAAAATAATTCAATTTAGTTTGAAAATAAATTTAATTTAATTTGAAAATAATTTTATTTAATTTGAAAATAATATAATTTAATTTGAAAATATAATTTAATTTGAAAATAATATAATTTAATTTGAAAATAATTTAATTTAATTTGAAAATAATATAATTTAGTTTAAAAATAATTTAATCTAATTTGAAAATAATATAATTTAATTTGAAAATAATTTAATTTAATTTGAAAATAATATAATTTAATTTGAATATAATTTAATTTAATTTGAAAATATAATAATTTAATTTGAAAATAATTTAATTTAATTTGAAAATAATTTAATTTAATTTGAAAATAATTTAATTTAAAAATAATTTAATTTGAAAATAATTTAATTTAATTTAAAAATAATATAATTTCATATAAAAATAATTTAATTTAATTTGAAAATAATTTAATTTATTTTGAAAATAATATAATTTAATTTGAATATAATTTAATTTAATTTGAAAATAATTTAATTTAATTTGAAAATAATTTAATTTGAAAATAATTTAATTTAATTTGAAAATAATTAAATTTAATTTGAAACTAATTTTATTTAATTTGAAAATAATATAATTTAATTTAATTTGAAAATTATTTAATTTAATTTGAAAATAATTTAATTTAATTTGAAAATAATATAATTTAATTTGATAATAATATAATTTAATTTGAAAATAATTTAATTTAATTTGAAAATAATTTAATTTAATTTGAAAATAATATAATTTTGTTTGAAAATAATATAATCTAATTTGAAAATAATATAATTTAATTTGAAAATAATTTAATTTAATTTGAAAATAATTTTATTTAATTTGAAAATTATTTAATTTAATTTGAAAATAATTTAATTTCATTTGAAAATAATTTAATTTATTTTGAAAGTAATTTAATTTAATTTGAAAAAATTGAATTTAATTTGAAAATAATTTTATTTAATTTAAAAATAATTTTATTTAATTTGAAAATAATATAATTTAATATGAAAATAATATAATTTAAATTGAAAATAATATAATTTAATTTGAAAATAAATTAATTTAATATGAAAATAATTTAATTTAATTTGAAAATAATTTAATTTAATTTGAAAATAATTAAATTTAATTTGAAAATAATTTAATTTAATTTGAAAATAATTTAATTTGAAAATAATTTAATTTAATTTGAAAATAATATAATTTTAACAATTAATTTTAATAATTAATTTGACAATAATTTAATTTAATTTTAAAATAATTTAATTTAATTTGAAAATAATTTAATTTAATTTGAAAATTATATAATTTATTTTGTAAATAAATTAATTTAATTTAAAAATAATTTAATTTGAAAATAATTTAATTTGAAAATAGTTTAATTTGAAAATAATTTAATTTAATTTGCAAATAATTTCATTTAATTTGAAAATAATAAAATTTAATTTGAAAATAATATTATTTGAATTGAAAATAATTTAATTTAATTTGAAAATATTTTTATTTAATTTTAAAATAATTTAATTTAATTGAAAAACAATTTAATTTAATTTGAAAATAATATACTTTAATTTGAAAATAATATAATTTAATTTGAAAATAATTTAATTTAATTTGAAAATAATTTAATTTAATTTGAAAATAATTGAAATTAATTTGAAAATAATATAATTTAATTTGAAAATAATTTAGTTTAATTTAAAAATAATATAATTTAGTTTGAAAATAATATAATCTAATTTGAAAATAATATAATTTAATTTGAAAATAATTTAATTTAATTTGAAAATTATATAATTTAATTTGAATATAATTTAATTTAATTTGAAAATAATATAATTAAATTTGAAAATAATTTAATTTCATTTGAAAATAATTTAATTTAAAAATAATTTAATTTAAAAATAATTTAATTTAAAAATAATATAATTTCATATAAAAATAATTTAATTTAATTTGAAAATAATTTAATTTAATTTGAAAATAATATAATTTAATTTGAATATCATTTAATTTAATTTGAAAATAATATAATTTAATTTGAAAATAATTTACTTTAATTTGAAAATAATTAAATTTAATTTGAAACCAATTTTATTTAATTTGAAAATAATATAATTTAATTTGAAAATAATATTATTTAATTTGATAATAATATAATTTAATTTGAAAATAACTTAATTTAATTTGAAAATAATATAATTTAGTTTGAAAATAATATAATCTAATTTGAAAATAATATAATTTAATTAGATAATAATATAATTTAATTTGAAAATAATTTAATTTAATTTGAAAATAATTTAATTTATTTTGAAAATAAATTTAATTTAATTTGAAAATAATTTAATTTAATTTGAAAATAATATAATTTAATTTGAAAATTTAATTTAATTTGAAAATAATATAATTTAATTTGAAAATAATTTAGTTTAATTTGAAAATAATATAATTTAATTTAAAAATAATATAATTTAATTTGAAAATAATTTAATTTAATTTGAAAATAATTTAAGTTAATTTGAAAATAATTTAATTTAATTTGAAAAAAATTTAATTTAATTTGAAAATAATTTAATTTATTTTGAAAGTAATTTAATTTAATTTGAAAAAAATTAATTTAATTTGGAAATAATTTTATTTAATTTGAAAATATAATTTAATTTGAAAATAATATAATTTAAATTGAAAATAATATAATTTAATTTGAAAATAAATTAATTTAATATGAAAATAATTTAATTTAATTTGAAAATAATTAAATTTAATTTTAAAATAATTAAATTTAATTTGAAAATAATTTAATTTAATTTCAAAATAATTTAATTTAATTGGAAAACAATTTAATTTAAATTGAAAATAATATACTCTAATTTGAACATAATATAATTTAATTTGAAAATAATTTTATTTAATTTGAAAATTATTTATTTTAATTTGAAAATAATTAAATTTAATTTGAAAATAATTTAATTTAATTGGAAAATAATTTAATTTAATTGGAAAATAATATAATTTAATTTGAAAATAATTTAATTAAATTTGAAACTAATTTTATTTAATTTGAAAATAATTTAATTTAATTTGAAAATAATTTAATTTAATTTGAAAATAATTTAATTTAATTTGAAAATAATTTAATTTAATTTGAAAATTATTTAATTTAATTTGAAAATAATTTAATTTAATTTGAAAATAATATAATTTAATTTGAAAATAATATAATTTAATTTGAAAATAATTTAATTTAATTTGAAAATAATTTAATTTAATTTGAAAATAAATTTAATTTAATTTGAAAATAATTTAATTTAATTTGAAAATAATATAATTTAATTTGAAAATATAATTTAATTTGAAAATAATATAATTTAATTTGAAATTAATTTAATTTAGTTTGAAAATAATATAATTTAGTTTGAAAATAATATAATCTAATTTGAAAATAAAATAATTTAATTTGAAAATAATTTAATTTAGTTTGAAAATAATATAATTTAATTTGAATATAATTTAATTTAATTTGAAAATAATATAATTTAATTTGAAAATAATTTAATTTAATTTGAAAATAATATAATTTAATTTGAAAATAATATAATTTAGTTTGAAAATAATATTATCTAATTTGAAAATAATATAATTTATTTTGAAAATAATATAATTTCATTTAAAAATAATATAATTTAATTTAAAAATAATTTAATTTAATTTGGAAATAATTTAATTTAAAAATAATTTATTTGAAAATAATTTAATTTAATTTAAAAATAATGTAATTTTATTTAAAAATAATTTAATTTAGTTTGAAAATAAATTTAATTTAATTTGAAAATAATTTAATTTAATTTGAAAATAATATAATTTAATTTGAAAATATAATATAATTTGAAAATAATATAATTTAATTTGAAAATAATTTTGTTTAATTTGAAAATAATATAGTTTAATTTAAAAATAAAATAATTTAATTTGAAAATAATTTAATTTAATTTGAAAATAATTTAAGTTAATTTGAAAATAATTTAATTTAATTTGAAAATAATTTAATTTAATTTGAAAATAATTTATTTTATTTTGAAAGTAATTTAATTTAATTTGAAAAAAATTAATTTAATTTGGAAATAATTTTATTTAATTTAAAAATATAATTTAATTTGAAAATAATATAATTTAAATTGAAAATAATATAATTTAATTTGAAAATAAATTAATTTAATATGAAAATAATTTAATTTAATTTGAAAATAATTAAATTTAATTTTAAAATAATTAAATTTAATTTGAAAATAATTTAATTTAATTTCAAAATAATTTAATTTAATTGGAAAACAATTTAATTTAAATTGAAAATAATATACTCTAATTTGAAAATAATATAATTTAATTTGAAAATAATTTAATTTAATTTGAAAATTATTTATTTTAATTTGAAAATAATTAAATTTAATTTGAAAATAATTTAATTTAATTGGAAAATAATTTAATTTATTTGGAAAATAATATAATTTAATTTGAAAATAATTTAATTTAATTTGAAACTAATTTTATTTAATTTGAAAATAATTTAATTTAATTTGAAAATAATATAATTTAATTTGAAAATAATTTAATTTAATTTGAAAATAATTTAATTTAATTTGAAAATTATTTAATTTAATTTGAAAATAATTTAATTTAATTTGAAAATAATATAATTTAATTTGATAATAATATAATTTAATTTGAAAATAATTTAATTTAATTTGAAAATAATTTAATTTAGTTTGAAAATAAATTTAATTTAATTTGAAAATAATTTAATTTAATTTGAAAATAATATAATTTAATTTGAAAATATAATTTAATTTGAAAATAATATAATTTAATTTGAAATTAATTTAATTTAATTTGAAAATAATATAATTTAGTTTGAAAATAATATAATCTAATTTGAAAATAAAATAATTTAATTTGAAAATAATTTAATTTAGTTTGAAAATAATATAATTTAATTTGAATATAATTTAATTTAATTTGAAAATAATTAAATTTAATTTGAAAATAATTAAATTTAATTTGAAAATAATATAATTTAATTTGAAAATAATTTAATTTGAAAATAATTTAATTTAAATTGAAAATAATATAATTTAATTTGAAAATAATTTAATTTAATTGGAAAATATTATAATTTAATTTGACAATAATTTAATTTAATTTTAAAATAATTTAATTTAATTGGAAAACAATTTAATTTAATTTGAAAATAATATACTTTAATTTGAAAATAATATAATATAATTTGAAAATAATTTAATTTAATTTGAAAATAATTAAATTTTATTTGAAAATAATTTAATTTAATTGGAAAACAAATTAATTTAATTTGAAAATAATTTAATTTAATTTGAAAAAAATTTAATTTAATTTGAAAATAATTTAATTTATTTTGAAAGTAATTTAATTTAATTTGAAAAAATTTATTTTAATTTGGAAATAATTGTATTTAATTTGAAAATATAATTTAATTTGAAAATAAATTAATTTAATTTGAAAATAATATAATTTAATTTGAAAATAATTTAATTGGAAAATAATTTAATTTTATTTGAAAATAATTTAATTTAATTTGAAAATAATTTAATTTAATTTGAAAATAATATAATTTAATTTGAAAATAATATAATTTAATTTGAAAATAATTTAATTTAATTTGAAAATAATATAATTTAATTTGATAATAATATAATTTAATTTAAAAATAATTTAATTTAATTTGAAAATAATATAATTTAATTTGAAAATAATATAATTTAATTTGAAAATAATTTAATTTAATTTGAAAATAATTTAATTTAATTTGAAAATAATTTAATTTAATTTGAAAATAATATAATTTCATTTCAAAATAATTTAATTTATTTTGAAAATAATTTAATTTAATTTGTAAATAAATTAATTTAATTGGAAAACAATTTAATTTAATTTGAAAATAATATACTTTAATTTGAAAATAATATAATTTAATTTGGAAATAATTTAATTTAATTTGAAAATAATTTAATTTGAAAATAATTTGATTTAATTAGATAATAATTTAATTTAATTTGAAAATAATTTAATTTAATTTAAAAATAATTTAATTTAATTTGAAAATAATATAATTTAATTTGAAAATAATATAATTTAATTTAAAAATAATTTAATTTAATTTGAAAATAATATAATTTAATTTGAAAATAATATAATTTAATTTGAAAATAATAGAATTTAATTTAAAAATAATTTAATTTAATTTAAAAATATTATAATTTATTTTGAAAATAATTTAATTTAATTTGAAAATAATATAATTTAATTTGAAAATAATCGAATTTAATTTGAAAATAATTTAATTTATTTTGAAAATAATATAAATTAATTTCAAAATAATACAAATAAATTTGAAAATAATTTAATTTTAACTTGAAAATATTAGAATTTAATTTGAAAATAATTTAATTTAATTTGAAAATAATATAATTTAATTTGATAATAATATAATTTAATTTAAAAATAATTTAATTTAATTTGAAAATAATTTAATTTCATTTGAAAATAATTTAATTTAATTTGTAAATAATATAATTTAATTTAAAAATATTATAATTTAATTTGAAAATAATTTAGCTTGATTTGAAAATAATATAATTTTATTTGAAAATAATTTAAATTTTATTGAAAATAAAATAATTTATTTTAAAAATAATATAATTTAATTTGAAAATAATATAATTTAATTTGAAAATAATATAATTTAATTTGAAAATAATTTTATTTTATTTGAAAATAATATAATTTATTTTGAAAATAATATAACTTAATTTGAAAATAATTTTATTTTATTTGAAAATAATATAATTTATTTTGAAAATAATATAATTTGATTTGAAAATAATACAATTTAATTTGAAAATGATTTAGTTTTATTTGAAAATAATTTTGTTTTATTTGAAAATAATTTAAATAAATTTGAAAATATTTTAATTTAATTTGGAAATATTTTAATTTAATTTGAAAATAATTTAATTTAATTTGAAAATAATTTAATTTAATTTGAAAATAATATAATTTAGTTTGAAATTAATATAATTTAATTTGAAAATATCTTATTTTATTTAATTTGAAAATAATATAATTTAATTTGAAAATAATATAATTTAATTTGAAAATAATATAATTTAATTTGAAAATAATTTAATTTTATTTGAAAATAATATAATTTATTTTGAAAATAAAATAATTTAATTTGAAAATAATATAATTTAATTTGAAAATAATTTAATTTAATTTGAAAATAATTTAATTTAATTTAAAAATAATATAATTTATTTTGAAAATTATTTAGTTTAATTTGAAAATAATTTAATTTAATTTGAAAATAATATAATTTAATTTGAAAATAATAGAATTTAACTTGAAAATAATTTAATTTAATCTAAAAATATTATAATTTATACGGAAAATAATTTAATTTAATTTGAAAATAATATAATTTAATTTGAAAATAATCGAATTTAATTTGCAAATAATAGAATGTTATTTGAAAATAATTTAATTTAATTTGAAAATATTAGAATTAAATTTGAAAATAATTTAATTTATTTTGAAATTAATATAATTTAATTTCAAAATAATACAAATAAATTTGAAAATAATTTAATTTTAACTTGAAAATATTAGGATTTAATTTGAAAATAATTTAATTTATTTTGAAAATAATTTAGTTCAATTTGAAAATAATTTAATTTAATTTGAAAATAATATAATTTAATTTGAAGATAATATAATTCAATTTAATTTGAAAATAATATAATTTAATTTGAAAATAATATAATTTAATTTGAAAATAATTTAATTTAATGTGAAAATAATATAATTTTACTTAAAAATAATATAATTTAATTTGAAAATAATAAAATTTAGTTTAAAAATAATATAGTTTAATTTGAAATTAATTTTATTTAATTTGAAAATAATATATATTTATTTTGAAAATAATATAATTTAATTTGAAAACAATTTAATTCAATTTGAAAATAATTTAATTTAATTTGAAAATAATTTAATTTAATTTGAAAATAATTTAATTTAATTGGAAAACAATTAAATTTGAAAATAATATAATTTAATTTGAAAATAATTTAATTTAATTTGAAAATAAGATAATTAAATTTGAAAATAATATAATTTAATTTGAAAACAATTTAATTTAATTTAAAAATCATTTAATTTAATTTAAAAATAATTTAATTTAATTTGAAAATAATTTAATTTAATTGGAAAACAATTTAATTTAATTTGAAAATAATTTAATTTAATTAGATAATAATTTAATTTAATTTGAAAATAATTTAATTTAATTTAAAAATAATATAATTTGATTTGAAAATAATTTAATTTAATTTGAAAATAATAAAAATAATTTAATTTAATTTGAAAATAATATAATTTAAATTGAAATTAATTTTAATTTAATTTGAAAATAATATAATTTATTTTGAAAATAATTTAATTTAATTTGAAAATAATATAATTAAATTTGAAAATAATATAATTTAATTTAAAAACAATTTAATTCAATTTGAAAATAATTTAATTTAATTTAAAAATAATTTAATTTATTTGGAAAACAATTTAATTTAGTTTGAAAATAATTTAATTTAATAAGATAATAATTTAATTTAATTAGATAATAATTTAATTTAATTTGAAAATAATTTAATTTAATTTAAAAATAATATAATTTGATTTGAAAATAATTTAATTTAATTTGAAAATAATAAAAATAATTTAATTTAATTTGAAAATAATATATATTTAATTTGAAAATAATATAATTTAATTTAAAAATAATTTAACTTAATTTGAATATAATTTAATTTTATTTGAAAATATTTTAATTTAATTTGAAAATAATTTAATTTAATTTGAAAATAATTTAATTTTATTTGAAAATAATATAATTTAATTTGAAATTAATATCATTTAATTTGAAACTAATTTATTTAATTTAATTGGAAAATAATATAATTTAAATTTGAAAATAATATAATTTAATTTGAAAATATAATAATTTAATTTTAAAATATTTTAATTTTTATTGAAAATAATTTAATTTATAATAAAAATAATATAATTTAATTTGAAAATAATATAATTTTATAAGAAAATAATATAATTTAATTTGAAAATAATATAATTTAATTTGAAAATTATATAATTTAATTTGAAAATAATTTAATTTAATTTGAAAATAATTTAATTTAGTTTGTAAATAATATAATTTAATTTGAAAATAATAGAATTTAAATTGAAAATAATTTAACTTTATTTAAAAATAATATAATTTATTTTGAAAATAAAATAATTTAATTTGAAAATAATATAATTTTATTTGAAAATAATATAATTTAATATGAAAATAATTTAATTTAATTTGAAAATAATTTAATTTAATTTGAAAATAATATAATTTATTTTGAAAATTATTTAGTTTAATTTGAAAATAAATTAATTGAATTTGAAAATAATATAATTTAATTTGAAAATAATAGAATTTAATTTGAAAATAATTTAATTTATTTTAAAAATATTATAATTTATTTTGAAAATAATTTAATTTAATTTGAAAATAATATAATTTAATTTGAAATTAATATGATTTAATTTGAAAATAATTTATTTAATTTAATTTAAAAATAATATAATTTAATTTGAAAATAATATAATTTAATTAGAAAATAATTTAATTTTATTTGAAAATAATATAATTTATTTTGAAAATAAAATAATTTAATTTGAAAATAATATAATTTTATTTGAAAATAATATAATTTAATTTGAAAATAATTTAATTTAATTTGAAAATAATAAAAATAATTTAATTTAATTTGAAAATAATATAATTTTATAAGAAAATAATATAATTTAATTTGAAAATAATATAATTTAATTTGAAAATTATATAATTTAATTTGAAAATAATTTAATTTAATTTGAAAATAATTTAATTTAGTTTGTAAATAATATAATTTAATTTGAAAATAATAGAATTTAAATTGAAAATAATTTAACTTTATTTAAAAATAATATAATTTATTTTGAAAATAAAATAATTTAATTTGAAAATAATATAATTTTATTTGAAAATAATATAATTTAATATGAAAATAATTTAATTTAATTTGAAAATAATTTAATTTAATTTGAAAATAATATAATTTATTTTGAAAATTATTTAGTTTAATTTGAAAATAATTTAATTAAATTTGAAAATAATATAATTTAATTTGAAAATAATAGAATTTAATTTGAAAATAATTTAATTTATTTTAAAAATATTATAATTTATTTTGAAAATAATTTAATTTAATTTGAAAATAATATAATTTAATTTGAAATTAATATAATTTAATTTGAAAATAATTTATTTAATTTAATTTGAAAATAATATAATTTAATTTGAAAATAATATAATTTAATTAAAAAATAATTTAATTTTATTTGAAAATAATATAATTTATTTTGAAAATAAAATAATTTAATTTGAAAATAATATAATTTTATTTGAAAATAATATAATTTAATTTGAAAATAATTTAATTTAATTTGAAAATAATAAAAATAATTTAATTTAATTTGAAAATAATTTAATTTAATTTGAAAATAATATAATTTATTTTGAAAATTATTTAGTTTAATTTGAAAATAATTTAATTTAATTTAAAAATAATATAATTTAATTTGAAAATAATAGAATTTAATTTGAAAATAATTTAATTTATTTTAAAAATATTATAATTTATTTTGAAAATAATTTAATTTAATTTGAAAATAATATAATTTAATTTGAAATTAATATAATTTAATTTGAAAATAATTTATTTAATTTAATTTGAAAATAATTTAGTTCAATTTGAAAATAATTTAATTTAATTTAAAAATAATATAATCTAATTTGAAAATAATATAATTTAATTTTAAAATAATTTAATTTAATTTGAAAATAATTTAATTTAATTTAAAACTTATTTAATTTAATTTGAAAACCATTTAATTTAATTTAAAAATAATATAATTTAATTTGATAATAATATAATTTATTTTGAAAATAATATAATTTAATTTGAAAATAATTTTATTTTAATTGAAAATAATATAATTTATTTTGAAAATATTATAATTTTATTTGAAAATAATATAATTTAATTTGAAAATAATTTAATTTAATTTGAAAATAATAAAAATAATTTAATTTAATTTGAAAATAATTTAATTTAATTTGAAAATAATATAATTTATTTTGAAAATTATTTAGTTTAATTTGAAAATAATTTAATTTAATTTGAAAATAATATAATTTAATTTGAAAATAATAGAATTTAATTTGAAAATAATTTAATTTATTTTAAAAATATTATAATTTATTTTGAAAATAATTTAATTTAATTTGAAAATAATATAATTTAATTTGAAATTAATATAATTTAATTTGAAAATAATTTATTTAATTTAATTTGAAAATAATTTAATTTAATTTGAAAATAATTTAATTTAATTTAAAAATAATATAATTTGATTTGAAAATAATTTAATTTAATTTGAAAATAATAAAAATAATTTAATTTAATTTGAAAATAATATAATTTGAATTGAAAATAATTTTAATTTAATTTGAAAATAATATAATTCATTTTGAAAATAATTTAATTTAATTTGAAAATAATATAATTAAATTTGAAAATAATATAATTTAATTTGAAAACAATTTAATTCAATTTGAAAATAATTTAATTTAATTTGAAAATAATTTAATTTAATTCGAAAATAATTTAATTTAATTTGAAAATAATTTAATTTATTTGGAAAACAATTTAATTTAGTTTGAAAATAATTTAATTTAATAAGATAATAATTTAATTTAATTTGAAAATAATTTAATTTAAAAATAATTTAATTTGATTTGAAAATAATTTAATTTAATTTGAAAATAATAAAAATAATTTAATTTAATTTGAAAATAATATGTATTTAATTTGAAAATAATATAATTTAATTTGAAAATAATTTAACTTAATTTGAATATAATTTAATTTAATTTGAAAATATTTTAATTTAATTTGAAAATAATTTAATTTAATTTGAAAATAATTTAATTTAATTTGAAAATAATATAATTTAATTTGAAATTAATATAATTTAATTTGAAACTAATTTATTTAATTTAATTGGAAAATAATATAATTTAAATTTGAAAATAATATAATTTAATTCGAAAATATAATAATTTAATTTGAAAATATTTTAATTTTTATTGAAAACAATATAATTTATAATAAAAATAATATAATTTAATTTGAAAATAATATAATTTCATAAGAAAATAATATAATTTAATTTGAAAATAATATAATTTAATTTGAAAATTATATAATTTATTTTGAAAATAATTTAATTTAATTTGAAAATAATTTAATTTAGTTTGAAACTAATATAATTTAATTTAAAAATAATAGAATTTAAATTGAAAATAATTTAATTTTATTTAAAAATAATATAATTTATTTTGAAAATAAAATAATTTAATTTGAAAATAATATAATTTTATTTGAAAATAATATAATTTAATTTGAAAATAATTTAATTTAATTTGAAAATAATTTAATTTAATTTGAAAATAATATAATTTATTTTGAAAATTATTTAGTTTAATTTGAAAATAATTTAATTTAATTTGAAAATAATATAATTTAATTTGAAAATAATAGAATTTAATTTGAAAATAATTTAATTTATTTTAAAAATATTATATTTTATTTTGAAAATAATTTAATTTAATTTGAAAATAATATAATTTAATTTGAAATTAATATAATTTAATTTGAAAATAATTTATTTAATTTAATTTGAAAATAATATAATTTAATTTGAAAATAATATAATTTAATTAGAAAATAATTTAATTTTATTTGAAAATAATATAATTTATTTTGAAAATAAAATAATTTAATTTGAAAATAATATAATTTTATTTGAAAATAATATAATTTAATTTGAAAATAATTTAATTTAATTTGAAAATAATTTAATTTAATTTGAAAATAATATAATTTATTTTGAAAATTATTTAGTTAGTTTAATTTGAAAATAATTTAATTTAATTTGAAAATAATATAATTTAATTTGAAAATAATAGAATTTAATTTGAAAATAATTTAATTTAATTTAAAAATATTATAATTTATTTTGAAAATAATTTAATTTAATTTGAAAATAATATAATTGAATTTGAAAATAATCGAATTTAATTTGCAAATAATAGAATTTAATTTGAAAATAATTTAATTTAAATTGAAAAAATTAGAATTTAATTTAAAAATAATTTAATTTATTTTGAAATTAATATATTTTAATTTTAAAATAATACAAATAAATTTGAAAATAATTTAATTTTAACTTGAAAATATTAGGATTTAATTTGAAAATAATTTAATTTATTTTGAAAATAATTTAGTTCAATTTGAAAATAATTTAATTTAATTTAAAAATAATATAATCTAATTTGAAAATAATATAATTTAATTTTAAAATAATTTAATTTAATTTGAAAATAATTTAATTTAATTTAAAACTTATTTAATTTAATTTGAAAACCATTTAATTTAATTTAAAAATAATATAATTTAATTTGATAATAATATAATTTATTTTGAAAATAATATAATTTAATTTGAAAATAATTTTATTTTAATTGAAAATAATATAATTTATTTTGAAAATAATATAATTTAATTTGAAAATAATATAATTTAATTTGAAATTAATTTAGTTTTATTTGAAAATAATTTTACTTAATTTGAAAATAATTTAATTTAATTTGAAAATATTTTAATTTAATTTGAAAATGATTTAATTTAATTTGAAAATAATTTAATTTAATTTGAAAATAATATAATTTAATTTGAAAAAAATATAATTTAATTTGAAAATAATTTATTTAATTTAAGTTGAAAATAATATAATTTAATTTGAAAATAATATAATTTTATTTGAAAATTATTTAGTTTAATTTGAAAATAATTTAATTTAATTTAAAAATAATATAATTTAGTTTGAAAATAATAGAATTGAATTTAAAAATAATTTAATTTAATTTAAAATTAATATAATTTGATTTGAAAATAATTTATTTTAATTTGAAAATAATAAAAATAATTTAATTTAATTTAATTTGAAAATAATATAATTTAAATTGAAAATAATTTAATTTAATTTGAAAGTAATATAATTTAAATTGAAAATAATTTAATTTAAAAATAATATAATTTTATTTGAAAATTATTTAGTTTAATTTGAAAATAATTTAATTTAATTTGAAAATAATATAATTTAATTTGAAAATAATAGAATTGAATTTAAAAATAATTTAATTTAATTTAAAATTAATATAATTTGATTTGAAAATAATTTAATTTAATTTGAAAATAATAAAAATAATTTAATTTAATTTGAAAATAATATAATTTAAATTGAAAATAATTTAATTTAATTTGAAAGTAATATAATTTAAATTGAAAATAATTTAATTTGAAAATAATATTATTTAATTTGAAAATAATATAATTAAATTTGAAAATAATTTAATTTAATTTGAAAATAATTTAATTTAATTTGAAAATAATATAATTTTATTTGAAAATTATTTAGTTTAATTTGAAAATAATTTAATTTAATTTAAAAATAATATAATTTAGTTTGAAAATAATAGAATTTAATTTGAAAATAATTTTATTTTAATTGAAAATAATATAATTTATTTTGAAAATAATATAATTTAATTTGCAAATAATAGAATTTAATTTGAAAATAATTAAATTTAATTTGAAAATAATATAATTTAATTTCAAAATAATACAATTTAATTTGGAAATAATTTAATTTAATTTGAAAATAATTTAATTTGAAAATAATTAAATTTAATTTGAAAATAATATATTTTCATTTGAAAATAATTTAATTTACTTTTAAAAAAATTTAATTTAATTTGAAAATAATATAATCAAATTTGAAAATAATTTAATTTAATTTGAAAATTATATAATTTATTTTGAAAATAATATAATTTAATTTGAAAATAATTTAATTTAATTTAAAAATAATATAATTTATTTTGAAAATAATATAATTTAATTTGAAAATAATTTTATTTTAATTGAAAATAATATAATTTATTTTGAAAATAATATAATTTAATTTGAAAATAATATAATTTAATTTGAAAATAATTTAGTTTTATTTGAAAATAATTTAACTTAATTTGAAAATAATTTAATTTAATTTGAAAATATTTTAATTTAATTTGAAAATGATTTAATTTAATTTAAAAATAATTTAATTTAATTTGAAAATAATATAATTTAATTTGAAAAAAATATAATTTAATTTGAAAATAATTTATTTAATTTAAGTTGAAAATAAAATAATTTAATTTGAAAATAATTTAATTTAATTTAAAAATATTATAATTTATTTTGAAAATAATTTAATTTAATTTGAAAATAATATAATTTAATTTGAAAATAATCGAGTTTAATTTACAAATAATAGAATTTAATTTGAAAATAAATTAATTTAATTTGAAAATATTAGAATTTAATTTGAAAATAATTTAATTTATTTTGAAAATAATTTAATTTAATTTCAAAATATACAAATAAATTTGAAAATAATTTAATTTTAACTTGAAAATATTAGAATTTGATTTGAAAATAATTTAATTTATTTTGAAAATAATTTAGTTTCATTTGAAACTATTTAATTTAATTTGAAAATAATATAATCTAATTTGAAAATAATATAATTTAATTTAAAAATAATTTAATTTAATTTGAAAATAATTTAATTTCATTTAAATTATTTAATTTAATTTGAAAATAATTTAATTTAATTTGAAAATAATATAATTTAATTTGAAAATATTTTAATTTAATTTGAAAATAATATAGTTTAATTTAAAAATATTATAATTGAATTTGAAAATAATATAATTTAATTTGAAATTAATTTACTTTAATTTGAAAATAATATAATTTAATTTGAAAATAATTTAATTTAATTTGAAAATAATTTAATTTAATTTGAAAATAATATAATTTAATTTGAAAATAAATTAATTTAATTTGAAAATAATATAATTTAATTTGAAATTAATTTACTTTAATTTGATAATAATATAATTTAATTTGAAAATAATTTAATTTAATTTGAAAATAATATAATTTAATTTGAAAATAAATTAATTTAATTTGAAAATAATTTAATTTATTTTGAAAATTAATAAATTTATTTTGAAAGTAATTTAATTTAATTTGAAAAAATTGAATTTAATTTGAAAATAATCTTATTTTCAAGTAAAGCTGTGCTGATGAGAGATAAATCTCGAAACGCGTCCACAGTTGGCTATCCACTCAAGGTATCGGAAAGACATGATCTTAAAAATCAATGTTATTTTTATGGTTTTTGTTGAGTGCCACGAAGGTGGACTGAAAGCTATAGAATAACTGACAAATTTCATACGAGATTTGTTTTTGGTAGTCCTAAAAAGACTCATTAGTATTATAGAGTTCCGGAAAAGTTGAGTATATTTATATATTCAAGCTTTGTTCCGTCTTTATTAAGTTTATAATTTAATTTAATTTGAAAATAATTTAATTAAATTGGAAAATAATTTAATTTAAATTGAAAATAATATAATTTAATTTGAAAATAATACAATTTAATATGAAAATAATATAATTTATTTGGAAAATAAATTCATTTAATATGAAAATAATTTAATTTAATTTGAAGATAATTTAATTTGAAAATCATTTAATTTAATTTGAAAATAATTTAATTTGAAAATAATTTAATTTAATTTGAAAATAATATAATTTAATTTAAAAATAATTGAATTGAAATTGAAAATAATTTAAATTAATTTGAAAATAATTTAATTTAATTTGAAAATAATTTAATTTAATTTGAAAATAATTTAATTTAATTTGAAAATAATTTAATTTAATTTAAAAATAATATAATTTAATTTGAAAATAATATAATTTAATTTGAAAATAATTTAATTTAATTTGAAAATAATATAATTTAATTTGAAAATAATAGAATTTAATTTGAAAATAATTTATTTTTATTTGAAAATATATTTTAATTTATTTTGAAAAACGTTAAATTTGATTTGAAAATAATTTAATTTGAAAATAATTTAATTTAATTTGAAAATAATATAATTTAATTTAAAAATAATTCAATTTTGTTTGAAAATAATATAACTTAATTTGAAAAAAATTTAATTTAATTTAAAAATAATATAATTAAATTTGAAAATAATATAATTTAATTTGGAAATAATATAATTTAATTTGAAAATAATTTTATTTCATTTGAAAATAATTTAATTTAATTTCAAAATAATTTAATTTAATTGGAAAACAATTTAATTTAAAAATAATATACTTTAATTTGAAAATAATTTAATTTAATTTGAAAATAATTTAATTTAATTTGAAAATGAAATAATTTAATTTGAAAATAATATTATTTAATTTGAAAATAATCTAATTTAATTTGAAAATAATACAAGTTTATTTGAAAATAATTTAATTTTATTTGAAAATAAAATAGTTTAATTTGAAAATAATTTAATTTAATTTGAAAATAATTTAATTTGAAAATAATTAAATTTAATTTGAAAATAATATATTTTCATTTGAAAATAATTTAATTTACTTTAAATATAATTTAATTTCATTTGAAAATAATATAATTTAATTTGAAAATAATTTAATTTAATTTGAAAATGAAATAATTTAATTTGAAAATAATATTATTTAATTTGAAAATAATCTAATTTAATTTGAAAATAATACAAGTTTATTTGAAAATAATTTAATTTTATTTGAAAATAAAATAGTTTAATTTGAAAATAATTTAATTTAATTTGAAAATACTATAATTTAATTTAAAATTAATATAATTTAATTTGAAAATAATTTAATTTAATTTGAAAATAATATAATTAATTTGAAAATAATATAATTTAATTTGAAAATAATTTAATTTTATTTGAAAATAATATAATTTTATTTGAAAATAATCTAATTTAATTTGAAAATAATAGAATTTGATTTGAAAATATTTTAATTTAATTTGAAAATAATATAATTTAATTTGAAAATAATATAATTTTATTTGAAAATAATATAATTTACTTTAAATATAATTTAATTTCATTTGAAAATAGTATAATTTAATTTGAAAATAATTTAATTTAATTTGAAAATAATTTAATTTAATTTGAAAATAATATAATTTAATTTGAAAATAATATAATTTAATTTGAAAATAATTTAATTTGAAAATAATTTAATTTGAAAATAATATAATTTAATTTGAGAATAATATAATTTAATTTGAAAATAATTTAATTTAATTTGAAAATAATTTAATTTAATTTGAAAATAATTTAATTTAATTTGAAAATAATTTAATTCAATTTGAATATAATTTAATTTAATTTAAAAATAATTTAATTTAATTTGAAAATAATTTAATTTAATTTGAAAATAATTTAATTTAATTTGAAAATAATATAATTTAATTTGAAAATACTATAATTTAATTTAAAATTAATATAATTTAATTTGAAAATAATTTAATTTAATTTGAAAATAATATATTCAATTTGAAAATAATATAATTTAATTTGAAAATAATACAATTTAATATGAAAATAATATAATTTATTTGGAAAATAAATTCATTTAATATGAAAATAATTTAATTTAATTTGAAGATAATTTAATTTGAAAATCATTTAATTTAATTTGAAAATAATTTAATTTGAAAATAATTTAATTTAATTTGAAAATAATATAATTTAATTTAAAAATAATTGAATTGAAATTGAAAATAATTTAAATTAATTTGAAAATAATTTAATTTAATTTGAAAATAATTTAATTTAATTTGAAAATAATTTAATTTAATTTGAAAATAATTTAATTTAATTTAAAAATAATATAATTTAATTTGAAAATAATATAATTTAATTTGAAAATAATTTAATTTAATTTGAAAATAATTTAATTTAGTTTGAAAATAATTTAATTTAATTTGAAAATAATTTAATTTAATTTAAAAATAATATAATTTAATTTGAAAATAATATAATTTAATTTGAAAATAATTTAATTTAATTTGAAAATAATATAATTTAATTTGAAAATAATAGAATTTAATTTGAAAATAATTTATTTTTATTTGAAAATATATTTTAATTTATTTTGAAAAACGTTAAATTTGATTTGAAAATAATTTAATTTGAAAATAATTTAATTTAATTTGAAAATAATATAATTTAATTTAAAAATAATTCAATTTTGTTTGAAAATAATATAACTTAATTTGAAAAAAATTTAATTTAATTTAAAAATAATATAATTAAATTTGAAAATAATATAATTTAATTTGGAAATAATATAATTTAATTTGAAAATAATTTTATTTCATTTGAAAATAATTTAATTTAATTTCAAAATAATTTAATTTAATTGGAAAACAATTTAATTTAAAAATAATATACTTTAATTTGAAAATAATTTAATTTAATTTGAAAATAATTTAATTTAATTTGAAAATGAAATAATTTAATTTGAAAATAATATTATTTAATTTGAAAATAATCTAATTTAATTTGAAAATAATACAAGTTTATTTGAAAATAATTTAATTTTATTTGAAAATAAAATAGTTTAATTTGAAAATAATTTAATTTAATTTGAAAATAATTTAATTTGAAAATAATTAAATTTAATTTGAAAATAATATATTTTCATTTGAAAATAATTTAATTTACTTTAAATATAATTTAATTTCATTTGAAAATAATATAATTTAATTTGAAAATAATTTAATTTAATTTGAAAATGAAATAATTTAATTTGAAAATAATATTATTTAATTTGAAAATAATCTAATTTAATTTGAAAATAATACAAGTTTATTTGAAAATAATTTAATTTTATTTGAAAATAAAATAGTTTAATTTGAAAATAATTTAATTTAATTTGAAAATACTATAATTTAATTTAAAATTAATATAATTTAATTTGAAAATAATTTAATTTAATTTGAAAATAATATAATTAATTTGAAAATAATATAATTTAATTTGAAAATAATTTAATTTTATTTGAAAATAATATAATTTTATTTGAAAATAATCTAATTTAATTTGAAAATAATAGAATTTGATTTGAAAATATTTTAATTTTATTTGAAAATAATATAATTTAATTTGAAAATAATATAATTTTATTTGAAAATAATATAATTTACTTTAAATATAATTTAATTTCATTTGAAAATAGTATAATTTAATTTGAAAATAATTTAATTTAATTTGAAAATAATTTAATTTAATTTGAAAATAATATAATTTAATTTGAAAATAATATAATTTAATTTGAAAATAATTTAATTTGAAAATAATTTAATTTGAAAATAATATAATTTAATTTGAGAATAATATAATTTAATTTGAAAATAATTTAATTTAATTTGAAAATAATTTAATTTAATTTGAAAATAATTTAATTTAATTTGAAAATAATTTAATTCAATTTGAATATAATTTAATTTAATTTAAAAATAATTTAATTTAATTTGAAAATAATTTAATTTAATTTGAAAATAATTTAATTTAATTTGAAAATAATATAATTTAATTTGAAAATACTATAATTTAATTTAAAATTAATATAATTTAATTTGAAAATAATTTAATTTAATTTGAAAATAATATATTCAATTTGAAAATAATATAATTTAATTTGAAAATAATTTAATTTAATTTGAAAATAATTTAATTTAATTTGAAAATAATTTAATTTAATTGGAAAATAATATAATATAATTAGAAAATATTTTAATGTAATTTGAAAATAATTTAATTTCATTTGAAAATAATTTAATTTAATTTGAAAATAATTTAATATGAAAATAATTTAATTTGAAAATAATTTAATTTGATTTGAAAATATTTTAATTTAATTTGAAAATAATTTAATTTGAAAATAATTTAATTTGAAAATAATTTAATTTTATTTGAAATTAATATAATTTAGTTTGAAAATAATTTAATTTAATTTGAAAATAATTTAATTTAATTTGAAAATAATTTAATTTAATTTGAATAAAATTTTATTTAATTTGAAAATAATATAATTTAATTTGAAAATATTTTAATTTAATTTGAAAATAATTTAATTTAATTTAAAAATAATTTAATTTAATTTAAAAGTAATATAATTTAATTTGAAAATAAATTAATTTAATTTGAAAATAATATATTCAATTTGAAAATAATATAATTTAATTTGAAAATAATTTAATTTAATTTGAAAATAATTTAATTTAATTTGAAAATAATTTAATTTAATTGGAAAATAATATAATATAATTAGAAAATATTTTAATGTAATTTGAAAATAATTTAATTTAATTTGAAAATAATTTAATTTAATTTGAAAATAATTTAATATGAAAATAATTTAATTTGAAAATAATTTAATTTGATTTGAAAATATTTTAATTTAATTTGAAAATAATTTAATTTGAAAATAATTTAATTTGAAAATAATTTAATTTTATTTGAAATTAATATAATTTAGTTTGAAAATAATTTAATTTAATTTGAAAATAATTTAATTTAATTTGAAAATAATTTAATTTAATTTGAATAAAATTTTATTTAATTTGAAAATAATATAATTTAATTTGAAAATATTTTAATTTAATTTGAAAATAATTTAATTTAATTTAAAAATAATTTAATTTAAATAAAAGTAATATAATTTAATTTGAAAATAATTTAATTTAATTTGAAAATAATTTAATTTAATTTGAAAATAATTTAATTTGAAAATAATTTAATTTGAAATTAATTTAATTTAATTTGAAAATAATATAATTTAATTTGAAAATAATTTAATTTAATTTGAAAATAGTTTAATTTAATATGAAACTAATATAATTTAATTTGAAAATAATTTAATTTACTTTGAAAATAATTTAATTTGAAAATAATTTTATTTGAAAATAATTTAATTTGAAAATAATATAATTTAGTTTGAAAATAATTTAATTTAATTTGAAAATAATTTAATTTAATTTGAAAATAATTTAATTTGAAAAAAATTTAATTTGAAATTAATTTAATTTAATTTGAAAATAACTTTATTTTGAAAATAATTTAATTTATTTTGAAAATATTTTAATTTAATTTGAAAATAATATAATTTAATTTGAAAATAATATAATTAAATATGAAAGTAATTTAATTTTATTTAAAAATAATATAATTTATTTTGAAAATAAATTAATTTAATTTGAAAATAATTTAATTTGAAAATAATTTAATTTAATTTGAAAATAATTCAATTTGAATATAATTTAATTTGAAAATAATTTAATTTGAAAATAAGTTAATTTAATTTGAAAATAATTTAATTTGAAAATAATATAATTTAATTTAAAAATAATATAATTTAATTTGAATATAATTTTATTTAATTTGAAAATAATATAATTTAATTTAAAAATAATTTAATTTAATTTGAAAATAATTTAATTTGAAATTAATTTAATTTAATTTGAAAATAATATAATTTAATTTAAAAATAATTTAATTTAATTTGAAAATAATTTAATTTATTTTGAAAATAATATAATTTAATTTAAAAATAATTTAATTTAATTTGAAAATAAAATAATTTAATTTGAAAATAATATAATTTATTTGCAAATAATATAATTTACTTTGAAAATAATTTAATTTTATTTGAAAATAATATAATTTATTTTGAAAATAAATTTATTTAATTTGAAAATAATTTAAATAGAAAATAATTTAATTTTAAAATAATTTAATTTAATTTGAAAATAATATAATTAAATTTGAAATTAATTTAATTTAATTTGAAAATAATTTATTTGAATTTGAAAACAATTTAATTTAATAGAAAAACAATTTAATTTAATTTGATAATAATATACTCTAACTTAAAAATAATATAATTTATTCTGAAAATAAATTAATTTTATTTGAAAATAATTTAATTTTATTTGAAAATTAATATAATTTAATTTTATTTGAAAATAATATCATTTATTTTGAAAATAAATTTATTTAATTTGAAAATAATTTAAACAGAAAATAATTTAATTTGAAAATAATTTAATTTAATTTGAAAATAATATAATTAAATTTGAAATTAATTTAATTTAATTTGAAAATAATTTATTTGAATTTGAAAACAATTTAATTTAATTGAAAAACAATTTAATTTAATTTGAAAATAATATACTCCAACTTAAAAATAATATAATTTATTTTGAAAATAATTTAATTTTATTTGAAAATAATTTAATTTTATTTGAAAATAATATAATTTAATTTGAAAATAAAATAATTTAATTTGAAAATTATTTAATTTAATTTGAAAATAATATAATTTAATTTGAAAATAATATAATTTAATTTGAAAATAATTTTATTTAATTAGAAAATAATTTAATTTAATTAGAAAATAATATAATGTAATTTGAAAATAATTGTATTTTATTTGAAAATAATATAATTTATTTCGAAAATAAATTTATTTAATTTGAAAATAATTTAATTTAAAAATAATTTAATTTGAAAATAAAATAATTTAATTTGCAAATAATTTAATTTAATTTGAAAATAATATAATTAAATTTGAAAATAATATAATTTAATTTGAAAATAATTTAATTTAATTTAAAAATAATATACTCTAATTTGAAAATTATATAATTTAATTTAAAAATAATTTAATTGAATTTGACAATAATTTAATTTGATAATAATATAATTTAATTTGAAAATAACATAATTTAAATTGAAAATAATATAATTTAATTTGAAAATAATTTAATTTAATTTGAAAATAATTTAATTTAATTTGAAAATAATTTATTTTAATTTGAAAATAATTTTATTTGAAAATGATTTAATTTGAAAATAATTTAATTTAATTTGAAAATAATATAATTTCATTTGAAAGCAATTTAATTTAATTTGAAAATAATTTAATTTAATTTGAAAATAATATAATATAATTTGAATATAATTTAATTTAATTTAAAAATAATACAATTTAATTTGAAAATAATTTAATTTAATTTAAAAATAATTTAATTTAATTTGAAAATAATTTTATTTAATTTGAAAATAATATAATTTAATTTGAAAATAATATAATTTAATTTGAAAATAATTTAATTTTGTTTGAAAATATTATAATTTATTTTGAAAATAAATTAATTTAATTTGAAAATAATTTTATTTGAAAATAATTTAATTTGCAAATATTGTAATTTAATTTGAAAATAATATAATTTAATTTAAAAACAATAGAATTTGATTTAAAAATAATTTAATTTAAAAATGATATAATTAAATTTGAAAATAATATAATTTAATTTGAAAATAAAATAATTTAATTTGAAAATTATTTAATTTAATTTGGAAATAATATAATTTAATTTGAAAATAATATTATTTAATATGAAAATAATTTAATTTAATTAGAAAATAATTTTATTTAATTTGAAAATAATATAATTTAATTTAAAAATAATATAATTTAATTTGAAAATTATTTAATTTAAATTTAAAATAATATAATTTAATTTGAAATTAATATAATTTAATTTTAAAATAATTTATTTTAAAATAATATGATTTATTATAAAAATAATATAATTTATTATAAAAATAATATAATTTAATTTGAAAATAATATAATTTAATTTAAAAATAAATTAATTTGAAAATAATTGAATTTGATTTGATAATAATTTAATTTAATTTGAAAATAATTTAATTTAATTTGAAAATAATTTGATTTGAAAATAATTTAATTTAATTTAAAAATAATTTAATTTAATTTGAAAATATAATTTTATTTGAATATAATTTAATTTAATTTGAAAATTATATAATTTAATTTGAAAATAATTTAATTTGAAAATAATTTAATTTAATTTGAAATTAATATAATTTAATTTGAAAATAATATATTTTAATATGAAAATAATTTAATTTAATTTGAAAATAATTTAATTTAATTTGAAAATAATTTGATTTGAAAATAATTTAATTTAATTTGAAAATAATTTAATTTAATTTGAAAATATAATTTAATTTGAATATAATTTAATTTAATTTGAAAATAATATAATTTAATTTGAAAATAATTTAATTAAATTTGAAAATAATTTATTTTAATTTGAAAATAATATAATTTAATTTGAATATAATTTAATTTAATTTGAAAATAATATAATTTAATTTGAAAATCATATGTTTTAATTTGAAAATAATATAATTTAATAAAAAAATAATATAATTTAATTTGAAAATAATATAATTTAATTTGAAAATAATATAATTTAATTTGAAAATAATTTAATTTAAATTGAAAATAATATAATTTAATTTGAAATTAATGTAATTTAATTTTAAAATAATTTAATTTTATTTGAAAATAATATAATTTATAATAAAAATAATTTAATTTAATTTGAAAATATTATAATTTAATTTAAAAATAATTTTGTTTAATTTAAAAATAATTTAATTTAATTTAATTTATTTTGAAAATAATTTAATTTATTATGAAAATAATTTATTTTAGTTTGAAAATAATTTAATTTAATTTGTAAATAAATTAATTTAATTTGAAAATAATTTAATTTGCAAATAATGTAATTTAATTTGAAAATAATATAATTTAATTTGAAAATAATTTAATTTAATTTGAAAATAATTTAATTTAATTTGAAAATAATATAATTTAATTGGAAAATAATTTAATTTAATTTGAAAATAATACAATTTAGATTGAAAATAATTTAATTTATTTTGAAGATAATATATTTTAATTTGAAAATAATTTAAATCAATTTGAAAATAATATAATTTAATTTGAAAATAATTTAATTTAATTTGAAAATAATTTAATTTAATCTGAAAGTAATATAATTTAATTTGAAAATAATTAAATTTAATTTGACAATAATTTAATTTAATTTGAAAATAATTTAATTTAATTTGAAAATAATATAATTTAATTTGAAAATAATTTAATTTAATTTGAAAATAATATAATTTAATTTGAAAATAATATAAATTAATTTGAAAATAATTTAATTTAATTTGAAAATAATATAATTTATTTTGAAAATAGTTTAATTTAATATAAAAATAATTTAATTTAATTTAAAAATAATAAAATTTTATTTGAATATGATTTAATTTGAAAATAATATAATTTAATTTAAAAATAATTTAATTTAATTTGAAAATAATATAATTTAATTTGAAAATAATTAAAAATTTTTGGAAATAATTTAATTTATTTTGAAAATAATATAATTTACTTTGAAAATAATATAAATTAATTTGAAAATAATATAATTTTACTTCAAAATATTTTAATTTAATTTGAAAATAATTTAATGTAATTTGAAAATAATATAATTTAATTTGCAAATAATAGAATTTAATTTGAAAATAATTTAATTTTATTTGAAAATAATTTGAAATTGAAAATAATATAATTTATTTTGAAAATAATATAATTAAATTTGAAAATAATTTAATTTAATTTGAAATTCTTTTAATTTAATTTGAAAATAATTTAATTTAATTTGAAAATAATATAATTTAAGACAAAAATAATACAATTTAACTTGAAAATAATATAATTTAATTTGAAAATGATTTAATTTAATTTGAAAATAATTTAATTTAGTTTGAAAATAATTTAATTTATTTTGAAAATAATTTAATTTGAAAATAATTTAATTTGAAATTAATTTAATTTAATTTGAAAATAATTTAATTTAATTTAAAAATAATTTAATTTAATTTAAAAGTAATATAATTTAATTTGAAAATAATTTAATTTAATTTGAAAATAATTTAATTTAATTTGAAAATAATTTAATTTGAAAATAATTTAATTTGAAATTAATTTAATTTAATTTGAAAATAATATAATTTAATTTGAAAATAATTTAATTTAATTTGAAAATAGTTTAATTTAATATGAAACTAATATAATTTAATTTGAAAATAATTTAATTTACTTTGAAAATAATTTAATTTGAAAATAATTTTATTTGAAAATAATTTAATTTGAAAATAATATAATTTAGTTTGAAAATAATTTAATTTAATTTGAAAATAATTTAATTTAATTTCAAAATAATTTAATTTGAAAAAAATTTAATTTGAAACTAATTTAATTTAATTTGAAAATAACTTTATTTTGAAAATAATTTAATTTATTTTGAAAATATTTTAATTTAATTTGAAAATAATATAATTTAATTTGAAAATAATATAATTAAATATGAAAGTAATTTAATTTTATTTAAAAATAATATAATTTATTTTGAAAATAAATTAATTTAATTTGAAAATAATTTAATTTGAAAATAATTTAATTTAATTTGAAAATAATTCAATTTGAATATAATTTAATTTGAAAATAATTTAATTTGAAAATAAGTTAATTTAATTTGACAATAATTTAATTTGAAAATAATATAATTTAATTTAAAAATAATATAATTTAATTTGAATATAATTTTATTTAATTTGAAAATAATATAATTTAATTTAAAAATAATTTAATTTAATTTGAAAATAATTTAATTTGAAATTAATTTAATTTAATTTGAAAATAATATAATTTAATTTAAAAATAATTTAATTTAATTTGAAAATAAAATAATTTAATTTGAAAATAATATAATTTATTTGCAAATAATATAATTTACTTTGAAAATAATTTAATTTTATTTGAAAATAATATAATTTATTTTGAAAATAAATTTATTTAATTTGAAAATAATTTAAATAGAAAATAATTTAATTTGAAAATAATTTAATTTAATTTGAAAATAATATAATTAAATTTGAAATTAATTTAATTTAATTTGAAAATAATTTATTTGAATTTGAAAACAATTTAATTTAATTGAAAAACAATTTAATTTAATTTGATAATAATATACTCTAACTTAAAAATAATATAATTTATTCTGAAAATAAATTAATTTTATTTGAAAATAATTTAATTTTATTTGAAAATTAATATAATTTAATTTTATTTGAAAATAATATAATTTATTTTGAAAATAAATTTATTTAATTTGAAAATAATTTAAACAGAAAATAATTTAATTTGAAAATAATTTAATTTAATTTGAAAATAATATAATTAAATTTGAAATTAATTTAATTTAATTTGAAAATAATTTATTTGAATTTGAAAACAATTTAATTTAATTGAAAAACAATGTAATTTAATTTGAAAATAATATACTCCAACTTAAAAATAATATAATTTATTTTGAAAATAATTTAATTTTATTTGAAAATAATTTAATTTTATTTGAAAATAATATAATTTAATTTGAAAATAAAATAATTTAATTTGAAAATTATTTAATTTAATTTGAAAATAAAATAATTTAATTTGAAAATTATTTAATTTAATTTGAAAATAATTTTATTTAATTAGAAAATAATTTAATTTAATTAGAAAATAATATAATGTAATTTGAAAATAATTGTATTTTATTTGAAAATAATATAATTTATTTCGAAAATAAATTTATTTAATTTGAAAATAATTTAATTTAAAAATAATTTAATTTGAAAATAAAATAATTTAATTTGCAAATAATTTAATTTAATTTGAAAATAATATAATTAAATTTGAAAATAATATAATTTAATTTGAAAATAATTTAATTTAATTTAAAAATAATATACTCTAATTTGAAAATTATATAATTTAATTTAAAAATAATTTAATTGAATTTGACAATAATTTAATTTAATTTGATAATAATATAATTTAATTTAAAAATAACATAATTTAAATTGAAAATAATATAATTTAATTTGAAAATAATTTAATTTAATTTGAAAATAATTTAATTTAATTTGAAAATAATTTAATTTAATTTGAAAATAATTTTATTTGAAAATGATTTAATTTGAAAATAATTTAATTTAATTTGAAAATAATATAATTTCATTTGAAAGCAATTTAATTTAATTTGAAAATAATTAAATTTAATTTGAAAATAATATAATATAATTTGAATATAATTTAATTTAATTTAAAAATAATACAATTTAATTTGAAAATAATTTAATTTAATTTAAAAATAATTTAATTTAATTTGAAAATAATTTTATTTAATTTGAAAATAATATAATTTAATTTGAAAATAATATAATTTAATTTGAAAATAATTTAATTTTGTTTGAAAATATTATAATTTATTTTGAAAATAAATTAATTTAATTTGAAAATAATTTTATTTGAAAATAATTTAATTTGCAAATATTGTAATTTAATTTGAAAATAATATAATTTAATTTAAAAACAATAGAATTTGATTTAAAAATAATTTAATTTAAAAATGATATAATTAAATTTTAAAATAATATAATTTAATTTGAAAATAAAATAATTTAATTTGAAAATTATTTAATTTAATTTGGAAATAATATAATTTAATTTGAAAATAATATTATTTAATATGAAAATAATTTAATTTAATTAGAAAATAATTTTATTTAATTTGAAAATAATATAATTTAATTTAAAAATAATATAATTTAATTTGAAAATTATTTAATTTAAATTGAAAATAATATAATTTAATTTGAAATTAATATAATTTAATTTTAAAATAATTTATTTTAATATGAAAATAATTTAATTTAATTTGAAAATAATTTAATTTAATTTGAAAATAATTTGATTTGAAAATAATTTAATTTAATTTGAAAATAATTTAATTTAATTTGAAAATATAATTTAATTTGAATATAATTTAATTTAATTTGAAAATAATATAATTTAATTTGAAAATAATTTAATTTAATTTGAAAATAATTTATTTTAATTTGAAAATAATATAATTTAATTTGAATATAATTTAATTTAATTTGAAAATAATATAATTTAATTTGAAAATCATATGTTTTAATTTGAAAATAATATAATTTAATAAAAAAATAATATAATTTAATTTGAAAATAATATAATTTAATTTGAAAATAATATAATTTAATTTGAAAATAATTTAATTTAAATTGAAAATAATATAATTTAATTTGAAATTAATGTAATTTAATTTTAAAATAATTTAATTTTATTTGAAAATAATATAATTTATAATAAAAATAATTTAATTTAATTTGAAAATATTATAATTTAATTTAAAAATAATTTAGTTTAATTTAAAAATAATTTAATTTAATTTAATTTATTTTGAAAATAATTTAATTTATTATGAAAATAATTTATTTTAGTTTGAAAATAATTTAATTTAATTTGTAAATAAATTAATTTAATTTGAAAATAATTTAATTTGCAAATAATGTAATTTAATTTGAAAATAATATAATTTAATTTGAAAATAATTTAATTTAATTTGAAAATAATTTAATTTAATTTGAAAATAATATAATTTAATTGGAAAATAATTTAATTTAATTTGAAAATAATACAATTTAGATTGAAAATAATTTAATTTATTTTGAAGATAATATATTTTAATTTGAAAATAATTTAAATCAATTTGAAAATAATATAATTTAATTTGAAAATAATTTAATTTAATTTGAAAATAATTTAATTTAATCTGAAAGTAATATAATTTAATTTGAAAATAATTAAATTTAATTTGACAATAATTTAATTTAATTTGAAAATAATTTAATTTAATTTGAAAATAATATAATTTAATTTGAAAATAATTTAATTTAATTTGAAAATAATATAATTTAATTTGAAAATAATATAAATTAATTTGAAAATAATTTAATTTAATTTGAAAATAATATAATTTATTTTGAAAATAGTTTAATTTAATATAAAAATAATTTAATTTAATTTAAAAATAATAAAATTTTATTTGAATATGATTTAATTTGAAAATAATATAATTTAATTTAAAAATAATTTAATTTAATTTGAAAATAATATAATTTAATTTGAAAATAATTAAAAATTTTTGGAAATAATTTAATTTATTTTGAAAATAATATAATTTACTTTGAAAATAATATAAATTAATTTGAAAATAATATAATTTTACTTCAAAATATTTTAATTTAATTTGAAAATAATTTAATGTAATTTGAAAATAATATAATTTAATTTGCAAATAATAGAATTTAATTTGAAAATAATTTAATTTTATTTGAAAATAATTTGAAATTGAAAATAATATAATTTATTTTGAAAATAATATAATTTAATTTGAAAATAATTTAATTTAATTTGAAATTCTTTTAATTTAATTTGAAAATAATTTAATTTAATTTGAAAATAATATAATTTAAGACAAAAATAATACAATTTAACTTGAAAATAATATAATTTAATTTGAAAATGATTTAATTTAATTTGAAAATAATTTTATTTAGTTTGAAAATAATTTAATTTAATTTGAAAAGAATTTTATTTATTTTGAAAATAATATAATTTAATTTGAAAATAATATAATTGAATTTGAAAATAATTTAATTTAATTTAATTTGAAAATAATTTAATTTAAATTTAAAATAATATAATTTAATTTGAAATTAATTTAATTCAATTTGAAATTAATTTAATTTAGTTTGAATATAATTTAATTTAATTTGAAAATAATATAATTTAATTTAAAAATAATAATTTTTTTTTTGAAATTAATAAATTTAATTTGAAAATAATATAATTTATTTTGAAAATATTATAATTTGATTTGAAAATAATATAATTTAATTTGAAAATAATTTAATTTAATTTGAAATTAATTTAATTCAATTTGAAAATAATTTAATTTAATTTGAAAATAATATAATTTAAGACAAAAATAATACAATTTAACTTGAAAATAAAATAATTTAATTTGAAAATGATTTAATTTAATTTGAAAATAATTTAATTTAATTTGAAAATAATTTAATTTAATTTGAAAATAATTTTATTTAATTTGAAAATAATATAATTTAATTTGAAAATAATATAATTTAATTTGAAAATAATTTAATTTGAATTGAAAATAATTTAATTTAATTTGAAAATAATTTAATTTGATTTGAAAATAATATAATTTAATTTGAAAATAATTTTATTTAATTTGAAATTAATTTAATTCAATTTGAAAGTAATTTAATTTAATTTGAAAATAATATAATTTAAGACAAAAATAATACAATTTAACTTGAAAATAATATAATTTAATTTGAAAATGATTTAATTTAATTTGAAAATAATTTAATTTAATGTGAAAATAATTTAATTTAATTTGAAAATAATTTTATTTAATTTGAAAATAATATAATTTAATTTGAAAATAATATAGTTTAGTTTGAATATAATATAATTTAATTTGAAAATAATATAATTTAATTTGAAAATAGTATAATTTAATTTAAAAATAATTTAATTCAATTTGAAAATAATATAATTTAATTTGAAAATAATTTAATTAAATTTGAAAACAATATAATTTAATTTGAAAATAATTTAATTTAATTTGAAAATAATATAATTTAATTTGAAAATAGTATAATTTAATTTAAAAATAATTTAATTTAATTTGAAAATAATTTAATTTGATTTGAAAATAATTTAATTTAATTTGAAAATAATTTAATTTAAATTGAAAATAAATTAATTTAATTTAATTTGAAAATAATATAATTTAATTTGAAAATAATATAATTTAATTTGAAAATAATTTAATCTAATATGAAAATAATATAATTTAATTTGAAAATAGTTTAATTTATTTTGAAAATAATTTATTTTAATTTGAAAATTATAAAATTTTATTTGAATGTAATTTTATTTGAAAATAGTGTAATTTAATTTGAAAATAAAATAATTTTATTTGAAAATAATTCAATTTACTTTTAAAATAAATTCATTTAATTTGAAAATAATATAAATTAATTTAAAACAAATTAAGTTTAATTAGAAAATAATTTAATTTAATTTGAAAATAAAATAATTTAATTTGAAAATAATTTAATTTAAATTGAAAATAATTTAATTTAATTTGAAAATAATATAATTTAATTTGAAAATAATTTAATTTAAATTGAAAATATTATAATTTAATTTGAAAATAATTTAATATAATTTGAAAATAATTTAATTTAATTTGAAAATAATTTAATTTAATTTGAAAATAATATAATTTAATTTGAAAATAGTATAAATTAATTTAAAAATAATTTAATTCAATTTGAAAATAATATAATTTAATTTGAAAATAATTTAATTAAATTTGAAAACAATATAATTTAATTTGAAAATAATTTAATTTAATTTGAAAATAATATAATTTAATTTGAAAATAGTATAATTTAATTTAAAAATAATTTAATTCAATTTGAAAATAATTTAATTTGATTTGAAAATAATTTAATTTAATTTGAAAAAAATTTAATTTAAATTGAAAATAAATTAATTTAATTTAATTTGAAAATAATATAATTTAATTTGAAAATAATATAATTTAATTTGAAAATAATTTAATCTAATATGAAAATAATATAATTTAATTTGAAAATAGTTTAATTTATTTTGAAAATAATTTATTTTAATTTGAAAATTATAAAATTTTATTTGAATATAATTTTATTTGAAAATAGTGTAATTTAACTTGAAAATAATATAATTTCATTTGAAAATAATTCAATTTTCTTTTAAAATAAATTCATTTAATTTAAAAATAATGTAAATTAATTTAAAACAAATTAAGTTTAATTAGAAAATAATTTAATTTAATTTGAAAATAATATAATTTAATTTGAAAATAATTTAATTTAAATTGAAAATATTATAATTTAATTTGAAAATAGTATAATTTAATTTGAAAATAATATAATGTAATTTGAAAATAATTTAATATAATTTGAAAATAATTTAATTTAATTTGAAAATAATTTAATTTAATTTGAAAATAATATAGTTTAATTTGAAATTTATAAAGTTTTATTTGAAAATAATTTAATTTAATTTGAAAATAATAAATTTTATTTGAAAATAATATTATTTAATTTTAAAATAATCTAATTTAATTTGAAAATAATAGAATTTTATTTGAAAATAATTTAATTTAATTTGAAAATAATATAATTTAATTTGAACATAATTTAATTCATCTTGAAAATAATTTAATTTGAAAATAATATAATTTAATTTGAAAATAATTTAATTTAATTTGAAAATAATCTAATTTAATTTGAAAATAATAGAATTTTATTTGAAAATAATTTAATTTAATTTGAAAATAATATAATTTAATTTGAACATAATTTAATTCATCTTGAAAATAATTTAATTTGAAAATAATATAATTTAATTTGAAAATAATTAAATTTAATTTGAAAATAATTTAATTTAATTTGAAAATAATATAATTTAATTTGAAAATTATATAGTTTTATTTGAAAATAATTTAATTCAATTTGAAAATATTTTAATTTAGTTTGAAAATAATATAATCTAATTTGAAATTAATATAATTTAATTTGAAAATAATTTTATTTTATTTGAAAATAATTTAATTTAATTTGAAAATTATTTAATTTAATTTAAAAATAATTTAATTTAATTTGAAAATAATATAATTTAATTTGAAAATAATTTAATTTAATTTAATTTATTTTGAAAATAATTTACATTAGTTTGAAAATAATATAATTTAGTTTGAAAATAATATAATTTAATTTGAAAATAGTATAATTTAATTTAAAAATAACTTAATTTAATTTGAAAATAATTTAATTTGATTTGAAAATAATTTAATTTAATTTGATAATAATATAATTTAATTTGAACTTAATTTAATTCATCTTGAAAATAATTTAATTTGAAAATAATATAATTTAATTTGAAAATAATTTAATTAAATTTGAAAATAATTTAATTTAATTTGAAAATAATTTAATTTAATTTGAAAATAATATAATTTAATTTGAAAATTATATAATTTAATTTGAAAATAATTTAATTTAATTTGAAAATAATTTAATTTAATTTGAAAATAATATAATTTTATTTGAAAATAATATTATTTAATTTTAAAATAATCTAATTTAATTTGAAAATAATAGAATTTTATTTGAAAATAATTTAATTTTATTTGAAAATAATATAATTTAATTTGAACATAATTTAATTCATCTTGAAAATAATTTAATTTGAAAATAATATAATTTAATTAGAAAATAATTTAAATTTGAAAATAATTTAATTTAATTTGAAAATAATTTAATTTAATTTGAAAATAATATAATTTAATTTGAAAATTATATAGTTTTATTTGAAAATAATTTAATTTAATTTGAAAATATTTTAATTTAGTTTGAAAATAATATAATCTAATTTGAAATTAATATAATTTTATTTGAAAATAATTTTATTTCATTTGAAAATAATTTAATTTAATTTGAAAATTATTTAATTTAATTTAAAAATAATTTAATTCAATTTGAAAAAAATATAATTTAATTTGATAATAATATAATTTAATTTGAAAATAATATAATTTAATTTGAAAATAATTTAATTTAATTTATTTTGAAAATAATTTTATTTATTTTGAAAATAATTTAATTTTGTTTGAAAATAATTTAAGTTAATTTGAAAATAATTTAATTTAATTTGAAAATAATTTAATTTAATTTAATTTATTTTGAAAATAATTTACATTAGTTTGAAAATAATAAATATAATTTAGTTTGAAAATAATATAATTTAATTTGAAAATAGTATAATTTAATTTAAAAATAACTTAATTTAATTTGAAAATAATTTAATTTGAATTGAAAATAATTTAATTTAATTTGATAACAATATAATTTAAATTGAAAATAAATTAATTTAATTTAATTTAATTTGAAAATAATATAATTTAATTTGAAAATAATATAATTTATTTTGAAAATAATTTAATCTAATTTGAAAATAGTATAATTTAATTTAAAAATAATTTAATTTAATTTGAAAATAATTTAATTTGATTTGAAAATAATTTAATTTAATTTGAAAATCATATAATTTAATTTGAAAATAATTTAATCTAATTTGAAAATAATATAATTTAATTTGAAAATAGTTTAATTTAATTTGAAAATAATATAATGTAAATTGAAAATAATTTAATTTAATTTGAAAATAATTTAATTTAATTTGAAAATAGTTTAATTTAATATGAAACTAATATAATTTAATTTGAAAATAATTTAATTTAATTTGACAATAATTTAATTTGAAAATAATTTTATTTTAAAATAATTTAATTTGAAAATAATATAATTTAGTTTGAAAATAATTTAATTTAATTTGAAAATAATTTAATTTAATTTGAAAATAATTTAATTTAATTTGAAAATAATATAATTTAATTCGAATAAAATTTTATTTAATTTGAAAATAATTTAATTTAATTTATAAATAATATAATTTAATTTGAATATAATTTAATTTGAAAATAATTTAATTTAATTTGAAAATAATTTAATTTGAAAATAATTTAATTTAAAATTAATTTAATTTAGTTTGAAAATAATATAATTTAACTTGAAAATAATTTAATTTAATTTGAAAATAATTTAATTTAATTTGAAAATAATATAATTTAATTTAAAAACAATAGAATTTGATTTAAAAATAATTTAATTTAAAAATGATATAATTAAATTTTAAAATAATATAATTTAATTTGAAAATAAAATAATTTAATTTGAAAATTATTTAATTTAATTTGAAAATAATATAATTTAATTTGAAAATAATATTATTTAATATGAAAATAATTTAATTTAATTAGAAAATAATTTTATTTAATTTGAAAATAATATAATTTAATTTAAAAATAATATAATTTAATTTTAAAATTATTTAATTTAAATTGAAAATAATATAATTTAGTTTGAAATTAATATAATTTAATTTTAAAATAATTTATTTTAAAATAATATGATTTATTATAAAAATAATATAATTTATTATAAAAATAATATAATTTAATTTGAAAATAATATAATTTAATTTGAAAATAATATAATTTAATTTAAAAATAAATTAATTTGAAAATAATTGAATTTAATTTGATAATAATTTAATTTAATTTGAAAATAATTTAATTTAATTTGAAAATAATTTGATTTGAAAATAATTTAATTTAATTTGAAAATAATTTAATTTAATTTGAAAATATAATTTAATTTGAATATAATTTAATTTAATTTGAAAATAATATAATTTAATTTGAAAATAATTTAATTTGAAAATAATTTAATTTAATTTGAAATTAATATAATTTAATTTGAAAATAATATATTTTAATATGATAATAATTTAATTTAATTTGAAAATAATTTAATTTAATTTGAAAATAATTTGATTTGAAAATAATTTAATTATTTTAAAATAATTTAATTTAATTTGAAAATATAATTTAATTTGAATATAATTTAATTTAATTTGAAAATAATATAATTTAATTTGAAAATAATTTAATTTAATTTGAAAATAATTTATTTTAATTTGAAAATATAATTTAATTTGAATATAATTTAATTTAATTTGAAAATAATTTAATTTAATTTGAAAATAATTTGATTTGAAAATAATTTAATTTAATTTGAAAATAATTTAATTTAATTTGAAAATATAATTTAATTTGAATATAATTTAATTTAATTTGAAAATAATATAATTTAATTTGAATATAATTTAATTTAATTTGAAAATAATTTAATTTAATTTGAAAATATAATTTAATTTGAATATAATTTAATTTAATTTGAAAATAATATAATTTAATTTGAAAATAATTTAATTTGAAAATAATTTAATTTAATTTGAAATTAATATAATTTAATTTGAAAATAATATATTTTAATATGATAATAATTTAATTTAATTTGAAAATAATTTAATTTAATTTGAAAATAATTTGATTTGAAAATAATTTAATTAATTTTAAAATAATTTAATTTAATTTGAAAATATAATTTAATTTGAATATAATTTAATTTAATTTGAAAATAATATAATTTAATTTGAAAATCATATAATTTAATTTGAAAATAATATAATTTAATAAAAAAATAATATAATTTAATTTGAAAATAATATAATTTAATTTGAAAATAATATAATTTAATTTGAAAATAATTTAATTTAAATTGAAAATAATATAATTTAATTTGAAATTAATGTAATTTAATTTTAAAATAATTTAACTTTATTTGAAAATAATATAATTTATAATAAAAATAATTTAATTTAATTTGAAAATAATATAATTTAATTTAAAAATAATTTAGTTTAATTTGAAAATAATTTAATTTAATTTAATTTATTTTGTAAATAATTTAATTTATTTTGAAAATAATTTATTTTAGTTTGAAAATAATTTAATTTAATTTGAAAATAATTTAATTTAATTTGAAAATAATATAGTTTAATTTGAAAATAATATAATTTAATTTGAAAATAATATAATTTAATTTGAAAATAATTTAATTTTGTTTAAAAGTATTATCATTTATTTTGTAAATAAATTAATTTAATTTGAAAATAATTTAATTTGCAAATAATGTAATTTAATTTGAAAATAATATAATTTAATTTGAAAATAATTTAATTTAATTTAAAAATAATTTAATTTAATTTGAAAACAATTTCATTTATTTTAATTTTAAAATAATTTAATTTAATTGGAAAACAATTTAATTTAATTTGAAATTATAATTTAATTTGAATATAATTTAATTTAATTTGAAAATAATATAATTTAATTTGAAAATACTATAATTTAATTTAAAAATAAATTAATTTAATTTGAAAATAATTTAATTTAATTTGAAAATAATTTAATTTAATTGGAAAACAATTTAATTTAATTTGAAAATAATATACTCTAATTTGAAAATAATATAATTTAATTTGAAAATAATTTAATTTAATTTAAAAATAATTTAATTTAATTTGAATATAATTTAATTTAATTTGATAATAATATAATTTAATTTAAAAAAAACAATTTAAATTGAAAATAGTATAATTTAATTTGAAAATAATTTAATTTAATTTGAAAATAATTTAATTTAATTGGAAAACAATTTAATTTAATTTGAAAATAATTTAATTTAATTTGAAAATAATATAATTTAATTTGAAAATAATTTAATTTAATTTGAAAATAATACAATTTAGATTGAAAATAATTTAATTTATTTTGAAGATAATATAATTTAATTTGAAAATAATTTATATCAATTTGAAAATAATATAATTTAATTTGAAAATAATTTAATTTAATTTGAAAATAATTTAATTTAATTTGAAAGTAATATAATTTAATTTGAAAATAATTAAATTTAATTTGACAATAATTTAATTTAATTTGAAAATAATTTAATTTAATTTGAAAATAATATAATTTAATTTGAAAATAATTTAATTTAATTTGAAAATAATATAATTTAATTTGAAAATATTACAATTTTATTTGAAAATAATTTAATTTAATTTGAAAATAATATAATTTATTTTGAAAATAGTTTAATTTAATATAAAAATAATTTAATTTAATTTAAAAATAATAAAATTTTATTTGAATATGATTTAATTTGAAAATAATATAATTTAATTTAAAAATAATTTAATTTAATTTGAAAATAATATAATTTAATTTGAAAATAATTAAAAATTTTTGGAAATAATTTAATTTATTTTGAAAATAATATAATTTACTTTGAAAATAATATAAATTAATTTGAAAATAATATAATTTTATTTGGAAATAATTTAATTTAATTTGAAAATAATTTAATGTAATTTGAAAATAATATAATTTAATTTGCAAATAATAGAATTTAATTTGAAAATAATTTAATTTTATTTGAAAATAATTTGAAATTGAAAATAATATAATTTATTTTGAAAATAATATAATTTAAGACAAAAATAATACAATTTAACTTGAAAATAATATAATTTAATTTAAAAATGATTTAATTTAATTTGAAAATAATTTAATTTAATTTGAAAATAATTTAATTTAATTTGAAAAGAATTTTATTTATTTTGAAAATAATATAATTTAATTTGAAAATAATATAATTTAATTTGAAAATAATTTAATTTAATTTAATTTGAAAATAATTTAATTTAAATTTAAAATAATATAATTTAATTTGAAATTAATTTAATTCAATTTGAAATTAATTTAATTTAATTTAATTTGAATATAATTTAATTTAATTTGAAAATAATATAATTTAAGACAAAAATAATACAATTTAACTTGAAAATAAAATAATTTAATTTGAAAATGATTTAATTTAATTTGAAAATAATTTAATTTAATTTGAAAATAATTTAATTTAATTTGAAAATAATTTTATTTAATTTGAAAATAATATAATTTAATTTGAAAATAATATAATTTAATTTGAAAATAATTTAATTTAAATTGAAAATAATTTAATTTAATTTGAAAATAATTTAATTTGATTTGAAAATAATATAATTTAATTTGAAAATAATTTAATTTAATTTGAAATTAATTTAATTCAATTTGAAAGTAATTTAATTTAATTTGAAAATAATATAATTTAAGACAAAAATAATACAATTTAACTTGAAAATAATATAATTTAATTTGAAAATGATTTAATTTAATTCGAAAATAATTTAATTTAATGTGAAAATAATTTAATTTAATTTGAAAATAATTTAATTTAATTTGAAAATAATAAATTTTATTTGAAAATAATATTATTTAATTTTAAAATAATCTAATTTAATTTGAAAATAATAGAATTTTATTTGAAAATAATTTAATTTAATTTGAAAATAATATAATTTAATTTGAACATAATTTAATTCATCTTGAAAATAATTTAATTTGAAAATAATATAATTTAATTTGAAAATAATTTAATTTAATTTGAAAATAATTTAATTTAGTTTGAAAATAATTTAATTAATTTGAAAATAATATAATTTAATTTGAAAATTATATAGTTTTATTTGAAAATAATTTAATTTAATTTGAAAATATTATAATTTAGTTTGAAAATAATATAATCTAATTTGAAATTAATATAATTTAATTTGAAAATAATTTTATTGCATTTGAAAATAATTTAATTTAATTTGAAAATTATTTAATTTAATTTAAAAATAATTTAATTCAATTTGAAAAAAATATAATTTAATTTGATAATAATATAATTTAATTTGAAAATAATATAATTTAATTTGAAAATAATTTAATTTAATTTGAAAATAATAAATTTTATTTGAAAATAATATTATTTAATTTTAAAATAATCTAATTTAATTTGAAAATAATAGAATTTTATTTGAAAATAATTTAATTTAATTTGAAAATAATATAATTTAATTTGAACATAATTTAATTCATCTTGAAAATAATTTAATTTGAAAAAAATATAATTTAATTTGATAATAATATAATTTAATTTGAAAATAATATAATTTAAATTGAAAATAATTTAATTAAATTTATTTTGAAAATAATTTTATTTATTTTGAAAATAATTTAATTTAGTTTGAAATTAATTTAATTTAATTTGAAAATAATTTAATTTAATTTGAAAATAATATAATTTAATTTGAAAATAATATAATTTAATTTGAAAATAATATAATTTAATTTGAAAATAATTTAATTTAATTTATTTTGAAAATAATTTACATTAGTTTGAAAATAATATAATTTAGTTTGAAAATAATATAATTTAATTTGAAAATAGTATAATTTAATTTAAAAATAACTTAATTTAATTTGAAAATAATTTAATTTTATTTGAAAATAATTTAATTTAATTTGATAATAATATAATTTAATTTGAACATAATTTAATTCATCTTGAAAATAATTTAATTTGAAAATAATATAATTTAATTTGAAAATAATTTAATTAAATTTGAAAATAATTTAATTTAATTTGAAAATAATTTAATTTAATTTGAAAATAATATAATTTAATTTGAAAATTATATAGTTTTTTTTGAAAATAATTTAATTTAATTTGAAAATAATTTAATTTAATTTGAAAATAATATAATTTTATTTGAAAATAATATTATTTAATTTTAAAATAATCTAATTTAATTTGAAAATAATAGAATTTTATTTGAAAATAATTTAATTTTATTTGAAAATAATATAATTTAATTTGAACATAATTTAATTCATCTTGAAAATAATTTAATTTGAAAATAATATAATTTAATTTGAAAATAATTTAATTAAATTTGAAAATAATTTAATTTAATTTGAAAATAATTTAATTTAATTTGAAAATAATATAATTTAATTTGAAAATTATATAGTTTTATTTGAAAATAATTTAATTTAATTTGAAAATATTATAATTTAGTTTGAAAATAATATAATCTAATTTGAAATTAATATAATTTAATTTGAAAATAATTTTATTTAATTTGAAAATAATTTAATTTAATTTGAAAATTATTTAATTTAATTTAAAAATAATTTAATTCAATTTGAAAAAAATATAATTTAATTTGATAATAATATAATTTAATTTGAAAATAATATAATTTAATTTGAAAATAATTTATTTTATTTTGAAAGCAATTTAATTTATTTTGAAAATAATTTTATTTATTTTGAAAATAATTTAATTTAGTTTGAAAATAATTTAAGTTAATTTGAAAATAATTTAATTTAATTTAAAAATAATTTAATTTAATTTAATTTATTTTGAAAATAATTTACATTAGTTTGAAAATAATATAATTTAGTTTGAAAATAATATAATTTAATTTGAAAATAGTATAATTTAATTTAAAAATAACTTAATTTAATTTGAAAATAATTAAATTTGATTTGAAAATAATTTAATTTAATTTGATAATAATATAATTTAAATTGAAAATAAATTAATTTAATTTAATTTAATTTGAAAATAATATAATTTAATTTGAAAATAATATAATTTATTTTGAAAATAATTTAATCTAATTTGAAAATAGTATAATTTAATTTAAAAATATTTTAATTTAATTTGAAAATAATTTAATTTGATTTGAAAATAATTTAATTTAATTTGAAAATAATATAATTTAAGACAAAAATAATACAATTTAACTTGAAAATAATATAATTTAATTTGAAAATGATTTAATTTAATTTGAAAATAATATAATTTAATTTGAAAATAATTTAATTTAATTTGAAAATAATTTTATTTAATTTGAAAATAATATAATTTAATTTGAAAATAATTTAATTTATTTTGAAAATAATATAATTTAATTTCAAAATAATTTAATTCAATTTGAAAATAATATAATTTAATTTGAAAATAATTTAATTTATTTTGAAAATAATATAATTTAATTTGAAAATAATTTAATTCAATTTGAAAATAATATAATTTAATTTGAAAATATTTTAATTTGATTTGAAAATAATTTAATAATTTGAAAATAATATAATTTAAATTGAAAATAAATAAATTTAATTTAATTTATTTAAAAAATAATATAATTTAATTTGAAAATAATTAAATCTAATTTGAAAATAATTTAATTTAATTTGAAAATAATTTAATTTAATTTGAAAATAATATAATTTAATTTGAAAATAATATAATTTAATTTGAATATAATATAATTTAATTCGAAAATAATTTAATTTCATTTGAAAATAATATAATTTATTTTGAAAATAAATTAATTTAATTTGAAAATAATATAATTTATTTTGAAAATAGTTTAATATAATATAAAAATAATTTAATTTAATTTGAAAATAATAAAATTTTATTTGAATATAATTTAATTTGAAAATAGTATAATTTAATTTGAAAATAATTTAATTTAATTTAAAAATAATTTAATTTAATTTGAAAAAAATATAATTTAATTTGAAAATAATAAAAATTTTTTGAAAATAATTTAATTTAATTGGAAAATAATATAATTTACTTTGAAAATAATATAATTTAATTTGAAAATAATATAATTTAATTTGAAAATAATATAATTTAATTTGAAAATAATATAATTTAAGACAAAAATAATACAATTTAACTTGAAAATAATATAATTTAAAATGAAAATGATTTAATTTAATTTGAAAATAATATAATTTAATTTGAAAATAATTTAATTTAATTTGAAAATAATATAATTTAATTTGAAAATAATTTAATTTAATTTGAAAATAATATAATTTAATTTGAAAATAATTTAATTTAATTTGAAAATAATATAATTTATTTTGAAAATAGTTTAATATAATATAAAAATAATTTAATTTAATTTGAAAATAATAAAATTTTATTTGAATATAATTTAATTTGAAAATAGTATAATTTAATTTGAAAATAATTTAATTTAATTTAAAAATAATTTAATTTAATTTGAAAAAAATATAATTTAATTTGAAAATAATAAAAAATTTTTGAAAATAATTTAATTTAATTGGAAAATAATATAATTTACTTTGAAAATAATATAATTTAATTTGAAAATAATATAATTTAATTTGAAAATAATATAATTTAATTTGAAAATAATATAATTTAAGACAAAAATAATACAATTTAACTTGAAAATAATATAATTTAAAATGAAAATGATTTAATTTAATTTGAAAATAATATAATTTAATTTGAAAATAATTTAATTTAATTTGAAAATAATATAATTTAATTTGAAAATAATTTAATTTAATTTGAAAATAATATAATTTAATTTGAAAATAATTTAATTTAATTTGAAAATAATATAATTTATTTTGAAAATAGTTTAATATAATATAAAAATAATTTAATTTAATTTGAAAATAATAAAATTTTATTTGAATATAATTTAATTTGAAAATAGTATAATTTAATTTGAAAATAATTTAATTTAATTTAAAAATAATTTAATTTAATTTGAAAAAAATATAATTTAATTTGAAAATAATAAAAATTTTTTGAAAATAATTTAATTTAATTGGAAAATAATATAATTTACTTTGAAAATAATTTAATTTAATTGGAAAATAATATAATTTACTTTGAAAATAATATAATTTAATTTGAAAATAATATAATTTAAGACAAAAATAATACAATTTAACTTGAAAATAATATAATTTAAAATGAAAATGATTTAATTTAATTTGAAAATAATATAATTTAATTTGAAAATAATTTAATTTAATTTGAAAATAATTTTATTTAATTTGAAATTAATATAATATAATTATAAAATTATTTAATTTTATTTGAAAATAATATAATTTATTATAAAAATAATATAAATTAATTTGAAAATAATGTAATTTAATTTAAAAATAATTTAGTTTAATTTGAAAATAATTTAATTTAATTTAATTTGAAAATAATTTAATTTATTTTAAAAATAATTTAATTTAATTTGAAAATAATTTAATTTAATTGGAAAACAATTTAATTTAATTCGAAAATAATTTAATTTAATTTGAAAATAATATAATTTAATTTGAAAATAATTTAATTTAATTTGAAAATAATATAATTTAACTTGAAAATAATTTAATTTATTTTGAAAATAATATAATTTAATTTGAAAATAATTTAATTCAATTTGAAAATAATATAATTTAATTTGGAAATAATTTAATTTGATTTGAAAATAATTTAATAATTTGAAAATAATATAATTTAAATTGAAAATAAATAAATTTAATTTAATTTATTTTGAAAATAATATAATTTAATTTGAAAATAATATAATTTAATCTGAAAAAAATTAAATCTAATTTGAAAATAATAAAATTTAATTTGAAAATAGTTTAATTTAATTTGAAAATAATTTAATTTAATTTGAAAATAATAAAATTTTATTTGAATATAATTTAATTTGAAAATAGTATAATTTAATTTGAAAATAATATTATTTCATTTGAAAATAATTTAATTTATTTTTAAAATAAATTAATTTAATTTGAAAGTAATATAAATTAATTTAAAAATGATTTAGTTTAATTAGAAAATAATTTAATTTAATTTGAAAATAAAATAATTTAATTTGAAAATAATTTAATTTAAATTGAAAATAATTTAATTTAATTTGAAAATAATATAATTTAATTTGAAAATAATTTAATTTAAATTGAAAATAATATAATTTAATTTGAAAATAGTATAATTTAATTTGAAAATAATATAATGTAATTTGAAAATAATTTAATTTATTTTGAAAATAATTTAATTTAATTTAAAAATAATTTAATTTAATTTAAAACTAATTTAATTTAAATGGAAAATAATATAATTTAATTTGAAATTAATATAATTTAATTATAAAATAATTTAATTTTATTTAAAAATAATATAATTTATTATAAAAATAATATAATTTAATTTGAAAATAATGTAATTTAATTTCAATATAATAGAATTTAATTTAAAAATAATTTAATTTAATTTGAAAATAATATAATTTATTTTGAAAATAATTTAATTTAATTTGAAAATAATTTAATTTAATTTGAAATTAATATAATTTAATTTGAAAATAATATAATTTAATTTGAAAATAATTTAATTTAATTTGAAAATAATTTAATTTAATTTAATATTAATTTAATTTAATTGAACAACAATTTAATTTAATTTGAAAATAATATACTCTAATTTGAAAATAATATAATTTAATTTGAAGATAATTTAATTTAGTTTGAAAATAATATAATTTAATTTGAAAATAATTTAATTTAATTTGAAAATTATAATTTAAATTGAAAATAAATTAATTTAATATAATTTAATTTGAAAATAATATAATTTAATTTTAAAATAATATAATTTAATTTTAAAATACTTTAATCTAATTTGAAAATAATATAATTTAATTTGAAAATAGTTTAATTTAATTTGAAAATAATTTAATTTAATTTGAAAATAATAAAATTTTATTTGAATATAATTTAATTTGGAAATTATTTAATTTTATTTAAAAATAATTTAATTTAATTTGAAAAAAATATAATTTAATTTGATAATAATATAATTTAATTTGAAAATAATTTAATTTAATTTGAAAATAATTTAATTTAATTTGAAACTAATTTAATTTAAATGGAAAATAATCTAATTTAATTTGAAATTAATATAATTTAATTATAAAATAATTTAACTTTATTTGAAAATAATATTATTTATTATAAAAATAATATAATTTAATTTGAAAATAATATAATTAAATTTTAATATAATATAATTTAATTTGAAAATTATTTATTTTTATTTGAAAATAATATAATTTATTTTGAAAATAATTTAATTTAATTTGAAAATAATAGAATTTTATTTGAAAATAATTTAATTTTATTTGAAAATAATTTAATTCATCTTGAAAATAATTTAATTGGAAAATAATATAATTTAATTTGAAAATAATTAAATTTAATTTGAAATGAATTTAATTTAATTTGAAAATAATTTAATTTAATTTGAAAATAATATAATTTAATTTGAAAATTATATAGTTTTAATTAAAAATATTTTAATTTAATTTGAAAATAATATAATTCAGTTTGAAAATAATATAATCTAATTTGAAAATAATATAATTTAATTTGAAAATAATTTTAATTAATTTGAAAATAATTGAATTTAATTTGAAAATTATTTAATTTAATTTAAAAATAATTTAATTTAATTTCAAAAAAATATAATTTAATTTGATAATAATATAATTAATTTTAAAATAATATAATTTAATTTGAAAATAATTTAATTTAATTTGAAAATAATAAAATTTTATTTGAATATAATTTAATTTGAAAATTATTTAATTTAATTTAAAAATAATTTAATTTAATTTGAAAAAAATATAATTTAATTTGATAATACTATAATTTAATTTTAAAATAATTTAATTTAATTTTAAAATAATTTAATTTAATTTGAAACTAATTTAATTTAAATGGAAAATAATATAATTTAATTTGAAATTAATATAATTTAATTATAAAATAATTTAATTTTATTTGAAAATAATATAATTTATTATAAAAATAATATAATTTAATTTGAAAATAATATAATTTAATTTCAATATAATATAATTGAATTTGAAAATAATATAATTTTATTTGAAAATAATATAATTTATTTTGAAAATAATTTAATTTAATTTGAAAATAATTTAATTTAATTTGAAAATAATATAATTTAATTTGAAAATAATATAATTTAATTTGAAAATAATTTAATTTAATTTGAAAATAATTTAATTTAATTTAAAAATAATTTAATTTAATTGAAAAACAAATTAATTTAATTTGAAAATAATATACTCTAATTTGAAAATAATATAATTTATTTTGAAGATAATTTAATTTAATTTGAAAATAATATAATTTAATTTGAAAATAATTTAATTTAATTTGAAAATAATATAATTTAAATTGAAAATAAATTAAATTAATTTAATTTAAAAATAATATAATTTAATTTGAAAATAATATAATTTAATTTAAAAATAATTTAGTTTAATTTAAAAATAATTTAATTTAATTTGAAAATAATCAAATTTTATTTGAATATAATTTAATATGAAAATATTATAATTTCATTTGAAAATAATCTAATTTACTTTTAAAATAAATTAATTTAATTTGAAAATAATATAAATTAATTGAAAAATAATTTAGTTTAATTAGAAAATAATTTAATTTAATTTGAAAATAATATAATTTAATTTGAAAATAATTTAATTTAATTTGAAAATAATATAATTTAATTTGAAAATAATTTAATTTAATTTGAAAATAATATAATTTAATTTGAAAATAATATAATTTAATTTGAAAATAATTTAATTTGAAAATAATTTAATTTGAAAATAATTTAATTTAATTTGAAAATAATATAATTTAGTTTAAAAATAATATAATCTAATTTTAAATTAATAGAATTTAATTTGAAAATAATTTAATTTAATTTGAAAATTATTTAATTTAATTTGAAAATAATTTAATTTAATTTGAAAATAATATAATTTAATTTGATAATAATATAATTCAATTTGAAAATAATTTAATTTAATTTGAAAATAATTTAATTTAATTTGAAACTAATTTAATTTAATTTGAAAATAATATAATTTTTTTTAAAAAATATTATAATTTAATTTGAAAATAATATAATTTAAATTGAAAATAATTTAATTTAATTTGAAAATATTTTAATTTAATTTGAAAATAATATAATTTAATTTGAAAATAATTTATTTTAATTTGACAATAATTTAATTTAATTTGAGAATAATTTAATGTACTTTGCAAGTAATTTAATTTAATTTGAAAAAATTGAATTTAATTTGAAAATAATTTTGTTTAATTTGAAAAAAAAAAATTTAATTTGAAAATAATATAATTTGATTTGAAACTAATTAAATTTAAATTGAAAATAATATAATTTAATTTGAAAATAATATAAGTTAATACGAAAATAATATAATTTAATTTGAAAATAAATTAATTTAATATGAAAATAATTTAATTTAATTTGAAAATAATTTAATTTAATTTAAAAAAAATTTAACATATAAATAATTTATTTTAATTTGAAAATAATATAATTTAATTTGAAAATTATATAATTTAATTTGAAAATAATTTAATTTAATATGAAAATAATATAAGTTAATTTGAAAATAATTTAATTTAATTTGAAAATTATAATTTAAATTGAAAATAAATTAATTTAATATAATTTAATTTGAAAATAATATAATTTAATTTTAAAATAATATAATTTAATTTTAAAATACTTTAATCTAATTTGAAAATAATATAATTTAATTTGAAAATAGTTTAATTTAATTTGAAAATAATTTAATTTAATTTGAAAATAATAAAATTTTATTTGAATATAATTTAATTTGGAAATTATTTAATTTAATTTAAAAATAATTTAATTTAATTTGAAAAAAATATAATTTAATTTGATAATAATATAATTTAATTTGAAAATAATTTAATTTAATTTGAAAATAATTTAATTTAATTTGAAACTAATTTAATTTAAATGGAAAATAATCTAATTTAATTTGAAATTAATATAATTTAATTATAAAATAATTTAACTTTATTTGAAAATAATATTATTTATTATAAAAATAATATAATTTAATTTGAAAATAATATAATTAAATTTTAATATAATATAATTTAATTTGAAAATTATTTATTTTTATTTGAAAATAATATAATTTATTTTGAAAATAATTTAATTTAATTTGAAAATAATAGAATTTTATTTGAAAATAATTTAATTTTATTTGAAAATAATTTAATTCATCTTGAAAATAATTTAATTGGAAAATAATATAATTTAATTTGAAAATAATTAAATTTAATTTGAAATGAATTTAATTTAATTTGAAAATAATTTAATTTAATTTGAAAATAATATAATTTAATTTGAAAATTATATAGTTTTAATTAAAAATATTTTAATTTAATTTGAAAATAATATAATTCAGTTTGAAAATAATATAATCTAATTTGAAAATAATATAATTTAATTTGAAAATAATTTTAATTAATTTGAAAATAATTGAATTTAATTTGAAAATTATTTAATTTAATTTAAAAATAATTTAATTTAATTTCAAAAAAATATAATTTAATTTGATAATAATATAATTAATTTTAAAATAATATAATTTAATTTGAAAATAATTTAATTTAATTTGAAAATAATAAAATTTTATTTGAATATAATTTAATTTGAAAATTATTTAATTTAATTTAAAAATAATTTAATTTAATTTGAAAAAAATATAATTTAATTTGATAATACTATAATTTAATTTTAAAATAATTTAATTTAATTTTAAAATAATTTAATTTAATTTGAAACTAATTTAATTTAAATGGAAAATAATATAATTTAATTTGAAATTAATATAATTTAATTATAAAATAATTTAATTTTATTTGAAAATAATATAATTTATTATAAAAATAATATAATTTAATTTGAAAATAATATAATTTAATTTCAATATAATATAATTGAATTTGAAAATAATATAATTTTATTTGAAAATAATATAATTTATTTTGAAAATAATTTAATTTAATTTGAAAATAATTTAATTTAATTTGAAAATAATATAATTTAATTTGAAAATAATATAATTTAATTTGAAAATAATTTAATTTAATTTGAAAATAATTTAATTTAATTTAAAAATAATTTAATTTAATTGAAAAATAATTTAATTTAATTTGAAAATAATATACTCTAATTTGAAAATAATATAATTTATTTTGAAGATAATTTAATTTAATTTGAAAATAATATAATTTAATTTGAAAATAATTTAATTTAATTTGAAAATAATATAATTTAAATTGAAAATAAATTAATTTAATTTAATTTAAAAATAATATAATTTAATTTGAAAATAATATAATTTAATTTAAAAATAATTTAGTTTAATTTAAAAATAATTTAATTTAATTTGAAAATAATCAAATTTTATTTGAATATAATTTAATATGAAAATATTATAATTTCATTTGAAAATAATCTAATTTACTTTTAAAATAAATTAATTTAATTTGAAAATAATATAAATTAATTGAAAAATAATTTAGTTTAATTAGAAAATAATTTAATTTAATTTGAAAATAATATAATTTAATTTGAAAATAATTAAATTTAATTTGAAAATAATATAATTTAATTTGAAAATAATTTAATTTAATTTGAAAATAATATAATTTAATTTGAAAATAATATAATTTAATTTGAAAATAATTTAATTTGAAAATAATTTAATTTGAAAATAATTTAATTTAATTTGAAAATAATATAATTTAGTTTAAAAATAATATAATCTAATTTTAAATTAATAGAATTTAATTTGAAAATAATTTAATTTAATTTGAAAATTATTTAATTTATTTTGAAAATAATTTAATTTAATTTGAAAATAATATAATTTAATTTGATAATAATATAATTCAATTTGAAAATAATTTAATTTAATTTGAAAATAATTTAATTTAATTTGAAACTAATTTAATTTAATTTGAAAATAATATAATTTTTTTTAAAAAATATTATAATTTAATTTGAAAATAATATAATTTAAATTGAAAATAATTTAATTTAATTTGAAAATATTTTAATTTAATTTGAAAATAATATAATTTAATTTGAAAATAATTTTTTTTAATTTGACAATAATTTAATTTAATTTGAGAATAATTTAATGTACTTTGCAAGTAATTTAATTTAATTTAAAAAAATTGAATTTAATTTGAAAATAATTTTATTTAATTTGAAAAAAAAAAATTTAATTTGAAAATAATATAATTTGATTTGAAACTAATTAAATTTAAATTGAAAATAATATAATTTAATTTGAAAATAATATAAGTTAATACGAAAATAATATAATTTAATTTGAAAATAAATTAATTTAATATGAAAATAATTTAATTTAATTTGAAAATAATTTAATTTAATTTAAAAAAAATTTAACATATAAATAATTTATTTTAATTTGAAAATAATATAATTTAATTTGAAAATTATATAATTTAATTTGAAAATAATTTAATTTAATATGAAAATAATATAAGTTAATTTGAAAATAATAGAATTTAATTTAAAAATAATTTAATTTTATTTGAAAATAATATAATTTAATTTGAAAATAATTTAATTTATTTTGAAAATAATTTAATTTAATTTTAAAATAATTTAATTTGATTTAAAAATAATATTATTTAAGATAAAAATAATATAATTTAATTTGAAAATAATATAATTTATTTTGAAAATAATTTAATTTAATTTGAAAATAATTTAATTTAATTTGAAAATAATATAATTTAATTTGAAAATAATTTAATTTAATTTGAAAATAATTTAATTTAATTTGAAAATATTATAATTTAATTTGAAAATAATTTAATTAATTTTGAAAATAATTTAATTTAATTTGAAAATAATTTAATTTTATTTGAAAATAATCTTATTTAAGATAAAAATAATATAATTTAATTTGAAAATTATATAATTTATTTTGAAAATAATTTAATTTAATTTGAAAATAATTTAATTTAATTTGAAAATAATATAATTTAATTTGAAAAAAATATAATTTAATTTGAAAATAAATTTGTTTAATTAGAAAATAATTTAATTTAATTTGAAAATAATTTAAATTAATTTTAAAATAATTTAATTTAATTTGAAAATAAAAGAATTTAATTTGATAATATAATTTAATTTGAAAATAATTTAATTTAATTTGAAAATAATATAATTTAGTTTGAAATTAATATAATCTAATTTGAAATTAATATAATTTAATTTGAAAATAATTTAATTTAATATGAAAATAATATAATTTAATTTGATAATAATATAATTTAATTTAATTTGAAAATAATTTAATTTAATTTGAAAATAATTTAATTTAATTTAATATTAATTTAATTTAATTGAAAAACAATTTAATTTAATTTGAAAATAATATACTCTAATTTGAAAATAATATAATTTAATTTGAAGATAATTTAATTTAGTTTGAAAATAATATAATTTAATTTGAAAATAATTTAATTTAATTTGAAAATTATAATTTAAATTGAAAATAAATTAATTTAATATAATTTAATTTGAAAATAATATAATTTAATTTTAAAATAATATAATTTAATTTTAAAATACTTTAATCTAATTTGAAAATAATATAATTTAATTTGAAAATAGTTTAATTTAATTTGAAAATAATTTAATTTAATTTGAAAATAATAAAATTTTATTTGAATATAATTTAATTTGAAAATTATTTAATTTAATTTAAAAATAATTTAATTTAATTTGAAAAAAATATACTTTAATTTGATAATAATATAATTTAATTTGAAAATAATTCAATTTAATTTGAAAATAATTTATTTAATTTGAAACTAATTTAATTTAAATGGAAAATAATATAATTTAATTTGAAATTAATATAATTTAATTATAAAATAATTTAATTTTATTTGAAAATAATATAATTTATTATTAAAATAATATAATTTAATTTGAAAATAATATAATTTAATTTCAATATAATATAATTTCATTTGAAAATAATTTAATTTTATTTGAAAATAATATAATTTATTTTGAAAATAATTTAATTTAATTTGAAAATAATAGAATTTTATTTGAAAATAATTTAATTTTATTTGAAAATAATTTAATTTTATTTGAAAATAATTTAATTCATCTTGAAAATAATTTAATTGGAAAATAATATAATTTAGTTTGAAAATAATTAAATTTAATTTGAAATGAATTTAATTTAATTTGAAAATAATTTAATTTAATTTGAAAATAATATAATTTAATTTGAAAATTATATAGTTTTAATTAAAAATAATTTAATTTAATTTGAAAATAATATAATTCAGTTTGAAAATAATATAATCTAATTTGAAAATAATATAATTTAATTTGAAAATAATTTTAATTAATTTGAAAATAATTTAATTTAATTTGAAAATTATTTAATTTAATTTAAAAATAATTTAATTTAATTTGAAAAAAATATAATTTAATTTGATAATAATATAATTAATTTTAAAATAATATAATTTAATTTGAAAATAATTTAATTTAATTTGAAAATAATAAAATTTTATTTGAATATAATTTAATTTGAAAATTATTTAATTTAATTTAAAAATAATTTAATTTAATTTGAAAAAAATATAATTTAATTTGATAATAATATAATTTAATTTGAAAATAATTTAATTTAATTTGAAAATAATTTAATTTAATTTGAAACTAATTTAATTTAAATGGAAAATAATATAATTTAATTTGAAATTAATATAATTTAATTATAAAATAATTTAATTTTATTTGAAAATAATATAATTTATTATAAAAATAATATAATTTAATTTGAAAATAATATAATTTAATTTCAATATAATATAATTGAATTTGAAAATAATATAATTTTATTTGAAAATAATATAATTTATTTTGAAAATAATTTAATTTAATTTGAATATAATTTAATTTAATTTGAAAATAAAATAATTTAATTTGAAAATAATATAATTTAATTTGAAAATAATTTAATTTAATTTGAAAATAATTTAATTTAATTTAAAAATAATTTAATTTAATTGAAAAACAATTTAATTTAATTTGAAAATAATATACTCTAATTTGAAAATAATATAATTTATTTTGAAGATAATTTAATTTAATTTAATTTGAAAATAATATAATTTAATTTGAAAATAATTTAATTTAATTTGAAAATAATATAATTTAAATTGAAAATAAATTAATTTAATTTAATTTAAAAATAATATAATTTAATTTGAAAATAATATAATTTAATTTGAAAATAATTTAATTTAATTTAAAAATAATTTAATTTAATTTGAAAATAATCAAATTTTATTTGAATATAATTTAATATGAAAATATTATAATTTCATTTGAAAATAATTTAATTTACTTTTAAAATAAATTAATTTAATTTGAAAATAATATAAATTAATTGAAAAATAATTTAGTTTAATTAGAAAATAATTTAATTTAATTTGAAAATAATATAATTTAATTTGAAAATAATTTAATTTAATTTGAAAATAATATAATTTAATTTGAAAATAATTTAATTTAATTTGAAAATAATATAATTTACTTTAAAAATAATATAATTTAATTTGAAAATAATTTAATTTGAAAATAATTTAATTTGAAAATAATTTAATTTAATTTGAAAATAATATAATTTAGTTTAAAAATAATATAATCTAATTTTAAATTAATAGAATTTAATTTGAAAATAATTTAATTTAATTTGAAAATAATTTAATTTAATTTGAAAATTTTTTAATTTAATTTGAAAATAATTTAATTTAATTTGAAAATAATATAATTTAATTTGATAATAATATAATTCAATTTGAAAATAATTTAATTTAATTTGAAAAAAATTTAATTTAATTTGAAACTAATTTAATTTAATTTGAAAATAATATAATTTTTTTTTAAAAATATTATAATTTAATTTGAAAATAATATAATTTAAATTGAAAATAATTTAATTTAATTTGAAAATATTTTAATTTAATTTGAAAATAATATAATTTAATTTGAAAATAATTTATTTTAATTTGACAATAATTTAATTTAATTTGAGAATAATTTAATGTACTTTGCAAGTAATTTAATTTAATTTGAAAAAATTGAATTTAATTTGAAAATAATTTTATTTAATTTGAAAAAAAAAAATTTAATTTGAAAATAATATAATTTGATTTGAAAATAATATTATTTAAGATAAAAATAATATAATTTAATTTGAAAATAATATAATTTATTTTGAAAATAATTTAATTTAATTTGAAAATAATTTAATTTAATTTGAAAATATTATAATTTAATTTGAAAATAATTTAATTTAATTTGAAAATAATATAATTTAATTTGAAAATAATTTAATTTAATTTGAAAATAATTTAGTTTTATTTGAAAATAATATAATTTAATTTGAAAATAATGTAATTTAATTTGAAAATAATTTAATTTAATTTGAAAATATTATAATTTAATTTGAAAATAATTTAATTTAATTTGAAAATAATATAATTTAATTTGAAAATAATTTAATTTAATTTGAAAATAATTTAGTTTTATTTGAAAATAATTTAATTTAATTTGAAAATAATATAATTTAATTTGAAAATAATTTAATTTAATTTGAAAATAATTTAGTTTTATTTGAAAATAATATAATTTAATTTGAAAATAATATAAGTTAATACGAAAATAATATAATTTAATTTGAAAATAAATTAATTTAATATGAAAATAATTTAATTTAATTTGAAAATAATTTAATTTAATTTAAAAAAAATTTAACATATAAATAATTTAATTTAATTTGAAAATAATATAATTTAATTTGAAAATTATATAATTTAATTTGAAAATAATTTAATTTAATTTGAAAATAATATAAGTTAATTTGAAAATAATAGAATTTAATTTGAAAATAATTTAATTTTATTTAAAAATAATATAATAAAATTTGAAAATAGTTAAATTTAGTTTGAAAATAATTTAATTTGAAAATAATTTAATTTAATTTGAAAATAATAAAATTTAATTTGAAAATAATGTAATTTAATTTGAAAATAATTTAATTTGAAAATAATATAATTTAATTTGAAAATAATTTAATTTGAAAATAATTTAGTTTTATTTGAAAATAATATAATTTAATTTGAAAATAATTTAATTTATTTTGAAAATAATTTAATTTATCTTTAAAATAATTTAATTTGATTTAAAAATAATATTATTTAAGATAAAAATAATATAATTTAATTTGAAAATAATATAATTTATTTTGAAAATAATTTAATTTAATCTGAAAATAATTTAATTTAATTTGAAAATATTATAATTTAATTTGAAAATAATTTAATTTAATTTGAAAATAATATAATTTAATTTGAAAATAATTTAATTTAATTTGAAAATAATTTAGTTTTATTTGAAAATAATATAATTTAATTTGAAAATAATGTAATTTAATTTGAAAATAATTTAATTTGAAAATAATATAATTTATTTTGAAAATAATTTAATTTAATTTTAAAATAATTTAATTTGATTTAAAAATAATATTATTTAAGATAAAAATAATATAATTTAATTTGAAAATAATATAATTTATTTTGAAAATAATTTAATGTACTTTGCAAGTAATTTAATTTAATTTGAAAAAATTGAATTTAATTTGAAAATAATTTTATTTAATTTGAAAAAAAAAAATTTAATTTGAAAATAATATAATTTGATTTGAAACTAATTAAATTTAAATTGAAAATAATATAATTTAATTTGAAAATAATATAAGTTAATACGAAAATAATATAATTTAATTTGAAAATAAATTAATTTAATATGAAAATAATTTAATTTAATTTGAAAATAATTTAATTTAATTTAAAAAAAATTTAACATATAAATAATTTAATTTAATTTGAAAATAATATAATTTAATTTGAAAATTATATAATTTGATTTGAAAATAATTTAATTTAATTTGAAAATAATATAAGTTAATTTGAAAATAATAGAATTTAATTTAAAAATAATTTAATTTTATTTAAAAATAATATAATTAAATTTGAAAATAGTTAAATTTAGTTTGAAAATAATTTAATTTGTAAATAATTTAATTTAATTTGAAAATAATACAATTTAATTTGAAAATAATGTAATTTAATTTGAAAATAATTTAATTTGAAAATAATATAATTTAATTTGAAAATAATTTAATTTGAAAATAATTTAGTTTGATTTGAAAATAATATAATTTAATTTGAAAATAATTTAATTTATTTTGAAAATAATTTAATTTAATTTTGAAACAATTTAATTTGATTTAAAAATAATATTATTTAAGATAAAAATAATATAATTTAATTTGAAAATAATATAATTTATTTTGAAAATAATTTAATGTACTTTGCAAGTAATTTAATTTAATTTGAAAAAATTGAATTTAATTTGAAAATAATTTTATTTAATTTAAAAAAAAAATTTAATTTGAAAATAATATAATTTGATTTGAAACTAATTAAATTTAAATTGAAAATAATATAATTTAATTTGAAAATAATATAAGGTAATACGAAAATAATATAATTTAATTTGAAAATAAATTAATTTAATATGAAAATAATTTAATTTAATTTGAAAATAATTTAATTTAATTTAAAAAAAATTTAACATATAAATAATTTAATTTAATTTGAAAATAATATAATTTAATTTGAAAATTATATAATTTAATTTGAAAATAATTTAATTTAATTTGAAAATAATATAAGTTAATTTGAAAATAATAGAATTTAATTTAAAAATAATTTAATTTTATTTAAAAATAATATAATAAAATTTGAAAATAGTTAAATTTAGTTTGAAAATAATTTAATTTGTAAATAATTTAATTTGAAAATAATACAATTTAATTTGAAAATAATGTAATTTAATTTGAAAATAATTTAATTTGAAAATAATATAATTTAATTTGAAAATAATTTAATTTGAAAATAATTTAGTTTTATTTGAAAATAATATAATTTAATTTGAAAATAATTTAATTTATTTTGAAAATAATTTAATTTAATTTTGAAATAATTTAATTTGATTTAAAAATAATATTATTTAAGATAAAAATAATATAATTTAAGATAAAAATAATAAAATTTAATTTGAAAATAATATAATTTATTTTGAAAATAATTTAATTTAATTTGAAAATAATTTAATTTGAAAATAATATAATTTAATTTGAAAATAATTTAATTTAATTTGAAAATAATTTAGTTTTATTTGAAAATAATATAATTTAATTTGAAAATAATGTAATTTAATTTGAAAATAATTTAATTTGAAAATAATATAATTTAATTTGAAAATAGTTTAATTTAATTTGAAAATAATTTAATTTAATTTGAAAATATTATAATTTAATTTGAAAATAATTTAATTTATTTTGAAAATAATTTAATTTAATTTGAAAATAATTTAATTTAATTTGAAAATAATATAATTTAATTTGAAAAAAATATAATTTAATTTGAAAATAAATTTGTTTAATTAGAAAATAATTTAATTTAATTTGAAAATAATTTAAATTAATTTTAAAATAATTTAATTTAATTTGAAAATAAAAGAATTTAATTTGATAATAATATAATATAATTTGAAAATAATTTAATTTAATTTGAAAATAATATAATTTAGTTTGAAATTAATATAATCTAATTTGAAATTAATATAATTTAATTTGAAAATAATTTAATTTAATATGAAAATATTATAATTTAATTTGAAAATAATATAATTTAAATTGAAAATAATTTAATTTAATTTGAAAATATTTTAATTTAATTTGAAAATAATATAATTTAATTTGAAAATAATTTATTTTAATTTGACAATAATTTAATTTAATTTGAGAATAATTTAATGTACTTTGAAAGTAATTTAATTTAATTTGAAAAAAATGAATTTAATTTGAAAATAATTTTATTTAATTTGAAAAAAAAAAATTTAATTTGAAAATAATATAATTTGATTTGAAACTAATTAAATTTAAATTGAAAACAATATAATTTAATTTGAAAATAATATAAGTTAATACGAAAATAATATAATTTAATTTGAAAATAAATTAATTTAATATGAAAATAATTTAATTTAATTTGAAAATAATTTAATTTAATTTAAAAAAAATTTAACATATAAATAACTTAATTTAATTTGAAAATAATATAATTTAATTTGAAAATTATATAATTTAATTTGAAAATAATTTAATTTAATTTGAAAATAATTTAGTTTTATTTGAAAATAATAGAATTTAATTTAAAAATAATTTAATTTTATTTAAAAATAATATAATTAAATTTGAAAATAGTTAAATTTAGTTTGAAAATAATTTAATTTGTAAATAATTTAATTTAATTTGAAAATAATACAATTTAATTTGAAAATAATGTAATTTAATTTGAAAATAATTTAATTTGAAAATAATATAATTTAATTTGAAAATAATTTAATTTAATTTGAAAATAATTTAGTTTTATTTGAAAATAATATAATTTAATTTGAAAATAATTTAATTTATTTTGAAAATAATTTAATTTAATTTTAAAATAATTTAATTTGATTTAAAAATAATATTATTTAAGATAAAAATAATATAATTTCATTTGAAAATAATATAATTTATTTTGAAAATAATTTAATTTAATTTGAAAATAATTTAATTTAATTTGAAAATATTATAATTTAATTTGAAAATAATTTAATTTCATTTGAAAATTATTTAGTTTTATTTGAAAATAATATAATTTAATTTGAAAATAATTTAATTTATTTTGAAAATAATTTAATTTAATTTTGAAATAATTTAATTTGATTCAAAAATAATATTATTTAAGATAAAAATAATATAATTTAAGATAAAAATAATACAATTTAATTTGAAAATAATATAATTTATTTTGAAAATAATTTAATTTAATTTGAAAATAATTTAATTTAATTTGAAAATAATATAATTTAATTTGAAAATAATTTAATTTAATTTGAAAATAATTTAGTTTTATTTGAAAATAATATAATTTAATTTGAAAATAATGTAATTTAATTTGAAAATAATTTAATTTGAAAATAATATAATTTAATTTGAAAATAATTTAATTTAATTTGAAAATAATTTAATTTAATTTGAAAATATTATAATTTAATTTGAAAATAATTTAATTTATTTTGAAAATAATTTAATTTAATTTGAAAATAATTTAATTTTATTTGAAAATAATCTTATTTAAGATAAAAATAATATAATTTAATTTGAAAATTATATAATTTATTTTGAAAATTATTTAATTTAATTTGAAAATTATTTAATTTAATTTGAAATTAATATAATTTAATTTGAAAAAAATGTAATTTAATTTGAAAATAAATTTGTTTAATTAGAAAATAATTTAATTTAATTTGAAAATAATTTAAATTAATTTTAAAATAATTTAATTTAATTTGAAAATAAAAGAATTTAATTTGATAATAATATAATATAATTTGAAAATAATTTAATTTAATTTGAAAATAATATAATTTAGTTTGATAATAATATAATTTAATTTAATTTTAAAATAATTTAATTTAATTTGAAATTAATATAATTTAATTTGAAAATAATTTAATTTAATATGAAAATAATATAATTTAATTTGATAACAATATAATTTAATTTAATTTGAAAATAATTTAATTTAATTTGAAAATAATTTAACTTGAAAATAAATTAATTTGAAAATAATTTAATTTAATTTGAAAACAATATAATTTAATTTGAAAATAATATAATTTAATTTGAAAATAATTTAATTTAATTTGAAAATAATATAATTTAATTTGAAAATAATGTAATTTAATTTTAAAATTATTTAATTTAAAAATAATATAATTTAATTTTAAAATAATTTAATTTAATTTGAAAATAATTTAATTTTATTTGAAAATAATATAATTTAATTTGAAAATAAATTAATTTAATTTAAAAATAATATAATTTAATTTGAAAATAATATAATTTAATTTGAAAATAATTTAATTTAAATTAAAAATAATAATATAATTTAATTTGAAAATAATTTCAATTATTTTGAAAATAATTTAATTTAATTTTAAAATAATTTAATTTGAATTAAAAATAATAAAATTTAAGATAAAAATAATATAATTTAATTTGAAAATAATATAATTTATTTTGAAAATAATTTAATTTAATTTGAAAATAATTTAATCTAATTTGAAAATAATATAATTTAATTTGAAAATAATATAATTTAATTTGAAAATAAATTAGTTTAATTAGAAAATAATTTAATTTAATTTGAAAATAATTGAAATTAATTTAAAAATAATTTAATTTAATTTGAAAATAATTTAATTTAATTTGAAAATAATTAAATTTAATCTGAAAATAATATATTTTCATTTGAAAATAATTTAATTTACTTTTAAAATAATTTAATTTAATCTGAAAATAATATAATTTACTTTGAAAATAATTTAATTTAATTTGAAAATAATATAATTTAATTTGAAAATTTTTTAATTTGAAAATAATATAATTTAATTTTAAAATAGTATATTTTGATTTGTAAATAATATAATTTAATTTGAAAATAATTTAATTTATTTTGAAAATAATTTAATTTAATTTTAAAATAATTTAATTTAATTTTAATATAATATAATTTAATTTGAAAATAATATAATTTAATTTGAAAATAAATTTGTTTAATTAGAAAATAATTTAATTTAATTTGAAAATAATTTAAATTAATTTGAAAATAATTTAATTTAATTTGAAAATAATTTAATTTAATTTGAGAATAATTTAATTTAATTTGAAACTAATTTAATTTAATTTGAAAATAATATAATTTTTTTTAAAAATATTATAATTTAATTTGAAAATAATATAAATTAGTTTGAAAATAATTTAATTTAATTTAAAAATATTTTAATTTAATTTGAAAATAATATAATTTAATTTGAAAATAATTTATTTTAATTTAAAAATAAATTAATTTAATTTGAGAATAATTTAATTTACTTTGCAAGTAATTTAATTTAATTTGAAAAAATTGAATTTAATTTGAAAATAATTTTATTTAATTTGAAAATAATATAATTTAATTTAAAAATAATATAATTTAATTTAAAAATAGTAAAATTTAATTTGAAAATAATATAATTTAATTTGAAAATAATTTAATGTAATTTGAAACTAATATAATTTAATTTGAAAATACTTTTATTTTATTTAAAAATAATATAATTTATTTTCAAATTAATATAATTTTTTTTGACAATATTATAATTTAATTTGGAAATAATATAAGTTAATTTGAAACAAATTTAATTTAATTTGAAAATAATATAATTTAATTTGAAAATTATATAGTTTTATTTGAAAATAATTTAAAATTATTTGAAAATAATATAATTTTATTTGATAATAATATTTTTTAATTTGAAAATAATCTAATTTAATTTGAAAATAATATAATTTTATTTGAAAATAATTTAATTTTATTTGAAAATAATATAATTTAATTTGAAAATAATATAATTTAATTTGAAAATAATTTAATTTGAAAATATTTTAATTTAATTTGAAAATAATATAATTTTGTTTGAAAATAATATAATCTAATTTTGAAATTAATATAATTTAATTTGAAAATAATTTAATTTAATTTGAAAATAATTTAATTTAAATTGAAAATTATTTAATTTAATTTAAAAATAATTTAATTTAATTTGAAAATAATATAATTTAATTTGATAATAATATAATTTAATTTGAAAATAATGTAACTTAATTTGAAAATAATTTAATTTAATTTGAAACTAATTTAATTTGAAAATAATATAAATTTTTTTTAAAATATTATAATTTAGTTTGAAAATAATATAATTTAATTTGAAAATAATTTAATTTAATTTGAAAATATTTTAATTTAATTTGAAAATAATCAAATTTAATTTGAAAATAATTTATTTTAATTTGAAAATAATTTTATTTAATTTGAGAATAATTTAATTTATTTTGCAAGTAATTTAATTTAATTTGAAAAAATTGAATTTAATTTGAAAATAATTTTATTTAATTTGAAAATAATATAATTTAATTTGAAAATAATATAATTTAATTTGAAAATAATACAATTTAATTTGAAAATAATGTAATTTAATTTGAAAATAATATAATTTAATTTGAAAATAATTTAATTTAATTTGAAAATAATTTTATTTTATTTGAAAATAATATGATTTAATTTGAAAATAAATTAATTTAATCTAAAAATAATATAATTTAATTTGAAAATAATATAATTTATTTTAAAAATAATTTAATTTAATTTGAAAATAATTTAATTTAATTTGAAATTAATATAATTTAATTTGAAAATAATTTAATTTATTTTGAAAATAATGTAATTTAATTTGAAAATAATTTAATTTAATTTGAAAATAATATTATTTAAGATAAAAATAATATAATTTAATTTGAAAATAATATAATTTATTTTGAAAATAATTTAATTTTGTTTGAAAATAATTGAATTTAATTTGAAAAAAATATAATTTAATTTGAAAATAATATAATTTAATTTGAAAATAAATTAGTTTAATTAGAAAATAATTTAATTTAATTTGAATATAATTTAAATTAATTTGAAAATATTTTAATTTAATTTGAAAATAATTTAATTTAATTTCAAAATAATTAAATTTAATTTGAAAATAATATATTTTCATTTGAAAATAATTTAATTTACTTTTAAAATAATTTAAATTAATCTGAAAATAATATAATTTAATTTGAAAATAATTTAATTTAATTTGAAAATAATATAATCTAATTTGAAAATAATTTAATTGAATTTGAAAATAATATAATTTAATTTGAAAATAGTATAATTTAATTTTAAAATAATATAATTTAATTTGAAAATAATTTAATTTAATTTAAAAATAATATAATTTAATTTGAAAATAATTTTATATATTTGAAAATAATTTAATTTAATTTGAAAATAATTTAATTTAATTTGAAAATAATATTATTTAAGATAAAAATAATATAATTTAATTTGAAAATAATATAATGTATTTTGAAAATAATTTAATTTTGTTTGAAAATAATTTAATTTAATTGGAAAATAATTAAATTTAATTTGAAAATAATATATTTTCATTTGAAAATAATTTAATTTACTTTTAAAATAATTTAATTTAATCTGAAAATAATATAATTTAATTTGAAAATAATTTAATTTAATTTGAAAATAATATAATCTAATTTGAAAATAATTTAATTGAATTTGGAAATAATAAAATTTAATTTGAAAATAGTATAATTTAATTTTAAAATAATATAATTTAATTTAAAAATAATTTAATTTAATTTAAAAATAATATTATTTAATTTGAAAATAATTTTATATATTTGAAAATAATTTAATTTAACTTGAAAATATTTTAATTTAATTTCAAAATAATATAATTTAATTTGAAAATAATTTAATTTAATTTGAAACAAATTTAATTTAATTTGAAAACAATAGAACTTAATTTGAAAATAATCTAATTTAATTTGAAAATAATAGAATTTTATTTGAAAATAATTTAATTTTATTTGAAAATAATATAATTTAATTTGAAAATAATTTAACCCAAATGGTTCCATTGTCCTTTTAAAAGGTCGCCAATATGTGTTACAGAAACCTATGTTTCTTGTGTATTATTTTAAGTAATGATAGTAAGATGGCACCACATTCTTTTTAAGAATAAGGTACATGTGATACATTTTAGCAAAATTGAACACATTTTAACTGCGGATAACATCCAGAAAAATATTTGTTGTGCATCGAGTTTTTTCTTTTGTGTCATGGACAGATTGATCGGTGGGATGGATATTAGATTTATCGCTCGTGTTCGCCTTATCTTCAATAGAAGTTAGTTTCGCTGCTACAAGGAAATGTACGAAAAGAAACAGCTAATTAAGAAAACCGTACATATATCGATAATGCAATTGTTTTAATTAATTTTTTTTTTTTACTTTTTATTAAAACATTTGAATCTAAAATTAATTAGTTTTTATTTAATTATTTTGATATATATATGAACATACATGCATGCATAAGAATATATTTAATTCGTTTTATATATTGAAAAATAAGAAATAAAATTATTAGTAACCAATTAACATTATTCTTTAGATTTCTTTAGTCCAGTTTTAAATAAACCGGCTAATCGGTGGAGCCGTTGGTATTTAAAATTGATGAATAAATAAGCCATTTATTTTGCCATTGAATCCATTAAAAAAACATTTTATATTTACATTTTAACGACAGTTATGTTTTAAATATATTTGCCGACTAATACAATTTCCTTCAAAATGCAGAAATTTAAATAAATAGGGTTTTTTGAATATATACGTCTCAAATTTTGTTTCGTAAATTAAAATATTGCACTGCTTTTTAGATCATAGGTATCAGACCGTAGGTATATGGAAATTAATTGTTTTGTTTTATCTTGAAATTAATTAAATGCTCAGGAATTAATGTGAACTAAATTAATAATAATTAAAGAAAATGAGAAGGTAATATAAATAAAACCTGGGCTAAACGACTGTATTTGGCCTCTGTAGTGCCCTAAACATTTGCAAAATATGAATATTAAAAGGTTTACCTTCGATTTTCGTTCTTGTATATCAAAGTTGGGGCAAAGGAAAAATACATAAATTTTGAAATTGTTCGAATCTCGAAACTTTTAACTTTTACCTAGTATTAACGAACGCAATATTTTTCATTAGGAGTCTAGTATATAAAAACGTAATTTCAACATACAACAAAGGTCATTTTGGAATACCTACCATTTCAATTAAAACCAAATACCTGAAGGCTATTGGTACTTGAACTTTTGACATTAATATTAGAGTGAAACCGAAACTTCCAAATAAAATGAACGAGGAAACTGAAAATCCACAATCTATACCACACATATTTTAAAATAAATACATTCTTTTATAGCATTTCAGATTAATAACATACAATAGGATTGTTTGGGTCTTAATTTTTTCCAAACATTCCAACTAATATAAACCAAAAAAATGCGAAAACCATGTCGCTAGCCACAATGAAAATTCTAGATCGAAATTTTCAAAAGAGAGTCTTATTAATTTGAATCCAAACTCACTCCTATTAAAACGTTAGTTTAAAATAATTGGTACTTACATACTAACGCCACCGCAGCTACAGTTTTGGTTAGGTTAGGTTATAATGGTGCAGGTAAATCCAGAGCACATATCGCGCGGTAGCGCGACCTCTCGATCCCAAATAAGAAAAAATATTGGATAAGGGTTAGATTAGGTTATATTATAGCAGATAAATCCAGACCACATATTGCGCGGTAGCGCGACCACTCGCTGCGGTGGCGTTAGTACGTAAGTACCAAATAATTTAAGAAATGTCACTATTAGTAATTTATAAAAAATATTTATATGATGAATTACTTACGTTCCTCCAAAATAAATTTCGTTCAGAGAATTTCAGAGTTCAGAGAGTCCCAGAGCAAATAGGGCCACCATTCCAAATCTATAGGCTATATTAAAACATCCATTATTTAATAAAACCCTTAGAGGTGCTTCTCGAACTTTAAACTCCTTTTCGAGAAGCGACTTCTTCATCGTTCGTTCCACGCTCATATCTGTCAATTTATTAAATCAAAATATTGGCGCTAAATAAATTGGTGTAAAATAAATAAAACAGGTAACCCCCACCGTTTCGTTATAGTGGCAATAATAATATAAATTTAAGTGGGGTAAGTAGACAGACATGTATTTGTGAAGTTACTAGCACATAAATAGTTAATATTGTCCTTGTCTATCTAGTCTTGTGGGTCTAGTCTTGTTGGTCTAGTCTTGTTTGTCTAGTCAAATCAAAATCACAATTTATTTAAATTTACGTCATTTGTGAAAAACTGCTAGTAATTTAATGAACTGGACCGACAGATTCCGACAAGGTTCAAATTGATGAACAATATTTTAACAAGTATTTGTCCATTAAGTTTGGAAATTATGCACTAATTTAATTAAATTGAAAATTTGTGTACGACAAAAACAATTATAATTTATTTAATTGCGAGATTATTTATTTATTTTAACTTTTACTTTTTCGTGTCAGGTGATTTCCGGTGGTGGAAGGATTTGGCACTGTCTGGTGGGACAGTGTTACCAGGGAGCTCCGGCATGTGCTGCATATACAGAAGAAAATGCTGGTGTGGAGGCTCCTTCCGTTCTCCCCATTTCATCTTCTTTCGAATAGGCCTATTTTGGGCCACGGTTGTTGAACCGGTGTAACTCCTTTCTCTCTTCTGTCCAGGGGGTACCTTTCTTTCGGGGTTTTTACTGAAATCCACAGACTTCCTTCAGGGTGCATCTCACAGACTGTCTGTTTTGGAGCTCTGTTATTCCCTGTTCTTTAATAACCTTGTCGGTTTCTATCAACCAAGTGGTACGAACCTTCTGGTTTTGCCAGAAAGTGAACAGGCGGTTGGTTAGTCGGTTTGGAGGCAATCATGCAACGTGGCCATAGAAAGCTACCCTTCTTCTCCTTGCACAGTCAGAGAGCATTCCAATATGTTCGAACAGCTCAGAGTTATGCCGCCTTCAGAATTCCTCATCTACCTTTACCGGGCCAAGGATCCTCGTGAGGATTCTCCTCTCTTAGATTTCCAATTTCTCTACCAGACCTCCTCGGTGCAAGAAAAGACACTCCATGTCATACAGGGCTTCTGGTCGTAAGACTGATGTGTAGTGCTTAAGTTTCAGATTGAATGATAAGCATTTCTTGTTGTAAGTGTTCTTAGTCAGTTCTAACCTGTAAACTCTCTTTGATAATGATGCTCTTTCTGATAAGTTTGGTTCAATCCATTCGCCGAGATACTTGAATTTCTCAGTCCTCGGATGTTGGAGAAAAATTCTGTTTCCTCCAGCGACACTTGAAGACCCACTTTGGCAGCCGGTTTTCCGAGACAATTTACCTGCATTGTTGCCATCTCAAGAGAATCAGTAAACAGTGCCACGTTATCTGCAAAGGCCAGACAATCTACAACCAGTCCATCGTTCTTACGTCCCACGTAGATACTACTCTGAACACCCAAATTGATGAGTTCCTTGCGCCATTCTCTCATAACCTTTTTAAGGACACAGTTGAAGAGAAGTGGGGAAAAGCCATCTCCTTGTCTCACACCAATTTTAATTTTGAAGCTTTCTGAAATCTCGCCTCTAATTTTAAACTTGGATTGGGTTTTGTTGAAAGTTTCTAGGATGAGTCTGCGGGTTTTGTTGTCTAGCCCTAGTTCCTGGAGTACTTTCTTAAGCGTTTCTATATCAATGGAATTCTATATCAATAGGCCTTCCCAAAATAAACAAAGGTGACGACCAACTTGCGGTTTCTCACCCAGGAGTATGCAAGTACAGTTTTATGATTGAGGATATGTTCAACACAGGATCGGGTCTTTCTGAAGCTCCCCTGGTATTCTCCCAGTTGACTATCCAGCTGATTTTCTGCCCTTGTTTGTAAGCCTTCGAGTGAATCTTGTATGTTAGCGGGACGAGAAAGAAATGCCACGGTAGTTGTTTAGTTATCAGTAAAATCTCCCTTTTTGTGAAGTGGGTGTATCAGAGCAGATTTTGAATTTGGTGGTACTATCTCTGTTTCTCAGATGTCCTGGATGATCTCGGTAAGCTTGCGCACGGCATTGTTTCCAGCACCTTTCCATAGTTCAGCAACGATATAGTCCCCTCCAGCTGCCTTCTTATTTCTAGGAAGTTGAATCATCTGGCCAACTTCTTCCAATGAAGGGGGCAGCGAGTCCGGGCTGCTGTGGTTTGTTTATAGTCGAATTCTTCGCTGGTTGGGTCACAGTTGAGTAGATTTTTAAAGTACTGTGCCAAAAGGTGGCAGTTGTCCTAGTCGTTATAAGCCAGTTTACCTTGTTCTCCCCATTTATATTAACGAAGTGTGTTGCAATAACATTTGCAATTAAGGTATTAAAAGTTTTTTTATATAAAAGATCTTGTTTCATTTATTTTTGTTTACGTGCACATTTACGAAGTGACACATATTATTTAAATATATTTTTATCGCCAGTAGTTGTTACTTTACTGATTTTATTCTGGCTTTCTGTGTTCTGTTAAATGCATCATAAAAACTAAACTATTGTAGCGTAATGCCCTCCCTATACTGTATTTATATAATTTGAACACACGTAATCAAAATTGAAACAGGTTTTCGTTTCCAGTTTTTTTCAAACCTGCATTTTTTAAATAATTTTTTGAAATAGACGATTGCATTTTTTTATAATTTAATTCATATCTTGATCAATGCATTCTTGCAGGGCACGTCTAAAATTGGTAATTACAGCATGGATCATCTGATGAGGGATTGTTTCGATTTCCCCACAGAACCTACACCCTAAACCTCACCCCACAAAAAAATCGCATGTGGTGAGATCGGGTGAATGAGCAAACTAATATTATGATAAAGTTGCTTGCAACTTAACTAATTTTAACTTCGGCATCATTGCACTTATTCTCGGAAAAATTGTATTGCTGTTTGAAATCTCTTCAACTGGTTCAATTTCATAGCTTAAACTAGGAGCAAAATCGGCATCACTAAATACGAAGGGATTCATGGGCCATTATCCACTACTTTTAAAAGCATTCACTACATTTCCAATAGTAGCTGCTCTATGATAAGCAGTAGTAATTAACTCACATAATTCTCAACTCACTAAGAAGGTAGCCAATTACAAATTAGTTACATCATATAATAGAACAAAATCTACTGGCCGCGGCGTAGCTATTTGGATTCTGGAACAATTTTTTAGTAGCAGCAATATATTGGACATCGTGGGAAAATCGGTGGAGAAACACATCGAAATGTGTGGGATTGTGTGGAAATCTGGATTGGGTAACATAATTATAATCACTATATATAGACCTCCTACGGGAAATATTAATACCTTCATGCTTACTATTGAGGAGTTGCTTGATTCCTTATTTAATAAATATGAAACTATTTTTGTTGTTGGGGATTTTAACATCCACTTTGAAAGAGAGTCAAAAGAAAAGAGTAACCTTATAAACATGTTACAATCCTATGGATTTGATGATAAAGTTAAAGTTCCCACCAGAGTAACTACAAAATCATCCAGTATCATAGACAATCTGTTTTTGAAGAGAAACTATCCTGTCACAGTTGGTGATAACACAATATCAGATCACAAGTTTATATTAGTAGCTATAGTTTTAAATGGTTCATTTTCTAAAACTAATAGAATAGTAACTAAAATAATAACTAAGAGAATAAAGTGAAATTTTTAGGTATCTACTTAGAGGAGAACATGAAATGGAACGCAACAACTGAGAAAATAATCAAACTGAGAAAATAAGCAAGGCATATTTGCTACGTCAAGTGCGTCAAACTGTGGGAGAAGAAAATCTTCTGAAAGTTTATTATGCCGAAATCCACTCCGTTTTGTCCTATGGCATTTTGGTGTGGGGAATATCGACTGCATCACATGGAGTATTTCTTGCTCAAAAAAGGCTGCTCAGATCACAAGCCGGACTGAAAAGCACCATTTCCTGCAAGCCCTACTTCAAAAAGTTTAAAATTCTTACCGTTCCTTGTATATATATATATATATATATATATATATATATATATATATATATATATATATATATATATATATATATATCTATATATATATATATCTGGGAAGCTGCTTGCCATATATACAAAAACCGAAAGAGGATAGTCATAAGTACAAAACTAGAAATTTCCAGAATTTTAGAACTGTGAAAAGCAACGGAACCATTTCAAAAGCAGCACCCAATTGTATCGGCATCCAGATCCTCAATCGTATACCTAGAGATATTAAAAATAAATCAAACTATATATCGTTCAGAAGCAGTCTAAAATTGTTCCTAATTGACAACTGTTCCTATAGCGTTAATGATTTTTTTGATAGTATATTATATTTTCTCTTTAGTTTTTGTTTTTTATTAATCTTATTTTTGGTGCTTATTTTATGTATATTCTGTCTTGACCTGTCTCATATGTAATATTTACATCCTTAGAGAAATAAAATTCATTTTGATTTGATTTGAATTATTCTAAAATTGAAAATTTTCATTCAACTTTTATTGCAGTACAAACAAGCAAGATCAGACATGGACAATATCAGAAAAGAACAGAACAGACGAGACCAGACAAGATTAAACAAGACCAGACAAAATCGGACAGGCTTAGGCAAGACCAGAGAAGACTAAAAACCTAAACAGGATTAGATGAAATCAGACAAGGCCAAGAAAAATAAGATCAAATAAGCTCGGACAAGTCGAGACTAGACCAGACAACATTAGATAATATAAGAAAACTTCTATCTCCATTTATTCATTCGTTTATTTTTTTTTCTATTTCAGGAGAAATAAAACACGCATTTGATATAACCAAACCAAGAATAGTTTTCACCCAGGAAGTCAATGTGGAATCTTTACAAAAATTTAAGTGCGAATCCGATTACCTGAAGACCATAGTTTGATGGGCTCAGAGAAAATCAATGTTCAGAATTTTAACGATCTACTAAATGAAGATATTGATGACTTCCAACTGCAAGATTTGAACAACAGTCCAAATGAATTGGTAGCTGCAGTACTTTCCTCCTCTGGTAAATTTTAGAATCGCCTTAACTTATTTTTAGTAAGTAATAGATTAAATAAGACTATATTAGCTATATGGAAGACCATACGGAACTAGATGAAAATTGAAGTGAATTAAATTTGGTGATAATACACTAGATAATTATGACTAAATATATCAAGACAATGATGGCTGGACCAATAGTAGGGATAGATGATGGCCCTTTTCTAGGCCTTCCTCCTCCTCATTTTATTCATATATGCTCTGTTGGGGATGGTGGTAGTGGGGGAAATTTTATTAATAAATTTGATCGTAGTAAAATTGACCTTGACCACTTCCTGTCCCCCACCCGCACCCACACTTCCGCTCATCCACAAAACATGTGGTAAGTGAGGTCTATGTAACCCCACGTGTGGGGCTACATAGACCTCACACCCTATTTAGCGTGGGGTTGCATTGACATCACGCCCTGTATGGCGTGGGGTTACATAGACCTCACACCCTGTTTAGCGTGGGGTTACATAGAACTCACACCCTATTTAACGTGGGGCTATATAGACCACACACTATTTTTTGTGTTTTAAAGCTGATTAAAAGCTAACTAAAAACGGATTAAAGCTGACAGGAAGTGGTCGAAGGCAATTTTACTACGAGGTCAAGGTAAATTTTACTACCATCAAATTTATTAATAAAATATCCCCCATTCCCCCCTTCCCCCAACCGCGCATTTATGAATGAAATGAGGAGGAGTAGGGCCTAGAACGCATCATCTTTCCCTACTACCAATCAATACTATACTAAAGAAGACTTTATTACACTAAACTATATAAAAAACATTAGGCTAGTCTATGATAGGTTAGACAAATCTTTGTCATCAATCTATTTTTATCATGTATAAACCTATAAATGAGTAGACGATGCCAGACCAGAAGAATTGGACAGAAAAACCTAATCAAACCAGACAAGATCAGACAATAATAGAAAAGCACACAAAAGAATAGACAAGACAAATCATTGAGTACAAGACTAGACCAAAGAACGTTGACACGTGACCTGATCAGGCGTAAACAAATTAATTTCTAGTTTTTAGGCCGAATTATGCGTCGCTTAAGAAAGGAGCAGTGGCAGTAATCGTATTCCCATTTTTCCACCTTACCGGATATCTGATAAATATTGCTTGCATATTGTATGAAACCAAGTTGGTCTCCCTGCCAAAATTTCAACCAAAATCCTACTTAGAAACCATGGAACATCACAAAATTAAAAACTTGTTTCTCATGCCTACATTGTCCAAATTTCTCGCAGAAAATGAAATGGTGGACAAATACGATTTGACAAGCGTGACGAACATCATCTCATCGGGTTCCCCACTTGTTGGAGAAATTGATACTCTATTATTCAATAGGTTAGTATTAAACTAAAGGCTAGTTTAGGCTAGAGCAGGTCAATTTAAACTAGTTTGGACTAGTTTAATTTAACATGACTAGAAAATAACAGAGAACATCAGGCAATAGAACATGATGCAATTCCTAGGCAAATCTTTGAAACGCCTATTAAAAGCAAAAAAAAAAACTAAATAGGATTGCAGTGAATTTCTAAATTTTCTTTTACTACCTTCTAGATTCAATGTGCCTGTTAGGCAAACATACGGATTGACTGAGTCTTGTACTAGTATTACAATGATGACAAATGATGATGTTAAAAGTAAACTATGCAGTTCTGGAATAATTTTGCACGGACAAGAAATAAAGATTGCAGATTTACGCGATGAAAAAGCATTAGAACCAAATCAGCGAGGGGAAATTTGCTGCAAAAGTTTGGCCAACATGAAAGGATATTTCGATAATCAAAAGGCGGCTGAAGATGTTTTCGATAACGATGGGTTTCTTCGCACTGGAGATATTTGATATTACGACGAAGAAGGATATTTCTTCATTGTGTATAGACTTAAAGAATTAATAAAATACAATGGGTATCAGGTAATATTAATTTTTATTTAAAAACAATTTTTATTTAAAAAAATCTAGACTTTTTTTGAAAAATTGAGTTTCGGTTTAATCTGATCTGTCCACTTTTGTCTACTTAGGCCGCTCTAGTCTCTTCTGCCTAGTCTTGTTTGTTTATGTTGCTCGCTTAGTCTTGTACATTTAGTCTTATTTCTCTAATCTTGCCCTGTTTGTCTATACTTGTCTACTCTGTCTAAACTTGTCTGCCCAGTCTTGTTTGTCAGGCCAAAGTTATCTCGTCTATCTAGTCCCGTCCGTCTACAGACCAATAGATGAAGATCTACAGACCAATCTGTAAAATCAACTCGCTAGGGGCTATCATTAAATCAAGACTAAAAAGAACTAGAGAGTAAAGAAGCCATACACGCCAACCAATTCTACTTGAGAAGCGGAAAATCTATGCTGGACGCGATCAGAAAAGTTCTGGAAAAGGCCAACGAAAAAAGCAACTCGTAACACTTGACATCAAAATCGCCATTAACTTAATTTTCATTGAGACAAAGCAGGACAAATGGGATGAAATGAGAATTAGAATTTAGTTATGAAAGCAGACTTAAAAAAATATATATTTTATCTACTCACACACCAAAATGAACATATTCATTGTTATAATAGTGTGTAAAGTTATCCAAATCGTGCGTAAATGTCCAATGTAAATCATATGGATTTTCATTATTAACCCAAATGGTTCCATTGTCCTTTTAAAAGGTCGCCAATACGTGTTACAGAAAAATATGTTTCTTGTTTATTATTTTAAGTAATGATAGTAAAATGGCACCACATTCTTTAAGAATAAGGTACATGTGATACATTTTAGCAAAATTGAACACATTCTAACTGCGTATAACATCCAGAAAAATATTTGTTGTGCATCGAGTTTTTTCTTTTGTGTCATGGACAGATTGAGGTAAGAATTATTTAATCATAATAAATTAAATATGTTCTTCGTTGCATAAAATGTAATTAATACAGTTATATTTAATTAACCACAGGTTTGTGAGGTTAGATTTTCATTTTGTATTTGGAATATACGCACGAAATCATAAATGTCCTTTATAAAGGCCAGTGGCTCAATATACTGTGTTTTCAGTTATTGGAACAGACACAGAATAATAATGCAAATGAAGTTGTTACCGATGAAAACTCCGGCGATGAGGAAAATGTTGTCATGGACAACCTTTCTGGTAGTATTTTAAATTCGATGGCTGAACCTTCTTTCAAAACTAATATTATCGATAGTGACAGTGATAGTAGCTACAGTGATAGCAGTGACGATGAAATTCCCTTATCAAATTTCATGAAATATAAGAAGATACCAAAAAATTATGAATGGAGTCACAGCGACATTACAAATCGTTTGCCGATCTGGAACCAACCATGTGAGCCTAATAATAAATTTACAAACTTAGAATTTTTCTACCTATTCTTCGATAAGGACTGATTTTAGCAATCTTTACGCACTACAAAATAACAGAAGTGGAGACATAAGTGTAGAAGAAATGAAAGCTTTTTTTGGAGTCCTTATTTATAGTGGTTATACTACTGTCCCAAGAAGATCACTGTATTGGGAAAACAGTTCTGATGCTAATCACAAAATAGTATATGACGCAATTTCAAGAAACCGTTTTAATTTTATAATGCAAAATCTGCATTGTAGCGATAATACAAATTTAAATGTTTCACATAAATTTGCTAAAGTCGGCCCATTATTAGACGTTTTGAACAACAAGTTTATTTCACTTGCCCCTCTGAACGAATATCATAGTATTGATGAGTCAATGGTGCCCTACTTTGGCGGACATGGTTCCAAGCAGTTCATCAGAGGAAAACCTATTAGATGGGGTTATAAGTTTTGGATGGCTACTCTAGAAGAGGTTACATAGAATGGTTTCAACCTTATCAAGGTTCCAGCACAAAGCTGTCAGAACGATACAAGAACTTAGGATTGGGTGCGAGTGTGGTACTAACATTTGTCGATAGTATTCTTGAAGATAAAGGTAGTTACCCGTATCATTTATACTTCGATATTTTTTTTACTTCTTGGGATTTGCTTTTGGTACTCAGAGATAGAAAAATAAAGGCTAGTGGAACACTGAGAGAAAATAGAATACATGTATCTGCAATAAAAACTGCCAAAGAACTACAGAAAGAGCCAAGGGGAACTTTTGTGTATGCCTTGGAGAAACAGGAAAACATAATAGTATGTAAGTGGAATGATAACAATATAGTTACAATAGCTTCCAATTCAGATAGCGTGCTGCCGACATGTAATTTGGCTCGATTTTCCCAGAAAGAAAAGAAAAAAATTTCTGTACCACAGCCGGATTTGATAAAAAAATACAACAAAAATTTGGGAGGTGTCGACAGGGCAGACCAAAATATTAGTCTTTATAGAGTCGGAGTTAGAGGCAAAAAATGGTACTTTCCCATAATAAGTCATTGCCTTGATATGGCAATTCATAATGCATGGCAGCTTCAACGAGAATATGGTGGAAAACAGGATCAATATACCTTCCGTAGATCCCTTGCAATGAGCATTTTGGAAAACAACAAGAAAACAACGAAACGAGGACGACCTAGTGCACAACCAAATGAATATTCCCGATTCGACGGAAAGGATCATCTAATTGCATACAAAGAAACACAAATTAGGTGCCGATTATGCCACAAAAAAGTGCAATTTCAGTGCAAATAAGTGCAATGTAGGTTTGCATCCAAAAAACTGGTTTTTGGAATATCATACGCTCTAATTTTATTTGTCTGTAAATATATAAATTATATTTATTTTTTGTTGAATATAGATTATTTATTTAAAATGTATTTGGAATATTGCTGAGTTTATATATAGATATATTGTTACTTTCAAGATATTAACCTTCCCGTTGTCCTTTATAAAGGACGGTCTATATCTGGTATGGTAACTATTAACTTTATAACATAAAGTGCTTATTAAAAAATATTCAAGAAATACCAATTAATCATAAAATTGCAAAAAAACTTTTAATTTTCTTAAAAAAATTAGTTCGGGAGTATTTGGGTTAATTTAATTTGAAAATAATTTAAGTTGAAAATAATTAAATTTAATTTGAAAATAATTTAATTTAATTTAAAAATATAATTTAATTTAGAAATAATATAATTTAATTTGAAAATAATTTAGTTTAATTTGAAAATGATATAATTTAATTTAAAAATAATATAATTTAATTTAAAAATAATTTAATTTAATTTGAAAATAATATAATTTAATTTGAAAATAATTTAATTTAATTTGAAAATAATTTAATTAAATTTGAAAATAATTTAATTTATTTTAAAAGTAATTTAATTTAATTTGAAAAAATTGAATTTAATTTGAAAATAATTTTCTTTAATTTGAAAATAATATAATTTAATTTGAAAATAATATAATTTAATTTGAAAATAATTTAATTTAATTTGAAAATAGTTTAATTTAATTGGAAAACAATTTAATTTAATTTGAAAATAATATACTTTAATTTGAAAATAATATAATTTAATTTGAAAATAATTTAATTTAATTTGAAAATAATATAATTTAATTTGAAAATAATATAATTTAATTTGAAAATAATTTAATTTGAAAATTATATAATTTAATTTGAAAATAATTTAATTTAAATAGAATTTAATTTAAAAATAATTTAATTTTATTTAAAAATAATGTAATTAAATTTGAAAATAATTTAATTTAATTTGAAAATAATTTAATTTGAAAATAATTTAATTTTATTTGAAAATAATACAGCTTAATTTGAAAATAATGTAATTTAATTTGAAAATAATTTAATTAAATTTGTAAATAATTTAATTTAATTTGAAAATAATTTAATTTAATTTGAAAATAATTTAATTTTATTTGAAATTAATTTAATTTGAAAATAAATTAATTTAATTTAAAAATAATATAATTTATTTTGAAAATAATATAATTTAATTTGAAAATAATTTAATTTTATTTGAAAATAATATAATTTATTTTGAAAATAGTATAATTTAATTTGAAAATAATATAATTTAATTTGAAAATAATTTAATTTAATTTGAAAATAATTTAATTTAATTTGAAAATAATATAATTTATTTTGATAAAAATATAATTTAATTTGAAAATAATTTAGTTTAATTTGAAAATAACATAATTTAATTTAAAAATAATATAATTTAATTTAATTTGAAAATAATTTAATTCAAAAATAATATAATTTAATTTGAAAATAGTTTATTTTAATTTGAAAATAATTTAATTTAATTTGAAAATAATTTTATTTATTTTGAAAGTAAATTAATTTAATTTGAGAGAATTGAATTTAATTTGAAAATAATTTTATTTAATTTGAAAATAATATAATTTAATTTGAAAATAATATAATTTAATTTGAAAATAATTTTATTTAATTTGAAAATAATATAATATAATTTGAAAATAATATAATTTAATTTGAAAATAATTTAATTTAATTTGAAAATAGTTTAATTTAATTGGAAAACAATTTAATTTAATTTGAAAATAATATACTTTAATTTGAAAATAATATAATTTATTTTGAAAATAATTTAATTTAATTTGAAAATAATTTAATTTAAATAGAATTTAATTTAAAAATAATTTAATTTTATTTAAAAATAATGTAATTAAATTTGAAAATAATTTAATTTAATTTGAAAATAATTTAATTTGAAAATAATTTAATTTAATTGGAAAATAATACAGCTTAATTTGAAAATAATGTAATTTAATTTGAAAATAATTTAATTTAAAAATAATATAATTTAATTTGAAAATAATTTAATTTAATTTGAAAATAATTTAATTTTATTTGAAATTAATTTAATTTGAAAATAAATTAATTTAATTTAAAAATAATATAATTTATTTTGAAAATAATATAATTTAATTTGAAAATAATTTAATTTTATTTGAAAATAATATAATTTATTTTGAAAATAGTATAATTTAATTTGAAAATAATATAATTTTGTTTGAAAATAATTTAATTTAATTTGAAAATAATTTAATTTAATTTGAAAATAATATAATTTATTTTAAAAATATAATTTAATTTGAAAATAATTTAGTTTAATTTGAAAATAACATAATTTAATTTAAAAATAATATAATTTAATTTAATTTGAAAATAATTTAATTCAAAAATAATATAATTTAATTTGAAAATAGTTTATTTTAATTTGAAAATAATTTAATTTAATTTGAAAATAATTTTATTTATTTTGAAAGTAAATTAATTTAATTTGAGAGAATTGAATTTAATTTGAAAATAATTTTATTTAATTTGAAAATAATATAATTTAATTTGAAAATAATATAATTTAATTTGAAAATAATTTTATTTAATTTGAAAATAATATAATTTAATTTGAAAATAATTTAATTTAATTTGAAAATAATTTAATTTAATTTGAAAATAGTTTAATTTAATTGGAAAACAATTTAATTTAATTTGAAAATAATATACTTTAATTTGAAAATAATATAATTTATTTTGAAAATAATTTAATTTAATTTGAAAATAATTTAATTTGAAAATAATTTAATTTAATTTGAAAATAATACAGCTTAATTTGAAAATAATGTAATTTAATTTGAAAATAATTTAATTTAAAAATAATATAATTTAATTTGAAAATAATTTAATTTAATTTGAAACTAATTTAATTTTATTTGAAAATAATTTAATTTGAAAATAAATTAATTTAATTTTAGAATAATATAATTTATTTTGAAAATAATATAATTTAATTTGAAAATAATATAATTTAGTTTGAAAATAATTTAATTTAATTTGAAAATAATTTAATTTGATTTGAAAATAATATAATTTATTTTAAAAATATAATTTAATTTGGAAATAATATAATTTAATTTGAAAATAATTTAGTTTAATTTGAAAATAACATAATTTAATTTAAAAATAATATAATTTAATTTAATTTGAAAATAATTTAATTCAAAAATAATATAAGTTAATTTGAAAATAATTTATTTTAATTTGAAAATAATTTAATTTAATTTGAAAATAATTTAATTTATTTTGAAAGTAATTTAATTTAATTTGAGAGAATTGTGTTTAATTTGAAAATAATTTTATTTAATTTGAAAATAATATAATTTAGTTTGAAAATAATATAATTTAATTTGAAAAAAATTTAATTTAATTTGAAAATAGTTTAATTTATTTGGTAAACAATTTAATTTAATTTGAAAATAATATACTTTAATTTGAAAATAATATAATTTAATTTGAAAATAATTTAATTTAATTTGAAAATAATATAATTTAATTTGAAAATAATATAATTTAATTTGAAAATAATATAATTTAATTTGAAAATAATTTAATTTAATTTGAAAATTATTAATTTTATATAAAAATAATATAATTTAATTTGAAAAAAAATTAATTCATTATAAAAATAATATAATTTATATTGAAAATAATATAATTTAATTTGAAAATAATTTAATTTTATTTGAAAATAATATAATTTAGTTTGAAAATAATATAATTTAATTTGAAAATAATTTTATTTTAGTTGAAAATAATTTTTCTTAATTTGAAAATAATTTAATTTAATTTGAAACTAATTAAATTTAATTTGAAAATAATTTAATTTAATTTGAAAATAATACAATTTAATTTGTAAATAGTATAATTAATTTAATTTGAAAATAATATAATTTAATTTAAAAATAATTTTATTTTATTTTAAAATAATATAATCTAATTTGAAAATAATATAATTTAATTTGAAAACATTTTAATTTTATTTGAAAATAATATAATTTATTTTGAAAATAATATAATTTAATTTGAAAATAATATAATTTAATTTAAAAATAATATATTTTAATTTAAAAATAATTTAATTTAATTTGAAAATAATTTAATTTATATATAAATTAATTTAATTTGAAAATAATATAATTTAATTTGAAAATAATTTAATTTAATTTAAAAATAATATAATTTATTTTGGAAATAATGTAATTTAATTTAAAAATAATTAAATTTCATTTGAAAATAATATAATTTATTTGAAAATAATATAATTTAATTTGCAAATAACATAATTTAATTTGAAAATAATATAATTTAATTTGAAAATAATTTAATTTTATTTGAAAATAATTTAATTTAATTTAAAAATAATTTAATTTAATTTGAAAATAATTTAATTTAATTTGAAAATAATTTAATTTAATTTGAAAATATTATAATCTAATTTGAAAATAATTTAATTTAATTTGAAAATATTTTAATTTATTTTAAAATAATATAATTTAATTTGAAAATAATTTAATTTAATTTGAAAATAATATATTCAATTTAAAAATAATATAATTTAATTTGAAAATAATTTAATTTTATTTGAAAATAATATAATTTAATTTGAAAATAATTTTATTTAATTTGAAAATATTTTAATTTCACTTGAAAATAATTTAATTTATTTTGAGAGTAATTTAATTAGAAAATAATTAAATTTAATTTGAAAATAATAGAATTTGATTTGAAAATAATTTAATTTTATTTGAAAATAATATAATTTAATTTGAAAATAATTTAATTTAATTTGAAAATAATATAATTTCATTTGAAAATAATTTACTTTACTTTTAAAATAATTTAATTTAATTTGAAAATAATATAAATTAATTTGAAAATAATTAAATTTAATTTAAAAATAATATAATTTAATTTGAAAATAATTAAATTTGAAAATAATTTAATTTTTTTTGAAAATAATATAATTTAGTTTGAAAAAAATACAATCTAATTTGAAAATAATATAATTTAATTTGAAAACGATTTAATTTAATTCGAAAATAATTTAATTCAATTTGAAAATTATTTAATTGAATTTGAAAATAATTTAATTTAATTTGAAAATAATATAATTCAATTTGATAACAATGTAATTTAATTTGAAAATAATTTAATTTAATTTGAAAATAATATAATTTAATTTGTAAATAATGTAATTTAATTTAAAAATATAATTTAATTTAAAAATAATATAATTTAATTTGAAAATAATTTAGTTTAATTTGAAAATAAGATAATTTAATTTAAAAATAATATAATTTAATTTAATTTGAAAATAATTTAATTTAATTTGAAAATAATATAATTTCATTTAAAAATAATTTAATTTAATTTGAAAATAATTTTATTTAATTTTAAAATAATTTAATTTAATTGGAAAACAATTTAATTTAAATTGAAAATAATATACTTTAATTTAAAAATAATATAATTTAATTTGAAAATAATTTAATTTAAATTGAAAATAATTTAATTTAATTGGAAAACAATTTTATTTTAAATAATATACTATAATTTGAAAATAATATAATTTAATTTGAAAATAATTTAATTTAATTTGAAAAAAAAAATTAATTTGATAATAATATAATTTATTTTGAAAATAATATAATTTAATTCGAAAACAATTTAGTTTAATTTCAAAATAATTTAATTTAATTGGAAAACAAATTAATTTAATTTGAAAATAATTTATTTTAATTTGAAAATAATATAATTTAATTTGAAAATAATTGAATTTAATTTGAAAATAATTTAATTTAGTTTGAAAATAATTAAATTTAATTTGAAAATAATTTAATTTAAAAATAATTTAATTTAATTTTAATTTAATATAATTTAATTTTAAAATAATTAAATTTTATTTGGAAATAATATAATTTATTATAAAAATAATATAATTTAATTTGGAAATAATATAATTTAATTTGAAAATAATATAATTTAATTTGAAAATAATTTAATTTAGTTTGAAAATAATTTAATCTAATTTGAAAATGACTTAATTTATTTTGAAAATAATTTAATTTAGTTTGAAAATAATTGAAATTAATTTGAAAATAATATAATTTAATTTGAAAATAATATAATTTAAATTGAAAATAATATAATTTAATTTGAAAATAATTTAATTTAATTTAAAAATAATATAATTTAATTTGAAAATAATTTAATTTAATTTGAAAATAATTTAATCTAATTTGAAAATGACTTAATTTATTTTGAAAATAATTTAATTTAATTTGAAAATAATTGAAATTAATTTGAAAATAATATAATTTAATTTGAAAATAATATAATTTAAATTGAAAATAATATAATTTAATTTGAAAATAATTTAATTTAATTTAAAAATAATTTAATTTAATTTGAAAATAATTTAATTTAATTTGAAAATAATTTAATTTAAAAATAATTTAATTTGAAAATAATTTAATTGAATTTGAAAATAATTTAATTTAATTTGAAAATAATATTATTTAATATGAAAATAATTTTATTTAATTTTAAAATAATTTAATTTAATTGGAAAACAATTTAATTTAATTTGAAAATAATATACTTTAATTTGAAAATAATATAATTTAATTTGAAAATAATTTAATTTAATTTGAAAATAATTTAATTTAATTGGAAAACAATTTAATTTTAAATAATATACTATAATTTGAAAATAATATAATTTAATTTGAAAATAATTTAATTTAATTTGAAAATAATTTAATTTAATTTGAAAAAAAAAAATTAATTTGATAATAATATAATTTATTTTGAAAATAATGTAATTTAATTTGAAAACAATTTAGTTTAATTTCAAAATAATTTAATTTTATTGGAAAACAAATTAATTTAATTTGAAAATAATTTATTTTAATTTGAAAATAATATAATTTAATTTGAAAATAATTGAATTTAATTTGAAAATAATTTAATTTAGTTTGAAAATAATTTAATTTAATTTGAAAATAATTTAATTTAAAAATAATTTAATTTGAAAATAATTTAATTTAATTTGAAAATAATATAATTTCATTTAAAAATAATTTAATTTAATTTGAAAATAATTTAATTTAATTTGAAAATAATAAATTTAATTTGAAAATAATTTAATTTAATTTGAAAATAATTTAATTTAATTTGAAAATAATTTTATTTAATTTTAAAATAATATAATTTAATTTGAAAATAATATAATTTAATTTGAAAATAATATAATTTAATTTGAAAATAATTTAATTTGAAAATAATATAATTTAATTTGAAAATAATATAATTTAATTTAAAAATAATATAATTTAATTTGAAAATAATTTAATTTGAAAATAATTTAATTTAATTTGAAAATAATATAATTTAGTTTGAAAATAATATAATCTAATTTGAAAATAATATAATATAATTTGAAAATAATTTAATTTAATTTGAAAATAATTTAATTTAATTTGAAAATTATTTAATTTAATTTGAAAATAATTTAATTTAATTTGAAAATAATATAATTTAATTTGATAATAATATAATTTAATTTGAAAATAATCTAATTTAATTTGAAAATAATTTAATTTAGTTTGAAAATAAATTTAATTTAATTTGAAAATAATTTAATTTAATTTGAAAATAATATAATATAATTTAATTTGAAAATAATGTAATTTAATTTAAAAATATTATAATTTAATTTGAAAATAATTTAATTTAAAAATAATTTAATTTAAAAATACTTTAATTTAATTTGAAAATAATATAATTTAATTTGAAAATAATATAATTTAATATGAAAATAATTTAATTTAATTTGAAAATAATTTTATTTAATTTGAAATTAATATAATTTAATTTGAAAATAATATAATTTAATTTGAAAATAATTTATTTTAAATTAAAAATAATATAATTTAATTTGAATTTAATATAATTTAATTTTAAAATAATTTAATTTTATTTGGAAATAATATAATATATTATAAAAATAATAGAATTTTATTTGAAAATAATATAATTTAATTTTAAAATAATATAATTTAATATGAAAATAATTTAATTTAATTTGAAAATAATTTTATTTAATTTGAAATTAATATAATTTAATTTGAAAATAATATAATTTAATTTGAAAATAATTTATTTTAAATTAAAAACAATATAATTTAATTTGAATTTAATATAATTTAATTTTAAAATAATTTAATTTTATTTGGAAATAATATAATATATTATAAAAATAATATAATTTAATTTGAAAATAATATAATTTAATTTGAAAATGATTTAATTTAATTTGAAAATGATTTAATTTATTTTGAAAATAATTTAATTTAATTTAAAAATAATTGAAATTAATTTGAAAATAATATAATTTAATTTGAAAATAATATAATTTAAATTGAAAATAATATAATTTAATTTGAAAATAATTTAATTTTATTTTAAAATAATATAATTTATTTTGAAAATAAATTAATTTACTTTGAAAATATTTTAATTTAATTTGAAAATAATTTCATTTAATCTGAAAATAATAAAATTTAATTTGAAAATATTATTATTTGAATTGAAAATAATTTAATTTAATTTGAAAATAATTTTATTTGATTTTAAAATAATTTAATTTAATTGGAAAACAATTTAATTTAATTTTAAAATAATATACTTTAATTTGAAAATAATATAATTTAATTTGAAAATAATTAAATTTAATTTGAAAATAATTTAATTTAATTTGAAAAAAAATTAATTTAATTTGATAATAATATAATTTATTTTGAAAATAATATAATTTAATTTGAAAACAATTTAATTTAATTTGAAAATAATTTAATTTAATTTGAAAACAAATTAATTTAATTTGAAAATAATTTAATTTAATTTGAAAATAATATAATTTAATTTAATTTGAGAATAATTTAATTTAATTTGAAAATAATTTAATTTAATTTGATAATGATGTAATTTAAAAATAATTTAATTTAATTTAAAAATAATATAATTTCATTTAAAAATAATTTAATTTAATTTTAAAATAATTTAATTTAATTTGAAAATAATATAATTTTATTTGAATATAATTTAATTTAATTTTAAAATAATATAATTTAATTTGAAAATAATTTAATTTAATTTGAAAATAATTTAATTTAATTTGAAAATAATGTAATTTAATTTAAAAATAATTTAATTTAATTTGAAAATAATATAATTTAATTTGAAAAAAATTTAATTTAATTTGAAAATAATTTCATCTAATTTGAAAATAATATAATTTAATTTGAAAATAATTTAATTTAATTTCAGAATAATTTAATTTAATTTGAAAATAATTTAATTTAATTTGAAAATAATTTAATTTAATTTGAAAATAATGTAATTTAATTTAAAAATAATTTAATTTAATTTGAAAATAATATAATTTAATTTGAAAAAAATTTAATTTAATTTGAAAATAATTTCATCTAATTTGAAAATAATATAATTTAATTTGAAAATAATTTAATTTAATTTCAGAATAATTTAATTTAATTTGAAAATAATATAATTTAATTTGAAAATAATATAATTTAATATGAAAATAATTTAATTTAATTTGAAAATAATTTTATTTAATTTGAAATTAATATAATTTAGTTTGAAAATAATATAATTTAATTTGAAAATAATTTATTTTAAATTAAAAACAATATAATTTAATTTGAATTTAATATAATTTAATTTTAAAATAATTTAATTTTATTTGGAAATAATATAATATATTATAAAAATAATAGAATTTAATTTGAAAATAATATAATTTAATTTGAAAATAATATAATTTAATATGAAAATAATTTAATTTAATTTGTAAATAATTTTATTTAATTTGAAATTAATATAATTTAATTTGAAAATAATATAATTTAATTTGAAAATAATTTATTTTAAATTAAAAACAATATAATTTAATTTGAATTTAATATAATTTAATTTTAAAATAATTTAATTTTATTTGGAAATAATATAATATATTATAAAAATAATATAATTTAATTTGAAAATAATATAATTTAATTTGAAAATAATATAATTTAATTTGAAAATAATTTAATTTAATTTGAAAATGATTTAATTTATTTTGAAAATAATTTAATTTAATTTAAAAATAATTGAAATTAATTTGAAAATAATATAATTTAATTTGAAAATAATATAATTTAAATGTGAAAATAATATAATTTTATTTGAAAATAATTTAATTTTATTTTAAAATAATATAATTTATTTTGAAAATAAATTAATTTACTTTGAAAATAATTTAATTTAATTTGCAAATAATTTCATTTAATCTGAAAATAATAAAATTTAATTTGAAAATATTATTATTTGAATTGAAAATAATTTAATTTAATTTGAAAATAATTTTATTTGATTTTAAAATAATTTAATTTAATTGGAAAACAATTTAATTTCATTTTAAAATAATATACTTTAATTTGAAAATAATATAATTTAATTTGAAAATAATTAAATTTAATTTGAAAATAATTTAATTTAATTTGAAAAAAAATTAATTTAATTTGATAATAATATAATTTATTTTGAAAATAATATAATTTAATTTGAAAACAATTTAATTTAATTTGAAAATAATTTAATTTAATTTGAAAACAAATTAATTTAATCTGAAAATAATTTAATTTAATTTGAAAATAATATAATTTAATTTAATTTGAGAATAATTAAATTTAATTTGAAAATAATTTAATTTAATTTGATAATGATGTAATTTAAAAATAATTTAATTTAATTTAAAAATAATATAATTTCATTTAAAAATAATTTAATTTAATTTGAAAATAATTTAATTTAATTTGAAAATAATATAATTTAATTTGAATATAATTTAATTTAATTTTAAAATAATTTAATTTAATTTGAAAATAATTTAATTTAATTTGAAAATAATTTAATTTAATTTGAAAATAATGTAATTTAATTTAAAAATAATTAAATTTCATTTGAAAATAATATAATTTAATTTGAAAAAAATTTAATTTAATTTGAAAATAATTTCATCTAATTTGAAAATAAAATAATTTAATTTGAAAATAATTTAATTTAATTTCAGAATAATTTAATTTAATTTGAAAATAATTTAATTTAATTTGAAAATAATTTTATTTTTTTAAAACTAATTTTATTTTATTTTAAAATAATATAATTTATTTTGAAAATAAATTAATTTAATTTGAAAGTAATTTAATTTAATTTGCAAATAATTTCATTTAATTTGAAAATAATAAAATTTAATTTGAAAATATTATTATTTGAATTGAAAATAATTTAATTTAATTTGAAAATAATTTTATTTAATTTTAAAGTAATTTAATTTAATTGAAAAACAATTAAATTTAATTTGAAAGTAATATACTTTAATTTGAAAATAATATAATTTAATTTGAAAATAATTTAATTTAATTTGAAAATAATTTAATTTAATTTGAAAAAAATTAATGTAATTTGATAATAATATAATTTATTTTGAAAATAATATAATTTAATTTGAAAACATTTTAATCTAATTTGAAAATAATTTAATTTAATTGGAAAACAAATTAATTTAATTTGAAAATAATTTAATTTAATTTGAAAATAATATAATTTAATTTGAAAATAATTTAATTTAATTTGAGAATAATTTAATTTAATTTGAAAATAATTTAATTTAATTTGAAAATAATTTAATTTAAAAATAATTTAATTTAAAAATAATTTAATTTAATTTAAAAATAATATAATTTCATTTAAAAATAATTTAATTTAATTTGAAAAAAATTTAATTTAATTTGAAAATAATATAATTTAATTTGAATATAATTTAATTTAATTTGAAAATAATATAATTTAATTTGAAAATAATTTAATTTAATTTGAAAATAATATAATTTAATTTGATAATAATATAATTTAATTTGAAAATAATTTAATTTAATTTAAAAATAATTTAATTTAGTTTGAAAATAAATTTTATTTAATTTGAAAATAATTTAATTTAATTTGAAAATAATATAATTTAATTTGCAAATAATTTAGTTTAATTTGAAAATAATATAATTTAAAAATTATACAATTCAATTTAAAAATAATTTAATTTAATTTAAAAATAATTTAATTTAATTTGAAAATAATTTAATTTAATTTGAAAATAATTTAATTTATTTTGAAAGTAATTTAATTTAATTTGAAAAAATTGAATTTAATTTGAAAATAATTTTATTTAATTTAAAATTAATTTTATTTAATTTGAAAGTAATATAATTTAATATGAAAATAATATAATTTAAATTAAAATAATATAATTTAATTTGAAAATAAATTAATTTAATATTAAAATAATTTAATTTAATTTGAAAATAATTTAATTTAATTTGAAAATAATTAAATTTAATTTGAAAATAATTTAATTTGAAAATAATTTAATTTGAAAATAATTTAATTTAATTTGAAAATAATATTATTTATTTTGAAAATAATTTAATTTAATTTGTGAATAAGATAATTTAATTTTACAATAATTTACTTTAGTTTTAAAATAATTCAATTTAATTGGAACATTTTAATTTAATTTGAAAATAAGATACTTTAATTTGAAAATAATATAATTTATTTTGAAAATAATTTAATTTAATTTGAAAATAATTTAACTTAATTTGAAAATAATTAAATTTAATTTGAAAATAATTTAATTTATTTGAAAATGATTTAATTTATTTTGAAAATAATTTAATTTAATTTGAAAATAATTGAAATTAATTTGAAAATAATATAATTTAATTTGAAAATAATATAATTAAAATTGAAAATAATATAATTTAATTTGAAAATAATTTAATTTTATTTTAAAATAATATAATTTATTTTGAAAATAAATTAATTTAATTTGAAAATAATTTAATTTAATTTGCAAATAATTTCATTTAATCTAAAAATAATAAAATTTAATTTGAAAATATTATTATTTGAATTGAAAATAATTTAATTTAATTTGAAAATAATTTTATTTAATTTTAAAATAATTTAATTTAATTTTAAAACAATTTAATTTAATTTGAAAATAATATACTTTAATTTGAAAATAATATAATTTAATTTTAAAATAATTTAATTTAATTGGAAAATAATTTAATTTAATTTGAAAAAAAAATTAATTTAATTTGATAATAATATAATTTATTGTGAAAATAATATAATTTAATTTGAAAACAATTTAATTTAATTTGAAAATAATTTAATTTAATTTGAAAATAATATAATTTAATTTGAAAATAATTTAATTTAATTTGAGAATAATTTAATTTAATTTAATTTGAAAATAATTTAATTTAATTTGAAAATAATTTAATTTAAAAATAATTTAATTTAATTTAAATATAATATAATTTCATTTAAAAATAATTTAATTTAATTTGAAAATAATTTAATTTAATTTGAAAATAATATAATTTAATTTAAATATAATTTAATTTAATTTGAAAATAATATAATTTAAATTGAAAATAATTTAATTTAATTTGTAAATAATTTAATTTAATTTGAAACTAATTTTATTTAATTTGAAAATAATATAATTTACTTTGAAAATAATTTAATTTAATTTGAAAATAATTTAATTTAATTTGAAACTAATTTTATTTAATTCGAAAATAATATAATTTACTTTGAAAATAATATAATTTAATTTGAAAATAATGTAATGTAATTTGAAAATAATTTAATTTAATTTGAAAATAATATAATTTAGTTTGAAAATAATATAATCTAATTTCAAAATAATATAATTTAATTTAAAAAAAATTTAATTTAATTTGAAAATAATTTCATTTAATTTGAAAATAGTATAATTTAATTTGAAAATAATTTAATTTAATTTGAGAATAATTTAATTTAATTTGAAAATAATTTAATTTGAAAATAATTTTATTTAATTTGAAAATAATTTAATTTTATTTTAAAATAATATAATTTATTTTGAAAATAAATTAATTTAATTTGAAAATAATTTTATTTAATTTGAAAATAATATAATTTAATTTGAAAATAATGTAATTTAATTTGAAAATAATTTAATTTATTTGAAAATGATTTAATTTATTTTGAAAATAATTTAATTTAATTTGAAAATAATTTAATTTAATTTGAAACTAATTTTATTTATTTTGAAAATAATATAATTTAATTTAAAAATAATATAATTTCATTTAAAAATAATTTAATTTAATTTGAAAATAATTTAATTTAATTGAAAAAAATATAATTTAATTTGAATATAATTTAATTTGAAAATAACATAATTTAATTTGAAAATAATTTAATTTAATTTGAAAATAATTTAATTTAATTTGAAACTAATTTTATTTAATTTGAAAATAATATAATTTAATTTGAAAATAATGTAATTTAATTTGAAAATAATTTATTTTGAAAATAATTCAATTTAATTTGAAAATAATATAATTTAGTTTGAAAATAATATAATCTAATTTGAAAATAATATAGTTTAATTTGAAAATAATTTAATTTAATTTGAAAATAATTTAATTAATTTGAAAATAATTTAATTTAATTTGAAAATAATTTATTTTGATTTGAAAATAATATAATTTAATTTGAAAATAATTTAGTTTATTTTGAAAATAATATAATTTAATTAAAAAATAATATAATTGAATTTGAAAATAATTTAATTTATTTTGAAAGTAATTTAATTTAATTTGAAAAAATTGAATTTAATTTGAAAATAATTTTATTTAATTTGAAATTAATTTTATTTAATTTGAAAGTAATATAATTTAAAATCTAATTAATATAATTTAAATTGAAAATAATATAATTTAATTTGAAAATAAATTAATTTAATATGAAAATAATTTAATTTTATTTGAGAATAATTTAATTTAATTTGAAAATAATTTAATTTAATTTGAAAATAATTTAATTTATTTTGAAAGTAATTTAATTTAATTTGAAAAAATTGAATTTAATTTGAAAATAATTTTATTTAATTTGAAATTAATTTTATTTAATTTGAAAGTAATATAATTTAATATCTAATTAATATAATTTAAATTGAAAATAATATAATTTAATTTGAAAATAAATTAATTTAATATGAAAATAATTTAATTTTATTTGAGAATAATTTAATTTAATTTGAAAATATTTTAATTTAATTTGAAAATAATTTAATTTAAAAATAATTTAATTTAATTTAAAAATAATATAATTTCATTTAAAAATAATTTAATTTAATTTGAAAATAATTTAATTTAATTTGAAAATAATATAATTTAATTTGAATATAATTTAATTTAATTTGAAAATAATATAATTGAATTTGAAAATAATTTAATTTAATTTGAAAATAATTTAATTTAATTTGAAACTAATTTTATTTTATTTGAAAATAATATAATTTAATTTGAAAATAATTTAATTTAATTTGAAAATAATTTAATTTAATTTGAAACTAATTTTATTTAATTCGAAAATAATATAATTTGCTTTGAAAATAATATAATTTAATTTGAAAATGTAATTTAATTTGAAAATAATTTAATTTAATTTGAAAATAATATAATTTAGTTTGAAAATAATATAATCTAATTTGAAAATAATATAATTTAATTTGAAAAAAATTTAATTTAATTTGAAAATAATTTCATTTAATTTGAAAATAATATAATTTAATTTGAAAATAATTTAATTTAATTTGAGAATAATTTAATTTGAAAATAATTTAATTTGAAAATAATTTTATTTAATTTGAAAATAATTTAATTTTATTTTAAAATAATATAATTTATTTTGAAAATAAATTAATTTAATTTGAAAATAATTTAATTTAATTTGCAAATAAGTTCATTTAATTTGAAAATAATAAAATTTAATTTGAAAATATTATTATTTGATTTGAAAATAATTTAATTTAATTTGAAAATAATTTTATTTAATTTTAAAATAATTTAATTTAATTGGAAAACAATTTAATTTAATTTGAAAATAATACACTTTAATTTGAAAATAATATAATTTAATTTGAAAATAATTTAATTTAATTTGAAAATAATTTAATTTAATTTGAAAAAAAATTAATGTAATTTGATAATAATATAATTTATTTTGAAAATAATATAATTTAATTTAAAAATAATATAATTTCATTTAAAAATAATTTAAATTAATTTGAAAATAATTTAATTTAATTTGAAAATAATATAATTTTATTTGAATATAATTTAATTTAATTTGAAAATAACATAATTTAATTTGAAAATAATTTAATTTAATTTGAAAATAATTTAATTTAATTTGAAACTAATTTTATTTAATTTGAAAATAATATAATTTAATTTGATAATAATATAATTTAATTTGAAAATAATGTAATTTAATTTGAAAATAATTTATTTGGAAAATAATTCAATTTAATTTGAAAATAATATAATTTAGTTTGAAAATAATATAATCTAATTTGAAAATAATATAGTTTAATTTGAAAATAATTTAATTTAATTTGAAGATAATTTAATTAAATTTAAAATTATTTAATTTAATTTGAAAATAATTTAATTTAATTTGAAAATAATATAATTTAATTTGATAATAATATAATTTAATTTGAAAATAATTTAATATAATTTAAAAATAATTTAATTTAGTTTGAAAATAAATTTTATTTAATTTGAAAATAATTTAATTTAATTTGAAAATAATATAATTTAATTTGAAAGTATAATTTAATTTGAAAATAATATAATTTAATTTGAAAATAATTTAGTTTATTTTGAAAATAATATAATTTAATTTAAAAATAATACAATTTAATTTGAAAATAATTTAATTTAATTTGAAAATAATTTAATTTAATTTGAAAATAATTTAATTTAATTTGAAAAAAAATTAATTTATTTTGAAAGTAATTTAATTTAATTTGAAAATAATTTTATTTAATTTGAAATTAATTTTATTTAATTTTAAAGTAATATAATTTAATATCTAATTAATATAATTTAAATTGAAAATAATATAATTTAATTTGAAAATAATTTATTTTAAATTAAAAATAATATATCTTAATTTGAATTTAATATAATTTAATTTTAAAATAATTTAATTTTATTTGGAAATAATATAATTTATTATAAAAATAATATAATTTAATTTGAAAATAATATAATTTAAATTGAAAATAATATAATTTAATTTTAAAATTATTTTATTTTATTTTAAAATAATATAATTTATTTTGAAAATAAATAAATTTAATTTGAAAATAATTTAATTTAATTTGCAAATAATTTCATTTAATTGAAAATAATAAAATTTAGTTTGAAAATATTATAATTTGAATTGAAAATAATTTAATTTAATTTGAAAATAATTTTATTTAATTTTAAAATAATTTAATTTAATTGGAAAACAATTTAATTTAATTTGAAAATAATATACTTTAATTTGAAAATAATATAATATAATTTGTAAATAATTTAATTTAATTTAAAAAAAATTTAATTTAATTTGAAAAAAAAATAATTTAATTTGATAATAATATAATTTATTTTGAAAATAATATAATTTACTTTGAAAACATTTTAATTTAATTTGAAAATAATTTAATTTAATTTGAAATCAAATTAATTTAATTTGAAAATAATTTAATTTAATTTGAAAATAATATAATTTAATTAGAAAATAATTTAATTTAATTTGAGAATAATTTAATTTAATTTGAAAATAATTTAATTTAATTTGAAAATAATTTAATTTAAAAATAATTTAATTTGAAAATAATTTAATTTAATTTAAAAATAATATAATTTAATTTAAAAATAATTTAATTTAATTTTAAAATAATTTAATTTAATTTGAAAATAATTAAATTTAATTTGAATATAATTTAATTTAATTTGAAAATAATATAATTTAATTTGAAAATAATTTAATTTAATTTGAAAATAATTTAATTTAATTTGAAACTAATTTTATTTAATTTGAAAATAATATAATTTAATTTGAAAATAATATAATTTAATTTGAAAATAATGTAATTTAATTTGAAAATAATTTAATTTGAAAATAATTCAATTTAATTTGAAAATAATATAATTTAGTTTGAAAATAATATAATCTAATTTGAAAATAATATAGTTTAATTTGAAAATAATTTAATTTAATTTGAAAATAATTTAATTTAATTTGAAAATTATTTAATTTAATTTGAAAATAATTAAATTTAATTTGAAAATAATATAATTTAATTTGATAATAATATAATTTAATTTGAAAATAATTTAATTTAATTTAAAAATAATTTAATTTAGTTTGAAAATAAATTTAATTTAATTTGAAAATAATTTAATTTAATTTGAAAATAATATAACTTAATTTGAAAGTATAATTTAATTTGAAAATAATATAATTTAATTTAAAAATAATTTAGTTTAATTTAAAAATAATATAATTTAATTTAAAAATAATACAATTTAATTTGAAAATAATTTAATTCAATTTGAAAATAATTTAATTTAATTTGAAAATAATTTAATTTAATATGAAAATAATTTAATTTATTTTGAAAGTAATTTAATTTAATTTGAAAAAATTGAATTTAATTTGAAAATAATTTTATTTAATTTGAAATTAATTTTATTTTATTTGAAAGTAATATAATTTAATATAAAAATAATATAATTTAAATTGAAAATAATATAATTTAATTTGAAAATAAATTAATTTAATATGAAAATAATTTAATTTAATTTGAAAATAATTTAATTTAATTTGAAAATAATTTAATTTAATTTGAAAATAATTTAATTTGAAAATAATTTAATTTGAAAATAATATAATTTAATTTGAAAATAATTTAATTTAATTTGAAAAAAATATAATTTAATTTGACAATAATTTAATTTAATTTGAAAATTATTTAATTTAATTTGAAAATTATTTAATTTAATTTGAAAATAATTTAATTTGAAAATAATTTAATTTAATTTGAAAATAATATAATTTAATTTGACAATAATTTAATTTAATTTTAAAATAATTTAATTTTATTGGAAAACAATTTAATTTAATTTGAAAATAATATACTTTAATTTGAAAATAATATAATTTAATTTGAAAATAATTTAATTTAATTTGAAAATAATTTAACTTAATTTGAAAATAATTTAATTTAATTTGAAAATAATTTAATTTAATTTGAAAATAATTTAATTTATTTTAAAAATAATTTAATTTAATTTGAAAATAATTGAAATTAATTTGAAAATAATATAATTTGATTTGAAAATAATATAATTTAAATTGAAAATAATATAATTTATTTTAAAAATAATTTTATTTTATTTTAAAATAATATAATTTATTTTGTAAATAAATTATTTTAATTTGAAAATAATTTAATTTGAAAATAATTTAATTTGAAAATAATATAATTTAATTTGCAAATAATTTCATTTAATTTGAAAATAATAAAATTTAATTTGAAAATAATATTATTTGAATTGAAAATAATATAATTTAATTTGAAAATAATTTTATTTAATTTGAAAATAATTTAATTTAATTTGAAAATAATTTAATTTGAAAATAATTTAACTTAATTTGAAAATAATTTAATTTAATTTGAAAATAATTTAATTTAATTTGAAAATAATTTAATTTATTTTGAAAATAATTTAATTTAATTTGAAAATAATTGAAATTAATTTGAAAATAATATAATTTAATTTGAAAATAATATAATTTAAATTGAAAATAATATAATTTATATTAAAAATAATTTTATTTTATTTTAAAATAATATAATTTATTTTGTAAATAAATTATTTTAATTTGAAAATAATTTAATTTGAAAATAATTTAATTTGAAAATATTATTATTTAATTTGCAAATAATTTCATTTAATTTGAAAATAATAAAATTTAATTTGAAAATAATATTATTTGAATTGAAAATAATATAATTTAATTTGAAAATAATTTAATTTAATTTGAAAATACTTTAATTTAATTTGAAAATAATTTAATTTAATTTGAAAATAATTTAACTTAATTTGAAAATAATTTAATTTAATTTGAAAATAATTTAATTTATTTTGAAAATGATTTAATTTATTTTGAAAATAATTTAATTTAATTTGAAAATAATTGTAATTAATTTGAAAATAATATAATTTAATTTGAAAATAATATAATTTAAATAAAAAATAATATAATTTATTTTAAAAATAATTTTATTTTATTTTAAAATAATATAATTTATTTTGTAAATAAATTAATTTAATTTGAAAATAATTTAATTTGAAAATAATTTAATTTGAAAATAATATAATTTAATTTGCAAATAATTTCATTTAATTTGAAAATAATAAAATTTAGTTTGAAAATAATATTATTTGAATTGAAAATAATATAATTTAATTTGAAAATAATTTAATTTAATTTGAAAATAATTTAATTTAATTTGAAAATTATTTAATTGAATTTGAAAATAATTTAATTTAATTTGAAAATAATTTAATTTAATTTGAAAATAATATAATTTAATTTGACAATAATTTAATTTAATTTTAAAATAATTTAATTTAATTGGAAAACAATTTAATTTAATTTGAAAATAATATACTTTAATTTGAAAATAATATAATTTAATTTGAAAATTATTTAATTTAATTTGAAAATATTTTAATTTAATTTGAAAATAATTTAATTTAATTGGAAAACAATTTAATTTAATTTGAAAATAATATACTTTAATTTGAAAATAATATAATTAAATTTGAAAATAATTTAATTTAATTTAAAAATATTTTAATTTAATTTGAAAATAAATTAATTTAAAATTATTTAATTTAATTTAAAAATAATATAATTTCATTTAAAAATAATTTAATTTAATTTGAAAATAATTTAATTTAATTTGAAAATAATATAATTTAATTTGAATATAATTTAATTTAATTTGAAAATAATATAATTTAATTTGAAAATAATTTAATTTAATTTGAAAATAATTTAATTTAATTTGAAACTAATTTTATTTTATTTGAAAATAATACAATTTAATTTGAAAATAATTTAATTTAATTTCAAATAATTTAATTTAATTTGAAACTAATTTTATTTAATTCGAAAATAATATAATTTACTTTGAAAATAATATAATTTAATTTAAAAATGTAATTTAATTTGAAAAAAATTTAATTTAATTTGAAAATAATTTCATTTAATTTGAAAATAATATAATTTAATTTGAAAATAATTTAAGTTAATTTGAGAATTATTTAATTTAATTTAAAAATAATTTAATTTGAAAATAATTTTATTTTATTTTAAAATAATATAATTTATTTTGAAAATAAATTAATTTAATTTGAAAATAATTTAATTTAATTTGCAAATAAGTTTATTTAATTTGAAAATAATAAAATTTAATTTGAAAATATTGTTATCTAATTTGAAAATATTTTAATTTAATTTGAAAATAATTTTATTTAATTTTAAAATAATTTAAATTAATTGGAAAACAATTTAATTTAATTTGAAAATAATACACTTTAATTTGAAAATAATATAATTTAATTGGAAAATAATTTAATTTAATTTGAAAATAATTTAATTTAATTTGAAAAAAAATTAATGTAATTTGATAATAATATAATTTATTTTGAAAATAAATAAATTTAATTTGAAAATAATTTAATTTAATTTGCAAATAAGTTCATTTAATTTGAAAATAATAAAATTTAATTTGAAAATATTGTTATTTGATTTGAAAATAATTTAATTTAATTTGAAAATAATTTTATTTAATTTTAAAATAATTTAATTTAATTGGAAAACAATTTAATTTAATTTGAAAATAATACACTTTAATTTGAAAATAATATAATTTAATTTGAAAATAATTTAATTTAATTTGAAAATAATTTAATTTAATTTAAAAATAATATAATTTCATTTAAAATTAATTTAATTTAATTTGAAAATATTTTAATTTAATTTGAAAATAATATAATTTAATTTGAATATAATTTAATTTAATTTGAAAATAACATAATTTAATTTGAAAATAATTTAATTTAATTTGAAACTAATTTTATTTAATTTGAAAATAATATAATTTAATTTGAAAATAATATAATTTAATTTGAAGATAATGTAATTTAATTTGAAAATAATTTATTTTGAAAATAATTCAATTTAATTTGAAAATAATATAATTTAGTTTGAAAATAATATAATCTAATTTGAAAATAATATAGTTTAATTTGAACATAATTTAATTTAATTTGAAAATAATTTAATTAATTTGAAAATTATTTAATTTAATTTGAAAATAATTTAATTTAATTTGAAAATAATATAATTTAATTTAAAAATAATATAATTTAATTTGAAAATAATTTAATTTAATTTAAAAATAATTTAATTTAGTTTGAAAATGAATTTCATTTAATTTGAAAATAATTTAATTTAATTTGAAAATAATATAATTTAATTTGAAAGTATAATTTAATTTGAAAATAATATAATTTAATTTGAAAATAATTTAGTTTATTTTGAAAATAATGTAATTTAATTTAAAAATAATACAATTTAATTTGAAAATAATTTAATTTAATTTGAAAATAATTTAATTTAATTTGAAAATAGTTTAATTTAATTTGAAAATAATTTAATTTATTTTGAAAGTAATTTAATTCAATTTGAAAAAATTAAATTTAATTTGAAAATAATTTTATTTAATTTGAAAAAATTTTATTTAATTTGAAAGTAATATAATTTAATATCTAATTAATATAATTTAAATTGAAAATAATATAATTTAATTTGAAAATAAATTAATTTAATTTGAAAATAATTAAATTTAATTTGAAAATAATTTAATTTAATTTGAAAATAATTTAATTTGAAAATAATTTAATTTAATTTGAAAATAATATAATTTATTTTGAAAATAATTTAATTTAATTTGAAAATAATATAATTTAATTTGACAATAATTTAATTTAATTTTAAAATAATTTAATTTAAATGGAAAACAATTTAATTTAATTTGAAAATAATATACTTTAATTTGAAAATAATATAATTTAATTTGAAAATAATTTAATTTAATTTGAAAATAATTTAACTTAATTTGAAAATAATTTAATTTAATTTGAAAATAATTTAATTTAATTTGAAAATGATTTAATTTATTTTGAAAATAATTTAATTTAATTTGAAAATAATTGAAATTAATTTGAAAATAATATAATTTAATTTGAAAATAATATAATTTAAATTGAAAATAATATAATTTAATTTGAAAATAATTTAATTTTATTTTAAAATAATATAATTTATTTTGAAAATAAATTAATTTAATTTGAAAATAATTTAATTTAATTTGCAAATAATTTTATTTAATGTGAAAATAATAAAATTTAATTTGAAAATATTATTATTTGAATTGAAAATAATTTAATTTAATTGAAAATAATTTTATTTAATTTTAAAATAATTTAATTTAATTGGAAAACAATTTAATTTAATTTGAAAATAATATAATTTAATTTGAAAATAATTTAATTTGAAAATAATTCAATTTAATTTGAAAATAATATAATTTAGTTTGAAAATAATTTAATTTAATTTGAAAATAATATAGTTTAATTTGAAAATAATTTAATTTATTTTGAAAATAATTTAATTTAATTTGAAAATTATTTAATTTAATTTGAAAAAAATTAAATTTAATTTGAAAATAATATAATTTAATTTGATAATAATATAATTTAATTTGAAAATAATTTAATTTAATTTAAAAATAATTTAATTTAGTTTGAAAATAAATTTAATTTAATTTGAAAATAATTTAATTTAATTTGAAAATAATATAACTTAATTTGAAAGTATAATTTAATTTGAAAATAATATAATTTAATTTAAAAATAATTTAGTTTAATTTGAAAATAATATAATTTAATTTAAAAATAATACAATTTAATTTTAAAATAATTTAATTCAATTTCAAAATAATTTAATTTAATTTGAAAATAATTTAATTCAATTTGAAAATAATTTAATTTAATTTAAAAATAATTTAATTTGAAAATAAATTAATTTGAAATAAATTTAATTTGAAAATAATATAATTTAATTTGAAAATAATTTAATTTCATTTGAAAATAATATAATTTAATTTGACAATAATTTAATTTAATTTGAAAATAATTTAATTTAATTTAAAAATAATTTAATTTGAAATAAATTTAATTTGAAAATAATATAATTTAATTTGAAAATAATTTAGTTTAATTTGAAAATAATATAATTTAATTTAAAAATAATACAATTTAATTTTAAAATAATTTAATTCAATTTGAAAATAATTTAATTCAATTTGAAAATAATTTAATTCAATTTGAAAATAATTTAATTTAATTTGAAAATAATTAAATTTAATTTGAAAATAATTTAATTTAATTTAAAAATAATTTAATTTGAAAATAATTTAATTTGAAATAAATTTAATTTGAAAATAATATAATTTAATTTGACAATAATTTAATTTAATTTGAAAATAATTTAATTTAATTTGAAAATTATTTAATTTAATTTGAAAATAATTTAATTTGAAAATAATATAATTAATTTGACAATAATTTAATTTAATTTGAAAATTATTTAATTTAATTTGAAAATTATTTAATTTAATTTGAAAATAATTTAATTTGAAAATAATTTAATTTAATTTGAAAATAATTTTATTTAATTTGAAATTAATTTTATTTTATTTTAAAGTAATATAATTTAATATGAAAATAATATAATTTAAATTGAAAATAATATAATTTAATTTGAAAATAAATTAATTTAATATGAAAATAATTTAATTTAATTTGAAAATAATTTAATTTAATTTGAAAATAATTAAATTTAAATTGAAAATAATTTAATTTAATTTAAAAATAATTTAATTTGAAAATAATTTAATTTGAAATAAATTTAATTTGAAAATAATATAATTTAATTTGAAAATAATTTAATTTAATTTGAAAATAATATAATTTAATTTGACAATAATTTAATTTAATTTGAAAATAATTTAATTTAATTTGAAAATTATTTAATTATAATTTGAAAATAATTTAATTTGAAAATAATTTAATTTAATTTGAAAATAATTTAATTTGAAAATAATATAATTTAATTTGACAATAATTTAATTTAATTTTAAAATAATTTAATTTAATTGGAAAACAATATAATTTAATTTGAAAATAATTTATTTTAATTTGAAAATAATTTAACTTAATTTGAAAATAATTTAATTTAATTTGAAAATAATTTAATTTAATTTGAAAATGATTTAATTTATTTTGAAAATAATTTAATTTAATTTGAAAATAATTGAAATTAATTTGAAAATAATAAAATTTGATTTGAAAATAATATAATTTAAATTGAAAATAATATAATTTATTTTAAAAATATTTTAATTTTATTTTAAAATAATATAATTTATTTTGTAAATAAATTGATTTAATTTGAAAATAATTTAATTTGAAAATAATATAATTTAATTTGCAAATAATTTCATTTAATTTGAAAATAATAAAATTTAATTTGAAAATAATATTATTTGAATTGAAAATAATATAATTTAATTTGAAAATAATTTTATTTAATTTGAAAATAATTAAATTTAATTTGAAAATAATTTAACTTAATTTGAAAATAATTTAATTTAATTTGAAAATAATTTAATTTAGTTTGAAAATGATTTAATTTATTTTAAAAATAATTTAATTTAATTTGAAAATAATTGAAATTAATTTGAAAATAATATAATTTAATTTAAAAATAATATAATTTAAATTGAAAATAATATAATTTATTTTAAAAATAATTTAATTTTATTTTAAAATAATATAATTTATTTTGTAAATAAATTAATTTAATTTGCAAATAATTTAATTTGAAAATAATTTAATTTGAAAATAATATAATTTAATTTGGAAATAATTTCATTTAATTTGAAAATAATAATATTTAAATTGAAAATAATATAATTTATTTTAAAAATAATTTAATTTTATTTTAAAATAATATAATTTATTTTGTAAATAAATTAATTTAATTTGAAAATAATTTAATTTGAAAATAATTTAATTTAATTTGAAAATAATTTAATTTAATTTTAAAATAATTTAATTTAATTGGAAAACAATTTAATTTAATTTGAAAATAATATAATCTAATTTGAAAATAATATAATTTAATTTGAAAATAATATTATTTAATTTGAAAATTATTTAATTTAATTTGAAAATAATTAAATTTAATTTGAAAATAATTTAATTTAATTGAAAAATTATTTAATTTAATTTGAAAATAATATAATTTAATTAAAATATAATTTAATTTAATTTGAAAATAATATAATTTAATTTGAAAATAATTTAATTTAATTTGAACATATTTTAATTTAATTTGAAACTAATTTTATTTAATTTGAAAATAATATAGTTTAATTTGAAAATAATTTAATTTATTTTGAAAATAATTTAATTAATTTTGAAAATAATTTAATTTAGTTTGAAAATAAATTTAATTTAATTTGAAAATAATTTAATTTATTTTGAAAATAATTTAATTTAATTTGAAAATAATATTATTTAATTTGAAAATAATATAATTTAATTAAAATATAATTTAATTTAATTTGAAAATAATATAATTTAATTTGAAAATAATTTAATTTAATTTGAAAATAAATTTAATTTAATTTGAAAATAATTTAATTTAATTTGAAAATAATTAAATTTAATTTGAAAATAATATGATTTAATTTGAAAATAATTTAATTTAATTTGAAAATAATATAATTTAATTTGAAAATAATTTAATTTAATTTGAAAATAATATCATTTAATTTGATAATAATATAATTTAATTTGAAAATAATATAATTTAATTTGAAAATAATATGATTTAATTTGAAAATAATTTAATTTAATTTGAAAATAATTAAATTTAATTTGAAAATAATATGATTTAATTTGAAAATCATTTAATTTAATTTGAAAATAATATAATTTAATTTGAAAATAATTTAATTTAATTTGAAAATAATATAATTTAATTTGAAAATAATTTAATTTAATTTGAAAATAAATTTAATTTAATTTGAAAATAATTTAATTTAATTTGAAAATAATTAAATTTAATTTGAAAATAATATGATTTAATTTGAAAATAATTTAATTTAATTTGAAAATTATTTAATTTAATTTGAAAATAATTTAATTTAATTTGAAAATAATATAATTTAATTTGATAATAATATAATTTAATTTGAAAATAATTTTATTTAATTTGAAAATAATTTAATTTGAAAATAAGTTAGTTTATTTTGAAAATAATATAATTTAATTTAAAAATAATACAATTTAATTTGAAAATAATTTAATTTAATTTGAAAATAATTTAATTGAATTTGAAAATAATTTAATTTAATTTAAAAATAATTTAATTTGAATATAATTTAATTTGAAAATAATTTAATTTAATTTGAAAATAATTTAATTTAATTTGAACATAATTTAATTTAATTTGAAACTAATTTTATTTAATTTGAAAATAATATAGTTTAATTTGAAAATAATTTAATTTAATTTAAAAATAATTTAATTTAATTTGAAAATAATTTAATTTAGTTTGAAAATAAATTTAATTTAATTTGAAAATAATTTAATTTATTTTGAAAATAATTTAATTTAATTTGAAAATAATATTATTTAATTTGAAAATAATTTAATTTAATTTGAAAATAATTTAATTTAATTTGAAAATAATTAAATTTAATTTGAAAATAATATGATTTAATTTGAAAATAATTTAATTTAATTTGAAAATAATATAATTTAATTTGAAAATAATTTAATTTAATTTAAAAATAATATAATTTAATTTGATAATAATATAATTTAATTTGAAAATAATATAATTTAATTTGAAAATAATATGATTTAATTTGAAAATAATTTAATTTAATTTGAAAATAATTTAATTTAATTTGAAAATAATTAAATTTAATTTGAAAATAATATGATTTAATTTGAAAATAATTTAATTTAATTTGAAAATAATATAATTTAATTTGAAAATAATTTAATTTAATTTGAAAATAATATAATTTAATTTGAAAATAATTTAATTTAATTTGAAAATAAATTTAATTTAATTTGAAAATAATTTAATTTAATTTGAAAATAATTAAATTTAATTTGAAAATAATATGATTTAATTTGAAAATAATTTAATTTAATTTGAAAATTATTTAATTTAATTTGAAAATAATTTAATTTAATTTGAAAATAATATAATTTAATTTGATAATAATATAATTTAATTTGAAAATAATTTTATTTAATTTGAAAATAATTTAATTTGAAAATAAGTTAGTTTATTTTGAAAATAATATAATTTAATTTAAAAATAATACAATTTAATTTGAAAATAATTTAATTTAATTTGAAAATAATTTAATTGAATTTGAAAATAATTTAATTTAATTTAAAAATAATTTAATTTGAATATAATTTATGTTGAAAATAATTTAATTTAATTTGAACATAATTTAATTTAATTTGAAACTAATTTTATTTAATTTGAAAATAATATAGTTTAATTTGAAAATAATTTAATTTAATTTGAAAATAATTTAATTTAATTTGAAAATAATTTAATTTAGTTTGAAAATAAATTTAATTTAATTTGAAAATAATTTAATTTATTTTGAAAATAATTTAATTTAATTTGAAAATAATATTATTTAATTTGAAAATAATTTAATTTAATTTGAAAATAATATAATTTAATTTGAAAATAATTTAATTTAATTTGAAAATAAATTTAATTTAATTTGAAAATAATTTAATTTAATTTGAAAATAATTTAATTTATTTTGAAAATAATTTAATTAATTTTGAAAATAATTTAATTTAGTTTGAAAATAAATTTAATTTAATTTGAAAATAATTTAATTTATTTTGAAAATAATTTAATTTAATTTGAAAATAATATTATTTAATTTGAAAATAATATAATTTAATTAAAATATAATTTAATTTAATTTGAAAATAATATAATTTAATTTGAAAATAATTTAATTTAATTTGAAAATAAATTTAATTTAATTTGAAAATAATTTAATTTAATTTGAAAATAATTAAATTTAATTTGAAAATAATATGATTTAATTTGAAAATAATTTAATTTAATTTGAAAATAATATAATTTAATTTGAAAATAATTTAATTTAATTTGAAAATAATATAATTTAATTTGATAATAATATAATTTAATTTGAAAATAATATAATTTAATTTGAAAATAATATGATTTAATTTGAAAATAATTTAATTTAATTTGAAAATAATTTAATTTAATTTGAAAATAATTAAATTTAATTTGAAAATAATATGATTTAATTTGAAAATAATTTAATTTAATTTGAAAATAATATAATTTAATTTGAAAATAATTTAATTTAATTTGAAAATAATATAATTTAATTTGAAAATAATTTAATTTAATTTGAAAATAAATTGAATTTAATTTAAAAATAATTTAATTTAATTTGAAAATAATTAAATTTAATTTGAAAATAATATGATTTAATTTGAAAATAATTTAATTTAATTTGAAAATTATTTAATTTAATTTGGAAATAATTTAATTTAATTTGAAAATAATATAATTTAATTTGATAATAATATAATTTAATTTGAAAATAATTTTATTTAATTTGAAAATAATTTAATTTGAAAATAAGTTAGTTTATTTTAAAAATAATATAATTTAATTTAAAAATAATACAATTTAATTTGAAAATAATTTAATTTAATTTGAAAATAATTTAATTGAATTTGAAAATAATTTAATTTAATTTAAAAATAATTTAATTTGAATATAATTTAATTTGAAAATAATTTAATTTAATTTGAAAATAATTTAATTTAATTTGAACATAATTTAATTTAATTTGAAACTAATTTTATTTAATTTGAAAATAATATAGTTTAATTTGAAAATAATTTAATTTAATTTGAAAATAATTTAATTTAATTTGAAAATAATTTAATTTAGTTTGAAAATAAATTTAATTTAATTTGAAAATAATTTAATTTATTTTGAAAATAATTTAATTTAATTTGAAAATAATATTATTTAATTTGAAAATAATTTAATTTAATTTGAAAATAATATAATTTAATTTGAAAATAATTTAATTTAATTTGAAAATAAATTTAATTTAATTTGAAAATAATTTAATTTAATTTGAAAATAATTTAATTTAATTTGAAAATAATATGATTTAATTTGAAAATAATTTAATTTAATTTAAAAATAATATAATTTAATTTGAAAATAATTTAATTTAATTTGAAAATAATTTAATTTAATTTGAAAAGAATTTAATTTAATTGGAAAACAATTTAATTTAATTTGAAAATAATATACTCTAATTTGAAAATAATTTAATTTAATTTGAAAATAATTTAATTTAATTTGATAATAATTTAATTTAATTTGAAAAAAAATTAATTTAATAATAATATAATTTATTTTGAAAATAATTTAATTTAATTTGAAAATAATATTATTTAATTTGAAAATAATTTAATTTAATTTGAAAATAATTTAATTTAATTTGAAAACAATTTAATTTAATTTGAAAATAATTTATTTTAATTGGAAAATAATTTATTTTAATTTGAAAATAATATAATTTAATTTGAAAATAATTTAATTTGAAAATAATTTAATTTAATTTGAAAATAATATAATTTTGTTTGAAAATAATATAATCTAATTTGAAAATAATATAATTTAATTTGAAAATAATTTAATTTAATTTGAAAATAATTTAATTTAATTTGAAAATAATTTAATTTAATTTGAAAATTATTTAATTTAATTTGAAAATAATTTAATTTAATTTGAAAATAATATAATTTAATTTGATAATAATATAATTTAATTTGAAAATAATTTTATTTAATTTGAAAATAATTTAATTTGAAAATAATTTAGTTTATTTTGAAAATAATATAATTTAATTTAAAAATAATACAATTTAATTTGAAAATAATTTAATTTAATTTGAAAATAATTTAATTGAATTTGAAAATAATTTAATTTAATTTAAAAATAATTTAATTTGAATATAATTTAATTTGAAAATAATTTAATTTAATTTGAAAATAATATAATTTAATTTGAAAATAATTTAATTTAATTTGAAAATAATATAATTTAATTTGACAAAAATTTAATTTAATTTTAAAATAATTTAATTTAATTTGAAAATAATTTAATTTATTTTGAAAATAATTTAATTTAATTTGAAAATAATTGAAATTAATTTGAAAATAATATAATTTAATTTGAAAATTATATAATTTAAATTGAAAATAATATAATTTAATTTGCAAATAATTTAATTTTATTTTAAAATAATATAATTTATTTTGTAACTAAATTAATTTAATTTGAAAATAATTTAATTTGAAAACAATTTAATTTGAAAATAATTTAATTTGAAAATAATATAATTTAATTTGCAAATAATTTCATTTAATTTGAAAATAATCAAATTTAATTTGAAAATTATATTATTTGATTTGAAAATAATTTAATTTAATTTGAAAATAATTTTATTTAATTTTAAAATAATTTAATTTAATTGGAAAACAATTTAATTTAATTTGAAAATAATATACTTTAATTTGAAAATAATATAATTTAATTTGAAAATAATTTAATTTAATTTGAAAATAATTTAATTTAATTTCAAAATAATTTAATTTAATTGGAAAACAATTTAATTTAATTTGAAAATAATATAATTTAATTTGAAAATAATTTAATTTAATTTGAACATAATTTAATTTAATTTGAAACTAATTTTATTTAATTTGAAAATAATATAGATTAATTTGAAAATAATTTAATTTAATTTGAAAATAATTTAATTTAATTTGAAAATAATTTAATTTAGTTTGAAAATAAATTTAATTTAATTTGAAAATAATTTAATTTATTTTGAAAATAATATAATTTAATTTGAAAATAATATAATTTAATTTGAAAATAATTAAATTTAATTTGAAAATAATATAATTTAATTTGAAAATAATTTAATTTAATTTGAAAATAAATTTAATTTAATTTGAAAATAATATGATTTAATTTGAAAATAATTTAATTTAATTTGAAAATAATATAATTTAATTTGAAAATAATTTAATTTAATTTAAAAATAATTTAATTTAATTTGAAAATAATTTAATTTAATTTGAAAATAATTTAATTTAATTTGAAATGAATATAATTTATTTTGAAAATAATTTAATTTAATTTGAAAATAATATAATTTAATTTGAAAATAATTTAATTTAATTTGAAAATAAATTTAATTTAATTTGAAAATAATTTAATTTAATTTGAAAATAATTTAATTTAATTTGAAAATATTATAATTTAATTTGAAAATAATTTAATTTGAAAATAATATAATTTAATTTGCAAATAATTTCATTTAATTTGAAAATAATAATATTTAATTTGAAAATAATATTATTTGAATTGAAAATAATATAATTTAATTTGAAAATAATTTAATTTAATTTGAAAATAATTTAATTTAATTTGAAAATTATTTAATTTAATTTGAAAATAATTTAATTTAATTTGAAAATAATTTAATTTAATTTGAAAATAATATAATTTAATTTGACAATAATTTAATTTAATTTTAAAATAATTTAATTTAATTGGAAAACAATTTAATTTAATTTGAAAATAATATACTCTAATTTGAAAATAATTTAATTTAATTTGAAAATAATTTAATTTAATGTGATAATAATTTAATTTAATTTGAAAAAAAATTAATTTAATTTAATAATAATATAATTTAATTTGAAAATAATATAATATAATTTGAAAATAATTTTATTTAATTTGAAAATAATTTAATTTGAAAATAATTTAGTTTATTTTGAAAATAATATAATTTAATTTAAAAATAATACAATTTAATTTAAAAATAATTTAATTTAATTTGAAAATAATTTAATTAAATTTGAAAATAATTGAAATTAATTTGAAAATAATTTAATTTAATTTGAAAATAATTTAATTTAATTTGAAAATAATTTAATTTATTTTGAAAGTAATTTAATTTAATTTGAAAAAATTGAATTTAATTTGAAAATAATTTTATTTAGTTTGAAAATAATTTTATTTAATTTCAGAATAATATAATTTAATATGAAAATAATATAATTTAAATTGAAAATAATATAATTTAATTTGAAAATAAATTAATTTAATATGAAAATAATTTAATTTAATTTGAAAATAATTTAATTTAATTTGAAAATAATTAAATTTAATTTGAAAATAATTTAATTTAATTTGAAAATAATTTAATTTTAAAATAATTTAATTTAATTTGAAAATAATTTAATTTAATTTTAAAATAATTTAATTTAATTGGAAAACAATTTAATTTAATTTGAAAATAATATACTCTAATTTGAAAATAATATAATTTAATTTGAAAATAATTTTATTTAATTTGAAAATTATTTAATTTAATTTGAAAATAATTAAATTTATTTTGAAAATAATTTAATTTAACTGAAAAATTATTTAATTTAATTTGAAAATAATATAATTTAATTAAAATATAATTTAATTTAATTTAAAAATAATATAATTTAATTTGAAAATAATTTAATTTAATTTGAACATAATTTAATTTAATTTGAAACTAATTTTATTTAATTTGAAAATAATATAGTTTAATTTGAAAATAATTTAATTTAATTTAAAAATAATTTAATTTAATTTGGAAATAATTTAATTTAGTTTGAAAATAAATTTAATTTAATTTGAAAATAATTTAATTTATTTTGAAAATAATTTAATTTAATTTGAAAATAATATTATTTAATTTGAAAATAATTAAATTTAATTTGAAAATCATTTAATTTAATTTGAAAATAATTTAATTAAATTTGAAAATAATTTAATTTAATTTGAAAATAATTTAATTTAATTTGAAAATAATTTAATTTATTTTGAAAGTAATTTAATTTAATTTGAAAAAATTGAATTTAATTTGAAAATAATTTTATTTAGTTTGAAAATAATTTTATTTAATTTCAGAATAATATAATTTAATATGAAAATAATATAATTTAAATTGAAAATAATATAATTTAATTTGAAAATAAATTAATTTAGTATGAAAATAATTTAATTTAATTTGAAAATAATTTAATTTAATTTGAAAATAATTAAATTTAATTTGAAAATAATTTAATTTAATTTGAAAATAATTTAATTTTAAAATAATTTAATTTAATTTGAAAATAAATTAATTTAATTTTAAAATAATTTAATTTAATTGGAAAACAATTTAATTTAATTTGAAAATAATATAATTTAATTTGAAAATAATTTAATTTAATTTGAAAAGAAATTTAATTTAATTTGAAAATAATTTAATTTAATTTGAAAATAATTTACTTTAATTTGAAAATAATATGATTTAATTTGAAAATAATTTAATTTAATTTGAAAATAATATAATTTAATTTGAAAAAAATTTAATTTAATTTGAAAATAATTTAATTTAATTTGAAAAGAATTTAATTTAATTGGAAAACAATTTAATTTAATTTGAAAATATTATACCCTAATTTGAAAATAATTTAATTTAATTTGAAAATAATTTAATTTAATTTGATAATAATTTAATTTAATTTGAAAAAAAATTAATTTAATTTAATAATAATATAATTTATTTTGAAAATAATATAATTTAATTTGAAAACAATTTAATTTAATTTGAAAATAATTTATTTTAAATGGAAAATAATTTATTTTAATTTAAAAATAATATAATTTAATTTGAAAATAATTTAATTTGAAAATAATTTAATTTGAAAATAATTTAATTTAATTTGAAAATAATATAATTTTGTTTGAAAATAATATAATCTAATTTGAAAATAATATAATTTTTTTGAAAATAATTTAATTTAATTTGAAAATAATTTAATTTAATTTGAAAATAATTTAATTTAATTTGAAAATTATTTAATTTAATTTGAAAATAATTTAATTTAATTTGAAAATAATATAATTTAATTTGATAATAATATAATTTAATTTGAAAATAATTTTATTTAATTTGAAAATAATTTAATTTGAAAATAATTTAGTTTATTTTGAAAATAATATAATTTAATTTAAAAATAATACAATTTAATTTGAAAATAATTTAATTTAATTTGAAAATAATTTAATTGAATTTGAAAATAATTTAATTTAATTTAAAAATAATTTAATTTGAATATAATTTAATTTGAAAATAATTTAATTTAATTTGAAAATAATATAATTTAATTTGAAAATAATTTAATTTAATTTGAAAATAATATAATTTAATTTTAAAATAATTTAAATTAATTTGAAAATTATTTAATTTATTTTGAAAATAATTTAATTTAATTTGAAAATAATTGAAATTAATTTGAAAATAATATAATTTAATTTGAAAATTAAATAATTTAAATTGAAAATAATATAATTTATTTTGAAAATAATTTAATTTTATTTTAAAATAATATAATTTATTTTGTAAATAAATTAATTTAATTTGAAAATAATTTAATTTGAAAACAATTTAATTTGAAAATAATTTAATTTGAAAATAATATAATTTAATTTGCAAATAATTTCATTTAATTTGAAAATAATCAAATTTAATTTGAAAATTATATTATTTGATTTGAAAATAATTTTTTTAATTTGAAAATAATTTTATTTAATTTTAAAATAATTTAATTTAATTGGAAAACAATTTAATTTAATTTGAAAATTATATACTTTAATTTGAAAATAATTTAATTTAATTTGAAAATAATTTAATTTAATTTGAAAATAATTTAATTTAATTTCAAAATAATTTAATTTAATTGGAAAACAATTTAATTTAATTTGAAAATAATATACTCTAATTTGAAAATAATATAATTTAATTTGGAAATAATTTAATTTAATTTGAACATAATTTAATTTAATTTGAAACTAATTTTATTTAATTTGAAAATAATATAGTTTAATTTGAAAATAATTTAATTTAATTTGAAAATAATTTAATTTAATTTGAAAATAATTTAATTTAGTTTGAAAATAAATTTAATTTAATTTGAAAATAATTTAATTTATTTTGAAAATAATTTAATTTAATTTGAAAATAATATAATTTAATTTGAAAATAATTTAATTTAATTTGAAAATAAATTTAATTTAATTTGAAAATAATTTAATTTAATTTGAAAATAATTTAATTTAATTTGAAAATAATATGATTTAATTTGAAAATAATTTAATTTAATTTGAAAATAATATAATTTAATTTGAAAATAATTTAATTTAATTTAAAAATAATTTAATTTAATTTGAAAGTAATTTAATTTAATTTGAAAATAATTTAATTTAATTTTAAAATAATTTAATTTAATTTAAAAAAATTTAATTTAATTTGAAAATAATTTAATTTAATTTGAAAATAATATAATTTAATTTGATAATAATATAATTTAATTTGGAAATAATTTAATTTAATTTGAAAATAATTTAATTTAGTTTGAAAATAAATTTAATTTAATTTGAAAATAATTTAATTTAATTTGAAAATAATATAATTTAATTTGAAAATATAATTTAATTTGAAAATAATATAATTTAATTTAAAAATAATTTAATTTAATTTGAAAATAATATAATTTAGTTTGAAAATAATATAATCTAATTTGAAAATAATATAATTTAATTTGAAAATAATTTAATTTAATTTGAAAATAATTTAATTTAATTTCAAAATAATTTAATCTAATTGGAAAACAATTTAATTTAATTTGAAAATAATATACTCTAATTTGAAAATAATATAATTTAATTTAAAAATAATTTAATTTAATTTGAAAATAATTTAATTTAATTTGAAAAAAAAATAATTTAATTTAATAATAATATAATTTATTTTGAAAATAATATAATTTAATTTGAAAACAATTTAATTTAATTTGAAAATAATTTAATTTGAAAATAATTTAATTTAATTTGAAAATAAATTTATTTAATTTTAAAATAATTTAATTTAATTGGAAAACAATTTAATTTAATTTGAAAATAATATACTCTAACTTGAAAATAATATAATTTAATTTGAAAATAATTTTATTTAATTTGAAAATTATTTAATTTAATTTGAAAATAATTAAATTTAATTTGAAAATAATTTAATTTAATTGAAAAATTATTTAATTTAATTTGAAAATAATATAATTTAATTAAAATATAATTTAATTTAGTTTGAAAATAATATAATTTAATTTGAAAATAATTTAATTTAATTTGAACATAATTTAATTTAATTTGAAACTAATTTTATTTAATTTGAAAATGATATAGTTTAATTTGAAAATAATTTAATTTAATTTGAAAATAATTTAATTTAATTTGAAAATAATTTAATTTAGTTTGAAAATAAATTTAATTTAATTTGAAAATAATTTAATTTATTTTGAAAATAATTTAATTTAATTTGAAAATAATATAATTTAATTTGAAAATAATTTAATTTAATTTGAAAATAATATAATTTAATTTCAAAATAATTTAATTTAATTTGAAAATAAATTTAATTTAATTTGAAAATAATTTAATTTAATTTGAAAATAATATGATTTAATTTGAAAATAATTTAATTTAATTTGAAAATAATGTAATTTAATTTGAAAATAATTTAATTTAATTTGAAAATAATTTAATTTAATTTGAAAATAATATAATTTAATTTCAAAATAATTTAATTTAATTTGAAAATAAATTTAATTTAATTTGAAAATAATTTAATTTAATTTGAAAATAATATGATTTAATTTGAAAATAATTTAATTTAATTTGAAAATAATGTAATTTAATTTGAAAATAATTTAATTTAATTTGAAAATAATTTAATTTAATTTGAAAATAATTTAATTTAATTTGAAAATAATTTAATTTAATTTGAAAATAATATAATTTATTTTGAAAATAATTTAATTTAATTTGAAAATAATATAATTTAATTTGAAAATAGTTTAATTTAATTTGAAAATAAATTTAATTTAATTTGAAAATAATTTAATTTAATTTGAAAATAATTTAATTTAATTTGAAAATATTATAATTTAATTTGAAAATAATTTAATTTGAAAATAATTTAATTTGAAAATAATATAATTTAATTTAAAAATAATTTAATTTAATTTGAAAATAAATTTAATTTAATTTGAAAATAATTTAATTTAATTTGAAAATAATTTAATTTAATTTGAAAATAATATAATTCAATTTGAAAATAATTTAATTTAATTTGAAAATAATATAATTTAATTTGAAAATAATTTAATTTAATTTGAAAATAATTTAATTTAATTTGAAAATAATTTAATTTAATTTTAAAATAATTTAATTTAATTTAAAAATTATTTCATTTAATTTGAAAATAATTTAATTTAATTTGAAAATAATATAATTTAATTTGATAATAATATAATTTAATTTGAAAATAATTTAATTTAATTTGAAAATAATTTAATTTAGTTTGAAAATAAATTAAATTTAATTTGAAAATAATTTAATTTAATTTGAAAATAATATAATTTAATTTGAAAATATAATTTAATTTGAAAATAATATAATTTATTTTAAAAATAATTTAATTTAATTTGAAAATAATATAATTTAGTATGAAAATAATATAATCTAATTTGAAAATAATATAATTTAATTTGAAAATAATTTAATTTAATTTGAAAATAATATAATTTAATTTCAAAATAATTTAATTTAATTTGAAAATAAATTTAATTTAATTTAAAAATAATTTAATTTAATTTGAAAATAATTTAATTTAATTTGAAAATAATATGATTTAATTTGAAAATAATTTAATTTAATTTGAAAATAATATAATTTAATTTGAAAATAATTTAATTTAATTTGAAAATAATTTAATTTAATTTGAAAATAATTTTATTTAATTTAAAAATAATTTAATTTAATTTGAAAATAATATAATTTATTTTGAAAATAATTTAATTTAATTTGAAAATAATATAATTTAATTTGAAAATAATTTAATTTAATTTGAAAATAAATTTAATTTAATTTGAAAATAATTTAATTTAATTTGAAAATAATTTAATTTAATTTGAAAATATTATAATTTAATTTGAAAATAATTTAATTTGAAAATAATATAATTTAATTTGAAAGTAATTTAATTTAATTTGAAAATAAATTTAATTTAATTTGAAAATAATTTAATTTAATTTGAAAATAATTTAATTTAATTTGAAAATAATATAATTTAATTTGAAAATAATTTAATTTAATTTGAAAATAATATAATTTAATTTGAAAATAATTTAATTTAATTTGAAAATAATTTAATTTAATTTGAAAATAATTTAATTTAATTTTAAAATAATTTAATTTAATTTAAAAATTATTTCCTTTAATTTGAAAATAATTTAATTTAATTTGAAAATAATATAATTTAATTTGATAATAATATAATTTAATTTGAAAATAATTTAATTTAATTTGAAAATAATTTAATTTAGTTTGAAAATAAATTTAATTTAATTTGAAAATAATTTAATTTAATTTGAAAATAATATAATTTAATTTGAAAATATAATTTTATTTAAAAATAATATAATTTAATTTAAAAATAATTTAATTTAATTTGAAAATAATATAATTTAGTTTGAAAATAATATAATCTAATTTGAAAATAATATAATTAAATTTGAAAATAATTTAATTTAATTTGAAAATAATTTAATTTAATTTGAAAATAATTTAATTTAATTTGAAAATAATTTAATTTAAAAATAATTTAATTTGAAGATAATTTAATTTAATTTAAAAATAATATAATTTTATATAAAAATAATTTAATTTAATTTGAAAATAATTTAATTTAATTTGATAATAATATAATTTAATTTGAATATAATTTAATTTAATTTGAAAATAATATAATTTAATTTGAAAATAATTTAATTTAATTTGAAAATAATTAAATTTAATTTGAAAATAATATAATCTAATTTGAAAATAATATAATTTAATTTGAAAATAATTTAATTTAATTTGAAAATAATTTAATTTAAATTAAAAATAATTAAATTTAATTTGAAACTAATTTTATTTAATTTGAAAATAATTTAAGTTAATTTGAAAATAATTTAATTTAATTTGAAAATAATTTAATTTAATTTGAAAATACTTTAATTTATTTTGAAAGTAATTTAATTTAATTTGAAAAAATTTAATTTAATTTGGAAATAATTTTATTTAATTTGAAAATAATATAATTTAATTTGAAAATTATATAATTTAATTTAAAAATAATATAATTTAATTTGAAAATAATTTAATTTAATTTGAAAATAATATAATTTAATTTGAAAATAATTTAATTTAATTTGAAAATAAATTTAATTTAATTTGAAAATAATTTAATTTAATTTGAAAATAATTTAATTTAATTTGAAAATATTATAATTTAATTTGAAAATAATTTAATTTGAAAATAATATAATTTAATTTGAAAATAATTTAATTTAATTTGAAAATAAATTTAATTTAATTTGAAAATAATTTAATTTAATTTGAAAATAATTTAATTTAATTTGAAAATAATTTAATTTAATTGGAAAACAATTTAATTTAATTTGAAAATAATATACTCTAATTTGAAAATAATATAATTTAATTTGAAAACAATTTAATGTTATTTGAAAATAATTTAATTTAATTGGAAAACAAATTAATTTAATTTGAAAATAATTTAATTTAATTTGAAAAGAATATAATTTAATTTGAAAATAATTTAATTTAATTTGAAAATAATATAATTTAATTTCACATTAATTTAATTTAATTTTAAAATAATTTAATTTAATTGGAAAACAATTTAATTTAATTTTAAAATAATATACTTTAATTTGAAAATAATATAATTTAAATTGAAAATAATATAATTTAATTTGAAAATAAATTAATTTAATATGAAAATAATTAAATTTAATTTGAATATAATTAAATTTAATTTGAAAATAATTAAATTTAATTTGAAAATAATTTAATTTAATTTGAAAATAATTTAATTTGAAAATAATTTAATTTAAATTGAAAATAATATAATTTAATTTGAAAATAATTTAATTTAATTTGAAAATAATATAATTTAATTTGACAATAATTTAATTTAATTTTAAAATAATTTAATTTAATTGGAAAACAATTTAATTTAATTTGAAGATAATATACTTTAATTTGAAAATAATATAATTTAATTTGAAAATAATTTAATTTAATTTGAAAATAATTTAATTTAATTTGAAAATAATTTAATTTAATTGGAAAACAATTTAATTTAATTTGAAAATAATATACTCAATAATTTAGTTTAATTTGAAAATAATATAATTTAATTTAAAAATAATATAATTTAATTTGAAAATAATTTAATTTAATTTGAAAATAATTTAATTTAAAAATAATTTAATTTGAAAATAATTCAATTTAATTTGAAAATAATATAATTTAATTTGAAAATAATTGAATTTAATTTGAAAATAATTAAATTTAAAAATAATTTAATTTAATTTAAAAATAATATAATTTCATTTAAAAATAATATAATTTCATTTAAAAATAATTTAATTTAATTTGAAAATAATTTAATTAAATTTGAAAATAATATAATTTAATTTTAATATATTTGAATTTAATTTGAAAATGATATAATTTAATTTAAAAATAATTTAATTTAATTTGAAAATAATTTAATTAAATTTGAAAATAATATAATTTAATTTTAATATGTTTGAATTTAATTTGAAAATAATATAATTTAATTTAAAAATAATTTAATTTAATTTGAAAATAATTTAATTTAATTTTAAACTAATTTTATTTAAATTGAAAATAATATAATTTAATTTGAAAATAATTTAATTTATTTTGAAAATAATATAATTTAATTTGAAAATAATTTAATTTAATTTGAAAATAATTTAATTTAAAAATAATTTAATTTAATTTAAAAATAATATAATTTCATTTAAAAATAATATAATTTAATTTAAAAATAATTTAATTTAATTTGAAAATAATTTAATTAAATTTGAAAATAATATAATTTAATTTTAATATATTTGAATTTAATTTGAAAATAATATAATTTAATTTAAAAATAATTTAATTTTATTTGAAAATAATTTAATTTAATTTTAAACTAATTTTATTTAAATTGAAAATAATATTATTTAATTTGAAAATAATTTAATTTAATTTGAAAATAATTTAATTTAAAAATAATTTAATTTGAAAATAATTTAATTTTTTTTAAAAATAATATAATTTAATTTGAAAATAATTTAATTGAATTTGAAAATAATTTAATTTAATTTGAAAAAAATTTAATTTAATTTGGAAATAATTTAATTTAAAAATAATTTATTTGAAAATAATTTAATTTTTTTTAAAAATAATATAATTTAATTTAAAAATAATTTAATTTAATTTGAAAATAATTTAATTTAATTTGAAAATAATATAATTTAATTTAAAAATAATTTAATATAATTTGAAAATAATTTAATTTGAAACTAATTTTATTTAATTTGAAAATAATATAATTTAATTTGAAAATAATATAATTTAATTTGAAAATAATATAATTTAATTTGAAAATATTATAATTTAGTTTGAAAATAATATTATCTAATTTGAATATATTATAATTTTTTTGAAAATAATTTAATTTAATTTGAAAATGATTTAATTTAATTTAAAAATTATTTAATTTAATTTGAAAATTATTGAATTTAATTTGAAAATAATATAATTTAATTTGAAAATAATATAATTTAATTTGAAAATAATTTAATTTAATTTGAAAATAATTTAATTTAGTTTGAAAATAAATTTAATTTAATTTGAAAATAATTTAATTTAATTTGAAAATAATATAATTTAATTTGAAAATATAATTTAATTTGAAAATAATATAATTTAATTTGAAAATAATTTAGTTTAATTTGAAAATAATATAATTTAATTTAAAAATAATATAATTTAATTTGAAAATAATTTAATTTAATTTGAAAATAATTTAATTTAATTTGAAAATAATTTGATTTAATTTGAAACAAATTAAATTTAATTTGAAAATAATTTAATTTAATTTGAAAAAATTGAATTTAATTTAAAAATAATTTTATTTAATTTGAAAATAATATAATTTAAATAGAACATAATATAATTTAAATTGAAAATAATATAATTTAATTTGAAAATAAATTAATTTAATATGAAAATAATTTAATTTAATTTGAAAATAATTTACTCTAATTTGAAAATAATATAATTTAATTTAAAAATAATTTAATTTAATTTGAAAATAATTTAATTTAATTTGAAAAAAAAAATAGTTTGATAATAATATAATTTATTTTTAAAATAACATAATTTAATTTGAAAACAATTTAATTTTATTTGAAAATATTTTAATTTAATTGGAAAACAAATTAATTTAATTTGAAAATAATTTAATTTAATTTGAAAAGAATATAATTTAATTTGAAAATAATTTTATTTAATTTGAAAATAATTTAATTTAATTTGAAAATAATTTTATTTAATTTGAAAATAATTTAATTTAAAAATAATTCAATTTGAAAATTATTTAATTTAGTTTGAAAATAATTTAATTTAATTTGAAAATAATATAATTTAATTTGAAAATAATATAATTTAATTTGAAAATAATTTAATTTAATTTGAAAATAATATAATTTAGTTTGAAAATAATATAATCTAATTTGAAAATAATATAATTTAATTTGAAAATAATTTAATTTAATTTGAAAATAATTTAATTTAATTTGAAAATTATTTAATTTAATTTGAAAATAATTTAATTTAATTTGAAAACAATATAATTTAATTTGAAAATTATTTAATTTAGTTTAAAAATAATTTAATTTAATTTGAAAATAATATAATTTAATATGAAAATAATATAATTTAATTTGAAAATAATTTAATTTAATTTGAAAATAATTTAATTTAGTTTGAAAATAAATTTAATTTAATTTGAAAATAATTTAGTTTAATTTGAAAATAATATAATTTAATTTAAAAATAATAAATTTAATTTGAAAATAATATAATTTAATTTGAAAACAATATAATTTAATTTGAAAATAATTTAACTTAATTTGAAAATAATTTAATTTAATTTGAAAATAATTTAATTTAATTTGAAAATGATTTAATTCATTTTGAAAATAATTTAATTTAATTTGAAAATAATTGAAATTAATTGTAAAATAATATTATCTAATTTGAAAATAATATAATTTATTTTGAAAATAAATTAATTTAATTTGAAAATAATTTAATTTAATTTGCAAATAATTTCATTTAATTTGAAAATAATAAAATTTAATTTGAAAATATTATTATTTGAATTGAAAATAATTTAATTTAATTTTAAAATAATTTTATTTAATTTTAAAATAATTTAATTTAATTGGAAAACAATTTAATTTAATTTAAAAATAATATACTTTAATTTAAAAATAATATAATTTAATTTGAAAATAATTTAATTTAATTTGAAAATAATTTAATTTATTTAAAAAAAAATTAATTTAATTTGATAATAATATAATTTATTTTGAAAATAATATAATTTAATTTGAAAACAATTTAATTTAATTTGAAAATAATTTAATTTAATTGGAAAACAAATTAATTTACTATGAAAATAATTTAATTTAATTTGAAAATAATATAATTTATTTTGAAAATAATTTAATTTAATTTGAGAATAATTTAATTTAATTTGAAAATAATTTAATTTAATTTGAAAATAATTTAATTTAAAAATAATTTAATTTGAAAATGATTTAATTTAATATAAAAATAATTAAATTTCATTTAAAAATAATTTAATTTAATTTGAAAATAATTTAATTTAATTTGAAAATAATATAATTTAATTTGAATATAATTAAATTTAATTTGAAAATAATATAATTTAATTTGAAAATAATTTAATTTAATTTGAAAATAATTTAATTTATTTTGAAACTAATTTTATTTAATTTGAAAATAATATAATTTAATTTGAAAATAATATAATTTAATTTGAAAATAATGTAATTTAATTTGAAAATAATTCAATTTAATTTGAAAATAATATAATTTAGTTTGAAAATATTATAATCTAATTTGAAAATAATATAATTTAATTTGAAAATAATTTAATTTAATTTGAAATTAATTTAATTTAATTTGAAAATTATTTAATTTAATTTGAAAATAATTTAATTTAATTTGAAAATAAAATAATTTAATTTAATAATAATATAATTTAATTTGAAAATAATTTAATTTAATTTAAAAATAATTTAATTTAGTTTAAAAATAAATTTAATTTAATTTAATTTGAAAATAATTTAATTTATTTTGAAAATAATATAATTTAATTTGAAAATATAATTTAATTTGAAAATAACATAATTTAATTTGATAATAATTTAGTTTAATTTGAAAAAAATATTATTTAATTTAAAAATAATACAATTTAATTTGAAAATAATTTAATTTAATTTGAAAATAATTTAATTTAATTTGAAAATAATTTAATTTAATTTGAAAATAATATGATTTAATTTGAAAATAATTTAATTTAATTTGAAAATAATATAATTTAATTTGAAAATAATTTAATTTAATTTGAAAATAATTTAATTTAATTTGAAAATAATTTTATTTAATTTAAAAATAATTTAATTTAATTTGAAAATAATATAATTTATTTTGAAAATAATTTAATTTAATTTGAAAATAATATAATTTAATTTGAAAATAATTTAATTTAATTTGAAAATAAATTTAATTTAATTTGAAAATAATTTAATTTAATTTGAAAATAATTTAATTTAATTTGAAAATATTATAATTTAATTTGAAAATAATTTAATTTGAAAATAATATAATTTAATTTGAAAGTAATTTAATTTAATTTGAAAATAAATTTAATTTAATTTGAAAATAATTTAATTTAATTTGAAAATAATTTAATTTAATTTGAAAATAATATAATTTAATTTGAAAATAATTTAATTTAATTTGAAAATAATATAATTTAATTTGAAAATAATTTAATTTAATTTGAAAATAATTTAATTTAATTTGAAAATAATTTAATTTAATTTTAAAATAATTTAATTTAATTTAAAAATTATTTCATTTAATTTGAAAATAATTTAATTTAATTTGAAAATAATATAATTTAATTTGATAATAATATAATTTAATTTAAAAATAATTTAATTTAATTTGAAAATAATTTAATTTAGTTTGAAAATAAATTTAATTTAATTTGAAAATAATTTAATTTAATTTGAAAATAATATAATTTAATTTGAAAATATAATTTAATTTAAAAATAATATAATTTAATTTAAAAATAATTTAATTTAATTTGAAAATAATATAATTTAGTTTGAAAATAATATAATCTAATTTGAAAATAATATAATTAAATTTGAAAATAATTTAATTTAATTTGAAAATAATTTAATTTAATTTGAAAATAATTTAATTTAATTTGAAAATAATTTAATTTAAAAATAATTTAATTTGAAGATAATTTAATTTAATTTAAAAATAATATAATTTTATATAAAAATAATTTAATTTAATTTGAAAATAATTTAATTTAATTTGATAATAATATAATTTAATTTGAATATAATTTAATTTAATTTGAAAATAATATAATTTAATTTGAAAATAATTTAATTTAATTTAAATAATTAAATTTAATTTGAAAATAATATAATCTAATTTGAAAATAATATAATTTAATTTGAAAATAATTTAATTTAATTTGAAAATAATTTAATTTAAATTAAAAATAATTAAATTTAATTTGAAACTAATTTTATTTAATTTGAAAATAATTTAAGTTAATTTGAAAATAATTTAATTTAATTTGAAAATAATTTAATTTAATTTGAAAATACTTTAATTTATTTTGAAAGTAATTTAATTTAATTTGAAAAAATTTAATTTAATTTGGAAATAATTTTATTTAATTTGAAAATAATATAATTTAATTTGAAAATTATATAATTTAATTTAAAAATAATATAATTTAATTTGAAAATAATTTAATTTAATTTGAAAATAATATAATTTAATTTGAAAATAATTTAATTTAATTTGAAAATAAATTTAATTTAATTTGAAAATAATTTAATTTAATTTGAAAATAATTTAATTTAATTTGAAAATATTATAATTTAATTTGAAAATAATTTAATTTGAAAATAATATAATTTAATTTGAAAATAATTTAATTTAATTTGAAAATAAATTTAATTTAATTTGAAAATAATTTAATTTAATTTGAAAATAATTTAATTTAATTTGAAAATAATTTAATTTAATTGGAAAACAATTTAATTTAATTTGAAAATAATATACTCTAATTTGAAAATAATATAATTTAATTTGAAAACAATTTAATGTTATTTGAAAATAATTTAATTTAATTGGAAAACAAATTAATTTAATTTGAAAATAATTTAATTTAATTTGAAAAGAATATAATTTAATTTGAAAATAATTTAATTTAATTTGAAAATAATATTATTTAATTTCACATTAATTTAATTTAATTTTAAAATAATTTAATTTAATTGGAAAACAATTTAATTTAATTTTAAAATAATATACTTTAATTTGAAAATAATATAATTTAAATTGAAAATAATATAATTTAATTTGAAAATAAATTAATTTAATATGAAAATAATTAAATTTAATTTGAATATAATTAAATTTAATTTGAAAATAATTAAATTTAATTTGAAAATAATTTAATTTAATTTGAAAATAATTTAATTTGAAAATAATTTAATTTAAATTGAAAATAATATAATTTAATTTGAAAATAATTTAATTTAATTTGAAAATATTATAATTTAATTTGACAATAATTTAATTTAATTTTAAAATAATTTAATTTAATTGGAAAACAATTTAATTTAATTTGAAGATAATATACTTTAATTTGAAAATAATATAATTTAATTTGAAAATAATTTAATTTAATTTGAAAATAATTTAATTTAATTTGAAAATAATTTAATTTAATTGGAAAACAATTTAATTTAATTTGAAAATAATATACTCAATAATTTAGTTTAATTTGAAAATAATATAATTTAATTTAAAAATAATATAATTTAATTTGAAAATAATTTAATTTAATTTGAAAATAATTTAATTTAAAAATAATTTAATTTGAAAATAATTCAATTTAATTTGAAAATAATATAATTTAATTTGAAAATAATTGAATTTAATTTGAAAATAATTTAATTTAAAAATAATTTAATTTAATTTAAAAATAATATAATTTCATTTAAAAATAATATAATTTCATTTAAAAATAATTTAATTTAATTTGAAAATAATTTAATTAAATTTGAAAATAATATAATTTAATTTTAATATATTTGAATTTAATTTGAAAATGATATAATTTAATTTAAAAATAATTTAATTTAATTTGAAAATAATTTAATTAAATTTGAAAATAATATAATTTAATTTTAATATATTTGAATTTAATTTGAAAATAATATAATTTAATTTAAAAATAATTTAATTTAATTTGAAAATAATTTAATTTAATTTTAAACTAATTTTATTTAAATTGAAAATAATATAATTTAATTTTAAAATAATTTAATTTAATTTGAAAATAATATAATTTAATTTGAAAATAATTTAATTTAATTTGAAAATAATTTAATTTAAAAATAATTTAATTTAATTTAAAAATAATATAATTTCATTTAAAAATAATATAATTTCATTTAAAAATAATTAAATTTAATTTGAAAATAATTTAATTAAATTTGAAAATAATATAATTTAATTTTAATATATTTGAATTTAATTTGAAAATAATATAATTTAATTTAAAAATAATTTAATTTTATTTGAAAATAATTTAATTTAATTTTAAACTAATTTTATTTAAATTGAAAATAATATTATTTAATTTGAAAATAATTTAATTTAATTTGAAAATAATTTAATTTAAAAATAATTTAATTTGAAAATAATTTAATTTAATTTGAAAATAATATAATTTAATTTGAAAATAATTTAATTGAATTTGAAAATAATTTAATTTAATTTGAAAAAAATTTAATTTAATTTGGAAATAATTTAATTTAAAAATAATTTATTTGAAAATAATTTAATTTAATTTAAAAATAATATAATTTAATTTAAAAATAATTTAATTTAATTTGAAAATAATTTAATTTAATTTGAAAATAATATAATTTAATTTAAAAATAATTTAATATAATTTGAAAATAATTTAATTTGAAACTAATTTTATTTAATTTGAAAATAATATAATTTAATTTGAAAATAATATAATTTAATTTGAAAATAATATAATTTAATTTGAAAATATTATAATTTAGTTTGAAAATAATATTATCTAATTTGAATATATTATAATTTTTTTGAAAATAATTTAATTTAATTTGAAAATGATTTAATTTAATTTAAAAATTATTTAATTTAATTTGAAAATTATTGAATTTAATTTGAAAATAATATAATTTAATTTGATAATAATATAATTTAATTTGAAAATAATTTAATTTAATTTGAAAATAATTTAATTTAGTTTGAAAATAAATTTAATTTAATTTGAAAATAATTTAATTTAATTTGAAAATAATATAATTTAATTTGAAAATATAATTTAATTTGAAAATAATATAATTTAATTTGAAAATAATTTAGTTTAATTTGAAAATAATATAATTTAATTTAAAAATAATATAATTTAATTTGAAAATAATTTAATTTAATTTGAAAATAATTTAATTTAATTTGAAAATAATTTGATTTAATTTGAAACAAATTAAATTTAATTTGAAAATAATTTAATTTAATTTGAAAAAATTGAATTTAATTTAAAAATAATTTTATTTAATTTGAAAATAGTATAATTTAAATAGAAAATAATATAATTTAAATTGAAAATAATATAATTTAATTTGAAAATAAATTAATTTAATATGAAAATAATTTAATTTAATTTGAAAATAATTTAATCTAATTTGAAAATAATATAATTTAATTTAAAAATAATTTAATTTAATTTGAAAATAATTTAATTTAATTTGAAAAAAAAAAATAGTTTGATAATAATATAATTTATTTTTAAAATAACATAATTTAATTTGAAAACAATTTAATTTTATTTGAAAATATTTTAATTTAATTGGAAAACAAATTAATTTAATTTGAAAATAATTTAATTTAATTTGAAAAGAATATAATTTAATTTGAAAATAATTTTATTTAATTTGAAAATAATTTAATTTAATTTAAAAATAATTTTATTTAATTTGAAAATAATTTAATTTAAAAATAATTCAATTTGAAAATTATTTAATTTAGTTTGAAAATAATTTAATTTAATTTGAAAATAATATAATTTAATTTGAAAATAATATAATTTAATTTGAAAATAATTTAATTTAATTTGAAAATAATATAATTTAGTTTGAAAATAATATAATCTAATTTGAAAATAATATAATTTAATTTGAAAATAATTTAATTTAATTTGAAAATAATTTAATTTAATTTGAAAATTATTTAATTTAATTTGAAAATAATTTAATTTAATTTGAAAAGAATATAATTTAATTTGAAAATTATTTAATTTAGTTTAAAAATAATTTAATTTAATTTGAAAATAATATAATTTAATATGAAAATAATATAATTTAATTTGAAAATAATTTAATTTAATTTGAAAATAATTTAATTTAGTTTGAAAATAAATTTAATTTAATTTGAAAATAATTTAGTTTAATTTGAAAATAATATAATTTAATTTAAAAATAATAAATTTAATTTGAAAATAATATAATTTAATTTGAAAACAATATAATTTAATTTGAAAATAATTTAACTTAATTTGAAAATAATTTAATTTAATTTGAAAATAATTTAATTTAATTTGAAAATGATTTAATTCATTTTGAAAATAATTTAATTTAATTTGAAAATAATTGAAATTAATTGTAAAATAATATTATCTAATTTGAAAATAATATAATTTATTTTGAAAATAAATTAATTTAATTTGAAAATAATTTAATTTAATTTGCAAATAATTTCATTTAATTTGAAAATAATAAAATTTAATTTGAAAATAATATTATTTGAATTGAAAATAATTTAATTTAATTTTAAAATAATTTTATTTAATTTTAAAATAATTTAAGTTAATTGGAAAACAATTGAATTTAATTTAAAAATAATATACTTTAATTTAAAAATAATATAATTTAATTTGAAAATAATTTAATTTAATTTGAAAATAATTTAATTTATTTAAAAAAAAATTAATTTAATTTGATAATAATATAATTTATTTTGAAAATAATATAATTTAATTTGAAAACAATTTAATTTAATTTGAAAATAATTTAATTTAATTTGAAAATAATTTAATTTAAAAATAATTTAATTTGAAAATGATTTAATTTAATATAAAAATAATTAAATTTCATTTAAAAATAATTTAATTTAATTTGAAAATAATTTAATTTAATTTGAAAATAATATAATTTAATTTGAATATAATTAAATTTAATTTGAAAATAATTTAATTTAATTTGAAAATAATTTAATTTAATTTGAAAATAATTTAATTTATTTTGAAACTAATTTTATTTAATTTGAAAATAATATAATTTAATTTGAAAATAATATAATTTAATTTGAAAATAATGTAATTTAATTTGAAAATAATTCAATTTAATTTGAAAATAATATAATTTAGTTTGAAAATATTATAATCTAATTTGAAAATAATATAATTTAATTTGAAAATAATTTAATTTAATTTGAAAATTATTTAATTTAATTTGAAAATAATTTAATTTAATTTGAAAATAAAATAATTTAATTTAATAATAATATAATTTAATTTGAAAATAATTTAATTTAATTTAAAAATAATTTAATTTAGTTTAAAAATAAATTTAATTTAATTTAATTTGAAAATAATTTAATTTATTTTGAAAATAATATAATTTAATTTGAAAATATAATTTAATTTGAAAATAACATAATTTAATTTGATAATAATTTAGTTTAATTTGAAAAAAATATTATTTAATTTAAAAATAATACAATTTAATTTGAAAATAATTTAATTTAATTTGAAAATAATTTAATTTAATTTGAAAATAATTTAATTTAATTTGAAATTAATTTAATTTATTTTGAAAGTATTTTAATTTAATTTGAAAAAATTGAATTTAATTTGAAAATAATTTTATTTAATTTGAAATTAATTTTATTTAATTTGAAAATAATATAACTTAATATGAAAATAATATAATTTAAATTGAAAGTTATATAATTTAATTTGAAAATAAATTAATTTAATATGAAAATAATACAATTTAATTTGAAAATGATTTAATTTAATTTAAAAATTATTTAATTTAATTTGAAAAGAATATAATTTAATTTGAAAATAATTTTAATTAATTTGAAAATAATTTAATTTAATTTAAAAATAATTTAATTTAATTTGAAAATAATTTAATTTAAAAATAATTCAATTTGAAAATTATATAATTTTGTTTGAAAATAATATAATTTAATTTGAAAATAATAAAATTTAATTTGAAAATAATTTAATTTGAAAATAATTTAATTTAATTTGAAAATAATATAATTTAGTTTGAAAATAATATAATCTAATTTGAAAATAATATAATTTAATTTGAAAATAATTTAATTTAATTTAAAAATAATTTAATTTAATTTGAAAATTATTTAATTTAATTTGAAAATAATTTAATTTAATTTGAAAATAATATAATTTAATTTGAAAATAATATAATTTAATATGAAAATAATTTAATTTAATTTGAAAATAATTTTATTTATTTTGAAATTTATATAATTTAATTTGAAAATAATTTATTTTAAATTAAAAATAATATAATTTAATTTGAATTTAATATAATTTAATTTTAAAATAATTTAATTTTATTTGGAAATAATATAATTTAATATAAAAATAATATAATTTAGTTTGAAAATAATATAATTTAATTTGAAAACAAAATAATTTAATTTAAAAATAATTTAACTTAATTTGAAAATAATTTAATTTAATTTGAAAATAATTTAATTTAATTTGATAATGATTTAATTTATTTTGAAAATAATTTAATTTAATTTGAAAATAATTGAAATTAATTGAAAAATAATATTATCTAATTTGAAAATAATATAATTTAAATTGAAAATAATATAAATTAATTTGAAAATAATTTAATTTTATTTTAAAATAATATATTTTATTTTGAAAATAAATAAATTTAATTTGAAAATAATTTAATTTAATTTGCAAATAATTTCATTTAACTTGAAAATAATAAAATTTAATTTGAAAATATTATTATTTGAATTGAAAAAATTTAATTTAATTTTAAAATAATTTTATTTAATTTTAAAATAATTTAAGTTAATTGGAAAACAATTTAATTTAATTTAAAAATAATATACTTTAATTTAAAAATAATATAATTTAATTTGAAAATAATTTAATTTAATTTGAAATTAATTTAATTTATTTAAAAAAAAATTAATTTAATTTGATAATAATATAATTTATTTTGAAAATAATATAATTTAATTTGAAAACAATTTAATTTAATTTGAAAATAATTTAATTTAATTGGAAAACAAATTAATTTAATATGAAAATAATTTAATTTAATTTGAAAATAATATAATTTAATTTGCAAATAATTTAATTTAATTTGAGAATAATTTAATTTAATTTGAAAATAATTTAATTTAATTTGAAAATAAATTAATTTAAAAATAATTTAATTTGAAAATGATTTAATTTAATTTAAAAATAATATAATTTCATTTAAAAATAATTTAATTTAATTTGAAAATAATTTAATTTAATTTGAAAATAATATAATTTAATTTGAATATAATTTAATTTAATTTGAAAATAATATAATTTAATTTGAAAATTATTTAATTTAATTTAAAAATATTTTAATTTATTTTGAAACTAATTTTATTTAATTTGAAAATAATATAATTTAATTTGAAAATAATATAATTTAATTTGAAAATAATGTAATTTAATTGGAAAATAATTCAATTTAATTTGAAAATAATATAATTTAGTTTGAAAATAATATTATCTAATTTGAAAATAATATAATTTAATTTGAAAATAATTTAATTTAATTTGAAAATAATTTAATTTAATTTGAAAATAATATAATTTAATTTGAAAATATAATTTAATTTGAAAATAATATAATTTCATTTGATAATAATTTAGTTTAATTTGAAAATAATATAATTTAATTTGAAAATAATTTAATTTAATTTCAAAATAATTTAATTTAATTTGAAAATAGTTTAATTTAAATTGAAAATAATTTAATTTATTTTGAAAGTAATTTAATTTAAATTGAAAAAATTGAATTTAATTTGAAAATAATTTTATTTAATTTGAAATTAATTTTTTTTAATTTGAAAATAATATAACTTAATATAAAAATAATATAATTTAAATTGAAAGTTATATAATTTAATTTGAAAATAAATTAATTTAATATGAAAATAATACAATTTAATTTGAAAATAATTTAATTTAATTTGAAAATAATATAATTTAGTTTGAAAATAATTTAATTTATTTTAAAAGTAATTTAATTTCATTTGAAAAAATTGAATTTAATTTGAAAATAATTTTATTTAATTTGAAATTAATTTTATTTAATTTGAAAATAATATAACTTAATATGAAAATAATATAATTTAAATTGAAAGGTATATAATTTAATTTGAAAATAAATTAATTTAATATGAAAATAATACAATTTAATTTGAAAATAATTTAATTTAATTTGAAAAAAATTGAATTTAATTTAAAAATAATTTAATTTAATTTGAAAATAATTTAATTTAATTTGAAAATAATATAATTTAATTTTAAATTAATATAATTTAATTTGAAAATATAATTTAATTTGAAAATAATATAATTTCATTTGATAATAATTTAGTTTAATTTGAAAATAATATAATTTAATTTGAAAATAATTTAATTTATTTTTAAAATAATTTAATTTAATTGGAAAACAATTTAATTTAATTTGAAAATAATATACTTTAATTTGAAAATAATATAATTTAATTTTAAATTAATATAATTTAATTTGAAAATAATTTAACTTAATTTGAAAATAATTTAATTTAATTTGAAAATAATTTAATTTATTTGGAAAACAATTCAATTTAATTTGAAAATAATATACTCTAATTTGAAAATAATATAATTTAATTTGAAAATAATTTAATTTAATTTGAAAATAATTTAATTTAATTTGAAAAAAAAAATTAGTTTGATAATAATATAATTTATTTTTAAAATAACATAATTTAATTTGAAAACAATTTAATTTAATTTGAAAATATTTTAATTTAATTGGAAAACAAATTAATTTAATTTGAAAATAATTTAATTTAATTTGAAAAGAATATAATTTATTTTGAAACTAATTTTATTTAATTTGAAAATAATATAATTTAATTTGAAAATAATATAATTTAATTTGAAAATAATACAAATTAATTTGAAAATAATATAATTTAGTTTGAAAATAATATTATCTAATTTGAAAATATTATAATTTAATTTGAAAATAATTTAATTTAATTTGAAAATGATTTAATTTAATTTGAAAATTATTTAATTTAATTTGAAAATAATTTAATTTAATTTGAAAATAATATAATTTAATTTGATAATAATATAATTTAATTTGAAAATAATTTAATTTAATTTGAAAATAATTTAATTTAGTTTGAAAATAAATTTAATTTAATTTGAAAATAATTTAATTTAATTTGAAAATAATTTAATTTAATTTGAAAATTATTTAATTTAATTTGAAAATAATTTGATTTAATTTGAAACTAATTAAATTTAAATTGATAATAATTTAATTTAATTTAAAAAAATTGAATTTAATTTAAAAATAATTTTATTTAATTTGAAAATAATATAATTTAAATAGAAAATAATATAATTTAAATTGAAAATAATATAATTTAATTTGAAAATTAATTAATTTAATATGAAAATAATTTAATTTAATTTGAAAATAATTTAATTTGAAAATATATTAATTTGAAAATAATTTAATTTAAATTGAAAATACTATAATTTAATTTAAAAATAATTTAATTTAATTTGAAAATAGTTTAATTTAATTTGAAAATAATTTAATTTATTTGGAAAACAATTCAATTTAATTTTAAAATAATATACTCTAATTTGAAAATAATATAATTTAATTTGAAAATAATTTAATTTAATTTTAAAATAATTTAATTTAATTTGAAAAAAAAAATTAGTTTGAGAATAATATAATTTATTTTTAAAATAACATAATTTAATTTGAAAACAATTTAATTTAATTTGAAAATATTTTAATTTAATTGGAAAACAAATTAATTTAATTTGAAAATAATTTAATTTAATTTGAAAAGAATATAATTTAATTTGAAAATAATTTTATTTAATTTGAAAATAATTTAATTTAATTTAAAAATAATTTCATTTAATTTGAAAATAATTTAATTTAAAAATAATTCAATTTGAAAATTATTTAATTTAGTTTGAAAATAATTTAATTTAATTTGAAAATAATATAATTTAATTTGAAAATAATATAATTTAATTTGAAAATAATTCAATTTAATTTGAAAATAATATAATTTAGTTTGAAAATAATATAATCTAATTTGAAAATAATATAATTTAATTTGAAAATAATTTAATTTAATTTGAAAATAATTTAATTTAATTTGAAAATTATTTAATTTAATTTGAAAATAATTTAATTTAACTTGAAAATAATATAATTTAATTTGAAAATAATTTAATTTAATTTGAAAATAATATAATTTAGTTTGAAAATAATATAATCTAATTTGAAAATAATATAATTTAATTTGAAAATAATTTAATTTAATTTGAAAATAATTTAATTTAATTTGAAAATTATTTAATTTAATTTGAAAATAATTTAATTTAATTTGAAAATAATTGTATTTAATTTGAAATTAATATAATTTAATTTGAAAATAATATAATTTAATTTGAAAATAATTTAATTTTATTTGGAAATAATATAATTTAATATAAAGATAATAAATTTAATTTGAAAATAATATAATTTAATTTGAAAACAATATAATTTAATTTGAAAATAATTTAACTTAATTTGAAAATAATTTAATTTAATTTGAAAATAATTTAATTTAATTTGAAAATGATTTAATTCATTTTGAAAATAATTTAATTTAATTTGAAAATAATTGAAATTAATTGGAAAATAATATTATCTAATTTGAAAATAATATAATTTAAATTGAAAATAATATAATTTAATTTGAAAATAATTTAATTTTATTTTAAAATAATATAATTTATTTTGAAAATAAATTAATTTAATTTGAAAATAATTTAATTTAATTTGCAAATAATTTCATTTAATTTGAAAATAATAAAATTTAATTTGAAAATATTATTATTTGAATTGAAAATAATTTAATTTAATTTTAAAATAATTTTATTTAATTTTAAAATAATTTAAGTTATTTGGAAAACAATTTAATTTAAAAATAATATACTTTAATTTAAAAATAATATAATTTAATTTGAAAATAATTTAATTTATTTTGAAAATAATTTAATTTATTTAAAAAAAAATTAATTTAATTTGATAATAATATAATTTATTTTGAAAATAATATAATTTAATTTGAAAACAATTTAATTTAATTTGAAAATAATTAAATTTAATTGGAAAACAAATTAATTTACTATGAAAATAATTTAATTTAATTTGAAAATAATATAATTTAATTTGAAAATAATTTAATTTAATTTGAGAATAATTTAATTTAATTTGAAAATAATTTAATTTAATTTGAAAATAATTTAATTTAAAAATAATTTAATTTGAAAATGATTTAATTTAATATAAAAATAATTAAATTTCATTTAAAAATAATTTAATTTAATTTGAAAATAATTTAATTTAATTTAAAAATAATATAATTTAATTTGAATATAATTAAATTTAATTTGAAAATAATATAATTTAATTTGAAAATAATATAATTTAATTTGAAAATAATGAAATTTAATTTAAAAATAATTCAATTTAATTTGAAAATAATATAATTTAGTTTGAAAATAATATAATCTAATTTGAAAATAATATAATTTAATTTGAAAATAATTTAATTTAATTTGAAATTAATTTAATTTAATTTGAAAATTATTTAATTTAATTTGAAAATAATTTAATTTAATTTGAAAATAATATAATTTAATTTGATAATAATATAATTTAATTTGAAAATAATTTAATTTAATTTAAAAATAATTTAATTTAGTTTGAAAATAAATTTAATTTAATTTAATTTGAAAATAATTTAATTTAATTTGAAAATAATATAATTTAATTTGAAAATATAATTTAATTTGAAAATATCATAATTTAATTTGATAATAATTTAGTTTAATTTGAAAAAAATATTATTTAATTTAAAAATAATACAATTTAATTTGAAAATAATTTAATTTGATTTGAAAATAATTTAATTTAATTTGAAAATAATTTAATTTAATTTGAAAATAATTTAATTTATTTTGAAAGTAATTTAATTTAATTTGAAAAAATTGAATTTAATTTGAAAATAATTTTATTTAATTTGAAATTAATTTTATTTAATTTGAAAATAATATAACTTAATATGAAAATAATATAATTTAAATTGAAAGTTATATAATTTAATTTGAAAATAAATTAATTTAATATGAAAATAATACAATTTAATTTGAAAATAATTTAATTTAATTTGAAAATAATATAATTTAGTTTGAAAATAATATAATCTAATTTGAAAATAATATAATTCAATTTGAAAATAATTTAATTTATTTTTAAAATAATTTAATTTAATTGGAAAACAATTTAATTTAATTTGAAAATAATATACTTTAATTTGAAAATAATATAATTTAATTTGAAATTAATATAATTTAATTTGAAAATAATTTAACTTAATTTGAAAATAATTTAATTTAATTTGAAAATAATTTAATTTATTTGGAAAACAATTCAATTTAATTTGAAAATAATATACTCTAATTTGAAAATAATATAATTTAATTTGAAAATAATTTAATTTAGTTTGAAAATAATTTAATTTAATTTGAAAAAAAAAATTAGTTTGATAATAATATAATTTATTTTTAAAATAACATAATTTAATTTGAAAACAATTTAATTTAATTTGAAAATATTTTAATTTAATTGGAAAACAAATTAATTTAATTTGAAAATAATTTAATTTAATTTGAAAAAAATATAATTTAATTTGAAACTAATTTTATTTAATTTGAAAATAATATAATTTAATTTGAAAATAATATAATTTAATTTGAAAATAATACAAATTAATTTGAAAATAATATAATTTAGTTTGAAAATAATATTATCTAATTTGAAAATATTATAATTTAATTTGAAAATAATTTAATTTAATTTGAAAATGATTTAATTTAATTTGAAAATTATTTAATTTAATTTGAAAATAATTTAATTTAATTTGAAAATAATATAATTTAATTTGATAATAATATAATTTAATTTGAAAATAATTTAATTTAATTTGAAAATAATTTAATTTAGTTTGAAAATAAATTTAATTTAATTTGAAAATAATTTAATTTAATTTGAAAATAATTTAATTTAATTTGAAAATTATTTAATTTAATTTGAAAATAATTTGATTTAATTTGAAACTAATTAAATTTAAATTGATAATAATTTAATTTAATTTAAAAAAATTGAATTTAATTTAAAAATAATTTTATTTAATTTGAAAATAATATAATTTAAATAGAAAATAATATAATTTAAATTGAAAATAATATAATTTAATTTGAAAATAAATTAATTTAATATGAAAATAATTTAATTTAATTTGAAAATAATTTAATTTGAAAATATATTAATTTGAAAATAATTTAATTTAAATTGAAAATACTATAATTTAATTTAAAAATAATTTAATTTAATTTGAAAATAATTTAATTTAATTTGAAAATAATTTAATTTATTTGGAAAACAATTCAATTTAATTTGAAAATAATATACTCTAATTTGAAAATAATATAATTTAATTTGAAAATAATTTAATTTAATTCGAAAATAATTTAATTTAATTTGAAAAAAAAAATTAGTTTGAGAATAATATAATTTATTTTTAAAATAACATAATTTAATTTGAAAACAATTTAATTTTATTTGAAAATATTTTAATTTAATTGGAAAACAAATTAATTTAATTTGAAAATAATTTAATTTAATTTGAAAAGAATATAATTTAATTTGAAAATAATTTTATTTAATTTGAAAATAATTTAATTTAATTTAAAAATAATTTCATTTAATTTGAAAATAATTTAATTTAAAAATAATTCAATTTGAAAATTATTTAATTTAGTTTGAAAATAATTTAATTTAATTTGAAAATAATATAATTTAATTTGAAAATAATATAATTTAATTTGAAAATAATTTAATTTAATTTGAAAATAATATAATTTAGTTTGAAAATAATATAATCTAATTTGAAAATAATATAATTTAATTTGAAAATAATTTAATTTAATTTGAAAATAATTTAATTTAATTTGAAAATTATTTAATTTAATTTGAAAATAATTTAATTTAATTTGAAAATAATATAATTTAATTTGAAAATAATTTAATTTAATTTGAAAATAATATAATTTAGTTTGAAAATAATATAATCTAATTTGAAAATAATATAATTTAATTTGAAAATAATTTAATTTAATTTGAAAATAATTTAATTTAATTTGAAAATTATTTAATTTAATTTGAAAATAATTTAATTTAATTTGAAAATAATTGTATTTAATTTGAAATTAATATAATTTAATTTGAAAATAATATAATTTAATTTGAAAATAATTTAATTTTATTTGGAAATAATATAATTTAATATAAAGATAATAAATTTAATTTGAAAATAATATAATTTAATTTGAAAACAATATAATTTAATTTGAAAATAATTTAACTTAATTTGAAAATAATTTAATTTAATTTGAAAATAATTTAATTTAATTTGAAAATGATTTAATTCATTTTGAAAATAATTTAATTTAATTTGAAAATAATTGAAATTAATTGGAAAATAATATTATCTAATTTGAAAATAATATAATTAAAATTGAAAATAATATAATTTAATTTGAAAATAATTTTATTTTATTTTAAAATAATATAATTTATTTTGAAAATAAATTAATTTAATTTGAAAATAATTTAATTTAATTTGCAAATAATTTCATTTAATTTGAAAATAATAAAATTTAATTTGAAAATATTATTATTTGAATTGAAAATAATTTAATTTAATTTTAAAATAATTTTATTTAATTTTAAAATAATTTAAGTTAATTGGAAAACAATTTAATTTAAAAATAATATACTTTAATTTAAAAATAATATAATTTAATTTGAAAATAATTTAATTTATTTTGAAAATAATTTAATTTATTTAAAAAAAAATTAATTTAATTTGATAATAATATAATTTATTTTGAAAATAATATAATTTAATTTGAAAACAATTTAATTTAATTTGAAAATAATTTAATTTAATTGGAAAACAAATTAATTTACTATGAAAATAATTTAATTTAATTTGAAAATAATATAATTTAATTTGAAAATAATTTAATTTAATTTGAGAATAATTTAATTTAATTTGAAAATAATTTAATTTAATATAAAAATAATTAAATTTCATTTAAAAATAATTTAATTCAATTTGAAAATAATTTAATTTAATTTGAAAATAATATAATTTAATTTGAATATAATTAAATTTAATTTGAAAATAATATAATTTAATTTGAAAATAATATAATTTAATTTGAAAATAATGAAATTTAATTTAAAAATAATTCAATTTAATTTGAAAATAATATAATTTAGTTTGAAAATAATATAATCTAATTTGAAAATAATATAATTTAATTTGAAAATAATTTAATTTAATTTGAAATTAATTTAATTTAATTTGAAAATTATTTAATTTAATTTGAAAATAATTTAATTTAATTTGAAAATAATATAATTTAATTTGATAATAATATAATTTAATTTGAAAATAATTTAATTTAATTTAAAAATAATTTAATTTAGTTTGAAAATAAATTTAATTTAATTTAATTTGAAAATAATTTAATTTAATTTGAAAATAATATAATTTAATTTGAAAATATAATTTAATTTGAAAATATCATAATTTAATTTGATAATAATTTAGTTTAATTTGAAAAAAATATTATTTAATTTAAAAATAATACAATTTAATTTGAAAATAATTTAATTTGATTTGAAAATAATTTAATTTAATTTGAAAATAATTTAATTTAATTTGAAAATAATTTAATTTATTTTGAAAGTAATTTAATTTAATTTGAAAAAATTGAATTTAATTTGAAAATAATTTTATTTAATTTGAAATTAATTTTATTTAATTTGAAAATAATATAACTTAATATGAAAATAATATAATTTAAATTGAAAGTTATATAATTTAATTTGAAAATAAATTAATTTAATATGAAAATAATACAATTTAATTTGAAAATAATTTAATTTAATTTGAAAATAATATAATTTAGTTTGAAAATAATATAATCTAATTTGAAAATAATATAATTTAATTTGAAAATAATTTAATTTATTTTGGAAGTAATTTAATTTAATTTGAAAAAATTGAATTTAATTTGAAAATAATTTTATTTAATTTGAAAATAATATAACTTAATATGAAAATAATATAATTTAAATTGAAAGGTATATAATTTAATTTGAAAATAAATTAATTTAATATGAAAATAATACAATTTATTTTGAAAATAATTTAATTTAATTTGAAAAAAATTGAATTTAATTTGAAAATAATTTAATTTAATTTGAAAAAAATTGAATTTAATTTGAAAATAATATAATTTAATTTGAAAATAATTTAATTTATTTTTAAAATAATTTAATTTAATTGGAAAACAATTTAATTTAATTTGAAAATAATATACTTTAATTTGAAAATAATATAATTTAATTTGAAATTAATATAATTTAATTTGAAAATAATTTAACTTAATTTGAAAATAATTTAATTTAATTTGAAAATAATTTAATTTATTTGGAAAACAATTCAATTTAATTTGAAAATAATATACTCTAATTTGAAAATAATATAATTTAATTTGAAAATAATTTAATTTAATTTGAAAAAAATTGAATTTAATTTGAAAATAATATACTCTAATTTGAAAATAATATAATTTAATTTGAAAATAATTTAATTTAATTTGAAAACAATTTAATTTAATTTGAAAATATTTTAATTTAATTGGAAAACAAATTAATTTAATTTGAAAATAATTTAATTTAATTTGAAAAGAATATAATTTAATTTGAAAATAATTTTATTTAATTTGAAAATAATTTAATTTAATTTAAAAATAGTTTAATTTAATTTGAAAATAATTTAATTTAAAAATAATTCAATTTGAAAATTATTTAATTTAGTTTGAAAATAATTTAATTTAATTTGAAAATAATATAATTTAATTTGAAAATAATTTAATTTGAAAATAATTTAATTTGAAAATAATTTAATTTAATTTGAAAATAATATAATTTAGTTTGAAAATAATATAATCTAATTTGAAAATAATATAATTTAATTTGAAAATAATTTAATTTAATTTGAAAATAATTTAATTTAATTTTAAAATTATTTAATTTAATTTGAAAATAATTTAATTTAATTTGAAAGAATTATAATTTAATTTGAAAATAATATAATTTAATATGAAAATAATTTAATTTAATTTGAAAATAATTTTATTTAATTTGAAATTAATATAATTTAATTTGAAAATAATATAATTTAATTTGAAAATAATTTATTTTAAATTAAAAATAATATAATTTAATTTGAATTTAATATAATTTAATTTTAAAATAATTTAATTTTATTTGAAAATAATATAATTTAATATAAAAATAATATAATTTAATTTGAAAATAATATAATTTAATTTGAAAACAATATAATTTTATTTGAAAATAATTTAACTTAATTTGAAAATAATTTAATTTAATTTGAAAATAATTTAATTTAATTTGAAAATGATTTAATTTATTTTGAAAATAATTTAATTTAATTTGAAAATAATTGAAATTAATTGGAAAATAATATTATCTAATTTGAATATAATATAATTTAAATTGAAAATAATATAATTTAATTTGAAAATAATTTAATTTTATTTTAAAATAATATAATTTATTTTGAAAATAAATTAATTTAATTTGAAAATAATTTAATTTAATTTGCAAATAATTTCATTTAATTTGAAAATAATAAAATTTTATTTGAAAATATTATTATTTGAATTGAAAATAATTTAATTTAATTTTAAAATAATTTTATTTAATTTAAAAATAATTTAAGTTAATTGGAAAACAATTTAATTTAATTTAAAAATAATATACTTTAATTTGAAAATAATATAATTTAATTTAAAAATAATTTAATTTAATTTGAAAATAATTTAATTTATTTAAAAAAAAAATTAATTTAATTTGATAATAATTTAATTTATTTTGAAAATAATATAATTTAATTTGAAAATAATTTAATTTAATTTGAGAATAATTGAATTTAATTTGAAAATAATTTAGTTTAATTTAAAAATAATTTAATTTAAAAATAATTTAATTTGAAAATGATTTAAATTAATTTAAAAATAATATAATTTAATTTAAAAATAATTTAATTTAATTTGAAAATAATTTAATTTAATTTGAAAATAATATAATTTAATTTGAATATAATTTAATTTAATTTGAAAATAATATAATTTAATTTGAAAATAATTTAATTTAATTTGAAAATAATTTAATTTATTTTGAAACTAATTTTATTTAATTTGAAAATAATATAATTTAATTTGAAAATAATATAATTTAATTTGAAAATAATGTAATTTAATTTGAAAATAGTTCAATTAAATTTGAAAATAATATAATAAAGTTTGAAAATAATATAATCTAATTTGAAAATATTATAATTTAATTTGAAAATAATTTAATTTAATTTGAAAATAATTTAATTTAATTTGAAAATTATTTAATTTAATTTGAAAATAATTTAATTTAATTTGAAAATAATATAATTTAATTTGATAATAATATAATTTAATTTGAAAATAATTGAATTTAATTTAAAAATAATTTAATTTAGTTTGAAAATAAATTTAGTTTAATTTAATTTGAAAATAATTTAATTTAATTTGAAAATAATATAATTTAATTTGAAAATATAATTTAATTAGAAAATGATATAATTTAATTTGATAATAATTTAGTTTAATTTGAAAAAAATATAATTTAATTTAAAAATAATACAATTTAATTTGAAAATAATTTAATTTGAAAATAATTTAATTTAATTTGAAAATAATTTAATTTAATTTGAAAATAATTTAATTTATTTTGAAAGTAATTTAATTTAATTTGAAAAAATTGAATTTAATTTGAAAATAATTTTATTTAATTTGAAATTAATTTTATTTAATTTGAAAATAATATAACAATATGAAAATAAAATAATTTAAATTGAAAGTTATATAATTTAATTTGAAAATAAATTAATTTAATATGAAAATAATACCATTTAATTTGAAAATAATTTAATTTAATTTGAAAATAATTTAATTTAAGTTGAAAATAATTTAGTTTAATTTGAAAATAATTTAATTTGAAAATACTTTAATTTAATTTGAAAATAATATAATTTAATTTGAAAATAATTTAATTTAATTTGAAAATAATATAATTTAATTTAAAAATAATTTAATTTATTTTTAAAATAATTTAATTTAATTGGAAAACAATTTAATGTAATTTGAAAATAATATACTTTAATTTGAAAATAATATAATTTAATTTGAAATTAATATAATTTAATTTGAAAATAATTTAACTTAATTTGAAAATAATTTAATTTAATTTGAAAATAATTTAATTTAATTTGAAAATGATTTAATTTATTTTGAAAATAATTTAATTTAATTTGAAAATAATTGAAATTTATTTGAAAATAATATAATTTAATTTGAAAATAATTTAGTTTAATTTAAAAATAATATAATTTAATTTAAAAATAATATAATTTAATTTAAAAATAATTTAATTTAATTTGAAAATAATATAATTTAATTTGAAAATAATATAATTTAATTTGAAAATAATATAATTTAAATTGAAAATAATATAATTTAATTTGAAAATAATTTAATTTTATTTTAAACTAATATAATTTATTTTGAAAATAAATTAATTTATTTTGAAAATAATTTAATTTGAAAATAATTTAATTTTGAAAATAATTTAATTTAAAAATAATTTAATTTGAAAATAATATAATTTAATTTGCAAATAATTTCATTTAATTTGAAAATAATAAAATTTAATTTGAAAATAATTTAATTTAATTTGAAAATAATTTAATTTAATTTCAAAATAATTTAATTTAATTGGAAAATTTTTTTATTTAATTTGAAAATAATATAATTTAATTTGAATATAATTTATTTTAATTTGAAAATAATATAATTTTATTTGAAAATAATTTAATTTAATTTGAAAATAATTTAATTTAATTTGAAACTAATTTTATTTAATTTGAAAATAATATAATTTAATTTAAAAATAATATAATTTAATTTGAAAATAATTTAATTTGAAAATAATTTAATTTAATTTGAAAATAATATAATTTAGTTTAAAAATAATATAATCTAATTTGAAAATAATATAATTTAATTTAATTTGAAAATTATTTAATTTAATTTGAAAATAATTTAATTTAATTTGAAAATGATATAATTTAATTTGAAAATAATATAATTTAATATGAAAATAATTTAATTTAATTTGAAAATAATTTTATTTAATTTGAAATTAATATAATTTAATTTGAAAATAATATAATTTAATTTGAAAATAATTTATTTTAAATTAAAAAGAATATAATTTAATTTGAATTTAATATAATTTAATTTTAAAATAATTTAATTTTATTTGGAAATAATATAATTTAATATAAAAATAATATAATTTAATTTAAAAATAATATAATTTAATTTGAAAATAATAAAATTTAATTTGAAAATAATTTAACTTAATTTGAAAATAATTTAATTTAATTTGAAAATAATTTAATTTAATTTGAAAATGATTTAATTTATTTTGAAAATAATTTAATTTAATTTGAAAATAATTGAAATTATTTTGAAAAAAATATTATTTAATTTGAAAATAATATAATTTAAATTGAAAATAATATAATTTAATTTTATTTTAAAATAATATAATTTATTTTGAAAATAAATTAATTTAATTTGAAAATAATTTAATTTAATTTGCAAATAATTTCATTTAATTTGAAAATAATAAAATTTAATTTGAAAACAATATTATTTGAATTGAAAATAATATAATTTAATTTGAAAATAATTTAATTTAATTTAAAAATAATTTAATTTAATTTGAAAATTATTTAATTTAATTTGAAAATAATTTAATTTAATTTGAAAATAATTTAATTTAATTTGAAAATAATATAATTTAATTTGACAATAATTTAATTTAATTTTAAAATAATTTAATTTAATTGGAAAACAATTTAATTTAATTTGAAAATAATATACTTTAATTTGAAAATAATATAATTTAATTTCAAAATAATTTAATTTAATTTGAAAATAATTTAATTTATTTAAAAAAAAAATTAATTTAATTTGAAAATAATAAAATTTAATTTGAAAATAATTTAACTTAATTTGAAAATAATTTAATTTAATTTGAAAATAATTTAATTTAATTTGAAAATAATTTAATTTAAATTAAAAATAATATAATTTAATTTGAATATAATTTAATTTAATTTGAAAATAATATAATTTAATTTGAAAATAATTTAATTTAATTTGAAAACAATTTAATTTATTTTGAAACTAATTTTATTTATTTTGAAAATAATATAATTTAATTTGAAAACAATTTAATTTAATTTGAAAATAATATACTTTAATTTGAAATTAATATAATTTAATTTGAAATTATTATAATTAAATTTTAAAATAATTTAACTTAATTTGAAAATAATTTAATTTAATTTGAAAATAATTTAATTAAGTTTGAAAATGATTTAATTTATTTTGAAAATAATTTAATTTAATTTGAAAATAATTGAAATTAATTTGAAAATAATATAATTTAATTTGAAAATAATATAATTTAAATTGAAAATAATATAATTTAATTTGAAAATAATTTAATTTTATTTTAAAATAATATAATTTATTTTGTAAATAAATTAATTTAATTTGAAAATAATTTAATTTGAAAATAATTTAATTTGAAAATAATATAATTTAATTTGCAAATAATTTCATTTAATTTGAAAATAATAAAATTTAATTTGAAAATAATATCATTTGAATTGAATATAATTTAATTTAATTTGAAAATAATATAATTTAATTTGAAAATAATTTAATTTAATTTGAAAATAATTTAATTTATTTTGAAACTAATTTTATTTAATTTGAAAGTAATATAATTTAATTTGAAAATAATATAATTTAATTTGAAAATAATGTAATTTAATTTGAAAATAATTCAATTTAATTTGAAAATAATATAATAAAGTTTGAAAATAATATAATCTAATTTGAAAATAATATAATTTAATTTGAAAATAATTTAATTTAATTTGAAAATTTTTAATTTAATTTGAAAATTATTTAATTTAATTTGAAAATTATTTAATTTAATTTGAAAATAATATAATTTAATTTGATAATAATATAATTTAATTTGAAAATAATTTAATTTAATTTAAAAATAATTTAATTTAGTTTGAAAATAAATTTAGTTTAATTTAATTTGAAAATAATTTAATTTAATTTGAAAATAATATAATTTAATTTGAAAATATAATTTAATTTGAAAATAATATAATTTAATTTGATAATAATTTAGTTTAATTTGAAAAAAATATAATTTAATTTAAAAATAATACAATTTAATATGAAAATAATTTAATTTAATTTGAAAATAATTTAATTTAATTTGAAAATAATTTAATTTAATTTGAAAATAATTTAATTTATTTTGAAAGTAATTTAATTTAATTTGAAAAAATTGAATTTAATTTGAAAATAATTTTATTTAATTTGAAATTAATTTTATTTGAAAATAGTATAACTTAATATGAAAATAAAATAATTTAAATTGAAAGTTATATAATTTAATTTGAAAATAAATTAATTTAATATGAAAATAATACCATTTAATTTGAAAATAATTTAATTTAATTTGAAAATAATATAATTTAATTTGAAAATAATTTAGTTTAATTTGGAAATAATTTAATTTGAAAATACTTTAATTTAATTTGAAAATAATATAATTTAATTTGAAAATAATTTAATTTAATTTGAAAATAATATAATTTGAAAATAATTTAATTTATTTTTAAAATAATTTAATTTAATTGGAAAACAATTTAATGTAATTTAAAAATAATATACTTAAATTTGAAAATAATATAATTTAATTTAAAAATAATATAATTTAATTTGAAAATAATTTAACTTAATTTGAAAATAATTTAATTTAATTTGAAAATAATTGAAATTAATTTGAAAATAATATAATTTAATTTAAAAATAATTTAGTTTAATTTAAAAATAATATAATTTAATTTAAAAATAATATAATTTAATTTGAAAATAATTTAATTTAATTTGAAAATAATTTAATTTAAAATTAATTTAAATTAAAAATAATTTAATTTAATTTGAAAATAATATAATTTAATTTGAAAATAATATAATTTAATTTGAAAATAATATAATTTAAATTGAAAATAATATAATTTAATTTGAAAATAATTTAATTTTATTTTAAACTAATATAATTTATTTTGAAAATAAATTAATTTAATTTGAAAATAATTTAATTTGAAAATAATTTAATTTTGAAAATAATTTAATTTGAAAATAATTTAATTTGAAAATAATATAATTTAATTTGCAAATAATTTCATTTAATTTGAAAATAATAAAATTTATTTTGAAAATAATTTAATTTAATTTGAAAATAATTTAATTTAATTTCAAAATAATTTAATTTAATTGGAAAACAATTTTATTTAATTTGAAAATAATATAATTTAATTTGAATATAATTTATTTTAATTTGAAAATAATATAATTTAATTTGAAAATAATTTAATTTAATTTGAAAATAATTTAATTTAATTTGAAACTAATTTTATTTAATTTGAAAATAATATAATTTAATTTGAAAATAATATAATTTAATTTGAAAATAATTTAATTTGAAAATAATTTAATTTAATTTGAAAATAATATAATTTAGTTTAAAAATAATATAATCTAATTTGAAAATAATATAATTTAATTTAATTTGAAAATTATTAAATTTAATTTGAAAATAATTTAATTTAATTTGAAAATGATATAAATTAATTTGAAAATAATATAATTTAATTTGAAAATAATTTTATTTAATTTGAAATTAATATAATTTAATTTGAAAATAATATAATTTAATTTGAAAATAATTTATTTTAAATTAAAAAGAATATTATTTAATTTGAATTTAATATAATTTAATTTTAAAATAATTTAATTTTATTTGGAAATAATATAATTTAATATAAAAATAATATAATTTAATTTAAAAATAATATAATTTAATTTGAAAATAATAAAATTTAATTTGAAAATAATTTAACTTAATTTGAAAATAATTTAATTTAATTTGAAAATAATTTAATTTAATTTAAAAATAATTTAATTTGAAAATGATTTAATTTAATTTAAAAATATTATAATTTCATTTAAAAATAATTTAATTTAATTTGAAAATAATTTAATTTAAATTAAAAATAATATAATTTAATTTGAATATAATTTAATTTAATTTAAAAATAATATAATTTAATTTGAAAATAATAAAATTTAATTTGAAAATAATATTATTTGAATTGAAAATAATATAATTTAATTTGAAAATAATTTAATTTAATTTGAAAATAATTTAATTTAATTTGAAAATTATTTAATTTAATTTGAAAATAATTTAATTTAATTTGAAAATAATTTAATTTAATTTGAAAATAATATAATTTAATTTGACAATAATTTAATTTAATTTTAAAATAATTTAATTTAATTGGAAAACAATTTAATTTAATTTGAAAATAATATACTTTAATTTGAAAATAATATAATTTAATTTCAAAATAATTTAATTTAATTTGAAAATAATTTAATTTATTTAAAAAAAAAATTAATTTAATTTGATAATAATATAATTTATTTTGAAAATAATATAATTTAATTTGAAAACAATTTAATTTAATTTGAAAATAATATAATTTAATTGGAAAACAAATTAATTTAATTTGAAAATAATTTAATTTAATTTGAAAATAATTTAATTTAATTTGAAAATAATTTAATTTAATTGGAAAACAAATTAATTTAATTTGAAAATAATTTAATTTAACTTGAAAATAATTTAATTTATCTTGAGAATAATTTAATTTAATTTGAATATAATTTAATTTAATTTGCAAATAATTTAATTTAAAAATAATTTAATTTGAAAATGATTTAAATTAATTTAAAAATATTATAATTTCATTTAAAAATAATTTAATTTAATTTGAAAATAATTTAATTTAAATTAAAAATAATATAATTTAATTTGAATATAATTTAATTTAATTTGAAAATAATATAATTTAATTTGAAAATAATTTAATTTAATTTGAAAATAATTTAATTTATTTTGAAACTAATTTTATTTAATTTGAAAATAATATAATTTAATTTGAAAATAATATAATTTAATTTGAAAATAATGTAATTTAATTTAAAAATAATTCAATTTTATTTGAAAATAATATAATTTAGTTTGAAAATAATATAATATAATTTGAAAATAATATAATTTAATTTTAAAACAATTTAATTTAATTTGAAAATAATATACTTTAATTTGAAAATAATATAATTTAATTTGAAATTAATATAATTTAATTTGAAAATAATTTAACTTAATTTGAAAATAATTTAATTTAATTTAAAAATAATTTAATTAAGTTTGAAAATGATTTAATTTATTTTGAAAATAATTTAATTTAATTTGAAAATAATTGAAATTAATTTGAAAATAATATAATTTAATTTGAAAATAATATAATTTAAATTGAAAATAATATAATTTAATTTGAAAATAATTTAATTTTATTTTAAAATAATATAATTTATTTTGTAAATAAATTAATTTAATTTGAAAATAATTTAATTTGAAAATAATTTAATTTGAAAATAATTTAATTTGAAAATAATATAATTTAATTTGCAAATAATTTCATTTAATTTGAAAATAATAAAATTTCATTTGAAAATAATATCATTTGAATTGAAAATAATATAATTTAATTTGAAAATAATTTTATTTAATTTTAAAATAATTTAATTTAATTGGAAAAAAAAATAATTTAATTTGAAAATAATATACTTTAATTTGAAAATAATATAATTTAATTTGAAAATAATTTAATTCATTTTGAAAATAATTTAATTTAATTTGAAACTAATTTTATTTAATTTGAAAGTAATATAATTTAATTTGAAAATAACATAATTTAATTTGAAAATAATTTAATTTAATTTGATAATAATTTAATTTAATTTGAAAATTGTATAAATTAATTTGAAAATAATTTAATTTAATTTGGAAATAATATAATTTAATTTGATAATAATATAATTTAATTTGAAAATAATTTAATTTAATGTGAAAATAATTTAATTTGAAAATAATTCAATTCAATTTGAAAATAATATTATTTAGTTTGAAAATAATATAATCTAATTTGAAAATAATATAATTTAATTCGAAAATAATTAAATTTTATTTGAAAATAATTTAATTTAATTTGAAAATTATTTAATTTAATTTGAAAATAATTTAATTTAATTTGAAAATAATATAATTTAATTTGATAATAATATAATTTCATTTGAAAATAATTTAATTTAATTTAAAAATAATTTAATTTAGTTTGACAATAAATTTAATTTAATCTGAAAATAATTTAATTTAATTTGAAAATAATATAATTTAATTTGAAAATATAATTTAATTTGAAAATAATATAATTTAATTTGAAAATAATTTAGTTTAATTTGAAAATAATATAATTTAATTTAAAAATAATACAATTTAATTTGAAAATAATTTAATTTAATTTGAAAATAATTTAATTTAATTTCAAAATAATTTAATTTAATTTGAAAATAATTTAATTTAAAAATAATTTAATTTGAAAATAATTCAATTTAATTTGAAAATAATATAATTTAATATGAAAATAATATAATTTAAATTGAAAATAGTATAATTTAATTTGAAAATAAATTAATTTAATATAAAAATAATTTAATTTAATTTGAAAATAATTTAATTTGATTTGAAAATAATTTAGTTTAATTTGAAAATAATATAATTTAATTTAAAAATAATACAATTTAATTTAAAAATAATACAATTTAATTTGAAAATAAATTAATTTAATTTGAAAATAATTTAATTTAATTTGAAAATAATTTAATTTAATTTGAAAATAATTTAATTTAATTTAAAAATAATTTAATTTATTTTGAAAGTAATTTAATTTAATTTGAAAAAATTGAATTTAATTTGAAAATAATTTTATTTAATTTGAAAATAATTTCATTTAATTTGAAAATAATATAATTTAATATGAAATTAATATAATTTAAATTGAAAATAATATAATTTAATTTGAAAATAAATTAATTTAATATGAAAATAATTTAATTTAATTTGAAAATAATTTAATTAAATTTGAAAATAATTAAATTTAATTTGAAAATAATTTAATTTAATTTGAAAATAATTTAATTTGAAAATAATTTAATTTTATTTGAAAATAATTTAATTTAATTTGAAACTAATTTTATTTAATTTGAAAATAATATAATTTAATTTGAAAATAATTTAATTTAAAAATAATTTAATTTGAAAATAATTTAATTTAATTTGAATATAATATAATTTAATTTGAAAATAATTTAATTTAATTTGAAAATAATTTAATTTAATTTGAAAATAATTTAATTTAATTTGAAAATAATTTAGTTTAAAAATAATTTAATTTAATTTAAAAATAATATAATTTCATTTAAAAATAATTTAATTTAATTTGAAAATAATTTAATTTAATTTGAAAATAATATAATTTAATTTGAATATAATTTAATTAAATTTGAAAATAATATAATTTAATTTGAAAATAATTTAATTTAATTTGAAAATAATTTAATTTGAAACTAATTTTATTTAGTTTAAAAATAATATAATTTAATTTGAAAATAATATAATTTAATTTGAAAATAATATAATTTAATTTGAAAATAATTTAATTTGAAAATAATTTAATTTAATTTGAAAATAATTTAATTTAAAAATAATTTAATTTAAAATAATTTAATTTAATTTAAAAATAATATAATTTCATTTAAAAATAATTTATTTTAATTTGAAAATAATATAATTTAATTTAAAAATAATATAATTTATTTTGAATATAATATATATATATATAATAATTGTATATATATAATAATTGTATAATATAATAATTGAATATAATTTAATTTAATTTGAAAATAATTTAATTTGAAACTAATTTTATTTAATTTGAAAATAATTTAATTTAATTTAAAAATAATATAATTTAATTTGAAAATAATTTCATTTGAAAATATAATTTAATTTGAAAATAATATAATTTAATTTGAAAATAATTTAGTTTAATTTGTAAATAATATAATTTAATTTAAAAATAATTTAATTTAATTTGAAAATAATTTAATTTAATTTGAAAATAATTTAATTTGAAAATAATTTAATTTAATTGGAAAATAATATAATTTAATTTGAAAATACTTTAATTTAATTTGAAAATAATTTAATTTAATTTGAAAATAATTTAATTTAATATAAAAATAATTTAATTTAAAAATATTTTAATTTGAAAATAATTTAATTTAATTTGAAAATAATTTAATTTAAAAATAATTTAATTTGAAAATAATTTAATTTAATTTAAAAATAATATAATTTCATTTAAAAATAATTTAGTTTAATTTGAAAATAATTTAATTTAATTTGAAAATAATATAATTTAATTTGAATATAATTTAATTAAATTTGAAAATAATATAATTTAATTTGAAAATAATTTAATTTAATTTGAAAATAAATTAATTTGAAACTAATTTTATTTAATTTGAAAATAATATAGTTTAATTTGAAAATAATATAATTTAATTTGAAAATAATTTAATTTGAAAATATAATTTAATTTGAAAATAATATAATTTAATTTGAAAATAATTTAGTTTAATTTAAAAATAATATAATTTAATTTAAAAATAATATAATTTAATTTGAAAATAATTTAATTTAATTTGAAAATAATTTAATTTAAAAATAATTTAATTTAAAAATAATTTAATTTAATTTAAAAATAATATAATTTAATTTGAAAATACTTTAATTTAATTTGAAAATAATTTATTTTAATTTGAAAATAATTTAATTTCATTTGAAAATAATTTAATTTAAAAATAATTTAATTTGAAAATAATTTAATTTAATTTAAAAATAATATAATTTCATTTAAAAATAATTTAATTTAATTTGAAAATAATTTAATTAAATTTGAAAATAAAATAATTTAATTTGAATATAATTTAATTTATTTTAAAAATAATATAATTTAATTTAATTTGAAAATAATTTAATTTAATTTTAAACTAATTTTATTTAATTTGAAAATAATATAATTTAATTTGAAAATAATTTAATTTAATTTGAAAATAATTCAATTTAAAAATAATTTAATTTGAAAATAATTTAATTTAATTTAAAAATAATATAATTTAATTTGAAAATAATTTAATTTAATTTGAAAATAATTTAATTTAATTTGAAAAAAATTTAATTTAATTTGAAAATAATTTAATTTAAAAATAATTTAATTCGAAAATAATTTAATTTAATTTAAAAATAATATAATTTCATTTAAAAATAATTTAATTTAATTTGAAAATAATATACTCTAATTTGAAAATAATATAATTTAATTTGAAAATTATTTAATTTAATTTGAAAGTAATTTAATTTGAAACTAATTTTATTTAATTTGAAAATAATATAATTTAATTTAAAAATAATATAATTTAATTTGAAAATAATATAATTTAATTTAAAAATAATTTAATTTGAAAATAATTATATTTATTTTAAAAATAATATAATTTAGTTTGAAAATAATATAATCTAATTTGAAAATTATATAATTTAATTTGAAAATAATTTAATTTGATTTGAAAATGATTTAATTTAATTTGAAAATTATTTATTTTAATTTGAAAATAATTTAATTTAATTTGAAAATAATATAATTTAATTTGATAATAATATAATTTAATTTGAAAATTATTTAATTTAATTAGAAAATAATTTAATTTAGTTTGAAAATAAATTTAATTTAATTTGAAAATAATTTAATTTAATTTGAAAATAATATAATTTAATTTGAAAATATAATTTAATTTGAAAATAATATAATTTAATTTGAAAATAATTTAGTTTATTTTGAAAATAATACAATTTAATTTAAAAATAATATAATTTAATTTGAAAATAATTTATTTTAATTTGAAAATAATTTAATTTAATTTGAAAATTATTTAAATTAATTTTGAAACTAATTTAATTTAATTTGAAAATAATTTAATTTATTTTGAAAATAATTTAATTTAATTTGAAAAAATTGAATTTAATTTGAAAATAATTTTATTTAATTTGAAAATAATATAATTTAATTTGAAAATAATTTAATTTAATTTGACAATAATTTAATTTAATTTAATTGGAAAACAATTTAATTTAATTTGAAAATATTATACTTTAATTTGAAAAATATAATTTAATTTGAAAATAATTTAATTTAATTTGAAAATAATTTAATTTAAATTGAAAATAATTTAATTTGAAACTAATTTTATTTAATTTGAAAATAATATAATTTAATTTAAAAATAATTTAATTTATTTTGAAAGTAATTTAATTTAATTTGAAAAAATTGAATTTAATTTGAAAATAATTTTATTTAATTTGAAAATAATTTTATTTAATTTGAAAATAATATAATTTAATATGAAATTAATATAATTTAAATTGAAAATAATATAATTTAATTTGAACATAAATTAATTTAATATGAAAATAATTTAATTTAATTTGAAAAAATTGAATTTAATTTGAAAATAATTTTATTTAATTTGAAAATAATTTTATTTAATTTGAAAATAATATAATTTAATATGAAATTAATATAATTTAAATTAAAAATAATATAATTTAATTTGAAAATAAATTAATTTAATATGAAAATAATTTAATTTAATTTGAAAATAATTAAATTTAATTTGAAAATAATTAAATTTAATTTGAAAATAATTTAATTTAATTTGAAAATAATTTAATTTGAAAATAATTTAATTTGAAAATAATTTAATTTAATTTGAAAATAATATAATTTAATTTGAAAATAATTTAATTTAATTTGAAAATAATATAACTTAATTTGACAATAATTTAAATTAATTTTAAAATAATTTAATTTAATTGGAAAACAATTTAATTCAATTTGAAAATAATATACTTTTATTTGAAAATAATATAATTTAATTTAAAAATAATATAATTTAATTTAAAAATAATTTAATTTTATTTTAAAATAATATAATTTAATTTGTAAATAAATTAATTTAATTTGAAAATAATTAAATTTAATTTGAAAATAATTTAATTTAGTTTGAAAATAATTTAATTTAAAAATAATTTAATTTGAAAATAATTTAATTTAAATTAAAAATAATATAATTTAATTTAAAAATAATTTAATTTAATTTAAAAATAATTTAATTAAATTTGAAAATAATATAATATAATTTGAATATAATTTAATTTAATTTAAAAATAATATAATTTAATTTGAAAATAATTTAATTTTATTTGAAAATAATTTAATTTAATTTGAAACTAATTAAATTTAATTTGAAAATAATATAATTTAATTTGAAAATAATTTAATTTAATTTGAAAATAATTTAATTTAAAAATAATTTAATTTGAAAATAATTTAATTTAATTTGAATATAATATAATTTAATTTGAAAATAGTTTAATTTAATTTGAAAATAATTGAATTTAATTTGAAAATAATTTAATTTAATTTGAAAATAATTTAATTTAAAAATAATTTAATTTAAAAATAATTTAATTTAATTTAAAAATAATATAATTTCATTTAAAAATAATTTAATTTAATTTGAAAATAATTTAATTAAATTTGAAAATAATATAATTTAATTTGAATATAATTTAATTAAATTTGAAAATAATATAATTTAATTTGAAAATAATTTAATTTAATTTGAAAATAATTTAATTTGAAACTAATTTTATTTAATTTAAAAATAATATAATTTAATTTGAAAATAATATAATTTAATTTAAAAATGATATAATTTAATTTGAAAATAATATAATTTAATTTGAAAATAATATAATTTAATTTGAAAATAATATAATTTAATTTGAAAATAATTTAATTTGAAAATAATTTAATTTAATTTGAAAATAATTTAATTTAAAAATAATTTAATTTAATTTAAAAATAATATAATTTCATTTAAAAATAATTTATTTTAATTTGAAAATAATTTAATTTAATTTGAAAATAATATAATTTAATTTGAATATAATTTAATTAAATTTGAAAATAATATAATTTAATTTGAAAATAATTTAATTTAATTTGAAAATAATTTAATTTGAAACTAATTTTATTTAATTTGAAAATAATATAATTTAATTTGAAAATAATATAATTTAATTTAAAAATGATATAATTTAATTTGAAAATAATATAATTTAATTTGAAAATAATATAATTTAATTTGAAAATAATATAATTTAATTTGAAAATAATTTAATTTGAAAATAATTTAATTTAATTTGAAAATAATTTAATTTAAAAATAATTTAATTTAATTTAAAAATAATATAATTTCATTTAAAAATAATTTATTTTAATTTGAAAATAATTTAATTTAATTTGAAAATAATATAATTTAATTTGAATATAATTTAATTAAATTTGAAAATAATATAATTTAATTTGAAAATAATTTAATTTAATTTGAAAATAATTTAATTTGAAACTAATTTTATTTAATTTGAAAATAATATAATTTAATTTAAAAATAATATAATTTAATTTGAAAATAATTTCATTTGAAAATATAATTTAATTTGAAAATAATATAATTTAATTTGAAAATAATTTAGTTTAATTTGAAAATAATATAATTTAATTTAAAAATATTATAATTTAATTTGAAAATAATTCAATTTAAATTGAAAATAATTTAATTTGAAAATAATTTAATTTAATTTGAAAATAATATAATTTAATTTGAAAATACTTTAATTTAATTTGAAAATAATTTAATTTAATTTAAAAATAATTTAATTTAATTTGAAAATAATTTAATTTAAAAATATTTTAATTTGAAAATAATTTAATTTAATTTGAAAATAATTTAATTTAAAAATAATTTAATTTGAAAATAATTTAAATTAATTTAAAAATAATATAATTTCATTTAAAAATAATTTAGTTTAATTTGAAAATAATTTAATTTAATTTGAAAATAATTTAATTTAATTTGAAACTAATTTTATTTAATTTGAAAATAATTTAATTTAAAAATAATTTAATTTAAAAATAATTTAATTTAATTTGAAAATAATATAATTTAATTTGAATATAATTTAATTTATTTTAAAAATAATATAATTTAATTTGAAAATAATTTAATTTAATTTGAAAATAATTTAAATTAATTTGAAACTAATTTTATTTTATTTGAAAATAATATAATTTAATTTGAAAATAATTTAATTTAATTTGAAAATAATTCAATTTAAAAATAATTTAATTTGAAAATAATTTAATTTAATTTAAAAATAATATAATTTAATTTGAAAATAATTTAATTTAATTTGAAAATAATTTAATTTAATTTGAAAATAATTTAATTTAATTTGAAAATAATTTAATTTAAAAATAATTTAATTTGAAAATAATTTAATTTAATTTAAAAATAATATAATTTCATTTAAAAATAATTTAATTTAATTTGAAAATAATATACTCTAATTTAAAAATAATATAATTTAATTTGAAAATTATTTAATTTAATTTGAAAGTAATTTGATTGGAAACTAATTTTATTTAATTTGAAAATAATATAATTTAGTTTGAAAATAAATTTAATTTAATTTGAAAATAATTTAATTTGAAACTAATTTTATTTAATTTGAAAATAATATAATTTAATTTGAAAATTATTTAATTTAATTTGAAATTAATTTAATTTGAAAATATAATTTAATTTGAAAATAATATAATTTAATTTGAAAATAATTTAGTTTAATTTGAAAATAATATAATTTAATTTAAAAATAATATAATTTAATTTGAAAATAATTTAATTTAATTTGAAAATAATTTAATTTAAAAATAATTTAATTTAAAAATAATTTAATTTAATTTGAAAATAATATAATTTAATTTGAAAATACTTTAATTTAATTTGAAAATAATTTATTTTAATTTGAAAATAATTTAATTTAATTTGAAAATAATTTAATTTAAAAATAATTTAATTTAATTTGAAAATAATTTAATTAAATTTGAAAATAATATAATTTAATTTGAAAATAATTTAATTTATTTTAAAAATAATATAATTTAATTTGAAAATAATTTAATTTAATTTGAAAATAATTTAATTTAATTTGAAACTAATTTTATTTAATTTGAAAATAATTCAATTTAAAAATAATTTAATTTGAAAATAATTTAATTTAATTTAAAAATAATATAATTTAATTTGAAAATTATTTAATTTAATTTGAAAGTAATTTAATTTGAAACTAATTTTATTTAATTTGAAAATAATATAATTTAGTTTGAAAATAAATTTAATTTAATTTGAAAATAATTTAATTTAATTTGAAAATAATATAATTTAATTTGAAAATATAATTTAATTTGAAAATAATATAATTTAATTTGAAAATAATATAATTTAATTTGAAAATAATTTAGTTTATTTTGAAAATAATTTAATTTAATTGGAAAACAATTTAATTTAATTTGAAAATAATATACTCTAATTTGAAAATAATATAATTTAATTTGAAAATAATTTAATTTAATTTGAAAATAATTTAATTTAATTTAAAAAAAAAATAATTTAATTTGATAATAATATAATTTATTTTAAAAATAACATAATTTAATTTGAAAACAATTTAATTTTATTTGAAAATATTTGAATTTAATTGGAAAATAATTTAATTTAATTTGAAAAGAATATAATTTAATTTGAAAATAATTTAATTTAATTTAAAAATAATTTTATTTAATTTGAAAATAATTTAATATAATTTGAAAATAATTTAATTTAAAAATAATTTAATTTGAAAATAATTTAATTTAATTTGATAATAATATAATTCAATTTGAAGATAATTTAATTGAATTTGAAAATAATTTAATTTAGTTTGAAAATAAATTTAATTTAATTTGAAAATAATTTAATTTAATTTGAAAATAATATAATTTAATTTGAAAATATAATTTAATTTGAAAATAATATAATTTAATTTGAAAATAATTTAGTTTTATTTGAAATAAATATAATTTAATTTAAAAATAATATAATTTAATGTGAAAATAATTTAATTTAATTTAAAAATAATTTAATTTAAAAATAATTTAATTTGAAAATAATTTAATTTAATTTAAAAATAATATAATTTCATTTAAAAATAATTTAATTTAATTTGAAAATAATATAATTTAATTTGAATATAATTTAATTAAATTTGAAAATAATATAATTTAATTTGAAAATAATTTAATTTAATTTGAAAATAATTTAGTTTAATTTGAAAATAATATTATTTAATTTAAAAATAATATAATTTAATTTGAAAATAATTCAATTTAATTTGAAAATAATTTAATTTAAAAATAATTTAATTTGAAAATAATTTAATTTAATTTGAAAATAATATAATTTAATTTGAAAATAATTTAATTTAATTTGAAAATAATTTAATTTAATTTGAAAATAATTTAATTTAGTTTGAAAATAATTTAATTTAAAAATAATTTAATTTAAAAATAAATTAATTTAAAAATAATTTAATTTAATTTAAAAATAATATAATTTCATTTAAAAATATTTTAATTTAATTTGAAAATAATTTAATTTAATTTGAAAATAATATAATTTAATTTGAATATAATTTAATTAAATTTGAAAATAATATAATTTAATTTGAAAATAATTTAATTTAATTTGAAAATAATTTAATTTGAAACTAATTTTATTTAATTTAAAAATAATATAATTTAATTTGAAAATAATATAATTTAATTTAAAAATGATATAATTTAATTTGAAAATAATATAATTTAATTTGAAAATAATATAATTTAATTTGAAAATAATATAATTTAATTTGAAAATAATTTAATTTGAAAATAATTTAATTTAATTTGAAAATAATTTAATTTAAAAATAATTTAATTTAAAATAATTTAATTTAATTTAAAAATAATATAATTTCATTTAAAAATAATTTATTTTAATTTGAAAATAATTTAATTTAATTTGAAAATAATATAATTTAATTTGAATATAATTTAATTAAATTTGAAAATAATATAATTTAATTTGAAAATAATTTAATTTAATTTGAAAATAATTTAATTTGAAACTAATTTTATTTAATTTAAAAATAATATAATTTAATTTAAAAATAATATAATTTAATTTGAAAATAATTTCATTTGAAAATATAATTTAATTTGAAAATAATATAATTTAATTTGAAAATAATTTAGTTTAATTTAAAAATAATATAATTTAGTTTAAAAATAATATAATTTAATTTGAAAATAATTCAATTTAATTTGAAAATAATTTAATTTGAAAATAATTTAATTTAATTTGAAAATAATATAATTTAATTTGAAAATACTTTAATTTAATTTGAAAATAATTTAATTTAATTTAAAAATAATTTAATTTAATTTGAAAATAATTTAATTTAAAAATATTTTAATTTGAAAATAATTTAATTTAATTTGAAAATAATTTAATTTAAAAATAATTTAATTTGAAAATAATTTAATTTAATTTAAAAATAATATAATTTCATTTAAAAATAATTTAGTTTAATTTGAAAATAATTTAATTTAATTTGAAAATAATTTAATTTAATTTGAAACTAATTTTATTTAATTTGAAAATAATTTAATTTAAAAATAATTTAATTTAAAAATAATTTAATTTAATTTGAAAATAATATAATTTAATTTGAATATAAATTAATTTATTTTAAAAATAATATAATTTAATTTGAAAATAATTTAATTTAATTTGAAAATAATTTAATTTAAAAATAATTTAATTTGAAAATAATTTAATTTAATTTGAAAATAATATAATTTAATTTAAAAATAATTTAATTTAATTTGAAAATAATTTAATTTAATTTGAAAATAATTTAATTTAGTTTGAAAATAATTTAATTTAAAAATAATTTAATTTGAAAATAATTTAATTTAAATTAAAAATAATATAATTTAATTTAAAAATAATTTAATTTAATTTAAAAATAATTTAATTAAATTTGAAAATAATATAATTTAATTTGAATATAATTTAATTTAATTTAAAAATAATAGAATTTAATTTGAAAATAATTTAATTTTATTTGAAAATAATTTAATTTAATTTGAAACTAATTTTATTTAATTTGAAAATAATATAATTTAATTTGAAAATAATTTAATTTAATTTGAAAATAATTTAATTTAAAAATAATTTAATTTGAAAATAATTTAATTTAATTTGAATATAATATAATTTAATTTGAAAATAATTTAATTTAATTTGAAAATAACTAAATTTAATTTGAAAATAATTTAATTTAATTTGAAAATAATTTAATTTAAAAATAATTTAATTTAAAAATAATTTAATTTAATTTAAAAATAATATAATTTCATTTAAAAATAATTTAATTTAATTTGAAAATAATTTAATTTAATTTGAAAATAATATAATTTAATTTGAATATAATTTAATTAAATTTGAAAATAATATAATTTAATTTGAAAATAATTTAATTTAATTTGAAAATAATTTAATTTGAAACTAATTTTATTTAATTTAAAAATAATATAATTTAATTTGAAAATAATATAATTTAATTTAAAAATGATATAATTTAATTTGAAAATAATATAATTTAATTTGAAAATAATATAATTTAATTTGAAAATAATTTAATTTAAAAATAATTTAATTTAATTTAAAAATAATATAATTTCATTTAAAAATAATTTATTTTAATTTGAAAATAATTCAATTTAATTTGAAAATAATATAATTTAATTTGAATATAATTTAATTAAATTTGAAAATAATATAATTTAATTTGAAAATAATTTAATTTAATTTGAAAATAATTTAATTTGAAACTAATTTTATTTAATTTGAAAATAATATAATTTAATTTAAAAATAATATAATTTAATTTGAAAATAATTTCATTTGAAAATATAATTTAATTTGAAAATAATATAATTTAATTTGAAAATAATTTAGTTTAATTTGAAAATAATATAATTTAATTTAAAAATAATATAATTTAATTTGAAAATAATTCAATTTAATTTGAAAATAATTTAATTTAATTTGAAAATAATATAATTTAATTTGAAAATACTTTAATTTAATTTGAAAATAATTTAATTTAATTTAAAAATAATTTAATTTAATTTGAAAATAATTTAATTTAAAAATATTTTAATTTGAAAATAATTTAATTTAATTTGAAAATAATTTAATTTAATTTGAAAATAATATAATTTAATTTAAAAATAATTTAATTTAATTTGAAAATAATTGAATTTAATTTGAAAATAATATAATTTAATTTGAAAATAATTTAATTTGAAAATAATTTAATTTAATTTGAAAATAATTTAATTTAAAAATAATTTAATTTAAAATAATTTAATTTAATTTAAAAATAATATAATTTCATTTAAAAATAATTTATTTTAATTTGAAAATAATTTAATTTAATTTGAAAATAATATAATTTAATTTGAATATAATTTAATTAAATTTGAAAATAATATAATTTAATTTGAAAATAATTTAATTTAATTTGAAAATAATTTAATTTGAAACTAATTTTATTTAATTTGAAAATAATATAATTTAATTTAAAAATAATATAATTTAATTTGAAAATAATTTAATTTAATTTGAAAATAATTTAATTTGAAAATAATTTAATTTAATTTGAAAATAATATAATTTAATTTGAAAATACTTTAATTTAATTTGAAAATAATTTAATTTAATTTAAAAATAATTTAATTTAATTTGAAAATAATTTAATTTAAAAATATTTTAATTTGAAAATAATTTAATTTAATTTGAAAATAATTTAATTTAAAAATAATTTAATTTGAAAATAATTTAATTTAATTTAAAAATAATATAATTTCATTTAAAAATAATTTAGTTTAATTTGAAAATAATTTAATTTAATTTGAAAAGAATATAATTTAATTTGAAAATAATTTTATTTAATTTAAAAATAATTTAATTTAATTTGAAAATAATTTAATTTAATTTGAAAATAATTTAATTTAAAAATAATTTAATTTGAAAATTATTTAATTTAATTTGAAAAAAATTTAATTTAATTTGAAAATAATATAATTTAATTTGATAATAATATAATTCAATTTGAAGATAATTTAATTTAATTTGAAAATAATTTAATTTAGTTTGAAAATAAATTTAATTTAATTTGAAAATAATTTAATTTAATTTGAAAATAATATAATTTAATTTGAAAATATAATTTAATTTGAAAAGAATATAATTTAATTTGAAAATAATTTTATTTAATTTAAAAATAATTTAATTTAATTTGAAATAAATATAATTTAATTTAAAAATAATATAATTTAATGTGAAAATAATTTAATTTAATTTAAAAATAATTTAATTTAAAAATAATTTAATTTGAAAATAATTTAATTTAATTTAAAAATAATATAATTTCATTTAAAAATAATTTAATTTAATTTGAAAATAATATAATTTAATTTGAATATAATTTAATTAAATTTGAAAATAATATAATTTAATTTGAAAATAATTTAATTTAATTTGAAAATAATTTAGTTTAATTTGAAAATAATATTATTTAATTTAAAAATAATATAATTTAATTTGAAAATAATTCAATTTAATTTGAAAATAATTTAATTTAAAAATAATTTAATTTGAAAATAATTTAATTTAATTTGAAAATAATATAATTTAATTTGAAAATAATTTAATTTAATTTGAAAATAATTTAATTTATTTTGAAAATAATTTAATTTAGTTTGAAAATAATTTAATTTAAAAATAATTTAATTTGAAAATAATTTAATTTAAATTAAAAATAATATAATTTAATTTAAAAATAATTTAATTTAATTTAAAAATAATTTAATTAAATTTGAAAATATTATAATTTAATTTGAATATAATTTAATTTAATTTAAAAATAATATAATTTAATTTGAAAATAATTTAGTTTTATTTGAAAATAATTTAATTTAATTTGAAACTAATTTTATTTAATTTGAAAATAATATAATTTAATTTGAAAATAATTTAATTTAATTTGAAAATAATTTAATTTAAAAATAATTTAATTTGAAAATTATTTAATTTAATTTGAATATAATATAATTTAATTTGAAAATAATTTAATTTAATTTGAAAATAATTGAATTTAATTTGAAAATAATTTAATTTAATTTGGAAATAATTTAATTTAAAAATAATTTAATTTAAAAATAATTTAATTTAATTTAAAATAATATAATTTCATTTAAAAATATTTTAATTTAATTTGAAAATAATTTAATTTAATTTGAAAATAATATAATTTAATTTGAATATAATTTAATTAAATTTGAAAATAATATAATTTAATTTGAAAATAATTTAATTTAATTTGAAAATAATTTAATTTGAAACTAATTTTATTTAATTTAAAAATAATATAATTTAATTTGAAAATAATATAATTTAATTTAAAAATGATATAATTTAATTTGAAAATAATATAATTTAATTTGAAAATAATATAATTTAATTTGAAAATAATATAATTTAATTTGAAAATAATTTAATTTGAAAATAATTTAATTTAATTTGAAAATAATTTAATTTAAAAATAATTTAATTTAAAATAATTTAATTTAATTTAAAAATAATATAATTTCATTTAAAAATAATTTATTTTAATTTGAAAATAATTTAATTTAATTTGAAAATAATATAATTTAATTTGAATATAATTTAATTAAATTTGAAAATAATATAATTTAATTTGAAAATAATTTAATTTAATTTGAAAATAATTTAATTTGAAACTAATTTTATTTAATTTGAAAATAATATAATTTAATTTAAAAATAATATAATTTAATTTGAAAATAATTTCATTTGAAAATATAATTTAATTTGAAAATAATATAATTTAATTTGAAAATAATTTAGTTTAATTTAAAAATAATATAATTTAATTTAAAAATAATATAATTTAATTTGAAAATAATTCAATTTAATTTGAAAATAATTTAATTTGAAAATAATTTAATTTAATTTGAAAATAATATAATTTAATTTGAAAATACTTTAATTTAATTTGAAAATAATTTAATTTAATTTAAAAATAATTTAATTTAATTTGAAAATAATTTAATTTAAAAATATTTTAATTTGAAAATAATTTAATTTAATTTGAAAATAATTTAATTTAAAAATAATTTAATTTGAAAATAATTTAATTTAATTTAAAAATAATATAATTTCATTTAAAAATAATTTAGTTTAATTTGAAAATAATTTAATTTAATTTGAAAATAATTTAATTTAATTTGAAACTAATTTTATTTAATTTGAAAATAATTTAATTTAAAAATAATTTAAATTAAAAATAATTTAATTTAATTTGAAAATAATATAATTTAATTTGAATATAATTTAATTTATTTTAAAAATAATATAATTTAATTTGAAAATAATTTAATTTAATTTGAAAATAATTTAATTTAAAAATAATTTAATTTGAAAATAATTTAATTTAATTTGAAAATAATATAATTTAATTTGAAAATAATTTAATTTAATTTGAAAATAATTTAATTTAATTTGAAAATAATTTAATTTAGTTTGAAAATAATTTAATTTAAAAATAATTTAATTTGAAAATAATTTAATTTAAATTAAAAATAATATAATTTAATTTAAAAATAATTTAATTTAATTTAAAAATAATTTAATTAAATTTGAAAATAATATAATTTAATTTGAATATAATTTAATTTAATTTAAAAATAATATAATTTAATTTGAAAATAATTTAATTTTATTTGGAAATAATTTAATTTAATTTGAAACTAATTTTATTTAATTTGAAAATAATATAATTTAATTTGAAAATAATTTAATTTAATTTGAAAATAATTTAATTTAAAAATAATTTAATTTGAAAATAATTTAATTTAATTTGAATATAATATAATTTAATTTGAAAATAATTTAATTTAATTTGAAAATAATTGAATTTAATTTGAAAATAATTTAATTTAATTTGAAAATAATTTAATTTAAAAATAATTTAATTTGAAAATAATTTAATTTAATTTAAAAATAATATATTTTCATTTAAAAATAATTTAATTTAATTTGAAAATAATTTAATTTAATTTGAAAATAATATAATTTAATTTGAATATAATTTAATTAAATTTGAAAATAATATAATTTAATTTGAAAATAATTTAATTTAATTTGAAAATAATTTAATTTTAAACTAATTTTATTTAATTTAAAAATAATATAATTTAATTTGAAAATAATATAATTTAATTTAAAAATGATATAATTTAATTTGAAAATAATATAATTTAATTTGAAAATAATATAATTTAATTTGAAAATAATATTATTTAATTTGAAAATAATTTAATTTGAAAATAATTTAATTTAATTTGAAAATAATTTAATTTAAAAATAATTTAATTTAAAATAATTTAATTTAATTTAAAAATAATATAATTTCATTTAAAAATAATTTATTTTAATTTGAAAATAATTTAATTTAATTTGAAAATAATATAATTTAATTTGAATATAATTTAATTAAATTTGAAAATAATATAATTTAATTTGAAAATAATTTAATTTAATTTGAAAATAATTTAATTTGAAACTAATTTTAGTTAATTTGAAAATAATATAATTTAATTTAAAAATAATATAATTTAATTTGAAAATAATTTCATTTGAAAATATAATTTAATTTGAAAATAATATAATTTAATTTGAAAATAATTTAGTTTAATTTGAAAATAATATAATTTAATTTAAAAATAATATAATTTAATTTGAAAATAATTCAATTTAGTTTGAAAATAATTTAATTTGAAAATAATTTAATTTAATTTGAAAATAATATAATTTAATTTGAAAATACTTTAATTTAATTTGAAAATAATTTAATTTAATTTAAAAATAATTTAATTTAATTTGAAAATAATTTAATTTAAAAATATTTTAATTTGAAAATAATTTAATTTAATTTGAAAATAATTTAATTTAAAAATAATTTAATTTGAAAATAATTTAATTTAATTTAAAAATAATATAATTTCATTTAAAAATAATTTAGTTTAATTTGAAAATAATTTATTTTAATTTGAAAATAATTTAATTTAATTTGAAACTAATTTTATTTAATTTGAAAATAATTTAATTTAAAAATAATTTAATTTAAAAATAATTTAATTTAATTTGAAAATAATATAATTTAATTTGAATATAATTTAGTTTATTTTAAAAATAATATAATTTAATTTGAAAATAATTTAATTTAATTTGAAAATAATTTAATTTAATTTGAAACTAATTTTATTTTATTTGAAAATAATATAATTTAATTTGAAAATAATTTAATTTAATTTGAAAATAATTCAATTTAAAAATAATTTAATTTGAAAATAATTTAATTAATTTAAAAATAATATAATTTAATTTGAAAATAATTTAATTTAATTTGAAAATAATTTAATTTAATTTGAAAATAATTTAATTTAATTTGAAAATAATTTAATTTAAAAATAATTTAATTCGAAAATAATTTAATTTAATTTAAAAATAATATAATTTCATTTAAAAATAATTTAATTTAATTTGAAAATAATATACTCTAATTTAAAAATAATATAATTTAATTTGAAAATTATTTAATTTAATTTGAAAGTAATTTGATTTGAAACTAATTTTATTTAATTTGAAAATAATATAATTTAGTTTGAAAATAAATTTAATTTAATTTGAAAATAATTTAATTTGAAACTAATTTTATTTAATTTGAAAATAATATAATTTAATTTGAAAATTATTTAATTTAATTTGAAAGTAATTTAATTTGAAAATATAATTTAATTTGAAAATAATATAATTTAAGTTGAAAATAATTTAGTTTAATTTGAAAATAATATAATTTAATTTAAAAATAATATAATTTAATTTGAAAATAATTTAATTTAATTTGAAAATAATTTAATTTAAAAATAATTTAATTTAATTTGAAAATAATTTATTTTAATTTGAGAATAATTTAATTTAATTTGAAAATAATTTAATTTAAAAATAATTTAATTTAATTTGAAAATAATTTAATTAAATTTGAAAATAATATAATTTAATTTGAAAATAATATAATTTCATTTAAAAATAATTTAATTTAATTTTAAAATAATATACTCTAATTTAAAAATAATATAATTTAATTTGAAAATTATTTAATTTAATTTGAAAGTAATTTAATTTGAAACTAATTTTATTTAATTTGAAAATAATATAATTTAGTTTGAAAATAAATTTAATTTAATTTGAAAATAATTTAATTTGAAACTAATTTTATTTAATTTGAAAATAATTTAATTTAAAAATAATTTAATTCGAAAATAATTTAATTTAATTTAAAAATAATATAATTTCATTTAAAAATAATTTAATTTAATTTGAAAATAATTTAATTTAATTTGAAAATAATATAATTTAATTTGAAAATATAATTTAATTTGAAAATAATATAATTTAATTTGAAAATAATTTAGTTTTATTTGAAATAAATATAATTTAATTTAAAAATAATATAATTTAATGTGAAAATAATTTAATTTAATTTAAAAATAATTTAATTTAAAAATAATTTAATTTGAAAATAATTTAATTTAATTTAAAAATAATATAATTTCATTTAAAAATAATTTAATTTAATTTGAAAATAATATAATTTAATTTGAATATAATTTAATTAAATTTGAAAATAATATAATTTAATTTGAAAATAATTTAATTTAATTTGAAAATAATTTAGTTTAATTTGAAAATAATTTAATTTAATTTGAAAATAATTTAATTTAATTTGAAACTAATTTTATTTAATTTGAAAATAATTTAATTTAATTTAAAAATAATTTAATTTAATTTGAAAATAATTTAATTTAATTTGAAAATAATTTAATTTAAAAATAATTTAATTTAATTTAAAAATAATATAATTTAATTTGAAAATAATTTAATTTAATTTGAAAATAATTTAATTTAATTTGAAAATAATTTAATTTAATTTGAATATAATATAATTTAATTTGAAAATAATTTAATTTAATTTGAAAATAATTGAATTTAATTTAAAAATAATTTAATTTAATTTGAAAATAATTTAATTTAAAAATAATTTAATTTAAAAATAATTTAATTTAAAAATAATTTAATTTAATTTAAAAATAATATAATTTCATTTAAAAATAATTTAATTTAATTTGAAAATAATTTAATTTAATTTGAAAATAATATAATTTAATTTGAATATAATTTAATTAAATTTGAAAATAATATAATTTAATTTGAAAATAATTTAATTTAATTTGAAAATAATTTAATTTGAAACTAATTTTATTTAATTTAAAAATAATATAATTTAATTTGAAAATAATATAATTTAATTTAAAAATGATATAATTTAATTTGAAAATAATATAATTTAATTTGAAAATAATATAATTTAATTTGAAAATAATATAATTTAATTTGAAAATAATTTAATTTGAAAATAATTTAATTTAATTTGAAAATAATTTAATTTAAAAATAATTTAATTTAAAATAATTTAATTTAATTTAAAAATAATATAATTTCATTTAAAAATAATTTATTTTAATTTGAAAATAATTTAATTTAATTTGAAAATAATATAATTTAATTTGAATATAATTTAATTAAATTTGAAAATAATATAATTTAATTTGAAAATAATTTAATTTAATTTGAAAATAATTTAATTTGAAACTAATTTTATTTAATTTGAAAATAATATAATTTAATTTAAAAATAATATAATTTAATTTGAAAATAATTTTATTTGAAAATATAATTTAATTTGAAAATAATATAATTTAATTTGAAAATAATTTAGTTTAATTTGAAAATAATATAATTTAATTTAAAAATAATATAATTTAATTTAAAAATAATTCAATTTAATTTGAAAATAATTTAATTTGAAAATAATTTAATTTAATTTGAAAATAATATAATTTAATTTGAAAATACTTTAATTTAATTTGAAAATAATTTAATTTAATTTAAAAATAATTTAATTTAATGTGAAAATAATTTAATTTAAAAATATTTTTATATGAAAATAATTTAATTTAATTTGAAAATAATTTAATTTAAAAATAATTTAATTTGAAAATAATGTAATTTAATTTAAAAATAATATAATTTCATTTAAAAATAATTTAGTTTAATTTGAAAATAATTTAATTTAATTTGAAAATAATTTAATTTAATTTGAAACTAATTTTATTTAATTTGAAAATAATTTAATTTAAAAATAATTTAATTTAAAAATAATTTAATTTAATTTGAAAATAATATAATTTAATTTGAATATAATTTAATTTATTTTAAAAATAATATAATTTAATTTGAAAATAATTTAATTTAATTTGAAAATAATTTAATTTAATTTGAAACTAATTTTATTTTATTTGAAAATAATATAATTTAATTTGAAAATAATTTAATTTAAATTGAAAATAATTCAATTTAAAAATAATTTAATTTGAAAATAATTTAATTTAATTTAAAAATAATATAATTTAATTTGAAAATAATTTAATTTAATTTGAAAATAATTTAATTTAATTAGAAAATAATTTAATTTAATTTGAAAATAATTTAATTTAAAAATAATTTAATTCGAAAATAATTTAATTTAATTTAAAAATAATATAATTTCATTTAAAAATAATTTAATTTAATTTGAAAATAAAATACTCTAATTTAAAAATAATATAATTTAATTTGAAAATAATTTTATTTAATTTGAAAATAATATAATTTAGTTTGAAAATAAATTTAATTTAATTTGAAAATAATTTAATTTGAAACTAATTTTATTTAATTTGAAAATAATATAATTTAATTTGAAAATTATTTAATTTAATTTGAAAGTAATTTAATTTGAAAATATAATTTAATTTGAAAATAATATAATTTAATTTGAAAATAATTTAGTTTAATTTGAAAATAATATAATTTAATTTAAAAATAATATAATTTAATTTGAAAATAATTTAATTTAATTTGAAAATAATTTAATTTAAAAATAATTTAATTTAATTTGAAAATAATTTATTTTAATTTAAAAATAATTTAATTTAATTTGAAAATAATTTAATTTAAAAATAATTTAATTTAATTTGAAAATAATTTAATTAAATTTGAAAATAATATAATTTAATTTGAAAATAATTTAATTTATTTTAAAAATAATATATTTTAATTTGAAAATAATTTAATTTAATTTGAAAATAATTTAATTTAATTTGAAACTAATTTTATTTAATTTGAAAATAATTCAATTTAAAAATAATTTAATTTGAAAATAATTTAATATAATTTAAAAATAATATAATTTAATTTAAAAATAATTTAATTTAATTTGAAAATAATTTAATTTAATTTAAAAATAATATAATTTAATTTGAAAATAATTTAATTTAAAAATAATTTAATTCGAAGATAATTTAATTTAATTTAAAAATAATATAATTTCATTTAAAAATAATTTAATTTAATTTTAAAATAATATACTCTAATTTAAAAATAATATAATTTAATTTGAAAATTATTTAATTTAATTTGAAAGTAATTTAATTTGAAACTAATTTTATTTAATTTGAAAATAATATAATTTAGTTTGAAAATAAATTTAATTTAATTTGAAAATAATTTAATTTGAAACTAATTTTATTTAATTTGAAAATAATTTAATTTAAAAATAATTTAATTCGAAAATAATTTAATTTAATTTAAAAATAATATAATTTCATTTAAAAATAATTTAATTTAATTTGAAAATAATATACTCTAATTTAAAAATAATATAATTTAATTTGATAATTATTTAATTTAATTTGAAAGTAATTTAATTTGAAACTAATTTTATTTACTTTGAAAATAATATAATTTAGTTTGAAAATAAATTTAATTTAATTTGAAAATAATTTAATTTAATTTGAAAATAATATAATTTAATTTGAAAATATAATTTAATTTGAAAATAATATAATTTAATTTGAAAATAATTTAGTTTTATTTGAAATAAATATAATTTAATTTAAAAATAATATAATTTAATGTGAAAATAATTTAATTTAATTTAAAAATAATTTAATTTAAAAATAATTTAATTTGAAAATAATTTAATTTAATTTAAAAATAATATAATTTCATTTAAAAATAATTTAATTTAATTTGAAAATAATATAATTTAATTTGAATATAATTTAATTAAATTTGAAAAAAAATATAATTTAATTTGAAAATAATTTAATTTAATTTGAAAATAATTTAGTTTAATTTGAAAATAATATTATTTAATTTAAAAATAATATAATTTAATTTGAAAATAATTTAATTTAATTTGAAAATAATTTAATTTAAAAATAATTTAATTTGAAAATAATTTAATTTAATTTGAAAATAATATAATTTAATTTGAAAATAATTTAATTTAATTTGAAAATAATTTAATTTAATTTGAAAATAATTTAATTTAGTTTGAAAATAATTTAATTTAAAAATAATTTAATTTGAAAATAATTTAATTTAAATTAAAAATAATATAATTTAATTTAAAAATAATTTAATTTAATTTAAAAATAATTTAATTAAATTTGAAAATAATATAATTTAATTTGAATATAATTTAATTTAATTTAAAAATAATATAATTTAATTTGAAAATAATTTAATTTTATTTGAAAATAATTTAATTTAATTTGAAACTAATTTTATTTAATTTGAAAATAATATAATTTAATTTGAAAATAATTTAATTTAATTTAAAATAGTTTAATTTAAAAATAATTTAATTTGAAAATAATTTAATTTAATTTGAATATAATATAATTTAATTTGAAAATAATTTAATTTAATTTGAAAATAATTGAATTTAATTTGAAAATAATTTAATTTAATTTGAAAATAATTTAATTTAAAAATAATTTAATTTAAAAATAATTTAATTTAATTTAAAAATAATATAATTTCATTTAAAAATAATTTAATTTAATTTGAAAATAATTTAATTTAATTTGAAAATATAATAATTTAATTTGAATATAATTTAATTAAATTTGAAAATAATATAATTTAATTTGAAAATAATTTAATTTAATTTGAAACTAATTTTATTTAATTTAAAAATAATATAATTTAATTTGAAAATAATATAATTTAATTTAAAAATGATATAATTTAATTTGAAAATAATATAATTTAATTTGAAAATAATATAATTTAATTTGAAAATAATATAATTTAATTTGAAAATAATTTAATTTGAAAATAATTTAATTTAATTTGAAAATAATTTAATTTAAAAATAATTTAATTTAAAATAATTTAATTTAATTTAAAAATAATATAATTTCATTTAAAAATAATTTATTTTAATTTGAAAATAATTTAGTTTAATTTGAAAATAATATAATTTAATTTGATAATAATATAATTTAATTTGAAAATAATTTAATTTAATTTGAAAATAATTTAATTTAGTTTGAAAATAAATTTAATTTAATTTGAAAATAATATAATTTAATTTGAATATAATTTAATTAAATTTGAAAATAATATAATTTAATTTGAAAATAATTTAATTTAATTTGAAAATAATTTAATTTGAAACTAATTTTATTTAATTTGAAAATAATATAATTTAATTTGAAAATAATATAATTTAATTTGGAAATAATTTAATTTGAAAATATAATTTAATTTGAAAATAATATAATTTAATTTGAAAATAATTTAGTTTAATTTGAAAAAAATATAATTTAATTTAAAAATAATATAATTTAATTTGAAAATAATTTAATTTAATTTGAAAATATTTTAATTTAAAAATAATTTAATTTGAAAATAATTTAATTTAATTTGAAAATAATATAATTTAGTTTGAAAATACTTTAATTTAATTTGAAAATAATTTAATTTAATTTGAAAATAATTTAATTTAATTTGAAACTAATTTTATTTTATTTGAAAATAATATAATTTAATTTGAAAATAATTTAATTTAAATTGAAAATAATTCAATTTAAAAATAATTTAATTTGAAAATAATTTAATTTAATTTAAAAATAATATAATTTAATTTGAAAATAATTTAATTTAATTTGAAAATAATTTAATTTAATTTGAAAATAATTTAATTTAATTTGAAAATAATTTAATTTAAAAATAATTTAATTCGAAAATAATTTAATTTAATTTAAAAATAATATAATTTCATTTAAAAATAATTTAATTTAATTTGAAAATAAAATACTCTAATTTAAAAATAATATAATTTAATTTGAAAATAATTTTATTTAATTTGAAAATAATATAATTTAGTTTGAAAATAAATTTAATTTAATTTGAAAATAATTTAATTTGAAACTAATTTTATTTAATTTGAAAATAATATAATTTAATTTGAAAATTATTTAATTTAATTTGAAAGTAATTTAATTTGAAAATATAATTTAATTTGAAAATAATATAATTTAATTTGAAAATAATTTAGTTTAATTTGAAAATAATATAATTTAATTTAAAAATAATATAATTTAATTTGAAAATAATTTAATTTAATTTGAAAATAATTTAATTTAAAAATAATTTAATTTAATTTGAAAATAATTTATTTTAATTTAAAAATAATTTAATTTAATTTGAAAATAATTTAATTTAAAAATAATTTAATTTAATTTGAAAATAATTTAATTAAATTTGAAAATAATATAATTTAATTTGAAAATAATTTAATTTATTTTAAAAATAATATATTTTAATTTGAAAATAATTTAATTTAATTTGAAAATAATTTAATTTAATTTGAAACTAATTTTATTTAATTTGAAAATAATTCAATTTAAAAATAATTTAATTTGAAAATAATTTAATTTAATTTAAAAATAATATAATTTAATTTGAAAATAATTTAATTTAATTTGAAAATAATTTAATTTAATTTGAAAATAATTTAATTTAATTTGAAAATAATTTAATTTAAAAATAATTTAATTCGAAGATAATTTAATTTAATTTAAAAATAATATAATTTCATTTAAAAATAATTTAATTTAATTTTAAAATAATATACTCTAATTTAAAAATAATATAATTTAATTTGAAAATTATTTAATTTAATTTGAAAGTAATTTAATTTGAAACTAATTTTATTTAATTTGAAAATAATATAATTTAGTTTGAAAATAAATTTAATTTAATTTGAAAATAATTTAATTTGAAACTAATTTTATTTAATTTGAAAATAATTTAATTTAAAAATAATTTAATTCGAAAATAATTTAATTTAATTTAAAAATAATATAATTTCATTTAAAAATAATTTAATTTAATTTGAAAATAATATACTCTAATTTAAAAATAATATAATTTAATTTGATAATTATTTAATTTAATTTGAAAGTAATTTAATTTGAAACTAATTTTATTTACTTTGAAAATAATATAATTTAGTTTGAAAATAAATTTAATTTAATTTGAAAATAATTTAATTTAATTTGAAAATAATATAATTTAATTTGAAAATATAATTTAATTTGAAAATAATATAATTTAATTTGAAAATAATTTAGTTTTATTTGAAATAAATATAATTTAATTTAAAAATAATATAATTTAATGTGAAAATAATTTAATTTAATTTAAAAATAATTTAATTTAAAAATAATTTAATTTGAAAATAATTTAATTTAATTTAAAAATAATATAATTTCATTTAAAAATAATTTAATTTAATTTGAAAATAATATAATTTAATTTGAATATAATTTAATTAAATTTGAAAAAAAATATAATTTAATTTGAAAATAATTTAATTTAATTTGAAAATAATTTAGTTTAATTTGAAAATAATATTATTTAATTTAAAAATAATATAATTTAATTTGAAAATAATTTAATTTAATTTGAAAATAATTTAATTTAAAAATAATTTAATTTGAAAATAATTTAATTTAATTTGAAAATAATATAATTTAATTTGAAAATAATTTAATTTAATTTGAAAATAATTTAATTTAATTTGAAAATAATTTAATTTAGTTTGAAAATAATTTAATTTAAAAATAATTTAATTTGAAAATAATTTAATTTAAATTAAAAATAATATAATTTAATTTAAAAATAATTTAATTTAATTTAAAAATAATTTAATTAAATTTGAAAATAATATAATTTAATTTGAATATAATTTAATTTAATTTAAAAATAATATAATTTAATTTGAAAATAATTTAATTTTATTTGAAAATAATTTAATTTAATTTGAAACTAATTTTATTTAATTTGAAAATAATATAATTTAATTTGAAAATAATTTAATTTAATTTAAAATAGTTTAATTTAAAAATAATTTAATTTGAAAATAATTTAATTTAATTTGAATATAATATAATTTAATTTGAAAATAATTTAATTTAATTTGAAAATAATTGAATTTAATTTGAAAATAATTTAATTTAATTTGAAAATAATTTAATTTAAAAATAATTTAATTTAAAAATAATTTAATTTAATTTAAAAATAATATAATTTCATTTAAAAATAATTTAATTTAATTTGAAAATAATTTAATTTAATTTGAAAATATAATAATTTAATTTGAATATAATTTAATTAAATTTGAAAATAATATAATTTAATTTGAAAATAATTTAATTTAATTTGAAACTAATTTTATTTAATTTAAAAATAATATAATTTAATTTGAAAATAATATAATTTAATTTAAAAATGATATAATTTAATTTGAAAATAATATAATTTAATTTGAAAATAATATAATTTAATTTGAAAATAATATAATTTAATTTGAAAATAATTTAATTTGAAAATAATTTAATTTAATTTGAAAATAATTTAATTTAAAAATAATTTAATTTAAAATAATTTAATTTAATTTAAAAATAATATAATTTCATTTAAAAATAATTTATTTTAATTTGAAAATAATTTAGTTTAATTTGAAAATAATATAATTTAATTTGATAATAATATAATTTAATTTGAAAATAATTTAATTTAATTTGAAAATAATTTAATTTAGTTTGAAAATAAATTTAATTTAATTTGAAAATAATATAATTTAATTTGAATATAATTTAATTAAATTTGAAAATAATATAATTTAATTTGAAAATAATTTAATTTAATTTGAAAATAATTTAATTTGAAACTAATTTTATTTAATTTGAAAATAATATAATTTAATTTGAAAATAATATAATTTAATTTGAAAATAATTTAATTTGAAAATATAATTTAATTTGAAAATAATATAATTTAATTTGAAAATAATTTAGTTTAATTTGAAAATAATATAATTTAATTTAAAAATAATATAATTTTATTTGAAAATAATTTAATTTAATTTGAAAATATTTTAATTTAAAAATAATTTAATTTGAAAATAATTTAATTTAATTTGAAAATAATATAATTTAGTTTGAAAATACTTTAATTTAATTTGAAAATAATTTAATTTAATTTGAAAATAATTTAATTTAATTTGAAAATAATTTAATTTAAAAATAATTTAATTTGAAAATAATTATATTTATTTTGAAAATAATATAATTTAGTTTGAAAATAATATAATCTAATTTGAAAATAATATAATTTAATTTGAAAATAATTTAATTTGATTTGAAAATGATTTAATTTAATCTGAAAATTATTTATTTTAATTTGAAAATAATTTAATTTAATTTGAAAATAATATAATTTAATTTGATAATAATATAATTTAATTTGAAAATAATTTAATTTAATTTGAAAATAATTTAATTTAGTTTGAAAATAAATTTAATTTAATTTGAAAACAATTTAATTTAATTTAAAAATAATATAATTTAATTTGAAAATATAATTTAATTTGAAAATAATATAATTTAATTTGAAAATAATTTAGTTTATTTTTAAAATAATATAATTTAATTTAAAATTAATATAATTTAATTTGAAAATAATTTATTTAAATTTGAAAATAATTTAATTTAATTTGAAAATAATTTGATTTAATTTGAAACTAATTTAATTTAATTTGAAAATAATTTAATTTATTTTGAAAGTAATTTAATTTAATTTGAAAAAATTGAATTTAATTTGAAAATATAATATAATTTAATTTGAAAATAATTAAATTTAATTTGAAAATATTTTAATTTAAAAATAATTTAATTTAATTTGAAAATAATATAATTTAATTTGAAAATACTTTAATTTAATTTGAAAATAATTTAATTTAATTTGAAAATAATTTAATTTAATTTGAAAATAATTTAATTTAAAAATAATTTAATTTGAAAATAATTTAATTTAATTTAAAAATAATATAATTTAATTTAAAAATAATTTAATTTAATTTAAAAATAATTTAATTAAATTTGAAAATAATATAATTTAATTTGAATATAATTTAATTTATTTTATAAATAATATAATTTAATTTGAAAATAATTTAATTTAATTTGAAAAAAATTTGATTTAATTTGAAACTAATTTAATTTAATTTGAAAATAATTTAATTTATTTTGAAAGTAATTTAATTTAATTTAAAAAAATTGAATTTAATTTGAAAATAATTTTATTTAATTTGAAAATAATATAATTTAAATTGAAAATAATATAATTTAAATTGAAAATTATATAATTTAATTTGAAAATAAATTAATTTAATATGAAAATAATATAATTTAATTTGAAAATAATTTAATTTAATTTGACAATAATTTAATTTAAGTTAATTGGAAAACAATTTAATTTAATTTGAAAATATTATACTTTAATTTGAAAAATATAATTTAATTTGAAAATAATTTAATTTAATTTGAAAATAATTTAATTTAATTTGAAAATAATTTAATTTAATTGGAAAACAATTTAATTTAATTTGGAAATAATATACTCTAATTAGAAAATAATATAATTTAATTTGAAAATAATTTAATTTAATTTGAAAATAATTTAATTTAATTTGAAAAAAAAAATTTTAATTTGATAATAATATAATTTATTTTAAAAATAGCATAATTTAATTTGAAAACAATTTAATTTTATTTGAAAATATTTTAATTTAATTGGAAAATAATTTAATTTAATTTGAAAAGAATATAATTTAATTTGAAAAAATTTTTATTTAATTTGAAAATAATTTAATTTAATTTAAAAATAATTTAATTTAGTTTGAAAATAATTTAATTTAAAAATAATTAAATTTGAAAATTATTTAATTTAATTTGAAAATAATTTAATTTAATTTGAAAATAATATAATTTAATTTGATAATAATATAATTTAATTTGAAAATAATTTAATTTAATTTGAAAATAATTTAAATTAGTTTGAAAATAAATTTAATTTAATTTGAAAATAATTTAATTTAATGTGAAAATAATATAATTTAATTTGAAAATATAATTTAATTTGAAAATAATTTAGTTTAATTTGAAAATAATATAATTTAATTTAAAAATAATATAATTTAATTTGAAAATAATTTAATTTAATTTAAAAATAATTTAATTTAAAAATAATTTAATTTGAAAATAATTTAATTTAATTGAAAATAATATAATTTAATTTGAAAATAATATAATTTAATTTGAAAATAATATAATTTAAATTAAAAATAATATAATTTAATTTGAAAATAAATTAATTTAATATGAAAATAATTTAAGTTAATTTGAAAATAATTTAATTTAAGTTGAAAATAATTAAACTTAATTTGAAAATAATTTAATTTATTTTAAAAATAATTTAATTTAAATTGAAAATAATATAATTTAATTTAAAAATAATTTAATTTAATTTGAAAATAATATAATTTAATTTGACAATAATTTAATTTAATTGGAAAACAATTTAATTTAATTTGAAAATATTATACTTTAATTTGAAAAATACAATTTAATTTGAAAATAATTTTATTTAATTTGAATTTAATATAATTTAATTTGAAAATGATATAATTTAATTTAAAAATAATTTATTTTAAATTAAAAAAAATATAATTTAATTTGAATTTAATATAATTTAATTTTAAAATAATTTAATTTAATTTGAAAATAATTTAATTTAATTTGAAAATAATTTAATTTAATTTGAAAATAATTTAATTTAATTTGAAAACAATATAATTTAATTTGATAATAATATAATTTATTTTGAATATGATTTAATTTAATTTGAAAATAATTTAATTTAGTTTGAAAACAAATTTAATTTAATTTGAAAATAATTTCATTTAATTTGAAAAAAATGTAATTTAATTTGAAAATAATTTAATTTAATTTGAAAATAATTTAATTTAATTTGAAAATTATTTAATGTAATATGAAAATAATTTAATTTAATTTGTAAATAATTTAATTTAAAAATAATTTAATTTAAAAATAATTTAATTTAATTTAATAATTTAATTTAATTGGAAAAATTTGAAAATAATTTTATTTAATTTGAAAACAATTTAATTTAATTTGAAAATAATATACTCTAATTTGAAAATAATATAATTTAAGTTGAAAATAATTTAATTTAATTTGAAAATAATTTAATTTAATGTGAAAATAATTTAATTTAATTTGTAAATAATTTTATTTAAAAATAATTTAATTTAAAAATAATTTAATTTAATAATTTAATTGAATTGTAAAAATTTTAAAATAATTTTATTTAATTTGAAAATAATTTAATTTAATTTGAAAATTATTTAATATAATTTGAAAATAATATAATTTAATTTAAAAATTATATAATTTAATTTGAAAATAATTTAATTTAATTTGAAAATAATATAATTTAGTTTGAATATAATATAATCTAATTTGAAAATAATATAATTTAATTTGAAAATAATTTAATTTATTTTAAAAATAATTTAATTTAATTTGAAAATTATTTAATGTAATATGAAAATAATTTAATTTAATTTGAAAATAATATAATTTAATTTGATAATAATATAATTTATTTTGAAAATGATTTAATTTAATTTGAAAATAATTCAATTTAGTTTGGAAACAAATTTAATTTTATTTGAAAATAATTTAATTAAATTTGAAAATAATATAATTTAATTTGAAAATAATTTAGTTTAATTTGAAAATATTATAATTTTATCTGAAAATAATTTAATTCAATTTGAAAATAATTTAATTTAATTTGAAAATAATTTAATTTAAAAATAATTTAATTTGAAAATAATTTAATTTAATAATTTAATTTATTTGGAAAAGAATTTAATTTAATTTGAAAATAATATACTCTAATTTAAAAATAATATAATTTAATTTGAAAATAATTTCATTTAATTTGAAAATAATTTAATTTAATTTGGAAAAAAAATAATTTAATTTGATAATAATATAATTTAATTTGGAAATAATATAATTTAATTTAAAAATAAATTAATTTGAAGATAATTTAATTCAATTTGAAAATAATATAATTTAGTTTGAAAATAATATAATCTATTTTCAAAATAATATAATTTAATTTGAAAATAATTTAATTTAATTTGAAAATAATTTAATTTAATTTGAAAATAATTTAATTTAATTGGAAAAGAATTTAATTTAATTTGAAAATAATATATTCTAATTTGAAAATAATATATTTTAATTTGAAAATAATTTCATTTAATTTGAAAATAATTTAATTTAATTTGAAAAAAAATTAATTTAATTTGATAATATTATAATTTAATTTGAAAATAATATAATTTAATTTGAAAATAATTTAATTTAATTTGAAAATAATTTAATTTGAAAAGAATTTAATTCAATTTGAAAATAATATAATTTAGTTTGAAAATAATATAATCTAATTTCAAAATAATATAATTTAATTTGAAAATAATTTAATTTAATTTGAAAATAATTAAATTTAATTTGAAAATAATTAAATTTAATTTGAAAATAATTTAATTTAATTTGAAAATAATTTAATTTGAAAATAATTGAATTTGAAAATAATTTAATTTAAAAATAATATAATTTAATTTGCAAAAAATTTCATTTAATTTGAAAATAATAAAATTTAATTTGAAAATAATTTAATTTAATTTGAAAATAATTTAATTTGAAACTAATTTTATTTAACTTGAAAATAATATAATTTAATTTGAAAATAATATAATTTAATTTGAAAATAATATAATTTAATTTAAAAATAATATAATTTAGTTTGAAAATAATTTTATCTAATTTGAAAATAATATAATTTAATTTGAAAATAAATTAATTTAATATGAAAATAATTCAATTTAATTTGAAAATAATTTAATTTAATTTGAAAATAATTTAATTTAAAAATAATTTAGTTTGAAAATAATTTAATTTAATTTCAAAATAATATAATTTAATTTGAAAAAAATTTAATTTAATTTGAAAATAATTTAATTTAATTTGAAAATAATTTAATTTAATTTGAAAATAATTTAATTTAAAAATAATTTAATTTAAAAATAATTTAATTTAATTTAAAAATAATATAATTTCATTTAAAAATAATATAATTTCATTTAAAAATAATTTAATTTAATTTGAAAATAATTTAATTAAATTTGAAAATAATTTAATTTAATTTTAAACTATTTTTATTGAAATTGAAAATAATATAATTTAATTTGAAAATAATTTAATTTAGTTTGAAAATAAATTTAATTTAATTTGAAAATAATTTAATTTATTTTGAAAATAATATAATTTAATTTGAAAATAATATAATTTAATTTGAAAATAAATTAATTTAATTTGAAAATAATTTAATTTAATTTGAAAATAATTTAATTTAATTTGGAAATAATTTAATTTAAAAATAATTTATTTGAAAATAATTTAATTTAATTTAAAAATAATATAATTTCATTTAAAAATAATTTAATTTAATTTGAAAATAATTTAATTTAATTTGAAAATAATATAATTTAATTTGAAAATAATTTAATTTAATTTGAAAAAAATTTAATTTGAAACTTATTTTATTTAATTTGAAAATAATATAATTTAATTTGAAAATAATATAATTTAATTTGAAAATAATATAATTTAATTTGAAAATAATTTAATTTAATTTGAAAATTAATTAATTTTATTTGAAAATAATTTAATTTAATTTGAAAATAATATAATTTAATTTAATAATATTATAATTTAATTTGATAATAAGTTAAATTAATTTGAAAATAATTTAATTAAGTTTGAAAATAAATTTAATTTAATTTGAAAATGATTTAATTTAATTTGAAAATTAATTAATTTTATTTGAAAATAATTTAATTTAATTTGAAAATAATATAATTTAATTTAATAATATTATAATTTAGTTTGATAATAATTTAAATTAATTTGAAAATAATTTAATTAAGTTTGAAAATAAATTTAATTTAATTTGAAAATAATTTAATTTAATTTGAAAATAATATAATTTAATTTGAAAATATAATTTAATTTAAAAATAATATAATTTAATTTGAAAATAATTTAGTTTAATTTGAAAATAATATAATTTAATTTAAAAATAATATAATTTGAAAATAATTTAATTTAATTTGAAAATAATTTAATTTAATTTGAAAATAATTTAATTTAATTTGAAACTAATTAAATTTAATTTGAAAATAATTTAATTTATTTTTAAAGTAATTTAATTTAATTTGAAAAAATTGAATTTAATTTGAAAATAATTTTATTTAATTTGAAAATAATATAATTTAAATTGAAAATAATATAATTTAAATTAAAAATAATATAATTTAATTTGAAAATAATTTAATTTAATTGGAAAACAATTTAATTTAATTTGAAAATAATTTAATTTAATTTGAAAAAAAAAAATTAGTTTGATAATAATATAATTTATTTTTAAAATAACATAATTTAATTTGAAAACAATTTAATTTTATTTGAAAATATTTTAATTTAATTGGAAAACAAATTAATTTAATTTGAAAATAATTTAATTTAATTTGAAGAGAATATAATTTAATTTGAAAATAATTTTATTTAATTTGAAAATAATTTAATTTAATTTAAAAATAATGTAATTTACTTTTGAAAATAATTTAATTTAAAAATAATTCAATTTGAAAATTATTTAATTTAATTTGAAAATAATTTAATTTAATTTGAAAATAATATAATTTAATTTGATAATATAATTTAATTTGAAAATAATTTAATTTAATTTAGTTTGAAAATAAATTTAATTTAATTTGAAAATATTTTAATTTAATTTGAAAATAATATAATTTAATTTGAAAATATAATTTAATTTGAAAATAATATAATTTAATTTAAAAATAATTTAGTTTAATTTAAAAATAATATAATTTAATTTAAAAATAATATAATTTAATTTGAAAATAATTTAATTTAATTTGAAAATAATTTAATTTAAAATAATTTAATTTGAAAATAATTTAATTTAATTTGAAAATAATATAATTTAATTTGAAAATAATATAATTTAATTTGAAAATAATATAATTTAAATTGAAAATAATATAATTTAATTTGAAAATAATTTATTTTTATTTTAAAATAATATAATTTATTTTGAAAATAAATTAATTTAATTTGAAAATAATTTAATTTAATTTGCAAATAATTTCATTTAATTTGAAAATAATAAAGTTTAATTTGAAAATAATATTATTTGAATTGAAAATAATTTAATTTAATTTTAAAATAATTTAATTTATTTAAAAAAAAATTAATTTAATTTGATAATAATATAATTTATTTTGAAAATAATTTAATTTAATTTGAGAATAATTTAATTTAATTTGAAAATAATTTAATTTAATTTGAAAATAATTTAAATTAATTTGAAAATAATTTAATTTAAAAATAATTGAATTTGAAAAATGATTTAATTTAATTTAAAAATAATATAATTTCATTTAAAAATAATTTAATTTAATTTAAAAATAATATAATTTAATTTGAAAATAATTTAATTTAATTTGAAAATAATTTAATTTAATTTAAAAAAAAAAATTAGTTTGATAATAATATAATTTATTTTTAAAATAACATAATTTAATTTGAAAACAATTTAATTTAATTTGAAAATAATTTAATTTAATTGGAAAACAAATTAATTTAATTTGAAAATAACATAATTTAATTTGAAAATAATTTAATTTAATTTGAGAATAATTTAATTTAATTTGAAAATAATTTAATTTAATTTGAAAATAATTTAAATTAATTTGAAAATAATTTAATTTAAAAATAATTGAATTTGAAAAATGATTTAATTTAATTTAAAAATAATATAATTTCATTTAAAAATAATTTAATTTAATTTGAAAATAATTTAATTTAATTTGAAAATAATATAATTTCATTTGAATATAATTTAATTTAATTTGAAACTAATATAATTTAATTTGAAAATAATTTAATTTAATTTGAAAATAATTTAATTTATTTTGAAACTAATTTTATTTAATTTGAAAATAATATAATTTAATTTGAAAATAATATAATTTAATTTGAAAATAATGTAATTTAATTTGAAAATAATTCAATTTAATTTGAAAATAATATAATTTAGTTTAAAAATAATATAATCTATTTTGAAAATAATATAATTTAATTTGAAAATAATTTAATTTAATTTGAAAATAATTTAATTTAATTTGAAAATTATTTAATTTAATTTGAAAATAATTTAATTTAATTTAAAAATAATATAATTTAATTTGATAATAATATAATTTAATTTGAAAATAATTTAATTTAATTTAAAAATAATTTACTTTAATTTGAAAATAATTTAATTTATTTTGAAAATAATTTAATTTAATTTGAAAATAATTTAATTTATTTTGAAAGTAATTTAATTTAATTTGAAAAAATTGAATTTAATTTGAAAATAATTTTATTTAATTTGAAATTAATTTTATTTAATTTGAAAATAATATAATTTAATTTGATAATAATATAATTTAATTTGAAAATAACTTAATTTAATTTAAAAATAATTTAATTTAATTTGAAAATAATATAATTTAATTTGAAAATATAATTTAATTTGAAAATAATATAATTTAATTTGATAATAGTTTAGTTTAATTTGAAAAAAATATAATTTAATTTAAAAATAATACAGTTTAATTTGAAAATAATTTAATTTAATTTGAAAATAATTTAATTTAATTTGAAAATAATTTAATTTAATTTGAAAATAATTTAATTTATTTTGAAAGTAATTTAATTTAATTTGAAAAAATTAAATTTAATTTGAAAATAATTTTATTTAATTTAAAATTAATTTTATTTGATTTTAAAATAATATAATTTAATATGAAAATAATATAATTTAAATTGAAAATAATATAATTTAATTTGAAAATAAATTAATTTAATATGAAAATAATACAATTTAATTTGAAAATAATTTAATTTAATTTGAGAATAATTAAATTTAATTTGAAAATAAATTAATTTAATTTGAAAATAATTTAATTTGAAAATAATTTAATTTATTTTGAAAATAATATAATTTAATTTGAAAATAATTTAATTTAATTTGAAATAATATAATTTAATTTGACAATAATTTAATTTAATTTTAAAATAATTTAATTTAATTGGAAAAAAAATTAATTTAATTTGAAAATAATATACTTTAATTTGAAAATAATTTTGAAAATAATTTAATTTAATTTGAAAATAATTTAATTTAATTTGAAAATGATTTAATTTATTTTGAAAATAATTTAATTTAATTTGAAAATAATTGAAATTAATTTGAAAATAATTTAATTTAATTTGAAAATAATATAATTTAAATTGAAAATAATATAATTTAATTTGAAATTAATTTAATTTTATTTTAAAATAATATAATTTATTTTGTAAATAACCTAATTTAATTTGAAAATAATTTAATTTGAAAATAATATAATTTAATTTGCAAATAATTTCATTTAATTTGAAAATAATAAAATTTAATTTGAAAATAATATCATTTGAATTGAAAATTATTTAATTTAATTTGAAAATAATTTTATTTAATTGGAAAAAAATTTAATTTAATTTGAAAATAATATACTTTAATTTGAAAATAATATAATTTAATTTGAAAATAATTTAATTTAATTTGAAAATAATTTAATTTAATTTGAAAATAATTTAATTTAATTGGAAAACAATTTAATTTAATTTGAAAACAATATACTCTAATTTGAAAGTAATATAATTTAATTTAAAAATAATTCAATTTAATTTGAAAATAATTTAATTTAATTTGAAAATAATATTATTTAATTTGAAAATATTTTAATTTAATTTGAAAATAATATAGTTTAATTTGAAAATAATTTAATTCAATTTGAAAATAATTTAATTTAATTTGAAACTAATTTTATTTAATTTGAAAATAATATAATTTAATTTGAAAATAATATAATTTAATTTGAAAATAATTTAATTTAATTTGAAAATAATTTAATTTAATTTGAAAATTATTTAATTTAATTTGAAAATAATTTAATTTAATTGGGAAATAATATAATTTAATTTGATAATAATATAATTTAATTTGAAAATAATTTAATTTAATTTGAAAATAATTTAATACGAAAATAATTCAATTTAATTTGAAAATAATATTATTTAGTTTGAAAATAATATAATCTAATTTGAAAATAATATATTTTAATTTTAAAATAATTTAAGTTAATTGGAAAACAATTTAATTTATTTTGAAAATAATATACTTTAATTTGAAAACAATATAATTTAATTTGAAAATAATTTAATTTAATTTGAAAGTATTTTAATTTAAAAATAATTTAATTTAATTTAAAAATAATATAATTTGATTTAAAAATAATTTAATTTAATTTGAAAATAATTCAATTTAATTTGAAAATAATATAATTTCATTTGAATATAATTTAATTTAATTTGAAACTAATATAATTTAATTTGAAAATAATTTAATTTAATTTGAAAATAATTTAATTTATTTTGAAACTAATTTTATTTAATTTGAAAATAATATAATTTAATTTGAAAATAATATAATTTATTAAATTTGAAAGTATTTTAATTTAAAAATAATTTAATTTGAAAATGATTTAATTTAATTTAAAAATAATATAATTTCATTTAAAAATAATTTAATTTAATATGAAAATAATTCAATTTAATTTGAAAATAATATAATTTCATTTGAATATAATTTAATTTAATTTGAAACTAATATAATTTAATTTGAAAATAATTTAATTTAATTTGAAAATAATTTAATTTATTTTGAAACTAATTTTATTTAATTTGAAAATAATATAATTTAATTTGAAAATAATATAATTTAATTTGAAAATAATGTAATTTAATTTGAAAATAATTCAATTTAATTTGAAAATAATATAATTTAGTTTAAAAATAATATAATCTATTTTGAAAATAATATAATTTAATTTGAAAATAATTTAATTTAATTTGAAAATAATTTAATTTAAATTGAAAATAATATAATTTATTTTGAAAATAAATTAATTTAATATGAAAATAATACAATTTAATTTGAAAATAATTTAATTTAATTTGAAAATAATTAAATTTAATTTGAAAATAATTTAATTTAATTTGAAAATAATTTAATTTGAAAATAATTTAATTTAATTTGAAAATAATATAATTTAATTTGAAAATAATTTAATTTAATTTGAAAATAATATAATTTAATTTGACAATAATTTAATTTAATTTTAAAATAATTTAATTTAATTGGAAAAAAATTTAATTTAATTTGAAAATTATATACTTTAATTTGAAAATAATTTTGAAAATAATTTAATTTAATTTGAAAATAATTTAATTTAATTTGAAAATGATTTAATTTATTTTGAAAATAATTTAATTTAATTTGAAAATAATTGAAATTAATTTGAAAATAATTTAATTTAATTTGAAAATAATATAATTTAATTTGAAATTAATTTAATTTTATTTTAAAATAATATAATTTATTTTGTAAATAAATTAATTTAATTTGAAAATAATTTAATTTGAAAATAATATAATTTAATTTGCAAATAATTTCATTTAATTTGAAAATAATTTAATTTAATTTGAAAATAATTTAATTTGAAAATAATATCATTTGAATTGAAAATTATATAATTTAATTTGAAAATAATTTTATTTAATTTTAAAATAATTTTATTTAATTGGAAAAAAATTTAATTTAATTTGAAAATAATATACTTTAATTTGAAAATAATATAATTTAATTTGAAAATAATTTAATTTAATTTGAAAATAATTTAATTTAATTTGAAAATAATTTAATTTAATTGGAAAACAATTTAATTTAATTTGAAAACAATATACTCTAATTTGAAAATAATATAATGTAATTTAAAAATAATTTAAGTTAATTGGAAAACAATTTAATTTATTTTGAAAATAATATACTTTAATTTGAAAATAATATAATTTAATTTGAAAATAATTTAATTTAATTTGAAAGTAATTTAATTTAAAAATAATTTAATTTGAAAATGATTTAATTTAATTTAAAAATAATATAATTTCATTTAAAAATAATTTAATTTGAAAATAATTGAATTTAATTTGAAAATAATATAATTTCATTTGAATATAATTTAATTTAATTTGAAACTAATATAATTTAGTTTAAAAATAATTTAATTTAATTTGAAAATAAATTAATTTATTTTGAAACTAATTTTATTTAATTTGAAAATAATATAATTTAATTTGAAAATAATATAATTTAATTTGAAAATAATGTAACTTAATTTGAAAATAATTCAATTTAATTTGAAAATAATATAATTTAGTTTAAAAATAATATAATCTATTTTGAAAATAAAATAATTTAATTTGAAAATAATTTAATTTAATTTGAAAATAATTTAATTTAATTTGAAAATTATTTAATTTAATTTGAAAATAATTTAATTTAATTTGAAAATAATATAATTTAATTTGATAATAATATAATTTAAATTGAAAATAATTTAATTTAATTTAAAAATAATTTACTTTAATTTGAAAATAATTTAATTTAATTTGAAAATAATTTAATTTAATTTGAAAATAATTTTATTTAATTTGAAATTAATTTTATTTAATTTGAAAATAATATAATTTAATTTGATAATAATATAATTTAATTTGAAAATAATTTAATTTAATTTAAAAATAATTTAATTTAATTTGATAATAATATAATTTAATTTGAAAAAAATATTATTTAATTTAAAAATAATATAATTTAATAAGAAAATAATATAATTTAAATTGAAAATAATATAATTTAATTTGAAAATAAATTAATTTAAAATGAAAATAATACAATTTAATTTGAAAATAATTTAATTTAATTTGAAAATAATTAAATTTAATTTGAAAATAATTTAATTTAATTTGAAAATAATTTAATTTAATTTGAAAATAATATAATTTAATTTGAAAATAATTTAATTTAATTTGAAAATAATATAATTTAATTTGACAATAATTATTTTAATTTTAAAATAATTTAATTTAATTGGAAAAAAATTTAATTTAATTTGAAAATAATATACTTTAATTTGAAAATAATTTTGAAAATAATTTAATTTAATCTGAAAATAATTTAATTTAATTTGAAAATGATTTAATTTATTTTGAAAATAATTTAATTTAATTTGAAAATAATTGAAATTAGTTTGAAAATAATTTAATTTAATTTGAAAATAATATAATTTAAATTGAAAATAATATAATTTAATTTGAAATTAATTTAATTTTATTTTAAAATAATATAATTTATTTTGTAAATAAATTAATTTAATTTGAAAATAATTTAATTTGAAAATAATATAATTTAATTTGCAAATAATTTCATTTAATTTGAAAATAATAAAATTTAATTTGAAAATAATATCATTTGAATTGAAAATTATATAATTTAATTTGAAAATAATTTTATTTAGTTTTAAAATAATTTAATTTGAAAATAATTTAATTAAATTTGAAAATAATATAATTTAATTTGAATATAATTTAATTTATTTTAAAAATAATATAATTTAATTTGAAAATAATTTAATTTAATTTGAAAATAATATAATTTAATTTGAAAATAATTTAATTTAATTTGAAAATAATATAATTTAATTTGACAATAATTTAATTTAATTTTAAAATAATTTAATTTAATTGAAAAAAAAATTAATTTAATTTGAAAATAATATACTTTAATTTGAAAATAATTTTGAAAATAATTTAATTTAATCTGAAAATAATTTAATTTAATTTGAAAATGATTTAATTTATTTTGAAAATAATTTAATTTAATTTGAAAATAATTGAAATTAATTTGAAAATAATTTAATTTAATTTGAAAATAATATAATTTAAATTGAAAATATTATAATTTAATTTGAAATTAATTTAATTTTATTTTAAAATAATATAATTTATTTTGTAAATAAATTAATTTAATTTGAAAATAATTTAATTTGAAAATAATATAATTTAATTTGCAAATAATTTCATTTAATTTGAAAATAATAAAATTTAATTTGAAAATAATATCATTTGAATTGAAAATTATATAATTTAATTTGAAAATAATTTTATTTAATTTTAAAATAATTTAATTTGAAAATAATTTAATTAAATTTGAAAATAATATAATTTAATTTGAATATAATTTAATTTATTTTAAAAATAATATAATTTAATTTGAAAATAATTTAATTTAATTTGAAAAAAATTTGATTTAATTTGAAACTAATTTAATTTAATTTGAAAATAATTTAATTTATTTTGAAAGTAATTTAGTTTAATTTAAAAAAATTGAAATTAATTTGAAAATAATTTTATTTAATTTGAAAATAATATAATTTAATTTGAAAATATAATTTAATTTGAAAATAATTTAGTTTAATTTGAAAATAATATAATTTAAATTGAAAATTATATAATTTAATTTGAAAATAAATTAATTTAATATGAAAATAATATAATTTAATTTGAAAATAATTTAATTTAATTTGACAATAATTTAATTTAAGTTAATTGGAAAACAATTTAATTTAATTTGAAAATATTATACTTTAATTTGAAAAATATAATTTAATTTGAAAATAATTTAATTTAATTTGAAAATAATTTAATTTTATTTGAAAATAATTTAATTTAATTGGAAAACAATTTAATTTAATTTGAAAATAATTTAATTTAATTTGAAAATAATATAATTTTATTTGATAATAATTTAATTTTATTTGAAAATAATTTATTTTAAAAATAATTTAATTTGAAAATTATTTAATTTAATTTGAAAATAATTTAATTTAATTTGAAAATAATATAATTTAATTTGATAATAATATAATTTAATTTGAAAATAATTTAATTTAATTTGAAAATAATATAAATTAGTTTGAAAAATAAATTTAATTTAATTTGAAAATATTTTAATTTAATTTGAAAATAATATAATTTAATTTGAAAATATAATTTAATTTGAAAATAATTTAGTTTAATTTGAAAATAATTTAATTTAATTTGAAAATAATTTAATTTAATTGGAAAACAAATTAATTTAATTTGAAAATAATTTAATTTAATTTGAAAATAATATAATTTAATTTGAAAATAATTTAATTTAATTTGAAAATAATTTAATTTAATTTGAAAATAATTTAATTTAATTTGAAAATAATTTTATTTAATTTGAAAATAATATAATTTAATTTAAAAATAATATAATATAATTTAATTTGAATATAATTTAATTTGAAAATAATTTAATTTAATTTGAAAATAATATAATTTAGTTTGAAAATAATATAATCTAATTTGCAAATAATATAATTTAATTTGAAAACAATTTAATTTAATTTGAAAATAATTTAATTTAATTGGAAAACAAATTAATTTAATTTGAAAATAATTTAATTTAATTTGAAAATAATATAATTTAATTTGAAAATAATTTAATTTAATTTGAAAGTAATTTAATTTAATTTGAAAATAATTTAAATTAGTTTGAAAATAAATTTAATTTAATTTGAAAATAATTTAATTTAATTTGAAAATAATATAATTTAATTTGAAAATATAATTTAATTTGAAAATAATTTAGTTTAATTTGAAAATAATATAATTAAATTTAAAAATAATATAATTTAATTTGAAAATAAATTAATTTAATATGAAAATAATTTAATTTAATTTGAAAATAATTTAATTTAAGTTGAAAATAATTAAATTTAATTTGAAAATAATTTAATTTAATTTAAAAATAATTTAATTTGAAAATAATTTAATTTAAATTCAAAATAATATAATTTAATTTAAAAATAATTTAATTTAATTTGAAAATAATATAATTTAATTTGACAATAATTTAATTTAATTTTAAAATAATTTAATTTAATTGGAAAACAATTTAATTTAATTTGAAAATATTATACTTTAATTTGAAAAATACAATTTAATTTGAAAATAATTTTATTTAATTTGAAATTAATATAATTTAATTTGAAAATGATATAATTTAATTTAAAAATAATTTATTTTAAATTAAAAATAATATAATTTAATTTGAATTTAATATAATTTAATTTTAAAATAATTTAATTTTATTTGGAAATAATATAATTTACTATAAAAATAATATAATTAAATTTGAAAATAATATAATTTAATTTGAAAATAATATAATTTAATTTGAAAAAAATTTAACTTAATTTGAAAATAATTTAATTTAGTTTGAAAATAATTTAATTTAATTTGAAAATGATTTAATTTATTTTGAAAATAATATAATTTAATTTGAAAATAATTAAATTTTATTTTAAAATAATATAATTTATTTTGAAAATAAATTAATTTAATTTGAAAATAATTTAATTTGAAAATATTTTAATTTGAAAATAATATAATTTAATTTGCAAATAATTTCATTTAATTTGAAAATAATAAAATTTAATTTGAAAATAATATTATTTGAATTGAAAATAATTTAATTTATTTTGAAAATAATTTAATTTAATTTTAAAATAATTTAATTTAATTGAAAAACAATTTAATTTAATTTGAAAATAATATACTTTAATTTGAAAATAATATTATTTAATTTGAAAATAATTTAATTTAATTTGAAAATAATTTAATTTAATTTAAAAATAATTTAATTTAATTGGAAAACAATTTAATTTAATTTGAAAATAATATACTCTAATTTTAAAATAATATAATTTAATTTGAAAATATTTTAATTTAATTTAAAAATATTTTAATTTAATTTAAAAAAAAATTAATTTAATTTGAAAATAATTTAATTTAATTGGAAAACAAATTAATTTAATTTGAAAATAATTTAATTTAATTTGAAAATAATATAATTTTATTTGAAAATAATTTAATTTAATTTGAAAATAATTTAATTTAATTTGAAAATAATTTAATTTAATTTGAAAATAATTTTATTTAATTTGAAAATAATATAATTTAATTTAAAAATAATATAATTTAATTTGAATATAATTTAATTTGAAAATAATTTAATTTAATTTGAAAATAATATAATTTAGTTTAATAATTAATTTTGTTTATGTAAATTTAATTATTTTCAAATTAAATTAAATTATTTTTAAATTTAAATAAATTCAATTATTTTCAAATTAATTTAAATTATTTTTAAGTTTGATTAAATTTAATTATTTTCAAATTTATTTAAATTATTTTCAAATTCAACTTTATTATTTTTAAATTAAATCAAATTATTTTTAAATTAAATTAAATTATTTTTAAATTTAATTAAATTTAATTATTTCCAAATTAAATTAAGTTATTTTCAAATTAAATTAAATTATTTTAAAATTTAATTGAATTTAATTATTTTCAAATAAAATAAAATTATTTTTAAGTTAAATTAAATTTAATTATTTTCAAATTAAATTAAATTATTTTCAAATTAAATTAAATTATTTTCAAATTGAATTTAATTATTGTCAAATTAAATTAAATTATTATCAAATTAAATTAAGTTATTTTCAAATAAAATTTAATTATTTTTAATTTAAATTAAATTATTTTTAAATTTAATTAAATTCAATTATTTTCAATTTAAATTAAATTATTTTCAAACTAAATTAAATTATTTTCAAAGTAAATTAAATTATTTTTAAATTAAATTACTTTTAAATTTAATTAAATTTTATTATTTTCAAATTAAATTAAATTATTTTCAAATTAAATTATTTCTAAATTTAATTAAATTTAATTATTTTTAAATTTAATTAAATTAAATTATTTTTAAATTAAATTAAATTATTTTCAAATTAAATTAAATTATTTTAAAATTAAATTAAATTATTTTTAAATTTAATTATTTTTAAATTAAATTAAATTATTTTCAAATTAAATAAAATTATTATCAAATAAAATTAAATCATTTTCAAATTAAATTATTTTCAAACTAAATTTAATTACTCTCAAATTAAATTAAATTATTTTTAAATTCAATTATTTTCTAATTAAATTAAATTATTTTTAAGTTTAACTAAATGTAATTATTTTCAAATTGAATTAAATTATTTTTAAATTTAAATAAATTCAATTACTTTCAAATTAATTTAAACTATTTTTAAGTTGCATTAAATTCAATTATTTTCAAATTAAATTAAATTATTTTCAAATTTAATTATTTTTAAATTAAATCAAATTATTTTCAAATTAAAAATAAAATTAAATTTAATTATTTTCAAAATAAATTAAATTTTTTTTAAATTTAATTAATTTTAAATATTTTTCAATTAAATTTAATTATTTTCAAATTAAATTAAATCATTTTCAAATTAAATTAAATTATTTTCAAATTAAATGAAATTTTTTTAATTTTATTAAAATTTAATTATTTTCATATTAAATTAAATTATTTTAAAATTAAATTAAATTATTTTTAAATTTAATTAAATTTAATTAATTTCAAGATAAATTAAATAATTTTCAAATTAAATTAAATAATTTTCAAAATAAATTATTTTTAAATTTAAATAAATTTAATTATTTCCAAATTAAATTAAATTATTTTCAAATAAAATTAAATTATTTTCAAATTAAATTAAATTATTTTCAGATTAAATTAAATTATTTTCAAATTAAATTAAATTAATTTCAAATTAAATTAAATTATTTTCAAATTAAATTAAATTATTTTCAAATTAAATTAAATTATTTTCAAATTAAATTTAATTATTTTCGAAGTAAATTAAATTATTTTTAAATTTAATTAAATTAAATTATTTTTAAATTTAATTAAATTTAATTATTTCCAAATTAAATTAATTTATTTTCAAATTAATTTAAATTATTTTTAAATTTAATTAAATTTAATTAATTTCAAGATAAATTAAATTATTTTCAAATTAAATTAAATAATTTTAAAAATAAATTATTTTTAAATTTAATTAAATTTAATTATTTCCAAACTAAATTAAATTATTTTCAAATAAAATTAAATTATTTTCAAATTAAATTAATTTATTTTCAAATTAAATTAAATTATTTTCAAATAGAATTAAATTATTTTCAAATTAAATTAAAATTATTTTCAAATTAAATTAAATTATTTTCAAATTAAATTTAATTATTTTCAAATTAAATTAAATTATTTTCAAATTAAATTTAATTATTTTCAAATTAAATTAAATTATTAATAAATTTAATTAAATTAAATTATTTTCAAATTAAATTCAATTATTTTTAAGTTTGATTAAATTTAATTATTTTCAAATTAAATTAAATTATTATCAAATTCAACTTAATTATTTTCAAATTAAATCAAATTATTTTTAAATTAAATCAAATTATTTTCAAATTAAATTTAATTATTTTCAAATTAAATTAAATTATTTTTAAATTAAATTAAATTATTTTCAAAGTGAATTAAATTATTTTTAAATTAAATTATTTTTAACTTTAATTAAATTTTATTATTTTCAAATTAAATTAAATTATTTTCGAATTAAATTAAATTATTTTCAAATTAAATTTAATTATTTTTAAATTTAATTAAATTATTTTTAAATTTAATTATTTTCAAATTAAATTAAATTATTTTCAAATTAAATTAAATTATTATTAAATAAAACTAAATTATTTTCAAATTAAATTAAATTATTTTCAAACTAAACTTAATTAACCTCAAATTAAATTAAATTATTTTTAAATTCAAATATTTTTAAGTTCAATTAAATTTAGTTAGTTTCAAATTTAATTAAATTATTTTTAAATTTAAAGAAATTCAATTACTTTCAAATTAATTTAAACTATTTTTAAGTTTGATTAAATTTAATTATTTTTAAATTAAATTAAATTATTTTCAAATTTAATTATTTTTAAATTAAATCAAATTATTTTCAAATTAAAAAAAAAAATTAAATATAAATACTTTCAAAATAAATTAAATTATTTTTAAATTTAATTAATTTTAAATATTTTTCAATTAAATTAAATTATTTTCAAATAAAATTAAATTATTTTCAAATTAAATTAATTTATTTTTAAATTAAATTAAATTTAATTATTTTCAAATTAATTAAATTATTCTTAAAATAAATTTAATTAAATTAAATTATTTTCAAATTAAATTTAATTATTTTCAAATCAAATTAAATAATTTTTAAATTAAATTAAATTTAATTATTTCAAATTAAATTAAATTATTTTTAAATTAAATTAAATTATTTTCAAATTAAATTTAATTATTTTTAAATTTAATTAAATTCAATTAATTTCAAATTAAATTTATTTCAAATTAAATTAAATATTTTCAAATTAAATTAAATTATTTTTAAATTAAAATATTTTTAAATTTAATTAAATTTAATTATTTTCAAATTTAATAAAATTTAATTATTTTCAAATTAAATTAAATTAATTTTAAATTTAATTATTTTCAAATTAAATTAAATTATTTTTAAATTAAATTAAATTATTTTCAAATTAAAATTATATATTTTCAAATTTAATTAAATTAAAACATTTTCAAATTAAATTTAATTATTTTCAAATTAAATTAAATTATTTTCAAATTAAATTTAATTATTTTAAAATTAAATTAAATTATTAATAAATTTAATTAAATTAAATTATTTTCAAATTAAATTCAATTATTTTCAAATAGAATTAAATTATTTTGAAATTAAATTTAATTATTTTCAAATTAAATTAAATTATTTTTAAATTTATTAAAATTTAATTATTTTCAAATTAAATTAAATTATTTTCAAATTAATTTAAATTATTTTTAAGTTTGATTAAATTTAATTATTTTCAAATTAAATTAAATTATTATCAAATTCAACTTAATTATTTTCAAATTAAATCAAATTATTTTTAAATTAAATCAAATTATTTTCAAATTAAATTCAATTATTTTCAAATTAAATTAAATTATTTTTAAATTTAATTAAATTCAATTATTTTCAAATTAAAGTAAATTTTTTTCAAATTAAATTAAATTATTTTCAAAGTGAATTAAATTATTTTTAAATTAAATTATTTTTAACTTTAATTAAGTTTTATTATTTTCAAATTAAATTAAATTATTTTCCAATTAAATTAAATTATTTTCAAATTAAATTTAATTATTTTTAAATTTAATTAAATTATTTTTAAATTTAATTATTTTCAAATTAAATTAAATTATTTTCAAATTAAATTAAATTATTATTAAATAAAATTAAATTATTTTCAAATTAAATTAAATTATTTTCAAACTAAACTTAATTAACCTCAAATTAAATTAAATTATTTTTAAATTCAAATATTTTTAAATTTAATTAAATTTAGTTAGTTTCAAATTTAATTAAATTATTTTTAAATTTAAAGAAATTCAATTACTTTCAAATTAATTTAAACTATTTTTAAGTTTGATTAAATTTAATTATTTTTAAATTAAATTAAATTATTTTCAAATTTAATTATTTTTAAATTAAATCAAATTATTTTCAAATTAAAAAAAAAATTAAATATAAATACTTTCAAAATAAATTAAATTATTTTTAAATTTAATTAATTTTAAATATTTTTAAATTAAATCAAATTATTTTCAAATTAAATTCAATTATTTTCAAATTAAATTAAATTATTTTTCAATTTAATTAAATTTAATTATTTTCAAATTAATTAAATTATTCTTAAAATAAATTTAATTAAATTAAATTATTTTCAAATTAAGTTTAATTATTTTCAAATCAAATTAAATAATTTTTAAATTAAATTAAATTTAATTATTTCAAATTAAATTAAATTATTTTCAAATTAAATTTAATTATTTTTAAATTTAATTAAATTAAATTAATTTCAAATTAAATTTATTTCAAATTAAATTAAATATTTTCAAATTAAATTAAATTATTTTTAAATTAAAATATTTTTAAATTTAATTAAATTTAATTGTTTTCAAATTTAATAAAATTTAATTATTTTCAAATTAAATTAAATTAATTTTAAATTTAATTATTTTCAAATTAAATTAAATTATTTTTAAATTAAATTAAATTATTTTCAAATTAAAATTATATATTTTCAAATTTAATTAAATTAAAACATTTTCAAATTAAATTAAATTATTTTCAAATTAAATTAAATTATTTTTAAATTTAATTAAATTCAATTATTTTTAAATTTAATTAAATTATTTTCAAATTAAATTAAAGTATTTTCAATTTAAATTAAATTATTTTTAAATTTTATTAAATTTAATTATTTTCGAATTAAATTAAATTATTTTCAAATTAAAATAAGTTATTCTTAAATTAAATTAAATAATTTTTAAATTTAATTAAATTAAATTATTTTCAATTTAAATTTAATTATTTTCAAATTCTATTAAACTATTTATACATTAAATTAAATTTAATTAGTTTCAAATTAAATTAAATTATTTTTAAAATAAATTAAATTATTTTCAGATTAAATTAAATTATTTTCAAATTTAATTAAATTCAATTATTTTCAGATTAAAATAAATTATTTTAAACTAAATTATTTTCAAATTAAATTAAAATATTTTTAAATTTAATTAAGTTTAATTATTTTCAAATTAAATTAAATTATTTTAAAATTAAATTAAATTATTTTCAAATTGAATTAAATTATTTTCAAATTAAATTAAATTATTTTCAAATTAAATTAAATTATTTTCAAATTAAATTAAATTATTTTAAAATTAAATTAAATTATTTTTAAATTAAATTAAATTATTTTCAAATTAAATTAAATTATTTTCAAATTAATTAAATTATTTTTAAATTTAATTATTTTCAAACTAAATTAAATTATTTTCAAATTAAATTAAATTATTTTTAAATTTAATTATTTTCAAATTAAATTAAATTATTTTCAAATTAAATTTTTAATTTAAATTAAATTATTTTCAAATTGAATTAAATTATTTTCAAATTAAATCAAATTATTTTTAAATTTTATTATTTTCAAATTAAATTCTATTATTTTCAAATTAAATTAAATTATTTTCAAATTAAATTAAATTATTTTTAAATTAAATTATTTTCAAATTAAATTATTTTTAAATTGAATTAAATTATTTTCAAATTAAATTAATTTATTTTTAAATTAAATTAAATTTTTTTCAAATTAAATTTATTTATTTTAAAATTAAATTAAATTATTTTTTAATTTAATTATTTTGAAATTAAATTAAATTATTTTCAAATTAAACTAAATTATTTTCATATTAAATTAAATTATTTTCAAAATAAATTAAATTATTTTGAAATTAAATAAAATCATTTTAAAATTTTATTAAATTTAATTATTTTCAAATTAAATTAAATTATTATCAAATTATATTAAATTATTTTTAAATTTAATTATTTTCAAATTGAATTAAATTATTTTCAAATTAAATTAAATTATTTTTAAATTAAATTATTTTCAAATTAAATTATTTTCAAATTGAATTAAATTATTTTCAAAATTAAATTAAATTATTATTAAATTAAATTATTCTTAAATTAAATTAAATTATTTTTAAGTTACGTGTAAATTAAAACTTATATTTGCACAAAAAAAGTCTTATTATGCTGCAAAAGAATTAGGTGAATGGAATAATTAAGTTGAGAACACTGGTTATCGCTTTGTCCGTCCTAACTAAATAAAATTATTTTTAAATTAAATTATTTTTAAAATTAATTAAATTTTATTATTTTCAAATTTAATTAAATTATTTTCGAATTAAATTAAATTATTTTCAAATTAAATTTAATTATTTTTAAATTTAATTAAATTTAATTATTTTTAAATTTAATTATTTTCAAATTAAATTAAATTATTTTTAAATTAAATTAAATTATTTTTAAATTTAATTATTTTCAAATTAAATTAAATTATTTTCAAATTAAATTAAATTATTATCAAATAAAATTAAATTATTTTCAAATTAAATTAAATTATTTTCAAACTAAACTTAATTAATCTTAAATTAAATTAAATTATTTTTAAATTAAATTATTTTCTAATTGAATTAAATTATTTTTAAGTTTAATTAAATTTAATTATTTTCAAATTTAATTAAATTATTTTTAAATTTAAAGAATTTCAATTTTTTTCAAATTAATTTAAACTATTTTTAAGATTGATTAAATTTAATTATTTTAAAATTAAATTAAATTATTTTCAAATTTATTTATTTTTAAATTAAATCAAATTATTTTCAAATTAAAAAAAAAATTAAATTTAAAAACTTTTAAAATAAATTAAATTATTTTTAAATTTAATTAATTTTAAATATTTTTCAATTAAATTAAATTATTTTAAAATTAAATTAAATTATTTTAAAATTAAATTAAATTATTTTTAAATTTAATTATTTTCAAGATAAATTAAATTATTTTAAAATTAAATTAAATAATTTACAAATTAAGTTATTTTTAAATTTAAATAAATTTAATTATTTTTAAATTAAATTAAATTATTTTCAAAAAAAATAAATTATTTCTCAATTAAATTATTTTTAAATTTAAATAAATCTAATTATTTTCAAATTAAATTATTTTTAAATTTAATTGAATTTAATTATTTTCAAATTAAATTAAAATATTTCTAAATGAATTTATTTTAAAATTAAATTAAATTATTTTTAAAGTAAATTAAGGTATTTTCAAATTAAATTAAATGATTTCTAAATGTAATTATTTTCAAATTAAATTAAATTATTTTCAAATTGAATTAAATTATTTTCAAATTAATTTAAATTATTTTCAACTTAAACTAAATTCTTTTCAAATTAAATTAAATTATTTTCAAATTAAATTAAATTATTTTCAAATTAAATTAAATTATTTTCAAATTAAATTAAATTAATTTCAAATTAAATTATTTTCAAATTAAATTAAATTATTTCAAAATGTAATTATTTTCAAAATAAATTAAATTATTTTCCAAGTAAATTAAAGTATTTTCAAAATAAATTAAATGATTTCTAAATGTATTCATTTTCAAATTAAATTAAATTATTTTCAAATTGAATTAAATTATTTTCAAATTAAATAAAATTATTTTCAAATTAAATTAAATTATTTTCAAATTAAATTAAATTATTTTCAAATTCAATTAAATTAATTTCAAATTAAATTTAATTATTTTCAAATTAAATTAAATTATTTCTAAATGTAATTATTTTCAAATTAAATTAAATTATTTTCAAAATAAATTAAGGTATTTTCAAATTATATTAAATGATTTCTAAATAATTATTTTCAATTTAAATTAAATTATTTTCAAATTAAATTAAATTATTTTCAAATTAAATAAATTTTTTTCAAATTAAATTTAATTATTTTCAAATTAAATTAAATTATCTTAAAATTTAATTAAATTCAATTATTTTCTAATTAAATAAAATTATTTTTAAGTTTAATTAAATTTAATTATTTTTAAATTAAATTAAATTATTTTTAACTTTAAATAAATTCAATTATTTTCAAATTAATTTAAATTATTTTCAAATTCAACTTAATTATTTTCAAATTAAATAAAATTATTTTCAAATTAAATCAAATTATTTTCAAATTAAACTAAATCATTTTTAAATTTAATTAAATTTAATTATTTCCAAATTAAATTAATTTATTTTCAAATTAAATTAAATTATTTTTAAATTTAATTGAATTTAGTTATTTTCAAATTAAATTAAATTATTTTTAAGTTAAATTAAATTAAATTATTTTCAAATTAAATTAAGATATTTTCAAATAAAATTATATTATTTTCAAATTAAATTAATTTATTTTTAAATTTAATTAAATTTAATTATTTTCAAATTAATTAAATTATTCTTAAAATAAATTTAATTAAATTAAATTATTTTCAAATTAAATTTAATTATTTTCAAATCAAATTAAATAATTTTTAAGTTAAATTAAATTTAATTATTTCAAATTAAATTAAATTTTTTTTAAATTAAATTAAATTATTTTCAAATTAAATTAAATATTTTCAAATTAAATTAAATTATTTTTAAATTAAAATATTTTTAAATTTAATTAAATTTATTTATTTTCAAATTTAAATAAATTTAATTATTTTCAAATTAAATTAAATTAATTTTAAATTTAATTATTTTCAAATTAAATTTAATTATTTTTAAATTAAATTAAATTATTTTCAAATTAAAATGAATTATTTTCAAATTTAATTAAATTAAAACATTTTCAAATTAAATTAAATTATTTTCAAATTAAATTAAATTATTTTTTAATTTAATTAAATTCAATTATTTTCAAATTTAATTAAATTATTTTCAAATTAAAGTAAAGTATTTTCAATTTAAATTAAATTATTTTTAAATTTTATTAAATTTAATTATTTTCGAATTAAATTAAATTATTTTCAAATTTAATTAGTTTCAAATTAAATTAAATTATTTTTAAATTTAATTAAATTAAATTATTTTCAAATTAAATTTTATTATTTTCAAATTAAATTAAACTATTTTTAAATTTAATTAGTTTCAAATTAAATTAAATTATTTTTAAATTAAATTATTTTCAGATTAAATTAAATTATTTTCAAATTTAATTGAATTCAATTATTTTCAAATTAAATTAAAATATTTTTAAATTTAATTAAGTTTAATTATTTTCAAATTAAATTAAATTATTTTAAAATTAAATTAAATTGTTTTCAAATTGAATTAAATTATTTTCAAATTAAATTAAATTATTTTCAAATTAAATTAAATTATTTTCAAATTAAATTAAATTATTTTCAAATTAAATTAAAATATTTTTAAATTAAATTAATGTATTTTCAAATTAAATTTAATTATTTTCAAATTAAATTAAATTATTTTTAAATTTAATTATTTTCAAACTAAATTAAATTATTTTCAAATTAAATTAAATTTTTTCTAAATTTAATTATTTTCAAATTAAATTAAATTATTTTCAAATTAAATTAAATTATTTTTAATTTAAATTAAATTATTTTCAAATTAAATTAAATTATTTTCAAATTAAATCAAATTATTTTTAAATTTAATTGTTTTCAAATTAAATTAAATTATTTTCAAATTAAATTAAACTATTTTTAAATTAAATTAAATTATTTTTAAATTAAATTATTTTCAAATTAAATTATTTTCAAATTGAATTAAATTATTTTCAAATTAAATTAATTTATTTTTAAATTAAATTAAATTATTTTCAAATTAAATTTATTTATTTTCAAATTAAATTAAATTATTTTTTAATTTAATTATTTTCAAATTAAATTTAATTATTTTCAAATTAAACTAAATGATTTTCAAATTAAATTAAATTATTTTCAAAATAAATTAAATTATTTTGAAATTAAATAAAATCATTTTAAAATTTTATTAAATTTAATTATTTTCAAATTAAATTAAATTATTATCAAATTATATTAAATTATTTTTAAATTTAATTATTTTCAAATTAATTTCAATTATTTTCAAAATTAAATTAAATTATTATTAAATTAAATTATTCTTAAATTAAATTAAATTATTTTTAAATTTAATTAATGTGAGGTCTCGCGATTGGTTTACCGCGAGCTTTTGATGTTACGTGTAAATTAAAACTTATATTTACACCAAAAAAGTCTTATAATGCTGGCAAAAGAATTAGGTGAATGGAATAATTAAGTTGAGAACACTGGTTATCGCTTTGACACTTTTAATAACTGCTTCTTTAGTCCCAAAACTACTAACAGGGACGTATTAGCTCTATTTTCAACAGGGAGCAATATATAAAGTTTATATTATGAAAATACATTAACACTAGAACAATATCAAAAATAATTTAACGACGGAACATGCCGGCCCCCTTGAACTGTTTAGTTCAAACTAGTGGAGTGAAGTCGTTGTTTTCTTCATCGATTGAAGTGGGCAAAGTTTCTTAACGCAGCGGCCATATTCGCCCGCTTTGGTCCTCAGCTTGACTACTCTTACAATTCCATCCTTTCCATGGTGAATGGCTGTGATGCGTCCAAGAGCCCACTGTAGAGGGGGTTAATTCTCTTCAAAGATGAGTACTAAAGTTCCAACTTTCATATACGTTGACTCGCGCTGTCATCCACGGAATTTTATGAGCTGATGGAGATATTCTTTATGCCACCGTATCCAAAAATGTTGCTTGAGCTGCTGAGCGTGTTGCCAAGCTGACAGATGATTGATTGGGGTGTCTGTGAAATCAACCTGTGGAAAATATGTCAACGGACTACCTATGAGGAAATGGGCTGGAGTCAGAAGAAGAAGGTCATTAGGATCAGATGATATAGGAGAGATAGGTCTTGAATTTAGTATTGCTTCAATCTCAATCATGTATGTTTCTAATTGTTCAAAGGTTAGTAACGTATTACCTACGGTCCTAATTAAATGATGCTTGAATGATTTTACTGCCGCTTCCCAGATTCCACCAAAGTGCGGAGCTCGAGGAGGGATAAGGTGCCAATCAATCTTTTTTGCGCTACAAAATTTAATAATCGTATTTTGATGAGCTTTAGAATTAAATAAATCATAGAGCTCGTTAAGCTCACTTTTAGCTCCGACAAAGTTAGTAGCATTATCTGAATGAATTTCTACTGCTATGCCTCGTCTTGAAAAAAGCCGCTTGAGGCTGGCTATAAAGGCTTCAGTGGTAAGATCACTGACAAGCTCCAAATGAACAGCCTTTGTGCACATGCATATGTATACTGCCACGTAAACTTTTATGCGGCCGCGATTGCGATGACGTTTTTCTTTAATATGAAAGGGTCCACAATAGTCAACTAAAACACGCAAGCGTCGCGACGAAGTGACTCGCTGAATGGGAAGAATTCCCATTGGGTGATCGGCAAGGCGCGGTTTCGCACGGAAACAGGTTATGCATTTGCGAATTAAGCTACGCGTGATGCTGCGGCCATTTAGAGGCCAGTAAGTTTGACGAACCGAGTATAAAGTTGCCTGCATACCGGCATGTTTAAGTCGCGAATGGTCAGCTTCTATAAACAGCATAGTCACATGGTGTTGAGCAGGTAACAAAATCGGGTGACGCTGCTCTTCAGCAATAGAAGAATGAACGAGCCTACCTCCAACACGTAAAATACCGTTTTCATTCATAATTATATTTAATGCAAATAACTTGCTAGATAAAGTGGCTCCCCACTTTTGATTGATTCAATTTCTTTTTTAAAGCAATTGGACTGGACTAATCGTATAATCAAATCGTGAGCTAACGTAAGTTCACGAGTGAGTAGTGGACCGAGTTCACGCTGTGAGCTGAGTTTCTTAGTATTGTGAACAAAGCGCAAAATATATGCCACAACTCTATGTAGCTTATCGAAGGAGCTGTATTTTTCGATGAAATTATGATTTTGAATTTCAATTTTCATGCAAGCAATTTTGGGAATAATGGGTTTTAATTCTGTAACATCCATAGGAGTAAGAACTCCGTTAGGCCATGCTGAGCTTTTCTGAGTCAACCATGAAGGTCCGTTACTCCAAATGGAACTTTCAATAAATTCCGACGGAAGCTGTCCTCGAGATATAAGATCTGGAGGATTGTCTTGAGATAAAACGTGCCGCCAATGACACGATTCAGTAATGGTTTGAACTTCCGATACACGATTCGATACGAATGTTTTTAAGCGATGAGCTGGCGTATTTATCCAATGTAACACAATTGTCGAGTCTGAGCACATGTATCATTCGTGAATTTTTGTCAAAATAGTGGGCTTTATGGTATGATAAAGACGAGCAAGTAATACTGAGGCGCAAAGCTCTAATCTCGGTAATGACAGAGGTTTGACAGGAGCAACACGTGACTTGGAAGAGATCAGACGTATATACACTTGCCCTTGAGCATAAATGGAACGCAAGTACAAACAGGCACCATAAGCCTTTTCACTAGCATCGCAAAATCCATGCAGCTGTACTTTAATTGGGTCAGGTATGGCAATTCCGCTAGGAAAACGTAAATTTTCTATTAATGGTAGCTGGTCCACATAAGCAGACCAAGACGAATGAATCTCGATAAGAATAGATTCATCCCACGCTACTCCGGCCTTCCACAGGAGCTGCATGAGAATTTTCGCATGCACGATGATCGGACCAAGGAGACTAAGAGCATCAAACAACTTTGCAATTTGAGATAGGATAGTCCTTTTTGTAATAGTTTTGGAAAGCGAGAGATTGACAACGTAAAAGAAGTAATCTTCTCGCCAGTTCCACCTAATACCTAAAGTCTTTATAGATGAATCAGGATCTAGTGACATATGTGCGCTATTTGGATACTCTTGATTCTCAATAAGTAAAGACGGATAATTTGAGGCCCATTTTATTAAGCAAAATCCACCCTTTTTTAATAAAGCTATAAGATCGCGTAGAATAATTGCCTCGGAAATTGTTTGTGCACCTGTGAGCACATCATCTACATAAAAATCTCTACGCAATATTCGAGCTGCAATCGGAAAATTATTTTCCTCATCATTGGCAAGTTGGTATAATGTTTTTATGACTAAATAAGACGCACAAGCTGTAACATATGTGGAAGTTTCAAGTATATAAATTTGAATAGGTTCAGAAGTATCTCGTCGATAGAACCTTTTGATACTGAGTATCTTCAGAGTTAACGCGAACCTGGTGATACATTTTGTCAGCATCAGCAGTTAACACATAAGCATGAGACCGAAATCGAGAAAGAATACAGAACAAATCGTCCTGTAATTTGGGACCTACCATAAGGGTATCATTCAATGAAATGCCACTTGAAGTTTTGGCTGAACCATCAAAGGCAACGCGAGTTTTTGTTGTTAAACTATCTTCCTTCAACACAGCATGATGAGGAAGAAAGAAACCTATATCAGTGGTATTTTGGTCTTTTGCAAGAGACATATGACCCAATGCTAAATATTCATCTAAAAATGCAATATAATCACGTCGCACCTCAGGTTTCTGCTGAAATTTGCGCTCTAGCGCATAGAAGCGTTTTAATGCAGCAGAATGCGACTCACCTAATCCAGATTTTTTATTATTAAATGGTAAACGTACTCCATACCTTCCATCAGTATTTCTCGTTGTGTTAAGAGCGTAATGCTCTTCACAAGCCTTTTCCTCGGGGGATAAAACAGTAGTTGTTGACAGTTTTTCAAGCTCCCAAAAACGGGTCAAATTTACATCAGGAGGATCTGAATCTATAGAAATATGGCAAGATACGAGCGAAGGTTGAGAATGTGTACTGATTTCACCAGCAACAACCCAACCCAGCTGAGTTTTTTTAAGAATTGCATTGGGGTGATTTTTTAATGATAATTGTCCTACAAAAAGCAATTTATAAAATAATTTAACGCCAATCAAAGCGTCAACCTTTGAAGACTTAAAGAATTCGGGATCAGCTAATTTATTGTTTTTAGGTATGTCGAGACCTGCTTGATTAATATTGATAGACGGAATCTCCTGACTAATTTAAGGTACGATTAAAAATACAGCAGAATCCCTGTAATTATTGCATCGAGATTGCAATGTCGCACGAGCAGAATGCTTTACGCCAGTGGAGGTATCATCAATTCCAGTAACATAAATATTACCTGTTTTTCTAATTAGATTCAAAAAATTTGCAATTTGTTGTTATGAAATGTGCCTGAGAGCCTGCCTCTAAAAATACACGAATGGTTTTAGTTTTTCCTTGATGATTTAGCATGTCAACCAAGGCGGTAGCCAGTAGAGCATGTGAGCTTACTAGAGTTTGCAAGCTAGTATTATTAGACACAAAATGCGAAGAAACTTGAGAGTTTGCTGGCTGATTAGAAGAATTATTTGTTTTTTCAAAATGTAAAAGAGTATGATGTTTTTGTTTACAAATTCGACAGGATTGGGAGAAACATACGGACGCTCTGTGTCCCTTTTTAGACAATTAGTATACCAACTACCCCTTTTCGATGCCTCGTAACGGGCATGAGAGTTTTGGCGCAAAAAAAAACGGCGCAAATTTGCTGCATTTGTAAACTAGATGATTAGTTTCATTACAGTATACACAAGACTGCTCCTGAGTGGAAGCAGCAAAGGTTTGTTGTGAACGAATATTAAATCTAATATTAGTATTAGGCTTTACGGGTGCGTTTACTACCTGCGCACGCCTTTTTAGAAAATCTTTTTAAGTTATTTAAGGTGGGGTGCTCTATACCACTACTGCAATCTTCCCATCGGTCGCAAACGGAAGAGTCAAGCTTTTCCCGTAACAATACAATTAATATGGAGTCTCACGAATTTATGGGTTCTCCCAGCGCTTGAAGAGCGCGTAGATGTTTTTGAAGGCAATCTAAGAATGCACGAAAAGAATGGTCTTTTGATATGGATGGCATATCTACAAGAGCTTTAATGTGACAATCACGTATATATTTTCGATCATCATAGCTGAATTTCGATCATCATAGATTCAATAGCTGAAATGATATCGGCTGCTTCACCTTTTAAACATCCTTTTAAGTAGAATATTTTTTTGACAGGAGGAATTTTAAGATCTTTGTGAACAAGCGAGTTAAATAAATCAAGAAAGCCTAACCAAGTTTCATCGGATCCACTGAAAGTTGGCAACTGAATTGTAGGCAAGGATGATAAATGAAAATTGTCAAGCGAGTATTTGGATAATTGAGACAATAAAAGTTGCTGACTGAGAGCGTCTAAATTTTGTATACTTTCTTGTGGAGAAGGTACATTGTTATCATTAACGGGTTTTTGCCCCTGCCGTTGTGGATTAGTGGATTCCGAGTCGCGAGTTGGAGTTTCTAAATGTGTTTGATTGGTCAAATTCAATAAATCTGTAGAATTATTAGTTAATGATTCCGTTGTAATGGCCGGTGGAGAATAATTTTATTAGAGTATTGCTCTAGAAGTTTAGTGGCAGTACTAAAGGCGCTGAAGTAAGCGTCTTCAAACTCTTCGCGATGTGTAAAAAGGGCATCTGATTCGTCGAGCAATCCTTCAAGCCTGTCTTGATATGATACGAATTTATTACGAACTTCCTCTATTGCACGAAATCTTTTTTCAAGAACAGGAACATCAGATTCTGGATTAAATTTATTTAAAAAATTGGAATACGCGTTTAAAGATCGTTTGGCATCGGCACGCTTATTTGTTAATTCTTTTATTTCTTTATTAGCCATATTATGAGAATAATTAAAGCAAATCAGTAAAAAATAGTACAAAATGAAAAAATATAACGAGATATAGGCAATACAAATTGTGAAAATATGATAGGATAAAATTATCGTGGAATTTATCGAATTTCAATAGACCCGTATATTGAAATTTAGTGTTATGGACTTTTTACCTGGTGTAACGTATTAATCGTCCTTGTCACGGATTAACGGAAAGGTCGCAAAGGTCGGAAAGCAAAAATGAAGCTTCTAAGTTATCTGGTTCAATAAATATTCGTGTTTTTCTTGAAATAGTTGTAAACATTGTCAACGTGACAGATAGTCGACGCGAACGCAAATAACTAGATGTTTCCACGTTTATTATTTTTTCTAATTATCAAAAAAATTAAAAAAAAAGGAAAACTAGTAATATATCCAGGGAAAAATGTAAATAAATTAAGATTTTCATCAAATTAAATTTAAAAAAATCGCCAGATCCTCCATCTGGAAAATACAAATTAAATTTTGAAATTAAAAAAAAAAAAAAAGATAAAACCTTACATTGGACCGAGAGTTCGCGCTGCCGCGGGTATGTTGTCTTGATTTATCTTCCCGCTTCGCGGCGGACAACCTAATCTAGCCAAGGTAAAACCAACGGTTCTTGTCACTTTGTCCTATATTGGATCGAGAGTTCGCGCTGCCGCGCGTATGTTGTCTTGATATATCTTCCCGCTTCGCGGCGGGCAACCTACTCTAACCAGGGTTAAACCAACGGCCCTTGCCACTTTGTCCTACATTGGACCGAGAGTTCGCGCTGCCGCGCTTATGTTGCCTTGATTTATCTTCCCGCTTCACGGCGGACAACCTAATCTAACCAAGGTAAAACCACCAATAAAATCCACACGAGACATTGTACCGTAGCTGTTCGTTGAAATCTGGTTGAAATATGAATGCAAATTCAATACGACGCTTAAATTAATATATATGCTGCCATAGTTAGTTTTTCATATAAAAGCAAACAGGATCGGATCCTCTTTGATATAAACGGGCAAGTATAAACGTGGCAACATCCAAATAATTTCGTTCACATATACTGTCTGCAATCTTGAAAATGTCAAAAAAAAAATTCAACAAAAACAACGTAGAGGCTTAATTTTTACTTGCGGAGCTTAATAAAAGAGTGCCAAAGACTTAACAACAATTACAACAGGTAAAAAGTACACAAATATATTTTCAAGACAGACCCGTAAAACCGAATATATCCATTACCGTTAGCCAATCGACTTACTTGACCAACTGGAAGATAATTACAGAACCAAATAATGATGCTGGATAGTGGGCGCTGCACAGGCACAGACGATGCAGTTTCAACAAGTGATGGTTGTTGATCAGGAACAGATGACGAAATTTCAATAGTTGATGGTGACCATGTGCACTGAGCGATGATGAAAAAATGTATGTTTCACTTAATTCCTTACACGATGAGTACGCGCTGACTCAAATGTAATAATAAAAATTAACACTGGAAAGCTACGTAATTTTAAGCAATCCGGCTCGTAGGACCAATGTGAGGTCTCGCGATTGGTTTACCGCGAGCTTTGATGCTACGTGCAAATTAAAACTTATATTTGCACCAAAAAAATCTTATAATGCTGACAAAAAATTAAGTGAATGGAATAATTAAGTTGAGAACACTGGTTATCGCTTTGACACTTTTAATAACTGCTCCTTTAGGTACAAAAAAAATCAATCACATTAAAATACATTAACAAATACATTAACACTAGAACAATATCAAAAATATTTTAACGACGGAACAATTAAATTCAATTATTTTCAAATTAAATTATTATAAATTAAATTATTATAAATTAAATTATTATCAAACTAAATCAAATTATTTTCAAAGTAAATTAGATTATTTTTAAATTTAATTACTTTCAAAATAAATTAAATTATTTTTAAATTTTAATAAATTTAATTATTTTCAAATTAAATTAAATTATTTTTAAATTAAATTAAATTATTTTCAAATTTAATTAAATTAAATTATTTTCAAATTAAATTATTTTTAAATTTAATTATATTCAATTATTTTCAAATTAAATTAAATTATTTTCAAATTAAATTAAATTATTTACAAATTAAATTAAATTATTTTCAAATTTAATCAAATTATTTTTAATTTTAATTAAATTTAATTATTTTCAAATTAAATTAAATTATTTTTTAATTTAATTAAAATTAATTATTTTAAAATTAAAATAAATTATTTTTAAATTTAATTATTTTCAAATTAAATTAAATTAAAATATTTTCAAATTAAATTAAATTATTTTCAAATTTAATTAAATTATATTATTTTCAAATTAAATTAAATTATTTTCAAATCAAATTAAATTAATTTTAAATTAAATTAAATTATTTGCAAATTAAAATAAATTATTTTTTTAAGTTAAATTAAATTATATACAAATTTAATCAAATTATTTTTAATTTTAATAAAATTTAATTATTTTCAAATTAAGTTAAATTATTTTTTAATTTAATTAAATTTAATTATTTTCAAAATAAATTAAATTATTTTTAAATTTAATTATTTTCAAATTAAATTAAATTATTTTAAAATGTAACTAAATTAAATTATTTTCAAATTTAATTAAATTAAATTATTTTCAAATTAAATTAAATTATTTTCAAATTAAATTAAATTATTTTTAAAATAAATTATTTTCAAATTAAATTAAATTATTTTCAAATTAAATTAAATTATTTTTAAATTTAATTAAATTTAATTATTTTAAATTAAAATAAAATATTTTCGAATTAAATTTAATTATTTTTAAATTAAAATAAATTATTTTGAAATTAAATTTATTTATTTTTAAATTTAATTAAATTTAATTATTTTCAAATTAAATTACATTATTTTCAAATTAAATTAAATTATTCTTAAATTAAATTAAATTATTTTCAAATTAGATTATTTTTAAATATAATTAAATTCAATTATTTTCAAATTAAATTAAATTATTTTCAAATTAAATTAAATTATATACAAATTAAATTAAATTATTTTTAAATTTAATTATTTTCTAATTGAATTTAATTACTTTCAAATTAAATTAGAATATTTTTAAATTTAATTACTTTTAAAATAAATTAAATTATTTTTAAATTTTAATAAATTAAATTATTTTCAAATTAAATTAAATTATTTTCAAATAAAATTAAATTATTTGCAAATTAAAATAATATATTTTCAAAGTAAATTAAATTATTTTCAAATTTATTCAAATTATTTTAATTTTTAATTAAATTTAATTATTTTCAAATTAAATTGAATTATTATTTAAGTTAATTAAATTTAATTATTTTTAAATTAGATTTAATTATTTTTAAATTTAATTATTTTCAAATTAAATTTAATTATTTTTAAATTAAATATAATTAAATTATTTTCAAATTTAATTAAACTAAATTATTTTCAAATTAAATTAAATTATTTTCAAATTAAATTAAATTATTTTTATAATAAATTAAATTATATTATTTTTAAATTAAATTAAATTATTTTCAAATTAAATTAAATTATTTTTAAATTTAATTAAATTTAATTATTTTTAAATTAAAATAAATTATTTTCAAATTAAATTTAATTGTTTTTAAATTTAATTAAATGTAATTATTTTCAAATTAAATTTAATTATTTTCAAATTAAATCTCAATTTAAATTAAATTATTTTCATAATAAATTATTTTTAAATTTAAGTTAATTCAATTATTTTCAAATTAATTTAAATTATTTTCAAACTAAATTAAATTATTTTCAAATTAAATTAAATTATTTTTAAATTTAAATAAATTTAATTATTTTCAAATTAAATTATTTTCAAATTATATTAAATTATTTTTAAATTTAATTAAATTTAATTATTTTCAAATTAAATTAAATTATTTTCAAATTTAATTGAATTTAATTATTTTCAAATTAAATTTAATTATTTTCAAATTAAATTAAATAATTTTCAAATTAAATTAAATTATTTTATTAAATATTTTATAAATTAAATCATTTCAAATTAAATTAAATTATTTTCAAATTAAATTAAAATATTCTCAAATTAAATAAATTATTTTTAAATTAAATTTAATTATTTTCAAATTAAATTAAATTATTTTTTAATTAAATTATTTTTAAATGTAATTGAATTTAATTATTTTCAAATTTAATTAAATTATTTTTAAATTTAATTAAATTTAAATATTTTCAAATTAAATTAAAATATTTTAAAATTAAATTAAATTATTTTCAAATTATATTAAATTATTTTCAAATTAAATTAAATTATTTTTAAATTTAATTGAATTTAATTATTTTTAAATTAAATTTAATTATTTTCAAATTAAATTAAATTATTTTTAAATTTAATTAAATTTAATTATTTTCAAATTAAATTAAATTATTCTTAAATTTATTATTTTCGAATTAAATTATTTTCAAATTAAATTTAATTATTTTCAAATTAAATTAAATTATTTTAAATTTAATTATTTTCAAATTAAATTAAATTATTTTCATATTAAATTAAATTATTTTCAAATTAAATTAAATTATTTTCAAATTAAATTAATTTATTTTCAAATAAAATTAAATTATTTTCAATTTAAATTAAATTATTTTCAAACTAAATTTAATTATTCTCAAAATAAATTAAATTATTTTAAAATTCAATTATTTTCTAATTAAATTAACTTATTTTTAAGTTTAATTAAATTTAATTATTTTCAAATTAAAATAAATTATTTTTAAATTTAAATAAATTCAATTACTTTCAAATTAATTTAAATTATTTTTAATTTTGATTAAATTTAATTATTTTCAAATTAAATTAAATTATTTTCAAATTTAATTTTTTTTAAATTAAATCAAATTATTTTCAAATTAAAAAAAAAGTTTAATTTAATTATTTTCAAAATAAATTAAATTATTTTTAAATTTAATTAATTTTAAATATTTTTCAATAAAATTAAATTATTTTCAAATTAAATTAAATTATTTTCAAATTAAATTAAATTATTTCTAAATTAAATTATTTTTAAATTTAATTATTTTCAAATTAAATTAAATTATTTTCAAATTAAATTTAATTATTTTCAAATTAAATTATTTTCAAATTAAATTAAAATATTTTCAAATTAAATTAAATTATTTTCAAATTAAATTAAAATATTTTCAAGTTAAATTAAATTATTTTCAAATTAAATTAAATCCTTTTCTAATTAAATTAAATTATTTTCAAATAATATTAAATTATTTTTTAATTTAATTAAATATAATTATTTTCAAATTAAATTAAATTATTTTTAAATTAAATTAAATTAATTTCTAATTAAATTAAATTATTTTTAAATTTAATAAAATTAAATTATTTTGAAATTAAATCAAATTATTTTCAAATTAAATTAAATTATTTTTAAATTTAAATATTTTCAAAATAAATTAAATTATTTTTAGATTTAATTAAATTTAATTATTTTCAAATTAAATTAAATTATTTTCAAATTAAATTAAATTATTTTTAAAATAAATTATTTTTAAATTTAATTAAATTTAATTATTTTCAAATTAAATTAAATTATTTTCAAACTAAATTAAAATATTTTTAAATTCAATTAAATTATTTTCAAATAAAATTAAAATATTTTCAAATTAAATTAAATTATTTTCAAATTATATTAAATTATTTTTAAACTTAATTAAATTTAATTATTTTCAAATTAAATTATTTTTAAATTTAATTAAATTTAATTATTTTAAAATTAAATTAAATTAATTTGAAAATAAATTAAATTATTTTTAAAATAAATTAAACTATTTTCAAATTAAATTAAATTATTTTTAAATTAAATTAAATTTAATTATTTTCAAATTAAATTAAATTATTTTTAAATTTAATTATTTTCAAATTAAATTAAATTAATTTCAAATTAAATTTAATTATTTTCAAATTAATTTTAATTTTTTTCAAATTGAATTAAATTATTTTCAAATTAAATTATATTATTTTCAAATTAAATTAAATTATATTTAAATTTAATTATTTTTAAATTAAATTTAATTATTTTGAAATTAAATTAAATTATTTTTAAATTTTATTAAATTTAATTATTTTCAAATTAAATTAAATTATTTTCAAATTAAATTAAATTATTTTTAAATTGAATTATTTTTAAATTTAATTTAATTTAATTTTTTTCAAATTAAATTAAATTATTTTCAAATTAAATTAAATTATTTTTAAATTAAATTATTTTTAAATTTAATTAAATTTAATTATTTTCAAATTAAATTAAATTATTTTCAAATTAAATTAAATTATTTTTAAATTGAATTATTTTTAAATTTAATTTAATTTAATTTTTTTCAAATTAAATTAAATTATTTTCAAATTAAATTAAATTATTTTTAAATTAAATTTAATTATTTTCAAATAAAATTAAATTATTTTGAAATTAAATTAAATTATATTTTAATTTAATTAAATTTAATTAAATTATTTTGAAATTAAATTAAATTATTTTCAAATTAAATCAAAATATTTTCAGATTAAATTTAATCCTTTTCAAATTAAATTGAATTATTTTCAAATGATATTAAATTATTTTTAAATTTAATTACATATAATTATTTTCAAATTAAATTAAATTATTTTTAAATTAAATTAAATTAATTTTTAATTAAATTAAATTATTTCAAAATTTAATAAAATTAAATTATTTTGAAATTAAATCAAATTATTTTCAAATTAAATTAAATTATTTTTAAATTTAAATATTTTCAAAATAAATTAAATTGTCTTTAAATTTAATTAAATTTAATTATTTTTAAATTATTTTCAAATTAAATTAAATTATTTTAAAACTAAATTAAATTATTTTCATATTATTTTCAAATTAAATTAAATTATTTTTAAATTTAATTAAATTTAATTATTTTCAAATTAAATTAAATAATTTTCCAATTAAATCAAAATATTTTTAAATTTTATTAAATTTAATTATTTTTAAATTAAATTAAATTATTTTCAAATTAAATTAAATTATTTTCAAATTAAATTAAATTAATTTCAAAGTAAATTAAATTAATTTTAAATTGGATTAAATTTATTTTCAAATTAAATTATTTTCAAATTTAATTAAATTATTTTCAAATTAAATTAATTTTAAATTTAATTAATTTCAATTATTTTCAAAAAAAATTGAATTATTTTCAAAATATATTAAATTATGTTTAAATTTATTTAAATTAATTTTTTTTCAAATTAAATTAAATTAATTTCAAATTAAATTGAATTATTTTTAAATTTAATTAAATTAAAATATTTCCAAATTAAATTATTTTCAACTTAAATTAAATTATTTTTAAATTTAAATAAATTTAATTATTTTCAAAAGAAATTAAATTATTTTTAAATTAAATGAATTTCAAATTAAATTGAATTATTTTCAAAATAAATTAAATTATTTTTAAATTTAATTAAATTTAATTATTTTCAAACTAAATTAAAATATTTTCAAATTAAATTAAATTATTTTCAAATTAAATTAAAATATTTTCAAATTAAATAAAATTATTTTCAAATTAAATTAAATTATTTTTAAATTTAATTAAATTTAACTATTTTCAAATTAAATTATTTTAAAATTTAATTAAATTTAATTATTTTAAAATTAAATTAAATTAAATTAATTTAAAATTAAATTAAATTATTTTTAAAATAAATTAAACTATTTTCAAATTAAATTAAATTATTTTCAAATTAAATTATATTATTTTCAAATTAAATTAAATTATATTTAAATTTAATTATTTTTAAATTAAATTAAATTATTTTGAAATTAAATTAAATTATTTTTAAATTTTATTAAATTTAATTATTTTCAAATTAAATTAAATTATTTTCAAATTAAATTAAATTATTTTTAAATTGAATTATTTTTAAATTTAATTTAATTTAATTATTTTCAAATTAAATTAAATTATTTTCAAATTAAATTAAATTATTTTTAAATTAAATTATTTTTAAATTTAATTAAATTTAATTATTTTCAAATTAAATTAAATTATTTTCAAACTAAATTAAATTATTTTCAAAGTAAATTAAATTATTTTTAAAATAAATTATTTTTAAATTCAATTAATTTCAAATTAAATTAAATTATTTTCAAATTAAATTTAATTATTTTCAAATTAAATTTAATTATTTTTAAATTATATTAAATTATTTTCAAATTAAATTAAATTATTTTAAAATTAAATGAATTTTTTTTAAAATATTTAAATTTAATTATTTTCAAATAAAACTATTTTCAAATTAAATTACATTATTTTTAAATTTAATTAAATCTTATTATTTTCAAATTATATTAAATTGTTTTCAAATTAACTTAAATTAATTTCAAATTAAATTAAATTAATTTTAAATTTGATTAAATTTAATTATTTTCAAAATAAATTAAATTATTTTAAAATTAAATTAAATTATTTTCAAAATAAATTATATTATTTTCAAATTAAATTAAATTATTTTTAAATTTAATTATTTTCAAATTAAATTAAATTAATTTCAAATTAAATTAAATTATTTTTAAATTTAATTATTTTCAAATTAAATTTAATTATTCTCAAAATAAAAAAAATTATTTTTAAATTCAATTATTTTCTAATTAAATTAAATTATTTTTAAGTTTAATTAAATTTAATTATTTTCAAATTAAATTAAATTATTTTTAAATTTAAATGAAATTCAATTACTTTCAAATTAATTTAAATTATTTTTAAGTTTGATTATAAGTATAAATGAATTTGAAAATAATTTAATTTAATTTGAAAATAATTAAATTTAATTAAACTTAAATTATTTTTAAATTAAATTAAATTTAATTATTTTCAAGATAAATTAAATTATTTTAAAATTAAATTAAATAATTTTTAAATTAAATTATTTTTAAATTTAAATAAATTTAATTATTTTTAAATTAAATTAAAATAATATTTGCAAAAAAAATAAATTATTTTTTAATTAAATTATTTTTAAATTTAATTAAATCTAATTATTTTTAAATTAAGTTATTTTTTAATTTAATTGAATTTAATTATTATCAAATTAAATTAAACCATTTTTAAATTTAATTAAATTTAATTATTTTTAAATTAAATTTATTTATTTTCAAATTAAATTAAAATAAGTTTAAATTTAATTATTTTTAAATTAAACTAAATTATTTTGAAACTAAATTAAATTATTTTCAAATTAAATTAAATTATATTTAAATTTAATTATTTTTAAATTAAATTAAATTATTTTCAAATTAAACTAATTTATTTTCAAATTAAATTAAATTATTTTCAAATTAAATTAAATTATTTTTAAATTTAATTAAATTTAATTATTTTTAAATTAAATTAAGTTATTTTCAAATTAAATTTAATTATTTTCAAATTAAATTAAATTATTTTCAAATTAAATTAAATTATTTTCAAATTAAATTAAATTATATTTAAATTAAATTATTTTTAAATTAAATTAAATTATTTTTAAATTAAATTCAATTATTTTCAAATTAAATTTAAATATTTTCAAATTAAATTCAATTATTTTCAAAGTATATTAAATTATTTTCAAAGTAAATTAAATTATTTTTAAATTAAATAATTTTTAAATTTAATTAAATTTAATTATTTTTAAATTAAATTTAAATATTTTTAAATTAAATTAAATTATTTTCAAATTAAATTAAATTATTTCTAAATTAAATTATTTTTATATTTAATTAAATTTAATTATTTTCAAATTAAATTAAATTATTTTCTAACTAAATTAAATTATTTTCAAAGTAAATAAATTATTTTTAAATTAAATTATTTTTAAATTTAATTAATTTAAAAATAAATAAATTTATTTTCAGATTAGATTTAATTATTTTCAAATTAAATTTATTTATTTTTAAATTATATTAAATTATTTTCAAATTAAATTAAATTATTTTAAAATTAAATGAAATTTTTTTAAATTTATTTAAATTTAATTATTTTTAAATTAAATTATTTTCAAATTAAATTAAATTATTTTTAAATTTAATTAATTTTAATTATTTTCAAATTAAATTAAATTAATTTGAAATTAAATTAAATTAATTTTAAATTTGATTAAATTTAATTTTTTTCAAAATAAATTTAATTAATTTAAAATTAAATTAAATTATTTTCAATTAAATTAAATTATTTTTAAATTTAATTAAATTTAATTATTTTTAAATTAAATTAAATTATTTTCAAATTAAATTAAATTATTGTCAAATTAAATTAAATTATTTTAAATTAAATTATTTTCAGATTAAATTAAATTATTTTTAAATTTAATTAAATTTAATTATTTTTAAATTAAATTAAATTAAATTATTTTCAAATTAAATTTAATTATTTTCAAATTAAATTAAACTATTTTCAAATAAAATTAAATTATATTTAAATTTAATTATTTTTAAATTAAATTAAATAATTTTGAAATTAAATTAAATTATTTTCAAAATAAATTCAAATATTTTCAAATTAAATTTAATCATTTTCAAACTAAAAATCATTCTAAATGAAATTATTTGTAAATTAAAAAATTTTTAAATTTAATTAAATTTAAATATTTTCAAATTAAATTAAATTATTTTCAAAGTAAATTAAATTATTTTTAAATTTAATTATTTTCAAATTAAATTAAATTATTTTTAAATTTAAATAAATTAAATTATTTTCAAATTAAACTAATTTTTTTTTTTAATTTTATTAAATTCAATTATTTTCAAATTAAATTATTTTTAAATTTGATTAAATTTATTTATTTTTAAATTCAAATAAATTATTTTCAAATTAAATTAAATTATTTCTAAATTAAATTATTTTTATATTTAATTAAATTTAATAATTTTCAAATTAAATTAATTTATTTTCAAACTAAATTAAATTATTTTCAAAGTAAATTAAATTATTTTTAAACTAAATTATTTTATAATTTAATTATTTTCAAATTAAATTAATTATTTTAAAATTAAATGAAATTTTTTTAAATTTATTTAAATTAAATTATTTTCAAATTAAATTATTTTCAAATTAAATTAAATTATTTTTAAATTTAATTAAATTTAATTATTTTCAAAATAAATTAAATTATTTTCAAATTAAATTAAATTAATTTCAAATTAAATTAAATTAATTTTAAATTTTATTAAATTTAATTATTTTCAAAATAAATTAAATTAATTTAAAATTAAATTAAATTATTTTTAAAATAAATTAAATTATTTTCAAATTAAATTAAATTATTGTCAAATTAAATTAAATTATTTTTAAATTAATTATTTTAGAATTAAATTAAATTACTTTTAAATTTAATTAAATTTAATTATTTTCAAATTAATTTAAATAATTTTTCAATTAAATTTAATTTTATTTTATTAAATTTAATTATTTTTAAATTAAATTATTTTTAAATTTAATTAAATTAAATTATTTTCAAATTAAATTAAATTATTTTCAAATTAAATTAAATTATGTTCAAATTAAATTATTTTTAAATTTAATGAAAATTAATAATATTCAAATTAAATTAAATAATTTTCCAATTAAATTAAATTATTTTTAAATTTTATTAAATTTAATTATTTTCAAATTAAATTATTTTTAATTTTAATTATTTTCAAATTAAATTAAATTATTTTCAAATTAAATTAAATTATTTTTAAATTTAATTATTTTCAAATTAAATTCAATTATTTTCATACTAAATTAAATTATTTTCAAAGTAAATTAAATTATTTTTAAATTTAATTAAATTTAATTATTTTCAAATTAAATTAAATAATTTTCAAAGTAAATTAAATTTATTTTAAATTAAATTATTTTTAAATTTTATTAAATTTAATTATTTTCAAATTAAATTAAATTAATTTCAAATTAAATTAAATTTTTTTCAAATTAAATTATATTATTTTCAGATTAAATTAAATTATTTTTAAATTTAATTAAAATTAATAATATTCAAATTAAATTAAATAATTTTCCAATTAAATTAAATTATTTTTAAATTATATTAAATTTAATTATTTTCAAATTAAATTATTTTTAATTTTAATTATTTTCAAATTAAATTAAATTATTTTAAAAATAAATTAAATTATTTTTAAATTTAAATAAATTAAATTATTTTTAAATTAAATTAAATTATTTTTAAATTTTATTAAATTTAATTATTTTCAAAATAAATTATTTTTAAATTTAATTAAATGTAATTATTTCTAAATTAAATTAAATTATTTTTAAATTAAATTTAATTATTTCTAAATTAAATTATTTTTAAATTTAATTAAAATTAATTATTTTCAAATTAAATTAAATAATTTTCCAATTAAATTAAATTTTTTTTAAATTTTATTAAATTTAATTATTTTCAAATTAAATTATTTTTAAATTTAATTAAATTTAATTATTTTCAAATTAAATTAAATTATTTTGAAATAAAATAAAATTATTTTTAAATTAAATTATTTTTAAATTTAATTATTTTCGAATTAAATTAAATTATTTTTAAACTAAATTAAATTATTTTTAAAGTAAATTAAATTATTTTTAAATTAAATTATTTTTAAATTTAATTAAATTTAATTATTCTCAAATTAATTTAAATTATTTTTAAATTCAAAAATTTTCTAATTTAATTAAATTATTTTTAAGTTTAATTAAATTTAGCTATTTTTAAATTAAATTAAATTATTTATAAATTTAAATAAATTCAGTTACTTTCAAATTAATTCAAATTATTTTTAAGTTTGATTAATTTTAATTATTTGCAAATTAAATTAAATTATTTTCAAATTTAATTATTCTTAAATTAAATCGAATTATTTTCAAATTAAAAAAAATATTAAATTTAATTATTTTCAAAATAAATTAAATTATTTTTAAATTTAATTAATTTTAAATATTTTTCAATTAAATTAAATTATTTTCAAATTAAATTAAATTATTTTCAAATTAAAGTAAATTATTTTTAAATTTACTTAAATTTAATTATTTTCAAATTAAATTAAATTATTTTCAAATTAAATTAAATTATTTTTAAAACAAATTATTTTTAAATTTAATTAAATTTAATTATTTTCAAATTAAATTAAATTATTTTCAAATTAAATTTAATTATTTTCAAATTAAATTTAATTATTTTCAAATTAAAAATAATTATTTTTAAATTTAATTAAATTTAATTATTTTCAAATCAAATTTAATAATTTTCCAATTAAATTAATTTATTTTTAAATTTTATTAAATTTAATTTTTTTCAAATTAAATTATTTTTAAATATTATTAAATTTATTTATTTTTAAATTAAATTAAATTATTTTCAAGTTAAATTAAATTATTTCTAAATTAAATTATTTTTAAATTTAATTAAATTTAATTAATTTCAAATTAAATGAAATTATTTTTAAATTTAATTAAATTTAATTAGTTTTAATTAAATTTAATTATTTTCAAATTAAATTAAATTAATTTTAAATTTAATTAAATTTAATTATTTTAAAATATAATTCAATTATTTTCAAACTAAAATAAATTATTTTCAAAGTAAATTAAATTATTTTTAAATTAAATTATTTCTAAATTTAATTATTTTTAAATTAAATTATTTCTAAATTTAATTATTTTTAAATTAATTTAAATAATTTTCAAATTAATTTAAATTATTTTCAAATTAAATTAAATAATTTTCAAATTAAATTAAATTATTTTCAAATTAAATTAAATTATTTTCAAATTAAATTTAATTTTTTTTTAATTTAATTAAATTTAATTATTTTTAAATTTAATTAAATTTAATTATTTTAAAATCAAATTTAATAATTTTCCAATTAAATTAATTTATTTTTAAATTTTATTAAATTTAATTATTTTCAAATTAAATTAAATTAAATTATTTTCAAATTAAATTAAATTATTTTAAATTAAATCAAATTATTTTTAAATTTAATTAAATTTAATTATTTTCAAATTAAATTAAATAATTTTCCAATTAAATTAAATTATTTTTAAATTTTATTAAATTTAATTATTTTTAAATTAAATTATTTTTAAATTTAATTATTTTTAAATTTAATTAAATTATTTTCAAATCAAATTAAATTATTTTTAAATTAAATTATTTTTAAATGTAATTAAATTTAATTATTTTCAAATTAAATTAAATTATTTTCAAACTAAATTAAATTATTTTCAAATTAAATTAAATTATTTTTAAATTTAATTAAATTTAATTATTTTCAAATTAAATTAAATTTATTTCAAATTAAAATAATTTATTTTCAAATTAAATTATATTGTTTGCAAATTAAATTAAATTATTTTTAAATTTAATTAAATTTAATTATTTTCAAATTAAATTAAATAATGTTTCAATAAAATTAAATTACTTCTAAATTTTATTTTTAAATTTAACTAAATTTAATTATTTTTAAATTAAATTAAATTATTTTCAAATTAAATTAAATTAATTTCAAATTAAATTAAATTAATTTTAAATTTGATTAAATTTAGTTATTTTGAAAATAAATTTAATTAATTTAAAATTAAATTATTTTCAAATTAAATTAAATTATTTTTAAATTTAATTAAATTTAAAAAATAATTAAAATTAAATTAAATTTATTTCAAATTAAAATAATTTATTTTCAAATTAAATTATATTGTTTGCAAATTAAATTAAATTATTTTTAAATTTAATTAAATTTAATTATTTTCAAATTAAATTAAATTTCAATAAAATTAAATTACTTCTAAATTTTATTTTTAAATTTAACTAAATTTAATTATTTTTAAATTAAATTAAATTATTTTCAAATTAAATTAAATTAATTTCAAATTAAATTAAATTAATTTTAAATTTGATTAAATTTAGTTATTTTAAAAATAAATTTAATTAATTTAAAATTAAATTATTTTCAAATTAAATTAAATTATTTTTAAATTTAATTAAATTTAATTATTTTTAAATTAAATTAAATTATTTTCAAATTAAATTAAATTATTTTCAAAGTAAATTAAATTATTTTTAAATTAAATTATTTTCAAATTAAATCAAATTATTTTCAAATTAAATTTAATTATTTTCAAATTAAATTAAATAATTTTCCAATTAATTTAAATTATTTTTAAATTTTATTAAATTTAATTATGTTTAAATTAAATTATTTTTAAATTTAATTATTTTCAAATTAAATTAAATTATTTTCAAATCAAATTAAATTATTTTTAAATTAAATTATTTTTAAATGTAATTAAATTTAATTATTTTCAAATTAAATTAAATCATTTTCAAACTAAATTAAATTATTTTCAAAGTAAATTAAATTATTTTTAAATTTAATTAAATTTAATTATTTTCAAATTAAATTAAATTAATTTCAAATTAAATTAGTTTATTTTTTAATTAAATAATATTATTTTCAAATTAAATTAAATTATTTTTAAATTTAATTAAAATTAATTATTTTCAAATTAAATTAAATAATGTTTCAATAAAATTAAATTACTTCTAAATTTTATTAAATTTAATTATTTTCAAATTAAATTAAATTATTTTTAAATTTATTTATTTTCAAATTAAATTAAATTTTTTTCAAACTAAATTAAATTATTTTCACAGTAAATTAAATTATTTTTAGATTTAATTAAATTTAATTATTTTTAAGTTAAATTTAATTATTTTCATATTAAATTAAATTATTTTCAAATTAAATTGAATTATTTTCAAACTAAATTAAATTATTTTTAAATTTAAATAAATTAAATTATTTTCAAACTAAATTAAATTAAATTATTTTTAAATTTTATTAAATTTAATTATTTTCAAATTAAATTATTTTTAAATTTAAATAAATTTAATTATTTTCAAATTAAATTAAATTATTTCTAAATTAAATAATTTCTAAATTTTATTGAATTTAATTATTTTCAAATTAAATTATTTTAAAATTAGTTAAATTTAATTATTTTCAAAATAAATTAAATTATTTTCAAACTAAATTAAATTATTTTCAAACTAAATTAAATTATATTTAAGTTAAATTATTTTTAAATTTGATTATTTTAAAATTAAATTAAATTATTTTCAAATTAAATTTAATTGTTTTTAAATTAAATTTAATTATTTTTAAAATAAATTTAATTATTTTCAAATTAAATTTAATTATTTTCAAATTAAATTTAGTTATTTTTAAACCTAATTAAATTTAATTATTTTCAAATTAAATTATTTTTAAATTTAAATAAATTTAATTATTTTCAAATTAAATTAAATTATTTCTAAATTAAATAATTTTTAAATTTTATTGAATTTAATTATTTTCAAATTAAATTATTTTAAAATTAGTTAAATTTAATTATTTTCAAAATAAATTAAATTATTTTCAAACTAAATTAAATTATTTTCAAACTAAATTAAATTATATTTAAGTTAAATTATTTTTAAATTTGATTATTTTTAAATTAAATTAAATTATTTTCAAATTAAATTTATTTGTTTTTAAATAAAATTTAATTATTTTTAAAATAAATTTAATTATTTTCAAATTAAATTAAATTAATTTCAAATTAAATTAATTTATTTTCAAATTAAATTATATTATTTTCAAATTAAATTAAATTATTTTTATATTTAATTAAATTTAATTATTTTCAAATTAAATTAAATAATTTTTCAATAAAATTAAATTATTTTTAAATTTTATTAAATTTAATTATTTTCAAATTTAATTAAATTATTTTTAAATTAAATTATTTTTAAATTTAATTATTTTAAAATTAAATTAAATTATTTTCAAACTAAATTAAATTATTTTCACAGTAAATTAAATTATTTTTAATTTAATTAAATTTAATTATTTTTAAATTGAATTTAATTATTTTCATATTAAATTAAATTATTTTCAAATTAAATTAAATAATTTTCCAATTAATTTAAATTATTTTTAAATTTTATTAAATTTAATTATGTTTAAATTAAATTATTTTTAAATTTAATTATTTTCAAATTAAATTAAATTATTTTCAAATCAAATTAAATTATTTTTAAATTAAATTATTTTTAAATGTAATTAAATTTAATTATTTTCAAATTAAATTAAATCATTTTCAAACTAAATTAAATTATTTTCAAAGTAAATTAAATTATTTTTAAATTTAATTAAATTTAATTATTTTCAAATTAAATTAAATTAATTTCAAATTAAATTAGTTTATTTTTTAATTAAATTATATTATTTTCAAATTAAATTAAATTATTTTTAAATTTAATTAAAATTAATTATTTTCAAATTAAATTAAATAATGTTTCAATAAAATTAAATTACTTCTAAATTTTATTAAATTTAATTATTTTCAAATTAAATTAAATTATTTTTAAATTTATTTATTTTCAAATTAAATTAAATTTTTTTCAAACTAAATTAAATTATTTTCACAGTAAATTAAATTATTTTTAGATTTAATTAAATTTAATTATTTTTAAATTAAATTTAATTATTTTCATATTAAATTAAATTATTTTCAAATTAAATTGAATTATTTTCAAACTAAATTAAATTATTTTTAAATTTAAATAAATTAAATTATTTTCAAACTAAATTAAATTAAATTATTTTTAAATTTTATTAAATTTAATTATTTTCAAATTAAATTATTTTTAAATTTAAATAAATTTAATTATTTTCAAATTAAATTAAATTATTTCTAAATTAAATAATTTCTAAATTTTATTGAATTTAATTATTTTCAAATTAAATTATTTTAAAATTAGTTAAATTTAATTATTTTCAAAATAAATTAAATTATTTTCAAACTAAATTAAATTATTTTCAAACTAAATTAAATTATATTTAAGTTAAATTATTTTTAAATTTGATTATTTTTAAATTAAATTAAATTATTTTCAAATTAAATTTATTTGTTTTTAAATTAAATTTAATTATTTTTAAAATAAATTTAATTATTTTCAAATTAAATTTAATTATTTTCAAATTAAATTTAGTTATTTTTAAACCTAATTAAATTTAATTATTTTCAAATTAAATTATTTTTAAATTTAAATAAATTTAATTATTTTCAAATTAAATTAAATTATTTCTAAATTAAATAATTTTTAAATTTTATTGAATTTAATTATTTTCAAATTAAATTATTTTAAAATTAGTTAAATTTAATTATTTTCAAAATAAATTAAATTATTTTCAAACTAAATTAAATTATTTTCAAACTAAATTAAATTATATTTAAGTTAAATTATTTTTAAATTTGATTATTTTTAAATTAAATTAAATTATTTTCAAATTAAATTTATTTGTTTTTAAATAAAATTTAATTATTTTTAAAATAAATTTAATTATTTTCAAATTAAATTAAATTAATTTCAAATTAAATTAATTTATTTTCAAATTAAATTATATTATTTTCAAATTAAATTAAATTATTTTTATATTTAATTAAATTTAATTATTTTCAAATTAAATTAAATAATTTTTCAATAAAATTAAATTATTTTTAAATTTTATTAAATTTAATTATTTTCAAATTTAATTAAATTATTTTTAAATTAAATTATTTTTAAATTTAATTATTTTAAAATTAAATTAAATTATTTTCAAACTAAATTAAATTATTTTCACAGTAAATTAAATTATTTTTAATTTAATTAAATTTAATTATTTTTAAATTGAATTTAATTATTTTCATATTAAATTAAATTATTTTCAAATTAAATTGAATTATTTTCAAACTAAATTAAATTATTTTTAAATTTAAATAAATTAAATTATTTTTAAATCAAATTAAATTATTTTCAAACTAAATTAAATTATTTTCAAAGTAAATTAAATTATATTTAAATTAAATTATTTTTAAATTTAATTATTTTCAAAATGAATTAAATTATTTTCAAATTAAATTTAATTATTTTCCAAATAAATTTAACTATATTTAAATTTAATTAAATTTAATTATTTTCAAATTAAATTAAATAATTTTTAAATTAAATTAATTTTTTTTTTAATTTTATTAAATTTAATTATTTTCAAATTAAATTATTTTTAAATTTAATTAAATTTAATTATTTTCAAATTAAATTAAATTATTTATAAATTTAATTAAAATTAATTATTTTCAAATTAAATTATTTTAAAATTTAATTAAATTTAATTATTTTCAAACTAAATTAAATTATTTTCAAACTAAATTAAATTATTTTCAAAGTAAATTAAATTATATTTAAATTAAATTATTTTTAAATTTAATTATTTTCAAATTAAATTAAATTATTTTCAAATTAAATTTAATTATTTTCAAAATAAATTTAATTATTTTTAAATTTAATTAAATTTAATTATTTTCAAATTAAATTAAATAATTTTTAAATTAAATTAATTAATTTTTAAATTTTATTAAATTTAGTAATTTTCAAATGAAATTATTTTTAAATTTAATTAAATTTAATTCTTTTCAAATTAAATTAAATTATTTTCAAATTAAATTAAATTATTTTTAAATTAAATTATTTTTAAATTTAATTAAATTTAATTATTTCAAATAAAATTAAATTATTTTCAAACTAAAATAAATTATTTTCAAAGTAAATTAAATTATTTTTAAATTATATTATTTCTAAATTAATTATTTTTAAAATAAATTAAATTATTTTCAAATTAAAATAAATTATATTCAAATTAAATTATTTTTAAATTAAATTAAATTATTTTTAAATTAAAATAAATTAAATTATTTTCAAATTAAACTATTTTTTTTTAATTTTATTAAATTTAATTATTTTCAAATTAAATTATTTTTAAATTTAATTAAATTTATTAATTTTTAAATTAAATTATTTTCAAATTTAATTAAATTATTTCTAAATTAAATTATTTTTAAATTTAATTAAATTTAATTATTTTCAAATAAAATTAAATTATTTTCAAACTAAAATAAATTATTTTCAAAGTAAATTAAATTATTTTTAAATTATATTATTTCTAAATTAATTATTTTTAAAATAAATTAAATTATTTTCAAATAAAATTAAATTATTTTCAAACTAAAATAAATTATTTTCAAAGTAAATTAAATTATTTTTAAATTATATTATTTCTAAATTAATTATTTTTAAAATAAATTAAATTATTTTCAAATTAAAATAAATTATATTCAAATTAAATTATTTTCAAATTAAATTAAATTATTTTTAAATTAAAATAAATTAAATTATTTTCAAATTAAACTATTTTTTTTTAATTTTATTAAATTTAATTATTTTCAAATTAAATTATTTTTAAATTTAATTAAATTTATTAATTTTTAAATTAAATTATTTTAAAATTTAATTAAATTATTTCTAAATTAAATTATTTTTAAATTTAATTAAATTTAATTAATTTCAAATTAAATTAAATTATTTTCAAACTGAATTAAATTATTTTCAAAGTAACTTAAATTATTTTTAAATTAAATTATTTTTAAATTTAATTATTTTCAAATTAAGTTAAATTATTTTCAAATTAAATTTAATTATTTTCAAAATAAATTTAATTATTTTTAAATTTTATTAAATTATTTTCAAATTAAATTAAATTATTTTAAAACTAAATTAAATTTTTCTAAATTTATTTAAATATAATTATTTTCAAATTAAATTATTTTACAATTAAATTAAATTATTTTTAAATTTAATTAAATTTAATTATTTTCAAATTAAATTAAATAATTTTTAAATTAAATTAATTTATTTTTAAATTTTATTAAATTTAGTAATTTTCAAATGAAATTATTTTTAAATTTAATTAAATTTAATTCTTTTCAAATTAAATTAAATTATTTTCAAATTAAATTAAATTATTTTTAAATTAAATTATTTTTAAATTTAATTATTTTCAAATAAAATTAAATTATTTCCAAACTAAAATAAATTATTTTCAAAGTAAATTAAATTATTTTTAAATTATATTATTTCTAAATTAATTATTTTTAAAATAAATTAAATTATTTTCAAATAAAATTAAATTATTTTCAAACTAAAATAAATTATTTTCAAAGTAAATTAAATTATTTTTAAATTATATTATTTCTAAATTAATTATTTTTAAAATAAATTAAATTATTTTCAAATTAAAATAAATTATATTCAAATTAAATTATTTTCAAATTAAATTATTTTTAAATTAAAATAAATTAAATTATTTTCAAATTAAACTATTTTTTTTTAATTTTTTTAAATTTAATTATTTTCAAATTAAATTATTTTTAAATTTAATTAAATTTATTAATTTTTAAATTAAATTATTTTCAAATTTAATTAAATCATTTCTAGATTAAATTATTTTTAAATTTAATTAAATTTAATTAATTTCAAATTAAAATAAATTATTTTCAAACTAAATTAAATTATTTTCAAAGTAACTTAAATTATTTTTAAATTAAATTATTTTTAAATTTAATTATTTTCAAATTAAGTTAAATTATTTTCAAATTAAATTTAATTATTTTTAAAATAAATTTAATTATTTTTAAATTTTATTAAATTATTTTCAAATTAAATTAAATTATTTTAAAACTAAATGAAATTTTTCTAAATTTATTTAAATATAATTATTTTCAAATTAAAATATTTTACAATTAAACTAAATTATTTTTAAATTTAATTAAATTTAATTATTTTCAAATTAAATTAAATTTTTTTCAAATTAAATTAAATTAATTTCAAATTAAATTAAATTAATTTTAAATTTGATTAAATTTAATTATTTTCAAAATAAATTTAATTAATTCAAAATTAAATTAAATTAATTTCAAATTAAATAAATTATTTTTAAATTTAATTAAATTTAATTATTCTCATATTAAATTAAATAATTTTCCAATTAAATTAATTTTTTTTTTAATTTTATTAAATTTAATTATTTTCAAATTAAATTATTTTTAAATTTACTTAAATTTAAATATTTTTAAAATAAATTAAATTTTTTTCAAATTAAATTAAATTATTTTTGGATTTAATTATTTTCAAATTAAATTAAATTATTTTCAAAGTATATCAAATTATTTTCAAAGTAAATTACATTATTTTTAATTTAAATTATTTTTAAATTTAATTAAATTTAATTATTTTCAAAATAAATTAAATTATTTTCAAATTAAATTTAATTATTTTCAAATTAGATTAAATTATTTTCAAATTAAATTTAATTATTTTTAAATTTAATTAAATTTATTTATTTTCAAATTAAATTAAATAATTTTCCAATTAAATAAAATTATTTTTAAATTTTATTAAATTTAGTAATTTTTAAATTAAATTATTTTAAAATTTAATTAAATTTAATTATTTTCAAACTAAATTAAATTATTTTCAAACTAAATTAAATTATTTTTAAATTAAATTAAATTAATTTTAAACTTAATTAAATTTAATTATTTTCAAAATAAATTTAATTAATTTAAAATTTAATTAAATTATTTTCATATAAAATTAAAAATATAAAATTCAAATTAAATTCAATTATTTTTAAATTAAATTATTTGTAAATTTAATTAAATTTAATTATTTTCAAATTAAATTAAATTATTTTCAAACTAAATTAAATTATTTTTAAAGTAAATTAAATTATTTTAAAATTTAATTAAATTTAATTATTTTCAAACTAAATTTAATTATTTTTAAACTAAATTAAATTATTTCCAAAGTAAATTAAATTATTTTTAAATTTAATTAAATTTAATTATTTTCAAATTAAATTAAATTAATTTCAAATTAAATTAAATTATTTTTAAATTTTATTAAATTTTGTTATTTTCAAATTAAATTTAATAATTTTCCAATTAAATTAAATTATTTTTAAATTTTATTAAATTTAATTATTTTCAAATTAAATTAAATTATTTTTAAATTAAATTAAATTATTTTTAAATTAAATTATTTTTAAATTTAATTATTTTCAAATTAAATTAAATTATTTTCAAATTAAATTTAATTATTTTTAAATTAAATTTAATTATTTTTAAATCATATTAAATTATTTTCAAATTTATTTAAATTATTTTAATATTAAATGAAATTTTTTTTAATTTTTTTATTTTCAAATTAAATTATTTTTAAATTAAATTAAATTATTTTTAAATTTAATTAAATTTAATTATTACTAAATTAAATTATTTTCAAAATTAATTAAATTAAATTAATTTTAAATTTGATTAAATTCAATTATTTTCAAAATAAATTTAATTATTTTTAAATTTTATTAAATTATTTTCAAATTAAATTAAATTATTTTAAAGCTAAATGAAATTTTTCTAAATTTATTTAAATTTAATTATTTTCAAATTAAATTAAATTATTTTTAAATTTAATTAAATTTAATTATTTTCAAATTAAATTAAATTATTTTCAAATTAAATTAAATTAATTTCAAATTAAATTAAATTAATTTTAAATTTGATTAAATTTAATTATTTTCAAAATAAATTTAATTAATTCAAAATTAAATTAAATTATTTTCAAATTAAATAAATTATTTTTAAATTTAATTAAATTCAATTATTTTCAAATAAAATTAAATAATTTTCCAATTAAATTAATTTTTTTTTTAATTTTATTAAATTTAATTATTTTCAAATTAAATTATTTTTAAATTTACTTAAATTTAATTATTTTCAAATTAAATTAAATTTTTTTTAAATTAAATTAAATTATTTTTAGATTTAATTATTTTCAAATTAAATTAAATTATTTTCAAAGTATATCAAATTATTTTCAAAGTAAATTACATTATTTTTAAATTAAATTATTTTTAAATTTAATTAAATTTAATTATTTTCAAAATAAATTAAATTATTTTCAAATTAAATTTAAATAATTTCAAATTAGATTAAATTATTTTCAAATTAAATTTAATTATTTTTAAATTTAATTAAATTTAATTATTTTCAAATTAAATTAAATAATTTTGCAATTAAATAAAAATATTTTTAAATTTTATTAAATTTAGTAATTTTCAAATTAAATTATTTTAAAATTTAATTTAATTTAATTATTTTCAAACTAAATTAAATTATTTTCAAACTAAATTAAATTATTTTTAAATTAAATTAAATTAATTTTAAACTTGACTAAATTTAATTATTTTCAAAATAAATTTAATTAAATTATTTTTATATAAAATTAAAAATATAAAATTCAAATTAAATTCAATTATTTTTAAATTAAATTATTTGTAAATTTAATTAAATTTAATTATTTTCAAATTAAATTAAATTATTTTCAAACTAAATTAAATTATTATTAAAGTAAATTAAATTATTTTAAAATTTAATTAAATTTAATTATTTTCAAATTAAATTTAATTATTTTTAAATTATATTAAACTCTTTTCAAATAAAATTTATTTATTTTTAAATTTAAATAAATTTAATTATTTTCAAATTAAGTTAAAATATTTTCAAACTAAATTAAATTATTTCCAAAGTAAATTAAATTATTTTTAAATTTATTTAAATTTAATTATTTTCAAATTAAATTAAATTAATTTCAAATTAAATTAAATTATTTTTAAATCTTATTAATTTTTGTTATTTTCAAATTAAATTAAATAATTTTCCAATTAAATTAAATTATTTTAAATTAAATTATTTTTAAATTAAATTATTTTTAAATTTAATTAAATTTAATTATTCTCAAATTAATTTAAATTATTTTTATATTCAAAAATTTTCTAATTTAATTAAATTATTTTTAAGTTTAATTAAATTTAGCTATTTTTAAATAAAATTAAATTATTTATAAATTTAAATAAATTCAATTACTTTCAAATTAATTTAAATTATTTTTAAGTTTGATTAATTTTAAATATTTTTCAATTAAATTAAATTATTTTCAAATTAAATTAAATTATTTTTAAATTAAAGTAAATTATTTTTAAATTTACTTAAATTTAATTATTTTCAAATTAAATTAAATTATTTTCAAATTAAATTAAATTATTTTTAAAACAAATTATTTTTAAATTTAATTAAATTTAATTATTTTCAAATTAAATTAAATTATTTTCAAATTTAATTTAATTATTTTCAAATTAAATTTAATTATTTTCAAATTAAAATTAATTATTTTTAAATTTAATTAAATTTAATTATTTTCAAATCAAATTTAATAATTTTCCAATTAAATTAATTTATTTTTAAATTTTATTAAATTTAATTATTTTCAAATTAAATTATTTTTAAATATTATTAAATTTATTTATTTTTAAATTAAATTAAATTATTTTCAAGTTAAATTAAATTATTTCTAAATTAAATTATTTTTAAATTTAATTAAATTTAATTAATTTCAAATTAAATGAAATTATTTTTAAATTTAATTAAATTTAATTAGTTTTAATTAAATTTAATTATTTTCAAATTAAATTAAATTAATTTTAAATTTAATTAAATTTAATTATTTTAAAATATAATTCAATTATTTTCAAACTAAAATAAATTATTTTCAAAGTAAATTAAATTATTTTTAAATTAAATTATTTCTAAATTTAATTATTTTTAAATTAAATTATTTCTAAATTTAATTATTTTTAAATTAAATTAAATAATTTTCAAATTAATTTAAATTATTTTCAAATTAAATTAAATAATTTTCAAATTAAATTAAATTATTTTCAAATTAAATTAAATTATTTTCAAATTAAATTTAATTTTTTTTTAATTTAATTAAATTTAATTATTTTTAAATTTAATTAAATTTAATTATTTTAAAATCAAATTTAATAATTTTCCAATTAAATTAATTTATTTTTAAATTTTATTAAATTTAATTATTTTCAAATTAAATTAAATTAAATTATTTTCAAATTAAATTAAATTATTTTAAATTAAATCAAATTATTTTTAAATTTAATTAAATTTAATTATTTTCAAATTAAATTAAATAATTTTCCAATTAAATTAAATTATTTTTAAATTTTATTAAATTTAATTATTTTTAAATTAAATTATTTTTAAATTTAATTATTTTCAAATTTAATTAAATTATTTTCAAATCAAATTAAATTATTTTTAAATTAAATTATTTTTAAATGTAATTAAATTTAATTATTTTCAAATTAAATTAAATTATTTTCAAACTAAATTAAATTATTTTCAAACTAAATTAAATTATTTTTAAATTTAATTAAATTTAATTATTTTCAAATTAAATTAAATTTATTTCAAATTAAAATAATTTATTTTCAAATTAAATTATATTGTTTGCAAATTAAATTAAATTATTTTTAAATTTAATTAAATTTAATTATTTTCAAATTAAATTAAATTTCAATAAAATTAAATTACTTCTAAATTTTATTTTTAAATTTAACTAAATTTAATTATTTTTAAATTAAATTAAATTATTTTCAAATTAAATTAAATTAATTTCAAATTAAATTAAATTAATTTTAAATTTGATTAAATTTAGTTATTTTAAAAATAAATTTAATTAATTTAAAATTAAATTATTTTCAAATTAAATTAAATTATTTTTAAATTTAATTAAATTTAATTATTTTTAAATTAAATTAAATTATTTTCAAATTAAATTAAATTATTTTCAAATTAAATTAAATTATTTTTAAATTAAATTATTTTCAAATTAAATCAAATTATTTTCAAATTAAATTTAATTATTTTCAAATTAAAATTAATTATTTTTAAATTTAATTAAATTTAATTATTTTCAAATCAAATTTAATAATTTTCCAATTAAATTAATTTATTTTTAAATTTTATTAAATTTAATTATTTTCAAATTAAATTATTTTTAAATATTATTAAATTTATTTATTTTTAAATTAAATTAAATTATTTTCAAGTTAAATTAAATTATTTCTAAATTAAATTATTTTTAAATTTAATTAAATTTAATTAATTTCAAATTAAATGAAATTATTTTTAAATTTAATTAAATTTAATTAGTTTTAATTAAATTTAATTATTTTCAAATTAAATTAAATTAATTTTAAATTTAATTAAATTTAATTATTTTAAAATATAATTCAATTATTTTCAAACTAAAATAAATTATTTTCAAAGTAAATTAAATTATTTTTAAATTAAATTATTTCTAAATTTAATTATTTTTAAATTAAATTATTTCTAAATTTAATTATTTTTAAATTAAATAATTTTCAAATTAATTTAAATTATTTTCAAATTAAATTAAATAATTTTCAAATTAAATTAAATTATTTTCAAATTAAATTAAATTATTTTCAAATTAAATTTAATTTTTTTTTAATTTAATTAAATTTAATTATTTTTTAATTTAATTAAATTTAATTATTTTAAAATCAAATTTAATAATTTTCCAATTAAATTAATTTATTTTTAAATTTTATTAAATTTAATTATTTTCAAATTAAATTAAATTAAATTATTTTCAAATTAAATTAAATTATTTTAAATTAAATCAAATTATTTTTAAATTTAATTAAATTTAATTATTTTCAAATTAAATTAAATAATTTTCCAATTAAATTAAATTATTTTTAAATTTTATTAAATTTAATTATTTTTAAATTAAATTATTTTTAAATTTAATTATTTTCAAATTTAATTAAATTATTTTCAAATCAAATTAAATTATTTTTAAATTAAATTATTTTTAAATGTAATTAAATTTAATTATTTTCAAATTAAATTAAATTATTTTCAAACTAAATTAAATTATTTTCAAAGTAAATTAAATTATTTTTAAATTTAATTAAATTTAATTATTTTCAAATTAAATTAAATTTATTTCAAATTAAAATAATTTATTTTCAAATTAAATTATATTGTTTGCAAATTATATTAAATTATTTTTAAATTTAATTAAATTTAATTATTTTCAAATTAAATTAAATTTCAATAAAATTAAATTACTTCTAAATTTTATTTTTAAATTTAACTAAATTTAATTATTTTTAAATTAAATTAAATTATTTTCAAATTAAATTAAATTAATTTCAAATTAAATTAAATTAATTTTAAATTTGATTAAATTTAGTTATTTTAAAAATAAATTTAATTAACTTAAAATTAAATTATTTTCAAATTAAATTAAATTATTTTTAAATTTAATTAAATTTAATTATTTTTAAATTAAATTAAATTATTTTCAAATTAAATTAAATTATTTTCAAATTAAATTAAATTATTTTTAAATTAAATTATTTTCAAATTAAATTTAATTTTTTTTTAATTTAATTAAATTTAATTATTTTTAAATTTAATTAAATTTAATTATTTTAAAATCAAATTTAATAATTTTCCAATTAAATTAATTTATTTTTAAATTTTATTAAATTTAATTATTTTCAAATTAAATTAAATTAAATTATTTTCAAATTAAATTAAATTATTTTAAATTAAATCAAATTATTTTTAAATTTAATTAAATTTAATTATTTTCAAATTAAATTAAATAATTTTCCAATTAAATTAAATTATTTTTAAATTTTATTAAATTTAATTATTTTTAAATTAAATTATTTTTAAATTTAATTATTTTCAAATTTAATTAAATTATTTTCAAATCAAATTAAATTATTTTTAAATTAAATTATTTTTAAATGTAATTAAATTTAATTATTTTCAAATTAAATTAAATTATTTTCAAACTAAATTAAATTATTTTCAAAGTAAATTAAATTATTTTTAAATTTAATTAAATTTAATTATTTTCAAATTAAATTAAATTTATTTCAAATTAAAATAATTTATTTTCAAATTAAATTATATTGTTTGCAAATTAAATTAAATTATTTTTAAATTTAATTAAATTTAATTATTTTCAAATTAAATTAAATTTCAATAAAATTAAATTACTTCTAAATTTTATTTATAAATTTAACTAAATTTAATTATTTTTAAATTAAATTAAATTATTTTCAAATTAAATTAAATTAATTTCAAATTAAATTAAATTAATTTTAAATTTGATTAAATTTAGTTATTTTAAAAATAAATTTAATTAATTTAAAATTAAATTATTTTCAAATTAAATTAAATTATTTTTAAATTTAATTAAATTTAATTATTTTTAAATTAAATTAAATTATTTTCAAATTAAATTAAATTATTTTCAAATTAAATTAAATTATTTTTAAATTAAATTATTTTCAAATTAAATCAAATTATTTTCAAATAAAATTTAATTATTTTCAAATTAAATTAAATAATTTTCCAATTAAATTAAATTATTTTTAAATTTTATTAAATTTAATTATTTTTAAATTAAATTATTTTTAAATTTAATTATTTTCAAATTAAATTAAATTATTTTCAAATCAAATTAAATTATTTTTAAATTAAATTATTTTTAAATGTAATTAAATTTAATTATTTTCAAATTAAATTAAATCATTTTCAAACTAAATTAAATTATTTTCAAAGTAAATTAAATTATTTTTAAATTTAATTAAATTTAATTATTTTCAAAATAAATTAAATTATTTTCAAATTAAATTTAATTATTTTCAAATTAGATTAAATTATTTTCAAATTAAATTTAATTATTTTTAAATTTAATTAAATTTAATTATTTTCAAATTAAATTAAATAATTTTCCAATTAAATAAAATTATTTTTAAATTTTATTAAATTTAGTAATTTTTAAATTAAATTATTTTAAAATTTAATTAAATTTAATTATTTTCAAATTAAATTAAATCATTTTCAAACTAAATTAAATTATTTTCAAACTAAATTAAATTATTTTTAAAGTAAATTAAATTATTTTAAAATTTAATTAAATTTAATTATTTTCAAACTAAATTTAATTATTTTTAAATTATATTAAATTATTTTCATATAAAATTTAATTATTTTTAAATTTAAATAAATTTAATTATTTTCAAATTAAATTAAATTATTTTTAAACTAAATTAAATTATTTCCAAAGTAAATTAAATTATTTTTAAATTTAATTAAATTTAATTATTTTCAAATTAAATTAAATTAATTTCAAATTAAATTAAATTATTTTTAAATTTTATTAAATTTTGTTATTTTCAAATTAAATTTAATAATTTTCCAATTAAATTAAATTATTTTTAAATTTTATTAAATTTAATTATTTTCAAATTAAATTAAATTATTTTCAAATTAAATTAAATTATTTTTAAATTAAATTATTTTTAAATTAAATTATTTTTAAATTAAATTAAATTATTTTCAAATTAAATTTAATTATTTTTAAATTAAATTTAATTATTTTTAAATCATATTAAATTATTTTCAAATTTATTTAAATTATTTTAATATTAAATGAAATTTATTTTAATTTTTTAATTTTCAAATTAAATTATTTTTAAATTAAATTAAATTATTTTTAAATTTAATTAAATTTAATTATTATTAAATTAAATTATTTTCAAAATTAATTAAATTAAATTAATTTTAAATTTGATTAAATTCAATTATTTTCAAAATAAATCTAATTATTTTTAAATTTTATTAAATTATTTTCAAATTAAATTAAATTATTTTAAAGCTAAATGAAATTTTTCTAAATTTATTTAAATTTAATTATTTTCAAATTAAATTATTTTACAATTAAATTAAATTATTTTTAAATTTAATTAAATTTAATTATTTTCAAATTAAATTATTTTTAAATTTACTTAAATTTAATTATTTTCAAATTAAATTAAATTTTTTTTAAATTAAATTAAATTATTTTTAGATTTAATTATTTTCAAATTAAATTAAATTATTTTCAAAGTATATCAAATTATTTTCAAAGTAAATTACATTATTTTTAAATTAAATTATTTTGAAATTTAATTAAATTTAATTATTTTCAAAATAAATTAAATTATTTTCAAATTAAATTTAAATAATTTCAAATTAGATTAAATTATTTTCAAATTAAATTTAATTATTTTTAAATTTAATTAAATTTAATTATTTTCAAATTAAATTAAATAATTTTGCAATTAAATAAAAATATTTTTAAATTTCATTAAATTTAGTAATTTTCAAATTAAATTATTTTAAAATTTAATTTAATTTAATTATTTTCAAACTAAATTAAATTATTTTCAAACTAAATTAAATTATTTTTAAATTAAATTAAATTAATTTTAAATTTGATTAAATTTAATTATTTTCATAATAAATTTAATTAATTTAAAATTTAATTAAATTATTTTTATATAAAATTAAAAATATAAAATTCAAATTAAATTCAATAATTTTTAAATTAAATTATTTGTAAATTTAATTAAATTTAATTATTTTCAAATTAAATTAAATTATTTTCAAACTAAATTAAATTAATATTAAAGTAAATTAAATTATTTTAAAATTTAATTAAATTTAATTATTTTCAAATTAAATTTAATTATTTTTAAATTATATTAAACTATTTTCAAATAAAATTTATTTATTTTTAATTTTAAATAAATTTAATTATTTTCAAATTAAATTAAATTATTTTCAAACTAAATTAAATTATTTCCATAGTAAATTAAATTATTTTTAAATTTATTTAAATTTAATTATTTTCAAATTAAATTAAATTTTTTTCAAATTAAATTAAATTATTTTTAAATCTTATTAAATTTTGTTATTTTGAAATTAAATTAAATAATTTTCCAATTAAATTAAATTATTTTTAAATTAAATTATTTTTAAATTTAATTATTTTCAAATTAAATTAAATTATTTTCAAATTAAATTTAATTATTTTTAAATTAAATTTAATTATTTAAAAATTATATTAATTTATTTTCAAATTTAATTAAATTATTTTAATATTAAATTAAATTTTTTTAAATTTTTTATTTTCAAATTAAATTATTTTCAAATTAAATTAAATTATTTTTAAATTTTATTAAATTTATTTATTATTAAATTAAATTATTTTCAAAATTAATTAAATTAAATTAATTTTAAATTTGATTAAATTCAATTATTTTCAATATAAATTTAATTATTTTAAAATTAAATTAAATTATTTTCAAATTAAATTAAATTATTTTTTAATTTAATTAAATTTAATTATTTTTAAATTAAATTAAATTATTTTCAAATTAAATTAAATTATTTTCAAATTAAATTTAATTATTTTTAAATTAAATTATTTTTAAATTTAATTAAATTTAATTTTTTTCAATTTAAATTAATTTATTTTCAAACTAAATTAAATTATTTCTAAATTAAATTATTTTTAAATTTAATTACATTTAATTATTTTCAAATTAAATTAAATTATTTAGAAAATTTTAAGTAAATTAAATTATTTTTAAATTAAATTATTTTTAAATTTAATTATTTTCAAATTAAATTAAATTATTTTTAAATTAAATTTAATTATTTTCAAATTAAATTAAATTATTTCTAAATTAAATTATTTTTAAATTTAATTAAATTTAATTATTTTCAAATTAAATTAAATTATTTTAAAACTAAATTAAATTATTTTCAAAGTAAATTAAATTATTTTTAAATTAAATTATTTTTCAATTTAATTATTTTCAAATTAAATTAAATTATTTGCAAATTAAATTTCATTATTTTCAAATTAAATTTAATTATTTTTAAATTAAATTTTTTTTAATTTATTTAAATTTAATTATTTTCAAATTAAATTATTTTCAAATTAAATTAAAATATTTTTAAATTTAATTAATTTGAAATTAAACTAAATTATTTTAAAATTAAATTAAATTATTTTCTAATTAAATTTAATTAATTTTAAATTTGATTAAATTTAATTATTATCAAAATAAACTTAATTATTTTAAAATCAAATTAAATTATTTTCAAATTAAATTGAATTATTTTTAAATTTTATTAAATTTAATTATTTTAAAATTAAATTATTTTTAAATTAAATTAAATTAAACTATTTTCAAAGTAAATTAAATGAATTTTAAATTAAAATATTTTTAAATTTAATTATTTTCAAATTAAATTAAATTAATTTCAAATTAAATTAAATTATTTTCAAATTAAATTACATTATTTTCAAATTAAATTTAATTTTTTTTCAAATAAAATTAAATTATTTTCAAATTAAATTAAATTATTTTTAAATTTAAATAAATCAAATTATTTTCAAATTGTATTAAATTATTTTTAAATTTTATCAAATTTAGTTATTTTCAAATTCAATTATTTTTAAATTTAATTAAATTTAATTATTTTCAAATAAAATTAAATTATTTTAAATTAAATTAAATTATTTCTAAATTAAAATATTTTTAAATTTAATTAAATTTAATTATTTTCAAATTAAATTAAACTATTTTCAAACTAAATTAAATTATTTTCAAAGTAAATTAAATTATTTTTAAATTTATTATTTTCAAATTAAATTAAATTATTTTTAAATTTAATTATTTTCAAATTAAATTATTTTTAAATTTAATTATTTTCAAATTAAATTAAATTATTTTCTAATTAAATTAGATTCATTTCAAATTAAATTAAATTAATTTTAAATTTGATTCAATTTAATTATTTTCAAAATAAATTAATTTATTTTAAAATTAAATTAAATTTGTTTTCAATTTAAATTAAATTATTTTTTAATTTAATTAAATTTGATTATTTTTAAATTAATTTAAATTATTTTTAAATTGCATTAAATTATTTTCAAATTAAATTAAATTATTTTTAAATTTAATTATTTTTAAATTTAATTAAATTTAATTAATGTCAAAGTAAATTAAATTATTTTCAAACTAAATTAAATTATTTTCAAACTAAATTAAATTATTTTCAAAGTAAATTAAATTATTTTTAAATTAAATTATTTTTAAATTTATTATTTTCAAATTAAATTAAATTATTTTTTAATTTATTTATTTTCAAATTAAATTAAATTATTCTTAAATTTAATTAAATTTAATTATTTTCAAATTAAATTAAATTATTTTCTAATTAAATTAAATTATTTTTAAATTAATTTATTTTCAAATTAAATTAAAATATTTTTAATTTAAAATTTAATTATTTTCAAATTAAATTAAATAATTTTCCAATTAAATTAAATTATTTTTAAATTTTATTAAATTTATTTATTTTTAAATTAAATTATTTTTAAATTTAATTAAATTTAATTATTTTCAAATTAAATTAAATTATTTTCAAATTAAATTAAATTATTTTTAAATTTAATTAAATTTAATTATTTTCAAATAAAATTAAATTATTTTTAAATCAAATTAAATTATTTTCCAACTAAATTTAATTTTCTCAAATTGAATTAAATTATTTTTAAGTTTAATTAAATTTAATTATTTTCAAATTATATTAAATTATTTTTAATTTTAATTAAATTTAATTATTTTTAAATTAAATTAAATTATTTTCAAAAAAATAAATTATTTTTCAATTAAATTATTTTCAAATTTAATTAAATCTTATTATTTTCAAATTAAATTATTTTTAAATTTAATTGAATTTAATTATTTTCAAATTATATTAAAATATTTTTAAATTTAATTAAATTTTATTATTTTTAAATTAAATTTAATTATTTTTTAATTGAATTAAATTAATTTAAAAGTAAATTAAATTATTTTCAAATTAAATTAAATTATTTTTAAATGAAATTATTTTCAAATTAAATTAAATTATCTTTAAATTTAATTAAATTTAATTATTTTCAAATTAAATTAAATAATTTTCCAATTAAATTAAATTATTTTTAAATTATATTAAATTTATTTATTTTTAAATTACTTTATTTTTAAATTTAATTAAATTTAATTATTTTCAAATTAAATTAAATTATTTTCAAATTAAATTAAATTATTTTTAAATTAAATTACTATTAAATTTAATTGTTTTCAAATAAAATTAAATTATTTTTAATTAAATTTAATTATTTTCTAATAAAATTAAATTATTTTCAAATCAAATTAAATTATTTTCAAACTAAATTTAATTATTTTCAAATTAAATTAAATTATTTTTAAGTTTAATTAAATTTAATTATTTTTAAATTATTTTAAATTATTTTTAATTTTAATTAAATTTAATTATTTTTAAATTAAATTAAATTATTTTCAAAATAAATTAAATTATTTTCAAATTAAATTAAATTATTTTTAAATTAAATTAAATTATTTTTAAATTTATTTATTTTCAAATTAAATTAAATTATTTTTAAATTAAATTAAGTTATTTTCAAATTTAATTAAATTATTTTCAAATTAAATTTAATTAATTTTAAATTATGTTAATTTATTTTCAAATTAAATTAAATTATATTCAAATTAAATTAAATTATTTTTAAATTAATTTATTTTCAAATTAAATTAAAATATTTTTAATTTAAAATTTAATTATTTTTAAATTAAATTAAATAATTTTCCAATTAAATTAAATTATTTTTAAATTTTATTAAATTTATTTATTTTTAAATTAAATTATTTTTAAATTTAATTAAATTTAATTATTTTTAAGATAAATTAAATTATTTTCAAATTATATTAAATAATTTTCAAATTCAATTATTTTTAAATTTAATTATTTTAAAATTAAATTAAATTATTGTCAAAAAAATAAATTATTTTTCAATTAAATTATTTTTAAATTGAATTAAATCTTATTATTTTCAAATTAAATTATTTTTAAATTTAATTGAATTTAATTATTTTTAAATTAAATTAAAATATTTTTAAATTTAATTAAATTTAATTATTTTTAAATTAAATTTAATTATTTTCAAATTAAATTAAATTATTTTAAAAGTAAATTAAATTATTTTCAAATTAAATTAAATTATTTCTAAATGTAATTATTTTCAAATTAAATTAAATTATTTTCAAAGCATATTAAGATATTTTCAAATTAAATTAAATGATTTCTAAATGTAATTATTCTCAAATTAAATTAAATTATTTTCAAATTGAATTAAATTATTTTCAAATTAAATAAAATTATTTTCAAATTAAATTAAATTATTTTCAAATTAAATTAAAATATTTTCAAATTAAATTTAATTATTTTCAAATTAAATTAAATTATTTTTAAATTTAATTAAATTCAATTATTTTTAAATTAATTTAAATTATTTTTAAGTTTGATTAAATTTAATTATTTTCAAATTTATTTAAATTATTTTCAACTTCAACTTTATTATTTTTAAATTAAATCAAATTATTTTTAAATTATTTTTAAATTTAATTAAATTTTATTATTTCCAAATTAAATTAAGTTATTTTCAAATAAAATTAAATTATTTTCAATTTAAATTAAATTATTTTTAAATTAAATTATTTTTAAATTAAATTACTTTTAAATTTAATTAAATTTTATTATTTTCAAATTAAATTAAATTATTTTCAAATTAAATTAAATTATTTTCAAATTAAATTATTTTTAAATTTAATTAAATTTAATTATTTTTAAATTTAATTAAATTTAATTATTTTTAAATTTAATTAAATTAAATTATTTTTAAATTAAATGAAATTATTTTCAAATAAAATTAAATTATTTTTAAATTAAACTAAATTATTTTTAAATTTAATTATTTTTAAATTAAATTAAATTATTTTCAAATAAAATTAAATTATTTTAAAATTAAATTGAATTATTTTTAAATTTAATTAAATTTAATTATTTTTAAGATAAATTAAATTATTTTCAAATTAAATTAAATAATTTTCAAATTAAATTATTTTTAAATTTAAATAGATTTAATTATTTTAAAATTATATTAAATTATTTTCAAAAAAATAAATTATTTTTAAATTAAATTATTTTTAAATTTAATTAAATCTTATTATTTTCAAATTAAAATATTTTTAAATTTAATTGAATTTAATTATTTTCAAATTAAATTAAAATATTTTTAAATTTAATTAAATTTAATTATTTTTAAATTAAATTTAATTATTTTCAAATTAAATTAAATTATTTTAAAAGTAAATTAAATTATTTGCAAATTAAATTAAATTATTTCTAAATGTAATTATTTTCAAATTAAATTAAATTGAATTATTTACAAATTAAATTCAATTAATTTCAAATTAAATTAAATTATTTTTAAATTAAATTAAATTATTTCTAAATGTAATTATTTTCAAATTAAAATTAATTATTTTTAAAGTAAATTAAGGTATTTTCAAATTAAATTAAATGATTTCTAAATTTAATTATTTTCAAATTAAATTAAATTATTTTCAAATTGAATTAAATTATTTTTAAATTAAATTAAATTATTTTCAAATTAAATTAAGTTATTTTCAAATAAAATTTAATTATTTTCAATTTAAATTAAATTATTTTTAAATTTAATTAAATTCAAATATTTTCAATTTAAATTAAATTATTTTCAAACTAAATTAAATTATTTTCAAAGTAAATTAAATTATTTTTAAATTAAATTACTTTTAAATTTAATTAAATTTTATTATTTTCAAATTAAATTAAATTATTTTCAAATTAAATTAAATTATTTTCAAATTAAATTATTTCTAAATTTAATTAAATTTAATTTTTTTTAAATTTAATTAAATTTAATTATTTTTAAATTAAATTAAATTATTTTCAAATTAAATTAAATTCTTTTTAAATTAAATTAAATTATTTTTAAATTTAATTATTTTTAAATTAAATTAAATTATTTTCAAATTAAATGATTATCAAATAAAATTAAATTATTTTCAAATTAAATTATTTTCAAACTAAATTTAATTATTCTCAAATTAAATTAAATTATTTTTAAATTCAATTATTTTCTAATTAAATTAAATTATTTTTAAGTTTAATTAATTTTAAATATTTTTCAATTAAATTTAATTATTTTCAAAACAAATTAAATCATTTTCAAATTAAATTAAATTATTTTCGAATTAAATGAAATTTTTTTAATTTTAATAAAATTTAATTATTTTCAAATTAAATTAAATTATTTTAAAATTAAATTAAATTATTTTTAAATTTAATTAAATTTAATTAATTTCAAGATAAATTAAATTATCTTCAAATTAAATTAAATAATTTTCAAAATAAATTATTTTTAAATTTAAATAAATTTAATTATTTCCAAATTAAATTAAATTATTTTCAAATAAAATTAAATTATTTTCAAATTAAATTAAATTATTTTCAGATTAAATTAAATTATTTTCAAATTAAATTAAATTAATTTCAAATTAAATTAAATTATTTTCAAATTAAATTAAATTATTTTCAAATTAAATTAAATTATTTTCAAATTAAATTTAATTATTTTCGAAGTAAATTAAATTATTTTTAAATTTAATTAAATTATTTATTTTTAAATTTAATTAAATTTAATTATTTCCTAATTAAATTAATTTATTTTCAAATTAATTTAAATTATTTTTAAATTTAATTAATTTCAAGATAAATTAAATTATTTTCAAATTAAATTAAATTATTATCAAATAAAATTAAATTATTTTTAAATTTAATTAAATTAAATTATTTTCAAATTAAATTCAATTATTTTCAAATAGAATTAAATTATTTTGAAATTAAATTTAATTATTTTCAAATTAAATTAAATTATTTTTAAATTTATTAAAATTTAATTATTTTCAAATTAAATTAAATTATTTTTAAATTAATTTAAATTATTTTTAAGTTTGATTAAATTTAATTATTTTCAAATTAAATTAAATTATTATCAATTTCAACTTAATTATTTTCAAATTAAATCAAATTATTTTTAAATTAAATCAAATTATTTTCAAATTAAATTTAATTATTTTCAAATTAAATTAAATTATTTTTAAATTTAATTAAATTCAATTATTTTCAAACTAAATTAAATTTTTTTCAAATTAAATTAAATTATTTTCAAAGTAAATTAAATTATTTTTAAATTAAATTATTTTTAACTTTAATTAAATTTTATTATTTTCAAATTAAATTAAATTATTTTCGAATTAAATTAAATTATTTTCAAATTAAATTTAATTATTTTTAAATTTAATTAAATTATTTTTAAATTTAATTATTTTCAAATTAAATTAAATTATTTTCAAATTAAATTAAATTATTATCAAATAAAATTAAATTATTTTCAAATTAAATTAAATTATTTTCAAACTAAACTTGATTAACCTCAAATTAAATTAAATTATTTTTAAATTCAAATATTTTTAAGTTTAATTAAATTTAATTAGTTTCAAATTTAATTAAATTATTTTTAAATTTAAAGAAATTCAATTACTTTCAAATTAATTTAAACTATTTTTAAGTTTGATTAAATTTAATTATTTTTAAATTAAATTAAATTATTTTCAAATTTAATTATTTTTAAATTAAATCAAATTATTTTCAAATTAAAAAAAAATATTAAATATAAATACTTTCAAAATAAATTAAATTATTTTTAAATTTAATTAATTTTAAATATTTTTCAATTAAATTAAATTATTTTCAAATTAAATTAAATTATTTTCAAATTAAATGATTTTTTTCAAATTTAATTAAATTAAATTAAATTATTTTTAAATTTAATTATTTTCAAGATAAATTAAATTATTTTCAAATTAAATTAAATAATTTTCAAATTAAGTTATTTTTATTAAAATTTTTATTAAATTTAAATAAATTTAATTATTTTTAAATTAAATTTAATTATTTTCAAAAAAAATAAATTATTTCACAATTAAATTATTTTTAAACTTAAATAAATCTAATTATTTTCAAATTAAATTATTGTTAAATTTAATTGAATTAAATTATTTTCAAAGTAAATTAAGGTATTTTCATATTAAATTAAATGATTTCTAAATGTAATTATTTTTAAATTAAATTAAATTATTTTCAAATTGAATTAAATTATTTTCAAATTAATTTAAATTATTTTCAAATTAAATTAAATTAATATATTTTCAAATTAAATTAAATAATTTTCAAATTCAATTAAATTAATTTCAAATTAAATTAAATTATTTTCAAATTAAATTAAATTATTTCTAAATGTAATTATTTTCAAATTAAATTAAATTATTTTCAAAGTAAATTAAGGTATTTTCAAATTATATTAAATGATTTCAATATAATTATTTTCAATTTAAATTAAATTATTTTCAAATTGAATTAAATTATTTTCTAATTAAATTAAATTATTTTCATATTAAATTAAATTATTTTCAAATTAAATTAAATTAATTTCAAATTAAATTATTTTCAAATTGAATTAAATTATTTCGTAATGTAATTATTTTCAAATTAAATTAAATTATTTTCAAAGTATATTAAAGTATTTTCAAATTAAATTAAATGATTTCTAAATGTAATCATTTTCAAATTAAATTAAATTATTTTCAAATTGAATTAAATTATTTTCAAATTAAATTAAATTATTTTCAAATTAAATTAAATTATTTTCAAATTAAATTAAATTATTTTCAAATTAAATTAAATTATTTTCAAATTCAATTAAATTAATTTCAAATTAAATTAAATTATTTTCAAATTAAATTAAATTATTTCTAAATGTAATTATTTTCAAATTAAATTAAATTATTTTCAAAGTAAATTAAGGTATTTTCAAATTATATTAAATGATTTCTAAATAATTATTTTCAATTTAAATTAAATTATTTTCATATTGAATTAAATTATTTTCTAATTAAATTAAATTATTTTCAAATTAAATTAAATTATTTTCAAATTAAATTAAATTAATTTCAAATTAAATTATTTTCAAATTGAATTAAATTATTTCGAAATGTAATTATTTTCAAATTAATTTCAATTATTTTCAAATTCAACTTAATTATTTTCAAATTAAATAAAATTATTTTCAAATTAAATCAAATTATTTTCAAATTTAATTAAATCATTTTTAAATTTAATTAAATTTAATTATTTCCAAATTAAATTAATTTATTTTCAAATTAAATTAAATTATTTTTAAATTTAATTGAATTTAGTTATTTTCAAAATAAATTAAATTATTTTTAAGTTAAATTAAATTTAATTATTTTCAAATTAAATTAAATTATTTTCAAATTAAATTTAATTATTTTCAAATTAAATTTAATTATTGTCAAATTAAAGAAAATTATTTTCAAATTAAATTAAGTTATTTTCAAATAAAATTAAAATATTTTCAAATTAAATTAATTTATTTTTAAATTAAATTAAATTTAATTATTTTCAAATTAATTAAATTATTCTTAAAATAAATTTAATTAAATTAAATTATTTTCAAATTAAGTTTAATTCTTTTCGAATCAAATTAAATAATTTTTAAATTAAATTTAATTATTTCAAATTAAATTAAATTATTTTTAAATTAAATTAAATAATTTTCAAATTAAATTTAATTAAATTCAATTAATTTCAAATTAAATTTATTTCAAATTAAATTAAATATTTTCAAATTAAATTAAATTATTTTTAAATTAAAATATTTTTAAATTAAATTAAATTTAATTATTTTCAAATTTAATAAAATTTAATTATTTTCAAATTAAATTAAATTAATTTTAAATTTAATTATTTTCAAATTAAATTAAATTATTTTTAAATTAAATTAAATTATTTTCAAATTAAAATTAATTATTTTCAAATTTAATTAATATAAAACATTTTCAAATTAAATTAAATTATTTTCAAATTAAATTAAAGTATTTTCAATTTAAATTAAATTATTTTTAAACTTTATTAAATTTAATTATTTTCGAATTAAATTAAATTATTTTCAAATTAAAATAAGTTATTCTTAAATTAAATTAAATAATTTTTAAATTTAATTAAATTAAATTATTTTCAATTTAAATTTAATTATTTTCAAATTAAATTTAACTATTTATAAATTAAATTAAATTTAATTAGTTTCAAATTAAATTAAATTATTTTTAAATTAAATTACATTATTTTCAGATTAAATTAAATTATTTTCAAATTTAATTAAATTCAATTATTTTCAGATTAAAATAAATTATTTTAAACCAAATTATTTTCAAATTAAATTAAAATATTTTCAAATTAAATTAAATTATTTTCAAATTAAATTAAATTATTTTTAAATTAAATTAAATTATTTTCAAATTAAATTAAATTATTTTCAAATTAAATTAAATTATTTTTAAATTTAATTATTTTCAAACTAAATTAAATTATTTTCAAATTAAATTAAATTATTTTTAAATTTAATTATTTTCAAATTAAATTAAATTATTTTCAAATTAAATTAAATTATTTTTAATTTAAATTAAATTATTTTCAAATTAATTAAATTATTTTCAAATTAAATCAAATTATTTTTAAATTTTATTATTTTCAAATTAAATTAAATTATTTTCAAATTAAATTAAATTATTTTCAAATTAAATTAAATTATTTTCAAATTGAATTAAATTATTTCGAAATGTAATTATTTTCAAATTAATTTCAATTATTTTCAAATTCAACTTAATTATTTTCAAATTAAATAAAATTATTTTCAAATTAAATCAAATTATTTTCAAATTTAATTAAATCATTTTTAAATTTAATTAAATTTAATTATTTCCAAATTAAATTAATTTATTTTCAAATTAAATTAAATTATTTTTAAATTTAATTGAATTTAGTTATTTTCAAAATAAATTAAATTACTTTTAAGTTAAATTAAATTAAATTATTTTCAAATTAAATTAAATTATTTTCAAATTAAATTTAATTATTTTCAAATTAAATTTAATTATTGTCAAATTAAAGAAAATTATTTTCAAATTAAATTAAGTTATTTTCAAATAAAATTAAAATATTTTCAAATTAAATTAATTTAATTTAAAAATAAATTAAATTTAATTATTTTCAAATTAATTAAATTATTCTTAAAATAAATTTAATTAAATTAAATTATTTTCAAATTAAGTTTAATTATTTTCGAATCAAATTAAATAATTTTTAAATTAAATTTAATTATTTCAAATTAAATTAAATTATTTTTAAATTAAATTAAATAATTTTCAAATTAAATTTAATTAAATTCAATTAATTTCAAATTAAATTTATTTCAAATTAAATTAAATATTTTCAAATTAAATTAAATTATTTTTAAATTAAAATATTTTTAAATTAAATTAAATTTAATTATTTTCAAATTTAATAAAATTTAATTATTTTCAAATTAAATTAAATTAATTTTAAATTTAATTATTTTCAAATTAAATTAAATTATTTTTAAATTAAATTAAATTATTTTCAAATTAAAATTAATTATTTTCAAATTTAATTAATATAAAACATTTTCAAATTAAATTAAATTATTTTCAAATTAAATTAAAGTATTTTCAATTTAAATTAAATTATTTTTAAACTTTATTAAATTTAATTATTTTCGAATTAAATTAAATTATTTTCAAATTAAAATAAGTTATTCTTAAATTAAATTAAATAATTTTTAAATTTAATTAAATTAAATTATTTTCAATTTAAATTTAATTATTTTCAAATTAAATTTAACTATTTATAAATTAAATTAAATTTAATTAGTTTCAAATTAAATTAAATTATTTTTAAATTAAATTACATTATTTTCAGATTAAATTAAATTATTTTCAAATTTAATTAAATTCAATTATTTTCAGATTAAAATAAATTATTTTAAACCAAATTATTTTCAAATTAAATTAAAATATTTTCAAATTAAATTAAATTATTTTCAAATTAAATTAAATTATTTTTAAATTAAATTAAATTATTTTCAAATTAAATTAAATTATTTTCAAATTAAATTAAATTATTTTTAAATTTAATTATTTTCAAATTAAATTAAATTATTTTCAAATTAAATTAAATTATTTTTAAATTTAATTATTTTCAAATTAAATTAAATTATTTTCAAATTAAATTAAATTATTTTTAATTTAAATTAAATTATTTTCAAATTCATTAAATTATTTTCAAATTAAATCAAATTATTTTTAAATTTTATTATTTTCAAATTAAATTAAATTATTTTCAAATTAAATTAAATTATTTTCAAATTAAATTAAATTATTTTTAAATTAAATTATGTTAAAATTAAATTATTTTCAAATTGAATTAAATTATTTTCAAATTAAATTAATTTATTTTTAAATTAATTTAAATTATTTTCAAATTAAATTTATTTATTTTAAAATTAAATTAAATTATTTTTTAATTTAATTATTTTTAAATTAAATTAAATTATTTTCAAATTAAACTAAATTATTTTCAAATTAAATTAAATTATTTTCAAAATAAATTAAATTATTTTGAAATTAAATAAAATCATTTTAAAATTTTATTAAATTTAATTATTTTCAAATTAAAATCAATTATTTTCAAAATTAAATTAAATTATTATTAAATTAAATTATTCCTAAATTAAATTAAATTATTTTTAAGTTACGTGTAAATTAAAACTTATATTTGCACAGAAAAAGTCTTATAATGCTGGCAAAAGAATTAGGTGAATGGAATAATTAAGTTGAGAACACTGGTTATCGCTTTGTCCGTCCTAACTTAATAAAATTATTTTTAAATTAAATTATTTTTAAATTTAATTAAATTTTTTTATTTTCAAATTTAATTAAATTATTTTCGAATTAAATTAAATTATTTTCAAATTAAATTTAATTATTTTTAAATTTAATTAAATTTAATTATTTTTAAATTTAATTATTTTCAAATTAAATTAAATTATTTTTAAATTAAATTAAATTATTTTTAAATTTAATTATTTTCAAATTAAATTAAATTATTTTCAAATTAAATTAAATTATTATCAAATAAAATTAAATTATTTTCAAATTAAATTAAATTATTTTCAAACTAAACTTAATTAATCTCAAATTCAATTAAATTATTTTTAAATTAAATTATTTTCTAATTGAATTAAATTATTTTTAAGTTTAATTAAATTTAATTATTTTCAAATTTAATTAAATTATTTTTAAATTTAAAGAATTTCAATTTCTTTCAAATTAATTTAAACTATTTTTAAGATTGATTAAATTTAATTATTTTCAAATTAAATTAAATTATTTTCAAATTTTTTTATTTTTAAATTAAATCAAATTATTTTCAAATTAAAAAAAAAATTAAATTTAAATACTTTTAAAATAAATTAAATTATTTTTAAATTTAATTAATTTTAAATATTTTTCAATTAAATTAAATTATTTTAAAATTAAATTAAATTATTTTAAAATTAAATTAAATTATTTTTAAATTTAATTATTTTCAAGGTAAATTAAATTATTTTAAAATTAAATTAAATAATTTTCAAATTAAGTTATTTTTAAATTTAAATAAATTTAATTATTTTTAAATTAAATTAAATTATTTTCAAAAAAAATAAATTATTTCTCAATTAAATTATTTTTAAATTTAAATAAATCTAATTATTTTCAAATTAAATTATTTTTAAATTTAATTGAATTTAATTATTTTCAAATTAAATTAAAATATTTCTAAATGTATTTATTTTAAAATTAAATTAAATCATTTTTAAAGTAAATTAAGGTATTTTCAAATTAAATTAAATGATTTCTAAATGTAATTATTTTCAAATTAAATTAAATTATTTTCAAATTGAATTAAATTATTTTCAAATTAATTTAAATTATTTTCAAATTAAATTAAATTCTTTTCAAATTAAATTAAATTATTTTCAAATTAAATTAAATTATTTTCAAATTAAATTAAATTATTTTCAAATTAAATTAAATTAATTTCAAATTAAATTATTTTCAAATTAAATTAAATTATTTCAAAATGTAATTATTTTCAAATTAAATTAAATTATTTTCAAAGTAAATTAAAGTATTTTCAAAATAAATTAAATGATTTCTAAATGTAATCATTTTCAAATTAAATTAAATTATTTTCAAATTGAATTAAATTATTTTCAAATTAAATTAAATTATTTTCAAATTAAATTAAATTATTTTCAAATTAAATTAAATTATTTTCAAATTCAATTAAATTAATTTCAAATTAAATTTAATTATTTTCAAATTAAATTAAATTATTTCTAAATGTAATTATTTTCAAATTAAATTAAATTATTTTCAAAGTAAATTAAGGTATTTTCAAATTATATTAAATGATTTCTAAATAAATATTTTCAATTTAAATTAAATTATTTTCAAATTGAATTAAATTATTTTCAAATTAAATAATTTTTTTTCAAATTAAATTTAATTATTTTCAAATTAAAATAAATTATTTTCAAATTAAATTTAATTATTTTCAAATTAAATTAAATTATTTTTAAATTTAATTAAATTCAATTATTTTCTAATTAAATAAAATTATTTTTAAGTTTAATTAAATTTAATTATTTTTAAATTAAATTAAATTATTTTTAACTTTAAATAAATTCAATTATTTTCAAATTAATTTAAATTATTTTCAAATTCAACTTAATTATTTTCAAATTAAATAAAATTATTTTCAAATTAAATCAAATTATTTTCAAATTAAACTAAATCATTTTTAAATTTAATTAAATTTAATTATTTCCAAATTAAATTAATTTATTTTCAAATTAAATTAAATTATTTTTAAATTTAATTGAATTTAGTTATTTTCAAATTAAATTAAATTATTTTTAAGTTAAATTAAATTTAATTATTTTCAAATTAAATTAAATTATTTTCAAATTAAATTTAATTATTTTCAAATTAAATTTAATTATTGTCAAATTAAATTAAATTATTTTCAAATTAAATTAAATTATTTTAAAATTAAATTAAATTATTTTCAAATTGAATTAAATTATTTTCAAATTAAATTAAATTATTTTCAAATTAAATTAAATTATTTTCAAATTAAATTAAATTATTTTCAAATTAAATTATATTATTTTTAAATTAAATTAATGTATTTTCAAATTAAATTTAATTATTTTCAAATTAAATTAAATTATTTTTTAATTTAATTATTTTCAAACTAAATTAAATTATTTTCAAATTAAATTCAATTTTTTCTAAATTTAATTATTTTCAAATTAAATTAAATTATTTTCAAATGAAATTAAATTATTTTTAATTTAAATTAAATTATTTTCAAATTAAATTAAATTATTTTCAAATTAAATCAAATTATTTTTAAATTTAATTGTTTTCAAATTAAATTAAATTATTTTCAAATTAAATTAAACTATTTTTAAATTAAATTATATTCAAATTAAATTATTTTCAAATTGAATTAAATTATTTTCAAATTAAATTAATTTATTTTTAAATTAAATTAAATTATTTTCAAATTAAATTTATTTATTTTCAAATTAAATTAAATTATTTTTTAATTTAATTATTTTCAAATTAAATTAAATTATTTTCAAATTAAACTAAATGATTTTCAAATTAAATTAAATTATTTTCAAAATAAATTAAATTATTTTGAAATTAAATAAAATCATTTTAAAATTTTATTAAATTTAATTATTTTCAAATTAAATTAAATTATTATCAAATTATATTAAATTATTTTTAAATTTAATTATTTTCAAATTAAATTCAATTATTTTCAAAATTAAATTAAATTATTATTAAATTAAATTATTCTTAAATTAAATTAAATTATTTTTAAATTTAATTAATGTCTCGCGAGGTCTCGCGATTGGTTTACCGCGAGCTTTTGATGTTACGTGTAAATTAAAACTTATATTTACACCAAAAAAGTCTTATAATGCTGGCAAAAGAATTAGGTGAATGGAATAATTAAGTTGAGAACACTGGTTATCGCTTTGACACTTTTAATAACTGCTTCTTTAGTCCCAAAACTACTAACAGGGACGTATTAGCCCTATTTTCAACAGGGAGCAATATATAAAGTTTATATTATGAAAATACATTAACACTAGAACAATATCAAAAATAATTTAACGACGGAACATGCCGGCCCCCTTGAACTGTTTAGTTCAAACTAGTGGAGTGAAGTCGTTGTTTTCTTCATCGATTGAAGTGGGCAAAGTTTCTTAACGCAGCGGCCATATTCGCCCGCTTTGGTCCTCAGCGTGACTACTCTTACAATTCCATCCTTTCCATGGTGAATGGCTGTGATGCGTCCAAGAGCCCACTGTAGAGGGGGTTAATTCTCTTCAAAGATGAGTACTAAAGTTCCAACTTTCATATTCGTTGACTCGCGCTGTCATCCACGGAAGTTTATGAGCTGATGGAGATATTCTTTATGCCACCGTATCCAAAAATGTTGCTTGAGCTGCTGAGCGTGTTGCCAAGCTGACAGATGATTGATTGGGGTGTCTGTGAAATCAACCTGTGGAAAAGATGTCAACGGACTACCTATGAGGAAATGGGCTGGAGTCAGAAGAAGAAGGTCATTAGGATCAGATGATATAGGAGAGATAGGTCTTGAATTTAGTATTGCTTCAATCTCAATCATGTATGTTTCTAATTGTTCAAAGGTTAGTTACGTATTACCCACGGTCCTAATTAAATGATGCTTGAATGATTTTACTGCCGCTTCCCAGATTCCACCAAAGTGCGGAGCTCGAGGAGGGATAAGGTGCCAATCAATCTTTTTTGCGCTACAAAATTTAATAATCGTATTTTGATGAGCTTTAGAATTAAATAAATCATAGAGCTCGTTAATCTCACTTTTAGCTCCGACAAAGTTAGTAGCATTATCTGAATGAATTTCTACTGCTACGCCTCGTCTTGAAAAAAGCCGCTTGAGGCTGGCTATAAAGGCTTCAGTGGTAGGATCACTGACAAGCTCCAAATGAACAGCCTTTGTGCACATGCATATGTATACTGCCACGTAAACTTTTATGCGGCCGCGATTGCGATGACGTTTTTCTTTAATATGAAAGGGTCCACAATAGTCAACTAAAACACGCAAGGGTCGCGACGATGTGACTCGCTGAATGGGAAGAATTCCCATTGGGTGATCGGCAAGGCGAGGTTTCGCACGGAAACAGGTTATGCATTTGCGAATTAAGCTACGCGTGATGCTGCGGCCATTTAGAGGAGAGTAAGTTTGACAAACCGAGTATAAAGTTGCCTGCATACCGGCATGTTTAAGTCGCGAATGGTCAGCTTCTATAATCAGCTTAGTCACATGGTGTTGAGCAGGTAACAAAATCGGGTGACGCTGCTCTTCAGCAATAGAAGAATGAACGAGCCTACTTCCAACACGTAAAATACCGTTTTCATTCATAATTATATTTAATGCAAATAACTTGCTAGATAAAGTGGCTCCCCACTTTTGATTGATTCAATTTCTTTTTTAAAGCAATTGGACTGGACTAATCGTATAATCAAATCGTGAGCTAACGTAAGTTCACGAGTGAGTAGTGGACCGAGTTCACGCTGTGAGCTGAGTTTCTTAGTATTGTGAACAAAGCGCAAAATATATGCCACAACTCTATGTAGCTTATCGAAGGAGCTGTATTTTTCGATGATATTATGATTTTGAATTTCAATTTTCATGCAAGCAATTTTGGGAATAATGAGTTTTAATTCTGTAACATCCATAGGAGTAAGAACTCCGTTAGGCCATGCTGAGCTTTTCTGAGTCAACCATGAAGGTCCGTTACTCCAAATGGAACTTTCAATAAATTCCGACGGAAGCTGTCCTCGAGATATAAGATCTGGAGGATTGTCTTGAGATAAAACGTGCCGCCAATGACACGATTCAGTAATGGTTTGAACTTCCGATACACGATTCGATACGAATGTTTTTAAGCGATGAGCTGGCGTATTTATCCAATGTAACACAATTGTCGAGTCTGACCACATGTATCATTCGTGAATTTTTGTCAAAATAGTGGGCTTTATGGTATGATAAAGACGAGCAAGTAATACTGAGGCGCAAAGCTCTAATCTCGGTAATGACAGAGGTTTGACAGGAGCAACACGTGACTTGGAAGAGATCAGACGTATATACACTTGCCCTTGAGCATAAATGGAACGCAAGTACAAACAGGCACCATAAGCCTTTTCACTAGCATCGCAAAATCCATGCAGCTGTACTTTAATTGGGTCAGGTATGGCAATTCCGCTAGGAAAACGTAAATTTTCTATTAATGGTAGCTGGTCCACATAAGCAGACCAAGACGAATGAATCTCGATAAGAATAGATTCATCCCACGCTACTCCGGCCTTCCACAGGAGCTGCATGAGAATTTTCGCATGCACGATGATCGGACCAAGGAGACTAAGTGCATCAAACAACTTTGCAATTTGAGATAGGATAGTCCTTTTTGTAATAGTTTTGGAAAGCGAGAGATTGACAACGTAAAAGAAGTAATCTTCTCGCCAGTTCCACCTAATTCCTAAAGTCTTTATAGATGAATCAGGATCTAGTGACATATGTGCGCTATTTGGATACTCTTGATTCTCAATAAGTAAAGACCCATTTTTAAAGACCCAAAGGATAATTTGAGGCCCATTTTATTAAGCAAAATCCACCCTTTTTTAATAAAGCTATAAGATCGCGTAGAATAATTGCCTCGGAAATTGTTTGGGCACCTGTGAGCACATCATCTACATAAAAATCTCTACGCAATATTCGAGCTGCAATCCGAAAATTATTTTCCTCATCATTGGCAAGTTGGTATAATGTTTTTATGACTAAATAAGACGCACAAGCTGTAACATATGTGGAAGTTTCAAGTATATAAATTTGAATAGGTTCAGAAGTATCTCGTCGATAGAACCTTTTGATACTGAGTATCTTCAGAGTTAACGCGAACCTGGTGATACATTTTGTCAGCATCAGCAGTTAACACATAAGCATGAGACCGAAATCGAGAAAGAATACAGAACAAATCGTCCTGTAATTTGGGACCTACCATAAGGGTATCATTCAATGAAATGCCACTTGAAGTTTTGGCTGAACCATCAAAGGCAACGCGAGTTTTTGTTGTTAAACTATCTTCCTTCAACACAGCATGATGAGGAAGAAAGAAACCTATATCAGTGGTATTTTGGTCTTTTGCAAGAGACATATGACCCAATGCTAAATATTCATCTAAAAATGCAATATAATCACGTCGCACCTCAGGTTTCTGCTGAAATTTGCGCTCTAGCGCATAGAAGCGTTTTAATGGTAAACGTACTCCATACCTTCCATCAGTATTTCTCGTTGTGTTAAGAGCGTAATGCTCTTCACAAGCCTTTTCCTCAGGGGATAAAACAGTAGTTGTTGACAGTTCTTCAAGCTCCCAAAAACGGGTCAAATTTACATCAGGAGGATCTGAATCTATAGAAATATGGCAAGATACGAGCGAAGGTTGAGAATGTGTACTGATTTCACCAGCAACAACCCAACCCAGCTGAGTTTTTTTAAGAATTGCATTGGGGTAATTTTTTAATGATAATTGTCCTACAAAAAGCAATTTATAAAATAATTTAACGCCAATCAAAGCGTCAACCTTTGAAGACTTAAAGAATTCGGGATCAGCTAATTTAATGTTTTTAGGTATGTCGAGACCTGCTTGATCAATATTGATAGACGGAATCGCCTGACTAATTTAAGGTACGATTAAAAATACAGCAGATTCCCTGTAATTATTGCATCGAGATTGCAATGTCGCACGAGCAGAATGCTTTACGCCAGTGGAGGTATCATCAATTCCAGTAACATAAATATTACCTGTTTTTTTAATTAGATTCAAAAAATTTGCAATTTGTTCAGTTATGAAATGTGCCTGAGAGCCTGCTTCTAAAAATACACGAATGGTTTTAGTTTTTCCTTGATGATTTAGCATGTCAACCAAGGCGGTAGCCAGTAGAGCATGTGAGCTTACTTGAGTTTGCAAGCTAGTATTATTAGACACAAAATGCGAAGAAACTTGAGAGTTTGCTGGCTGATTAGAAGAATTATTTGTTTTTTCAAAATGTAAAAGAGTATGATGTTTTTGTTTGCAAATTCGACAGGATTGGGAGAAACATACGGACGCTCTGTGTCCCTTTTTAGACAATTAGTATACCAACTACCCCTTTTCGATGCCTCGTAACGGGCATGAGAGTTTTGTCGCAAAAAAAAAACGGCGCAAATTTGCTGCATTTGTAAACTAGATGATTAGTTTCATTACAGTATACACAAGACTGCTCCTGAGTGGAAGCAGCAAAGGTTTGTTGTGAACGAATATTAAATCTAATATTAGTATTAGGCTTTACGGGTGCGTTTACTACCTGCGCACGCCTTTTTAGAAAATCTTTTTAAGTTATTTAAGGTGGGGTGCTCTATAACACTACTGCAATCTTCCCATCGGTCGCAAACGGAAGAGTCAAGCTTTTCCCGTAACAATACAATTAATATGGAGTCCCACGAATTTATGGGTTCTCACAGTGCTTGAAGAGCGCGTAGATGTTTTTGAAGGCAATCTAAGAATGCACGAAAAGAATGGTCTTTTGATATGGATGGCATATCTACAAGAGCTTTAATGTGACAATCACGTATATATTTTCGATCACCATAGCTGAATTTCGATCATCATAGATTCAATAGCTGAAATGATATCGGCTGCTTCACTTTTTAAACATCCTTTTAAGTAGAATATTTTTTTGACAGGAGGAATTTTAAGATCTTTGTGAACAAGCGAGTTAAAAAAATCATGAAAGCCTAACCAAGTTTCATCGGATCCACTGAAAGTTGGCAACTGAATTGTAGGCAAGGATGATAAATGAAAATTGTCAAGCGAGTATTTGGATAATTGAGACAATAAAAGTTGCTGACTGAGAGCGTCTAAATTTTGTATACTTTCTTGTGGAGAAGGTACATTGTTATCATTAACGGGTTTTTGCCCCTGCCGTTGTGGATTAGTGGATTCCGAGTCGCGAGTTGGAGTTTCTAAATGTGTTTGATTGGTCAAATTCAATAAATCTGTAGAATTATTAGTTAATGATTCCGTTGTAATGGCCGGTGGAGAATAATTTTTAGAGTATTGCTCTAGAAGTTTAGTGGCAGTACCAAAGGCGCTGAAGTAAGCGTCTTCAAACTCTTCGCGATGTGTAAAAAGGGCATCTGATTCGTCGAGCAATCCTTCAAGCCTGTCTTGATATGATACGAATTTATTACGAACTTCCTCTATTGCACGAAATCTTTTTTCAAGAACAGGAACATCAGATTCTGGATTAAATTTATTTAAAAAATTGGAATACGCGTTTAAAGATCGTTTGGCATCGGCACGCTTATTTGTTAATTCTTTTATTTCTTTATTAGCCATATTATGAGAATAATTAAAGCAAATCAGTAAAAAATAGTACAAAATGAAAAAATATAACGAGATATAGGCAATACAAATTGTGAAAATATGATAGGATAAAATTATCGTGGAATTTATCGAATTTCAATAGACCCGTATATTGAAATTTAGTGTTATGGACTTTTTACCTGGTGTAACTTATTAATCGTCCTTGTCACGGATTAACGGAAAGGTCGCAAAGGTCGGAAAGCAAAAATGAAGCTTCTAAGTTATCTGGTTCAATAAATATTCGTGTTTTTCTTAAAATAGTTGTAAACATTGTCAACGTGACAGATAGTCGACGCGAACGCAAATAACTAGATGTTTCCACGTTTATTATTTTTTCTAATTATCAAAAAAATTTTAAAAAAAGGAAAACTAGTAATATATCCAGGGAAAAATGTAAATAAATTAAGATTTTCATCAAATTAAATTAAAAAAAATCGCCAGATCCTCCATCTGGAAAATACAAATTAAATTCTGAAATTAAAAAAAAAAAAGATAAAACCTTACATTGGACCGAGAGTTCGCGCTGCCGCGGGTATGTTGTCTTGATTTATCTTCCCGCTTCGCGGCGGACAACCTAATCTAGCCAAGGTAAAACCAGCGGTTCTTGTCACTTTGTCCTATATTGGATCGAGAGTTCGCGCTGCCGCGCGTATGTTGTCTTGATATATCTTCCCGCTTCGCGGCGGGCAACCTACTCTAACCAGGGTTAAACCAACGGCCCTTGCCACTTTGTCCTACATTGGACCGAGAGTTCGCGCTGCCGCGCTTATGTTGCCTTGATTTATCTTCCCGCTTCACGGCGGACAACCTAATCTAACCAAGGTAAAACCACCAATAAAATCCACACGAGACATTGTACCGTAGCTGTTCGTTGAAATCTGGTTGAAATATGAATGCAAATTCAATACGACGCTTAAATTAATATATATGCTGCCATAGTTAGTTTTTCATATAAAAGCAAACAGGATCGGATCCTCTTTGATATAAACGGGCAAGTATAAAGGTGGCAACATCTAAATAATTTCGTTCACATATACTGTCTGCAATCTTAAAAATGTCAAAAAAAAAATTCAACAAAAACAACGTAGAGGCTTAATTTTGACTTGCGGAGCTTAATAAAAGAGTGCCAAAGACTTAACAACAGTTACAACAGGTAAAAAGTACACAAACATATTTTCAAGACAGACCCGTAAAACCGAATACATCCATTACCGTTAGCCAATCGACTTACTTGACCAACTGGAAGATATTTACAGAACCAAATAATGATGCTGGATACTGGGCGCTGCACAGGCACAGACGATGCAGTTTCAACAAGTGATGGTTTTTGATCAGGAACAGATGACGAAATTTCAATAGTTAATGGTGACCATGTGCACTGAGCGATGATGAAAAAATGTATGTTTCACTTAATTCCTTACACGATGAGTACGCGCTGACTCAAATGTAATAATAAAAATTAACACTGGAAAGCTACGTAATTTTAAGCAATCCGGCTCGTAGGACCAATGTGAGGTCTCGCGATTGGTTTACCGCGAGCTTTGATGTTACGTGCAAATTAAAACTTATATTTGCACCAAAAAAATTTTATAATGCTGGCAAAAAATTAAGTGAATGGAATAATTAAGTTGAGAACACTGGTTATCGCTTTGACACTTTTAATAACTGCTCCTTTAGGTACAAAAAAAATCAATCACAATAAAATACATTAACAAATACATTAACACTAGAACAATATCAAAAATAATTTAACGACGGAACAATTAAATTCAATTATTTTCAAATTAAATTATTATAAATTAAATTATTATAAATTAAATTATTATCAAACTAAATCAAATTATTTTCAAAGTAAATTAGATTATTTTTAAATTTAATTACTTTCAAAATAAATTAAATTATTTTTAAATTTTAATAAATTTAATTATTTTCAAATTAAATTAAATTATTTTCAAATTAAATTAAATTATTTTCAAATTTAATTAAATTAAATTATTTTCACATTAAATTATTTTTAAATTTAATTAAATTCAATTATTTTCAAATTAAATTAAATTATTTTCAAATTAAATTAAATTATTTACAAATTAAATTAAATTATTTTCAAATTTAATCAAATTATTTTTAATTTTAATTAAATTTAATTATTTTCAAATTAAATTAAATTATTTTTTAATTTAATTAAAATTAATTATTTTAAAATTAAAATAAATTATTTTTAAATTTAATTATTTTCAAATTAAATTAAATTAAAATATTTTTAAATTAAATTAAATTATTTTCAAATTTAATTAAATTATATTATTTTCAAATTAAATTAAATTATTTCCAAATTAAATTAAATTAATTTCAAATTAAATTAAATTATTTGCAAATTAAAATAAATTATTTTTAAATTAAATTAAATTATTTACAAATTTAATCAAATTATTTTTAATTTTAATAAAATTTAATTATTTTCAAATTAAGTAAAATTATTTTTTTCTTTAATTAAATTTAATTATTTTCAAAATAAATTAAATTATTTTTAAATTTAATTATTTTTAAATTAAATTAAATTATTTTAAAATGTAATTAAATTAAATTATTTTCAAATTTAATTAAATTAAATTATTTTCAAATTAAATTAAATTATTTTCAAATTAAATTAAATTATTTTTAAATTAAATTATTTTCAAATTAAATTAAATTATTTTCAAATTAAATTAAATTATTTTTAAATTTAATTAAATTAAATTATTTTTAAATTTAATTAAATTTAATTATTTTAAATTAAAATAAAATATTTTCGAATTAAATTTAATTATTTTTAAATTAAAACAAATTATTTTGAAATTAAATTTATTTATTTTTAAATTTAATTAAATTCAATTATTTTCAAATTAAATTACATTATTTTCAAATTAAATTAATTTCATTCTTAAATTAAATTAAATTATTTTCAAATTAGATTATTTTTAAATATAATTAAATTCAATTATTTTCAAATTAAATTAAATTATTTTCAAATTAAATTAAATTATATACAAATTAAATTAAATTATTTTTAAATTTAATTATTTTCTAATTGAATTTAATTATTTTCAAATTAAATTAGAATATTTTTAAATTTAATTACTTTTAAAATAAATTAAATTATTTTTAAATTTTAATAAATTAAATTATTTTCAAATTAAATTAAATTATTTTCAAATTAAATTAAATTATTTGCAAATTAAAATAATATATTTTCAAAGTAAATTAAATTATTTTCAAATTTATTCAAATTATTTTTATTTTTAATTAAATTTAATTATTTTCAAATTAAATTGAATTATTATTTAAGTAAATTAAATTTAATTATTTTCAAATTAAATTTAATTATTTTTAAATTTAATTATTTTCAAATTAAATTTAATTATTTTTTAATTAAATATAATAAAATTATTTTCAAATTTAATTAAACTAAATTATTTTCAAATTAAATTAAATTATTTTCAAATTAAATTAAATTATTTTTAAATTTAATTAAATTTAATTATTTTTAAATTAAAATTAATTATTTTCAAATTAAATTTAATTGTTTTTAAATTTAATTAAATGTAATTATTTTCAAATTAAATTAAATAATTTTCAAATTAAATCTCAAATTAAATTAAATTATTTTCATAATAAATTATTTTTAAATTTAAGTTTATTCAATTATTTTCAAATTAATTTAAATTATTTTCAAACTAAATTAAATTATTTTCAAATTAAATTAAATTATTTTTAAATTTAATTAAATTTAATTATTTTCAAATTAAATTATTTTCAAATTATATTAAATTATTTTTAAATTTAATTAAATTTAATTATTTTCAAATTAAATTAAATTATTTTTAAATTTAATTGAATTTAATTATTTTCAAATTAAATTTAATTATTTTCATATTAAATTAAATAATTTTCAAATTAAATTAAATTATTTTATTAAATATTTTATAAATTAAATCATTTCAAATTAAATTAAATTATTTTCAAATTAAATTAAAATATTCTCAAATTAAATTAAATTATTTTTAAATTAAATTTAATTATTTTCAAATTAAATTAAATTATTTTTTAATTAAATTATTTTTAAATGTAATTGAATTTAATTATTTTCAAATTTAATTAAATTATTTTTAAATTTAATTAAATTTAAATATTTTCAAATTAAATTAAAATATTTTAAAATTAAATTAAATTATTTTCAAATTATATTAAATTATTTTCAAATTAAATTATTTTTAAATTTAATTGAATTTAATTATTTTCAAATTAAATTTAATTATTTTCAAATTAAATTAAATTATTTTTAAATTTAATTAAATTTAATTATTTTCAAATTAAATTAAATTATTCTTAAATTTATTATTTTCGAATTAAATTATTTTCAAATTAAATTTAATTATTTTCAAATTAAATTAAATTATTTTCAAATTAAATTAAATTATTTTAATAAATATTTTATAATTTAAATCATTTCAAATTAAATTAAATTATTTTCAAATTAAATTAAATTATTCTCAAATTAAATTAAATTATTTTCAAATTAAATTTAATTATTTTCAAATTAAATTAAATTATTTTTTAATTAAATTATTTTTAAATGTAATTGAATTTAATTATTTTCAAATTAAATTAAATTATTTTTAAATTTAATTAAATTTAAATATTTTCAAATTAAATTAAAATATTTTAAAATTAAATTAAATTATTTTCAAATTATATTAAATTAAGTTTCAAATCAAATTAACTTATTCTCAAATTAAATTAAATTATTTTTAAATTAAATTTAATTATTTTCAAATTAAATTAAATTATTTTTTAATTAAATTATTATTAAATGTAATTAAATTAAATTATTTTCAAATTAAATTAAATTATTTTTAAATTTTAATAAATATTATTATTTTTAACTTAAATTAAATTAGTTTTAAATTTAATTATTTTCAAATTAAATTAAATTATTTTTAAATTAAATTATTTTTTTTTAAATTTAATTAAATTAAATTATTTGCAAATTAAAGTAAATTATTTTCAAATTAAATTAAATTATTTTCAAATTTAATCAAATTATTTTTAAATTTAATTAAATTTAATTATTATCAAATTAAATTACATTATTTTTAAGTTAAACTAAATTAAATTATTTTCAAATTAAATTAAATTATTTTCAAATTAATTTAAATTATTTTCATATTAAATTAAATTATTTTCCAATAAAATTACATTATTTTTAAATTTTATTAAATTCAATTATTTTTAAATAAAATTAAATTATTTTTTAATTAAATTATTTTTAAATGTAATTGAATTTAATTATTTTCAAATTAAATTAAATTATTTTTAAATTTAATTAAATTTAAATATTTTCAAATTAAATTAAATTATTTTAAAATTAAATTAAATTATTTTCAAATTATATTAAATTATTCTTAAATTTATTTAATTTCGAATTAAATTATTTTCAAATTAAATTAAATTATTTTAAGATTAAATTAAATTATTTTCAAAATAAATTAAATTATTCTTAAATTTAAATATTTTTGAATTAAAATATTTTCAAATTAAATTAAATTATCTTCAAATTAAATTAAATCATTTTCAAATTAAATTAAATTATTTCCAAATTAAATTAAATTATTTTCAAATTAAATTAAATTATTTTCAAATTAAATTTAATTATTTTCAATTAAATTAAATTATTTTTTAATTAAATTATTATTATGTAATTAAATTTAATTATTTTCAAAATAAATTAAATTATTTTTAAATTTTAATAAATTTAATTATTTTCAATTAAAATTAAATTATTTTTAAATTTAATTATTTTCAAATTAAATTAAATTATTTTTAAATTAAATTAATTTTTTTTAAATATAATTAAATTAAATTATTTGCAAATTAAAGTAAATTATTTTCAAATTAAAATAAATTATTTTCAAATTTAATCAAATTATTTTTAAATTTAATTAAATTTAATTATTATCAAATTGAATACATTATTTTTAAATTAAAATAAATTAAATTATTTTCAAATTAAATTAAATTATTTTCAAATTAAATTAAATTATTTTCATATTAAATTTAATTATTTTCCAATAAAATTACATTATTTTTAAATTTAATTAAATTCAATTATTTTCAAATAAAATTAAATTGTTTTCAAATTAAATAAAATTATTTTCAAATTAAATTAAATTATTTTTAAATAAAATTATTTTTAATTTTAATTAAATTTAATTATTTTCAAATTAAATTAAATTATTTTTAAATTTAATTAAATTTAATTATTTTCAAATTAAATTAAATTATTTTTAAATTTAATTATTTTCGAATTAAATTATTTTCAAATTAAATTTAATTATTTTCAAATTAAATTAAATTATTTTAAAATTAAATTAAATTATTTTCAAAATAAATTAAATTATTTTTAAATTAAATTAAAATATTTCCAAATTAAATTAAATTATTTTCAAATTAAATTAAATTATTTCTAAATTTTATACAATTAAATTATTTTTAAATTAAATTAAATTATTTTTAAGTATATTGATATTTAATTATTTTCAAATTAAATTAAATTATTTTAAAATTAAATTAAATTATTTTCAAATTAAATTAAATTATTTTCAAATTAAATTAAATTATTTCCAAATTTAATTAAATTATTTTCAAATTAAATTTAAATATTTTCAAATTAAATTAAATTATTTCTAAATTTTATACAATTAAATTATTTTTAAATTAAATTAAATTATTTTTAAGTTTATTTATATTTAATTATTTTCAAATTAAATTAAATTATTTTCAAATTAAATTTAATTAATTTTAAATTAAATTTAATTATTTTCAAATTAAATTAAAATATTTTCAAATTAAATCAAGTTATTTTCAAATAATATTAAATTATTTTCAAATTAATTTAAATTATTTTCAACATAAATTAATTTTTTTTCAAATTAAATTAAATTATTTTTAAATTAAATTAAAATATTTTTAATTGAAATTAAATTACTTTCAAATTAAATTGAATTATTTTTAAATTAAATTATTTTCAAATTAAATTAAATTATTTTCAAATTAAATTAAATTATTTTTAAATTTAATTAAATTTAATTATTTTAAATTAAAATAAAATATTTTCGAATAAAATTTAATTATTTTTAAATTAAAATAAATTATTTTGAAATTAAATTTATTTATTTGAAATTTAATTAAATTTAATTATTTTCAAATTAAATTACATTATTTTCAAATTAAATTAAATTATTCTTAAATTAAATTAAATTATTTTCAAATTAAATTATTTTTAAATTTAATTAAATTCAATTATTTTCAAATTAAATTAAATTATTTTCAAATTAAATTAAATTTTTTACAAATTAAATTAAATTATTTTTAAATTTAATTATTTTCTAATTGAATTTAATTATTTTCAAATTAAATTAGAATATTTTTAAAATTAATTACTTTTAAAATAAATTAAATTATTTTTAAATTTTAATAAATTAAATTATTTTCAAATTAAATTAAATTATTTTCAAATTAAATTAAATTATTTGCAGATTAAAAGAATATATTTTTAAAGTAAATTAAATTATTTTCAAATTTATTCAAATTATTTTTATTTTTAATTAAATTTAATTATTTTCAAATTAAATTAAATTATTATTTAAGTTAATTAAATTTAATTATTTTCAAATTAAATTTAATTATTTTTAAATTTAATTATTTTCAAATTAAATTTAATTATTTTTAAATTAAATATAATGAAATTTTTTTCAAATTTAATTAAACTAAATTATTTTCAAATTAAATTAAATTATTTTCAAATTAAATTAAATTATTTTTATATTAAATTAAATTATATTATTTTTAAATTAAATTAAATTATTTTTAAATTAAATTAAATTATTTTTAAATTTAATTAAATTTAATTATTTCTAAATTAAAATAAATTATTTTCAAATTAAATTTAATTGTTTTTAAATGTAATTAAATGTAATTATTTTCAAATTAAATTATTTTCAAATTAAATCTCAAATTAAATTAAATTATTTTCATAATAAATTATTTTTAAATTTAAGTTAATTCAATTATTTACAAATTAATTTAAATTATTTTCAAACTAAATTAAATTATTTTCAAATTGAATTAACTTATTTTTAAATTTAATTAAATTTAATTATTTTTAAATTAAATTAAATTATTTTCAAATTATATTAAATTATTTTTAAATTTAATTAAATTTAATTATTTTCAAATTAAATTAAATTATTTTAAAATTTAATTGAATTTTATTATTTTCAAATTAAATTTAATTATTTTCAAATTAAATTAAATAATTTTCAAATTAAATTAAATTATTTAATTAAATATTTTATAAATTAAATCATTTCAAATTAAATTAAATTATTTTCAAATTAAATTAAATTATTCTCAAATTAAATTAAATTATTTTCAAATTAAATTTAATTATTTTCTAATTAAATTAAATTATTTTTTAATTAAATTATTTTTAAATGTAATTGAATTTAATTATTTTCAAATTTAATTAAATTATTTTTAAATTTAATTAAATTTAAATATTTTCGAATTATATTAAACCATTTTAAAATTAAATTAAATTATTTTCAAATTATATTAAATTATTTTCAAATTAAATTAAATTATTTTTAAATTTAATTGAATTTAATTATTTTCAAATTAAATTTAATTATTTTCAATATAAATTAAATTATTTTTAAATTTAATTAAATTTAATTATTTCCAAATTAAATTAAATTATTCTTAAATTTAATTATTTTCGAATAAAATTAATTTGAAATTAAATTTAATTATTTTCAAATTAAATTAAATTATTTTAAATTTAATTTTTTTCAAATTAAATTAAATTATTTTCATATTAAATTAAATTATTTTCAAATTAAATGAAGTTATTTTTAAATTTAATTAAATTTAATTATTTTCAAATTAAATTAAATAATTTTCAAATTAAATTAAATTATTTTATTAAATATTTTATAAATTAAATCATTTCAAATTAAATTAAATTATTTATAAATTAAATTAAATTATTCTCAAATTAAATTAAATTATTTTCAAATTAAATTTAATTATTTTCAAATTAAATTAAATTATTTTTTAATTAAATTATTTTTAAATGTAATTAAATTAAATTATTTTCAAATTAAATTAAATTATTTTTAAATTTTAATAAATATTATTATTTTCAACTTAAATTAAATTATTTTTAAATTTAATTATTTTCAAATTAAATTTAATTATTTTTAAATTAAAGTAATTTTTTTTAAATTTAATTAAATTAAATTATTTGCAAACTAAAGTAAATTATTTTCAAATTAAATTAAATTATTTTCAAATTTAATCAAATTATTTTTAAATTTAATTAAATTTAATTATTATCAAATTAAATTACATTATTTTTAAGTTAAACTAAATTAAATTATTTTCAAATTAAATTAAATTATTTTCAAATTAATTTAAATTATTTTCATATTAAATTAAATTATTTTCCAATAAAATTACATTATTTTTAAATTTAATTAAATTCAATTATTTTCAAATAAAATTAAATTATTTTTTAATTAAATTATTTTTAAATGTAATTGAATTTAATTATTTTCAAATTAAGTTAAATTATTTTTAAATTTAATTAAATTTAAATATTTTCAAATTAAATTAAATTATTTTAAAATTAAATTAAATTATTTTCAAATTATATTAAATTATTTTAAGATTAAATTAAATTATTTTTAAAATAAATTAAATTATTCTTAAATTTAAATGTTTTTGAATTAAATTATTTTCAAATTAAATTAAATTATCTTCAAATTAAATTAAATCATTTTCAAATTAAATTAAATTATTTCCAAATTAAATTAAATTATTCTCAAATTAAATTAAATTATTTTCAAATTAAATTTAATTATTTTCAAATTAAACTAAATTATTTTTTAATTAAATTATTATTATGGAATTAAATTTAATTTTTTTCAAAATAAATTATATTATTTTTAAATTTTAATAAATTTAATTATTTTCAATTAAAATTAAATTATTTTTAAATTTAATTATTTACAAATTAAATTAAATTATTTTTAAATTAAATTATTTTTAAATTAAATTATTTTTTTTTAAATATAATTAAATTAAATTATTTTCAAATTAAAGTAAATTATTTTCAAATTAAAATAAATTATTTTCAAATTTAATCAAATTATTTATAAATTTAATTAAATTTAATTATTAGCAAATTGAATTACATTATTTTTAAATTAAAATAAATTAAATTATTTTCAAATTAAATTAAATTATTTCCAAATTAAATTAAATTATTTTCAAAATAAATTTAAATATTTTCAAATTAAATTAAACTATTTCTAAATTTTATACAATTAAATTATTTTTAAATAAAATTAAATTATTTAAAAATAAAATTAAATTATTTTCCAGTTATATTAAATTATTTTCAAATTAAATTAAATTATTTTCAAATTAAATTAAATTATTTTCAAATTAAATTGAATTATTTTCAAATTAAATTAAATTATTTTTAAATTTAATTAAATTTAAATATTTTCAAATTAAATTAAATTATTTTAAAATTAAATTAAATTATTTTCCAGTTATATTAAATTATTTTCAAATTAAATTAAATTATTCTTAAATTAAATTAAATTATTTTCAAATTAAATTGAATTATTTTCAAATTAAATTAAATTATTTTCAAATTAAATTAAATCATTTTCAAACTAAATTAAATTATATTCAAAATAAATTAAATTATTTTTAAATTAAATTAAATTATTTTCAAATTAAATTTAATTATCTTCAAATTAAATTAAATTATTTTTTAATTAAATTATTTTTAAATGTAATTAAATTTAATTAATTTTAAATTTAATTTAATTATTTTAAAATTTAATTAAATTTAAATATTTTCAAATTAAATTAAATTATTTTAAAATTAAATTAAATTATTTTCAAATTATATTAAATTATTTTTAAATTAAATTAAATTATTTTCAAACTAAATTAAATTATTTTTAAATTTAATTAAATTTAATTATTTTCAAATTAAATTAAATTATTTTCAAATTAAATTAAATTATTTTTTAATTAAATTATTTTTAAATGTAATTAAATTTAATTGTTTTCAAATTAAATTAAATTATTTTTAAATTTAAATAAATTTAATTATTTTCAACTTAAATTAAATTATTTTCAAATTAAATTAAATTATTTTTAAATTAAATTAATTTTTTTTCAAATTAAATTAAATTGAATTATTTGCTAATTAAAGTAAATTATTTTCAAATTAAATTGAATTATTTTCAAATTTAATCAAATTATTTTTAAATTTAATTCAATTTAATTATTTTCAAATTAAATTAAATTATTTTTAAATTAAATTAAATTATTTTCAAACTAAATTAAATTCTTTTTAAATTTAATTAAATTTAATTATTTTCAAATTAAATTTAATTATTTTTAAATTAAATTAAATTATTTTCAAACTAAATTAAATTATTTTTAAATTTAATTAAATATAATTATTTTCAAATTAAATTATATTATTTTCAAATTAAATTAAATTATTCTCAAATAAATTAAAATATTTTTAAATTTAATTAAAATCAATTATTTTTAAATTAAATTTAATTTTCAAATCAAATTAAATTATTTTTAAAATAAAATAAATTTAATTATTTTCAAATTAAATTAAATTATTTTCAATTTAAATTAAATTATTTTCAAATTAAATTAAAATATTTTTAAATTTAATTATATTCAAAATAAATTAAATTATTTTTAAATTTAATTAAATTAAATTATTTTCAAATTAAATTAAATTATTTTCAACTTGAATTAAATTATTCTCAAATTAAATTAAATTATTTTAAAATTAAATTATTTTTAAATTTAATTAATTTCAATTATTTTGAAATTAAATTATTTTTAAATTAAATTAAATTATTTTCAACTTGAATTAAATTATTCTCAATTTGAATTAAATTATTTTTAAATTTCATTAATTTCAATTATTTTGAAATTAAATTATTTTCAAATTAAATTAAATTATTTGCAAATTAAAATAAATTATTTTCAAATTAAATTATATTATTTTCATATTTAATCAAATTATTTTTAAATTTAATTATTTTTAAATTTAATTAAATTTAATTATTTTCAAATTGAATTAAATTTTTTTTTAATTTAATTATTTTCAAATTAAATTAAATTATTTTTAAATTTAATTATTTTGAAATAAAATTAAATTATTCTCAAATTAAAATAAATTATTTTTAAATTGAATTGAATTTAATTATTTTCAAATTAAATTAAATTATTTTCAAATTAAATTAAAAAAAATTTCATATTAAATTAAATTATTTTCAAATAAAATTACATTATTTTTAAATTTAATTAAATTCAATTATTTTCAAAATAAATTAAATTGATTTCAAATTAAATTAAATTATTTTTAAATTAAATTAAATTATTTTTAAATTTGATTATATTTAATTATTTTTAAATTAAATTAAATTATTTTCAAATTAAATTAAATTATTTTAAAATTAAATTAAATTATTTTGAGATTAAATTAAATTATTTTCAAATTAAATTAAATTATTTTAAAATTTAATTTAATTATTTTTAAATTAAAATAAATAGTTTTGAAATTAAATTTAATTATATTTAAATTCAATTAAATTTAATTATTTTCAAATTAAATTAAATTATTTTCAAATTAAATTAAATTAATCTCAAATTAAATTAAATTATTTTCAAATTAAATTATTTTTAAATTTAATTAAATTCAATTTGTTTCAAATTAATATAACGTATTTTCAAATTAAATTAAATTATTTTCAAACTAAATAAAATTATTTTCAAAGTAAATTAGATTATTTTTAAATTTAATTATTTTCAAAATAAATTAAAGTATTTTAAATTTAAATAAATTAAATTATTTTTAAATTAAATTAAATTATTTTCAAATTAAATTAAATTATTTGCAAATTAAAATAAAATATTTTCAAATTAATTTAAATTATCTTCAAATTTAATCAAATTATTTTTAAATTAAATTATTTTTGAATTTAATTAAATTTAATTATTTTCAAATTAAATTAAATTATTTTTTAATTTAATTATTTTTAAATTAACGTATGTTTAAATTTAATTTTTTTCAAATAAAATTAGATTATTTTCAAATTAAATTAAATTATTTTCCAATTAAATTTAATTATTTTCAAATTTAATTAAATTTAATCATTTCAATCAAATTAAATTAAATTATTTTCAAATTAAATTAAATTATTTTTAAATTTAATTTAATTATTTTCAAATTAAATTAAATTATTCTCAAATTAAATTAAATTATTTTTAAATTTAATTAAATTAAATTATTTTCAAATTAAATTTAATTACTTTCAAATTAAATTAGATTATTTTCATATTAAATTAAATTATTTTCAAATAAAATTACATTATGTTTAAATTTAATTAAATTCAATTATTTTCAAATTAAATTAAATTGTTTTCAAATTAAATTAAATTATTTTCAAATTAAATTAAATCATTTTTAAATTTAATTAAATTTAATTATTTTCAAATTAAATTAAATTATATTAAATTATTTCTAAATTTAATTATATTTAATTATTTTCAAATAAAATTAAATTATTTTTAAATTTAATTAAAATTATTTTTTTTCAAATTAAATTAAATTATTTTTAAATTTAATTATTTTCAAATTAAATTTAATTATTTTCAAATTAAATTTAATTATTTTCAAATTAAATTTAATTATTTTCAAATTAAATTAGAATATTTTCAAATTAAATTATATTATTTTCAAATTAGAGTATATTATTTTCAAATTAAATTCAATTATTTTCAAATTAAATTAAATTATTTTTAAATTTAATTAAATTTAATTATTTTCAAATTAAATTTAATTATTTTCAAATTAAATTTAATTATTTTAAAATTTAATTAAATTTAATCATTTCAATCAAATTAAATTAAATTATTTTCAAATTAAATTAAATTATTTTTAAATTTAATTTAATTATTTTCAAATTAAATTAAATTATTCTCAAATTAAATTAAATTATTTTTAAATTTAATTAAATTAAATTATTTTCAAATTAAATTTAATTACCTTCAAATTAAATTAGATTATTTTCATATTAAATTAAATTATTTTCAAATTAAATTACATTATGTTTAAATTTAATTAAATTCAATTATTTTCAAATTAAATTAAATCATTTTTAAATTTAATTAAATTTAATTATTTTCATATTAAATTAAATTATATTAAATTATTTCTAAATTTAATTATATTTAATTATTTTCAAATAAAATTAAATTATTTTAAAATTTAATTAAAATTATTTTTTTTCAAATTAAATTAAATTATTTTTAAATTTAATTATTTTCAAATTAAATTTAATTATTTTCAAATTAAATTTAATTATTTTCAAATTAAATTTAATTATTTTCAACTTAAATTAGAATATTTTCAAATTAAATTATATAATTTTCAAATTAGAGTATATTATTTTCAAATTAAATTCAATTATTTTCAAATTAAATTAAATTATTTTTAAATTTAATTAAATTTCAAAAATAATTAAATTATTTTTAAATTTAATTAAATTTAATTATTTTCAAATTAAATTTAATTATTTTCAAATTAAATTTAATTATTTTCAAATTAAATTAAATTTAATCATTTCAATAAAAATAAATTAAATTATTTTCAAATTAAATTAAATTATTTTTAAATTTAATTAAATTATTTTCAAATTAAATTATTCTCAAATTAAATTAAATTATTTTTAAATTTAATTAAATCAAATTATTTTCAAATTAAATTTAATTATTTTCAAATTAAATTAAATTATTTTTAAATTAAATTAAATTTAATTATTTTCAAATTAAATTAAATTATTTTTAAATTAAATTAAATTATTTTCATATTAAATTAAATTATTTTCAAATTAAATTACATTATGTTTGAATTTAATTAAATTCAATTAGTTTCAAATTAAATTAAATTGTTTTCAAATTAAATTAAATTATTTTCAAATTAAATTAAATCATTTTTTAATTTAAATAAATTTAATTAATTTCAAATTAAACTAAATTATTTTTAAATTAAATTAAATTATTTTTAAATTTAATTATAGTTAATTAGTTTCAAATTAAATTAAATTATTTTTAAATTTAGTACAATTCAATTATATTTAAATTTAATTAAATTTTTTTTAAGTTTATTTATATTATATTTAATTATTTTCAATTTAAAATAAATTATTTTCAAATTAAAATTAATTAATTATAAAATAAATTAAATTATTTTCAAATTAAATTAAAGTATTTTCAAATTTAGTACAATTCAATTATTAAATTATTTTTAAATTTAATTAAATTTATTTATATTCAAATTCAAATTAAACTTCAAATTAAACTATTTTCAGATTAAATTAAATTATTTGCAAATTAAAATAAATTATTTTCAAATTAAATTAAATTATTTTCATATTTAATCAAATTATTTTTAAATTTAATTATTTTCAAATAAAATTAATTTTTTTTTTTAATTTAATTAAATTTAATTATTTTCAAATTAAATTAAATTATTTTCAAATTTATTTATTTACAAATTAATTAAATTATTTTCAAGTTAAATTAAATTCTTTTCAAATTAAATTTAATTATTTTCAAATTTAATTAAATTATTTTTAAATTTATCTAAATTATTTTCAAATTAAATTAAGTTATTCACAAATTAAATGAAATTATTTTTAAATTTAATTAAAATAAGTTAATTTAAATTTAAATTAAATTTAATTATTTTCAAATTGAATTAAATTATTTTCAAATTTAATTATTTTCATATTAAATTAAATTATTTTAAATTTAAATAAATTAAATTATTTTTAAATTAAATTAAATTATTTTCAAATTAAATTAAATTATTTGCAAATTAAAATAAAATATTTTCAAATTAATTTAAATTATTTTCAAATTTAATCAAATTATTTTTAAATTAAATTATTTTTTAATTTAATTATATTTAATTATTTTCAATTTAAATTAAATTATTTTCAAATTAAATTTAATTAATTATAAAATAAATTAAATTATATTCAAATTAAATTAAAGTATTTTTAAATTTAGTACAATTCAATTATTATTAAATTATTTTTAAATTTAATTAAATTTAATTATATTCAAATTAAACTTTTAAATTTAAATAAATTTAATTATTTTCAAATTAAATTAAATTATTTTCAGATTAAATAAAATTATTTGCCAATTAAAAAAAATTATTTTCAAATTAAATTAAATTATTTTCAAATTTAATCAAATTATTTTTAAATTTAATTAAATTTAATTATTTTCAAATATAATTAAATTATTTTTAAATTTAATTATTTACAAATTAAATAAATTATTTTCAAATTAAATTAAATTATTTTCAAATTAATTTTAATTATTTTCAAATTTAATTAAATTATTTTTAAATTTAACTAAATTATTTTCAAATTAAATTAAGTTATTCACAAATTAAATGAAATTATTTTTAAATTTAATTAAAATAAATTAATTTAAATTTAAATTAAATTTAATTATTTTCATATTAAATTAAATTATTTTAAATATAATTACATTATTTTTAAATTTAATTAAATTCAATTATTTTCAAATTAAATTAAATTGTTTTCAAATTAAATTAAATTTTTTTCAAATTTAATTAAATTATTTTTAAATTTAATTAAATTTAATTATTTGCAAATTATATTAAATTATTTTTAAATTTAATTAAATTTAATTATTTGCAAATTAAATTAAATTATTTTTAAATTAAATTAAATTAAATTATTTTTAAATTAAATTATTTTTAAATTTAATTAAATATAATTATTTTCAAATTAAATTAAATTATTTTTAAATTTAATTAAAATTAATTATTTTTAAATTAAATTAATTTATTTTTAAATTTAATTATTATTTTCACATTTAATTATTTTCAAATTAAATTTAATTATTTTCAAAATAAATTAAATTATTTTAAAATTAAAATTAATTATTTTCAAAATAAATTAAATTATTTTTAAAATTAATTAAATTAAATTATTTTCAAATTAAATTAAATTATTTTCAAATTAAATTAAATTATTTTAAAATTAAATTAAATTATTTTCAAATTAAATTGAATTATTTTCAAATTTATTTAAATTATTTCCAAATTAAATTAAATTATTTTCAAATTAAATTTAAATATTTTCAAATTAAATTAAACTATTTCTAAATTTTATACAATTAAATTATTTTTAAATTAAATTAAATTATTTTTAAGTTTTTTTATATTTAATTACTTTCAAATTAAATTAAGTTATTTTCAAATTAAATTCAATTAATTTTAAATCAAATTTAATTATTTTCAAAATAAATTAAAATATTTTCAAATTAAATTAAGTTATTTTCAAATAATATTAAATTATTTTCAAATTAAATTAAATTATTTTGAAATTAAATTAATTTATTTTCAAATTAAATTAAATTATTTTTAAATTAAATTAAAATATTTTCAATTTAAATTAAATTACTTTCAAATTAAATTGAATTATTTTCAAATTAAATTAAATTATTTTTAAATTAAATTAAATCATTTTCAAATTAAATTAAATTATATTCAAAATAAATTAAATTATTCTCAAATTAAATTAAATTAAATTATTTTCAAATTAAATTTAATTATCTTCAAATTAAATTAAATTATTTTTTAATTAAAATATTTTTAAATGTAATTAAATTTAATTATTTTTAAATAAAATTAAATTATTTAAAAATAATTTTTTTAAAATTAATTATTTTTAAATTAAATTAATTTATTTTTAAATTTAATTATTATTTTCACATTTAATTATTTTCAAATTAAATTTAATTATTTTCAAAATAAATTAAATTATTTTAAAATTAAAATTAATTATTTTCAAAATAAATTAAATTATTTTTAAAATTAATTAAATTAAATTATTTTCAAATTAAATTAAATTATTTTAAAATTAAATTAAATTATTTTAAAATTAAATTAAATTATTTTCAAATTAAATTGAATTATTTTCAAATTTAATTAAATTATTTCCAAATTAAATTAAATTATTTTCAAATTAAATTTAAATATTTTCAAATTAAATTAAACTATTTCTAAATTTTATACAATTAAATTATTTTTAAATTAAATTAAATTATTTTTAAGTTTTTTTATATTTAATTACTTTCAAATTAAATTAAGTTATTTTCAAATTAAATTCAATTAATTTTAAATCAAATTTAATTATTTTCAAAATAAATTAAAATATTTTCAAATTAAATTAAGTTATTTTCAAATAATATTAAATTATTTTCAAATTAAATTAAATTATTTTGAAATTAAATTAATTTATTTTCAAATTAAATTAAATTATTTTTAAATTAAATTAAAATATTTTCAATTTAAATTAAATTACTTTCAAATTAAATTGAATTATTTTCAAATTAAATTAAATTATTTTTAAATTAAATTAAATCATTTTCAAATTAAATTAAATTATATTCAAAATAAATTAAATTATTCTCAAATTAAATTAAATTAAATTATTTTCAAATTAAATTTTATTATCTTCAAATTAAATTAAATTATTTTTTAATTAAAATATTTTTAAATGTAATTAAATTTAATTATTTTTAAATAAAATTAAATTATTTAAAAATAAAATTAAATTATTTTCCAGTTATATTAAATTATTTTCAAATTAAATTAAATTATTTTCAAATTAAATTAAATTATTTTCAAATTAAATTGAATTATTTTCAAATTAAATTAAATTATTTTTAAATTTAATTAAATTTAAATATTTTCAAATTAAATTAAATTATTTTAAAATTAAATTAAATTATTTTCCAGTTATATTAAATTATTTTCAAATTAAATTAAATTATTCTTAAATTAAATTAAATTATTTTCAAATTAAATTGAATTATTTTCAAATTAAATTAAATTATTTTCAAATTAAATTAAATTATTTTCAAACTAAATTAAATTATATTCAAAATAAATTAAATTATTTTTAAATTAAATTAAATTATTTTCAAATTAAATTTAATTATCTTCAAATTAAATTTAATTATTTTTTAATTAAATTATTTTTAAATGTAATTAAATTTAATTATTTTTAAATTAAATTTAAATATTTTAAAATTTAATTAAATTTAAATATTTTCAAATTAAATTAAATTATTTTAAAATTAAATTAAATTATTTTCAAATTATATTAAATTATTTTTAAATTAAATTAAATTATTTTCAAACTAAATTAAATTATTTTTAAATTTAATTAAATTTAATTATTTTCAAATTAAATTAAATTATTTTCAAATTAAATTAAATTATTTTTTAATTAAATTATTTTTAAATGTAATTAAATTTAATTGTTTTCAAATTAAATTAAATTATTTTTTAATTTAAATAAATTTAATTATTTTCTACTTAAATTAAATTATTTTCAAATTAAATTAAATTATTTTAAAATTAAATTAAATTATTTTGAGATTAAATTAAATTATTTTCAAATTAAATTAAATTATTTTTAAATTTAATTTAATTATTTTTAAATTAAAATAAATAGTTTTCAAATTAAATTTAATTATATTTAAATTCAATTAAATTTAATTATTTTCAAATTAAATTTAATTATTTTCAAATTAAATTTAATTATTTTCAAATTAAATTTAATTATTTTCAAATTAAATTAGAATATTTTCAAATTAAATTATATTATTTTCAAATTAGAGTATATTATTTTCAAATTAAATTCAATTATTTTCAAATTAAATTAAATTATTTTTAAATTTAATTAAATTTCAAAAATAATTAAATTATTTTTACATTTAATTAAATTTAATTATTTTCAAATTAAATTTAATTATTTTCAAATTAAATTTAATTATTTTCAAATTAAATTAAATTTAATCATTTCAATAAAAATAAATTAAATTATTTTCAAATTAAATTAAATTATTTTTAAAATTAATTAAATTATTTTCAAATTAAATTATTCTCAAATTAAATTAAATTATTTTTAAATTTAATTAAATCAAATTATTTTCAAATTAAATTTAATTATTTTCAAATTAAATTAAATTATTTTTAAATTAAATTAAATTTAATTATTTTCAAATTAAATTAAATTATTTTCAAATTAAATTAAATTATTTTCATATTAAATTAAATTATTTTCAAATTAAATTACATTATGTTTAAATTTAATTAAATTCAATTAGTTTCAAATTAAATTAAATTGTTTTCAAATTAAATTAAATTATTTTCAAATTAAATTAATTCATTTTTTAATTTAAATAAATTTAATTAATTTCAAATTAAACTAAATTATTTTTAAATTAAATTAAATTATTTTTAAATTTAATTATATTTAATTATTTTCAAATTAAATTAAATTATTTTTAAATTTAGTACAATTCAATTATATTTAAATTTAATTAAATTTTTTTTAAGTTTATTTATATTTAATTTAATTATTTTCAATTTAAATTAAATTATTTTCAAATTAAAATTAATTAATTATAAAATAAATTAAATTATTTTCAAATAAAATTAAAGTATTTTCAAATTTAGTACAATTCAATTATTAAATTATTTTTAAATTTAATTAAATTTAATTATATTCAAATTCAAATTAAACTTCAAATTAAACTATTTTCAGATTAAATTAAATTATTTGCAAATTAAAATAAATTATTTTCAAATTAAATTAAATTATTTTCATAATTAATCAAATTATTTTTAAATTTAATTATTTTCAAATAAAATTAATTTTTTTTTATTTTAATTAAATTTATTTATTTTCAAATTAAATTAAATTATTTTCAAATTTAATTATTTACAAATTAATTAAATTATTTTCAAGTTAAATTAAATTCTTTTCAAATTAAATTTAATTATTTTCAAATTTAATTTAATTATTTTTAAATTTATCTAAATTATTTTCAAATTAACTTAAGTTATTCACAAATTAAATGAAATTATTTTTAAATTTAATTAAAATAAATTAATTTAAATTTAAATTAAATTTAATTATTTTCAAATTGAATTAAATTATTTTCAAATTTAATTATTTTCATATTAAATTAAATTATTTTAAATTTAAATAAATTAAATTATTTTTAAATTAAATTAAATTATTTTCAAATTAAATTAAATTATTTGCAAATTAAAATAAAATATTTTCAAATTAATTTAAATTATTTTCAAATTTAATCAAATTATTTTTAAATTAAATTATTTTTTAATTTAATTATATTTAATTATTTTCAATTTAAATTAAATTATTTTCAAATTAAATTTAATTTATTATAAAATAAATTAAATTATATTCAAAATAAATTAAAGTATTTTTAAATTTAGTACAATTCAATTATTATTTTTAAATTTAATTAAATTTAATTATATTCAAATTAAACTTTTAAATTTAAATTATTTTCAAATTAAATTAAATTATTTTCAAATTTAATCAAATTATTTTTAAATTTAATTAAATTTAATTATTTTCAAATATAATTAAATTATTTTTAAATTTAATTATTTACAAATTAAATAAATTATTTTCAAATTAAATTAAATTATTTTCAAATTAATTTTAATTATTTTTAAATTTAATTAAATTAAAAAATAAAAAATAAATTAATTTAAATTTAAATTAAATTTAATTATTTTCATATTAAATTAAATTATTTTAAATATAATTATATTATTTTTAAATTTAATTAAATTCAATTATTTTCAATTAAATTGTTTTCAAATTAAATTAAATTTTTTTCAAATTTAATTAAATTATTTTTAAATTTAATTAAATTTAATTATTTGCAAATTAAATTAAATTATTTTTAAATTAAATTAAATTATTTTTAAATTGAATTAAATATAATTATTTTCAAATTAAATTATTTTTAAATTTAATTAAAATTAATTATTTTCAAATTAAATTAATTTATTTTTAAATTTAATTATTTTCAAATTAAATTTAATTATTTTCAAATTAAATTAATTTATTTTAAAATTAAATTAAATTATTTTCAAATTAAATTAAATTATTTTTAAATTTAATTAAATTTAATTATTTTCAAATTAAATTTAATTATTTTTAAATTAAATTAAATTATTTTTAAATTTAGTACAATTCAATTATTTTTAAATTTAATTAAATTTTTTTTAAGTTTATTTATATTATATTTAATTATTTTCAATTTAAATTAAATTATTTTCAAATTAAATTTAATTAATTATAAAATAAATTAAATTATATTCAAATTAAATTAAAGTATTTTTAAATTTAGTACAATTCAATTATTATTAAATTTAATTAAATTTAATTATATTCAAATTAAACTTTTAAATTTAAATAAATTTAATTATTTATAAATTAAATTAAATTATTTTCAGATTAAATTAAATTATTTGCCAATTAAAAAAAAATTATTTTCAAATTAAATTAAATTATTTTCAAATTTAATCAAATTATTTTTAAATTTAATTAAATTTAATTATTTTCAAATATAATTAAATTATTTTTAAATTTAATTATTTACAAATTAAATAAATTATTTTCAAATTAAATTAAATTATTTTCAAATTAATTTTAATTATTTTTAAATTTAATTAAATTATTTTTAAATTTAACTAAATTATTTTCAAATTAAATTAAGTTATTCACAAATTAAATGAAATTATTTTTAAATTTAATTAAAATAAATTAATTTAAATTTAAATTAAATTTAATTATTTTCATATTAAATTGAATTATTTTAAATATAATTATATTATTTTTAAATTTAATTAAATTCAATTATTTTCAAATTAAATTAAATTGTTTTCAAATTAAATTAATTTTTTTTCAAATTTAATTAAATTATTTTTAAATTTAATTAAATTTAATTATTTGCAAATTAAATTAAATTATTTTTAAATTAAATTAAATTAAATTATTTTTAAATTAAATTATTTTTAAATTTAATTAAATATATTTATTTTCAAATTAAATTAAATTATTTTTAAATTTAATTAAAATTAATTATTTTTAAATTAAATTAATTTATTTTTAAATTTAATTATTATTTTCACATTTAATTATTTTCAAATTAAATTTAATTATTTTCAAAATAAATTAAATTATTTTAAAATTAAAATTAATTATTTTCAAAATAAATTAAATTATTTTTAAAATTATTTAAATTAAATTATTTTCAAATTAAATTTAATTATTTTTAAATTAAATTAAATTATTTTTTAATTAAATTATTTTTAAATGTAATTAAATTTAATTATTTTCAAATTAAATTAAATTATTTTTAAATTTAAATAAATTTAATTATTTTCAACTTAAATTAAATTATTTTTAAATTTAATTATTTTCAAATTAAATTAAATTATTTTTAAATTAAATTTATTTATTTTTAAATTTAATTAAATTACATTATTTGCAAATTGAAGTAAATTATTTTCAAACTAAATTAAATTATTTTCAGATTTAATCAAATTATTTTTAAATTTAATTAAATTTAATTATTTTCAAATTAAATTATTTTTAAATTAAATTAAATTATTTTTAAATTTAAATAAATTTAATTATTTTTAAATTAAATTAAATTATTTTCAAATTAATTTAAATTATTTTTAAATTTAATTATTTTCAAATTAAATTTAATTATTTTCAAATCAAATTATATTATTTTTAAAATAAAATAAATTAAATTATTTTCAAATTAAATTAAATTAATTTCAATTTAAATTAACTTATTTTCAAATTAAAATAAATTATTTTTAAATTTAATTAAATTCAATTATCAAATTAAATTAAATTATTTTAAAATTAAATTAAATTATTTTTAAACTTAATAAAATTATTTTTAAATTTAATTATTTTCAAATTAAATTAAAATATTTTCAAATTAAATTAAAATATTTTCAAATTAAATTAAATTATTTTTAAATTAAATTATTTTAAAATATAATTAAATTTAATTATTTTCAAATTAAATTAAATTATTTTTAAATTTAAATAATTTTTATTATTTTCAAATTAAATTAAATTATTTTTAAATTTAATTATTCACAAATTAAATTAAATTATTTTTAAATTAAATTAAATTATTTTTAAATTAAAATTAATTATTTTCAAGTTTAATTAAATTAAAACATTTTCAAATTAAATTAAACTATTTGCAAATTAAATTAAATTATTTTTAAATTTAATTAAATTTAATTATTTTCAAATTAAATTAAATTATTTTGAAATCAAATTTAATTATTTTCAAATTAAATTAAATTACTTTTAAATTTAATTACATTTAATTATTTTCAAATTGAATTAAATTATTTTTAAATTTAATTATTTACAAATTAAATAAATTATTTTCAAATTAAATTAAATTATTTTCAAATTAAATTTAATTATTTTCAAATTTAATTAAATTATTTTTAAATTTAACTAAATTATTTTCAAATTAAATTAAGTTATTCACAAATTAAATGAAATTATTTTTAAATTTAATTAAAATAAATTATTTTAAAATTAAATTAAATTATTTTTAAATTTAATTAAATTATTTTTAAATTAAAATAACTAGTTTTAAAATTAAATTTAATTATATTTAAATTCAATTAAATTTAATTATTTTGAAATTAAATTAAATTATTTTAAAATTAAATTATTTTTAAATTTAATTAATTTCAATTATTTTGAAATTAAATTAAATTAAATTATTTTCAACTTGAATTAAATTATTCTCAATTTGAATTAAATTTTTTTTAAATTTCATTAATTTCAATTATTTTGAAATTAAATTATTTTCAAATTAAATTAAATTATTTGCAAATTAAAATAAATTATTTTCAAATTAAATTACATTATTTTCATATTTAATCAAATTATTTTTAAATTTAATTAAATTTAATTATTTTTAAATTTAATTAAATTTAATTATTTTCAAATTGAATTAATTTTTTTTTTAATTTAATTATTTTCAAATTAAATTAAATTATTTTTAAATTTAATTATTTTGAAATAAAATAAAATTATTCTCAAATTAAAATAAATTATTTTTAAATTGAATTGAATTTAATTATTTTCAAATTAAATTAAATTATTTTCAAATTAAATTAAAAAAAATTTCATATTAAATTAAATTATTTTCAAATAAAATTACATTATTTTTAAATTTAATTAAATTCAATTATTTTCAAAATAAATTAAATTGATTTCAAATTATAAAAACTCATTTTCAAATTAAATTAAATTATTTTTAAATTTGATTATATTTAATTTTTTTTAAATTAAATTAAATTATTTTCAAATTAAATTAAATTATTTTAAAATTAAATTAAATTATTTTTAAATTTAATTTAATTATTTTTAAATTAAAATAAATAGTTTTCAAATTAAATTTAATTATATTTAAATTCAATTAAATTTAATTATTTTCAAATTAAATTAAATTATTTTCAAATTAAAATAAATTAATCTCAAATTAAATTAAATTATTTTCAAATTAAATTATTTTTAAATTTAATTAAATTCAATTTTTTTCAAATTAATATAACGTATTTTCAAATTAAATTAAATTATTTTCAAACTAAATAAAATTATTTTCAAAGTAAATTAGATTATTTTAAAATTTAATTATTTTCAAAATAAATTAAATTATTTTAAATTTAAATAAATTTAATTATTTTTAAATTAAATTAAATTATTTTCAAATTAAATTAAATTATTTGCAAATTACAATAAAATATTTTCAAATTAATTTAAATTATTTTCAAATTTAATCAAATTATTTTTAAATTAAATTATTTTTGAATTTAATTAAATTTAATTATTTTCAAACTAAAATAAATTATTTTTTAATTTAATTATTTTTAAATTACCGTATGTTTAAATTTAATTTTTTTCAAATAAAATTAGATTATTTTCAAATTAAATTAAATTATTTTCAAATTAAATTTAATTATTTTCAAATTTAATTAAATTTAATCATTTCAATCAAATTAAATTAAATTATTTTCAAATTAAATTAAATTATTTTTAAAGTTAATTTAATTATTTTCAAATTAAATTAAATTATTCTCAAATTAAATTAAATTATTTTTAAATTTAATTATATTAAATTATTTTCAAATTAAATTTAATTATTTTCAAATTAAATTAAATTATTTTCATATTAAATTAAATTATTTTCAAATAAAATTACATTATGTTTAAATTTAATTAAATTCAATTATTTTCAAATTAAATTAAATTGTTTTCAAATTAAATCAAATTATTTTCAAATTAAATTAAATCATTTTTAAATTTAATTAAATTTAATTATTTTCAAATTAAATTATATTAAATTATTTCTAAATTTAATTATATTTAATTATTTTCAAATTAAATTAAATTATTTTTAAATTTAATTAAAATTATTTTTTTTTAAATTAAATTAAATTATTTTTAAATTTAATTATTTTCAAATTAAATTTAATTATTTTCAAATTAAATTAAATTATTTTCAAATTAAATTCAATTATTTTCAAATTAAATTAAATTATTTTTAAATTTAATTAAATTTAATTATTTTCAAATTAAATTTAATTATTTTCAAATTAAATTTAATTATTTTCAAATTTAATTAAATTTAATCATTTCAATAAAAATAAATTAAATTATTTTCAAATTAAATTAAATTATTTTTAAATTTAATTAAATTATTTTCAAATAAAATTATTGTCAAATTAAATTAAATTATTTTTAAATTTAATTAAATCAAATTATTTTCAAATTAAATTTAATTATTTTCAAATTAAATTAAATTATTTTTAAATTAAATTAAATTATTTTTAAATTAAATTAAATTTAATTATTTTCAAATTAAATTAAATTATTTTCAAATTAAATTAAATTATTTTCATATTAAATTAAATTATTTTCAAATTAAATTAAATCATTTTTTAATTTAAATAAATTTAATTAATTTCAAATTAAATTAAATTATTTTTAAATTAAATTAAATTATTTTTAAATTTAATTATATTTAATTATTTTCAAATTAAATTAAATTATTTTTAAATTTAGTACAATTCAATTATATTTAAATTTAATTAAATTTTTTTTAAGTTTATTTATATTATATTTAATTATTTTCAATTTAAATTAAAGTATTTTCAAATTTAGTACAATTCAATTATTATTAAATTATTTTTAAATTTAATTAAATTTAATTATATTCAAATTAAACTTTTAAATTTAAATAAATTTAATTATTTTCAACTTAAATTAAATTATTTTCAGATTAAATTAAATTATTTGCAAATTAAAATAAATTATTTTCAAATTAAATTAAATTATTTTCAAATTTAATCAAAATATTTTTAAATTTAATTAAATTTAATTATTTTCAAATGTAATTAAATAATTTTTAAATTTAATTATTTACAAATTAAATAAATTATTTTCAAATTAAATTAAATTATTTTCAAATTAATTTTAATTATTTTCAAATTTAATCAAATTATTTTTAAATTTAACTAAATTATTTTCAAATTAAATTAAGTTATTCACAAATTAAATGAAATTATTTTTAAATTTAATTAAAATAAATTAATTTAAATTTAAATTAAATTTAATTATTTTCATATTAAATTAAATTATTTTAAATATAATTATATTATTTTTAAATTTAATTAAATTCAATTATTTTCAAATTAAATTAAATTGTTTTCAAATTAAATTAAATTTTTTTCAAATTTAATTAAATTATTTTTAAATTTAATTAAATTTAATTATTTGCAAATTAAATTAAATTATTTTTAAATTAAATTAAATTATTTTTAAATTTATTTAAATATAATTATTTTCAAATTAAATTATTTTTAAATTTAATTAAAATTAATTATTTTCAAATTAAATTAAATTATTTTCAGATTAAATTAAATTATTTGCCAATTAAAAAAAAAATATTTTCAAATTAAATTAAATTATTTTCAAATTTAATCAAATTATTTTTAAATTTAATTAAATTTAATTATTTTCAAATATAATTAAATTATTTTTAAATTTAATTATTTACAAATTAAATAAATTATTTTCAAATTAAATTAAATTATTTTCAAATTAATTTTAATTATTTTTAAATTTAATTAAATTATTTTTAAATTTAACTAAATTATTTTCAAATTAAATTAAGTTATTCACAAATTAAATGAAATTATTTTTAAATTTAATTAAAATAAATTAATTTAAATTTAAATTAAATTTAATTATTTTCATATTAAATTGAATTATTTTAAATATAATTATATTATTTTATAATTTAATTAAATTCAATTATTTTCAAATTAAATTAAATTGTTTTCAAATTAAATTAAATTTTTTTCAAATTTAATTAAGATATTTTTAAATTTAATTAAATTTAATTATTTGCAAATTAAATTAAATTATTTTTAAATTAAATTAAATTAAATTATTTTTAAATTAAATTATTTTTAAATTTAATTAAATATAATTATTTTCAAATTAAATTAAATTATTTTTAAATTTAATTAAAATTAATTATTTTTAAATTAAATTAATTTATTTTTAAATTTAATTATTATTTTCACATTTAATTATTTTCAAATTAAATTTAATTATTTTCAAAATAAATTAAATTATTTAAAAATTAAAATTAATTATTTTCAAAATAAATTAAATTATTTTTAAAATTATTTAAATTAAATTATTTTCAAATTAAATTTAATTATTTTTAAATTAAATTAAATTATTTTTTAATTAAATTATTTTTAAATGTAATTAAATTTAATTATTTTCAAATTAAATTAAATTATTTTTAAATTTAAATAAATTTAATTATTTTCAACTTAAATTAAATTATTTTTAAATTTAATTATTTTCAAATTAACTTAAATTATTTTTAAATTAAATTTATTTATTTTTAAATTTAATTAAATTACATTATTTGCAAATTGAAGTAAATTATTTTCAAATTAAATTAAATTATTTTCAGATTTAATCAAATTATTTTTAAATTTAATTAAATTTAATTATTTTCAAATTAAATTATTTTTAAATTAAATTAAATTATTTTTAAATTTAAATAAATTTAATTATTTTCAAATTAAATTAAATTATTTTCAAATTAATTTAAATTATTTTTAAATTTAATTATTTTCAAATTAAATTTAATTATTTTCAAATCAAATTATATTATTTTTAAAATAAAATAAATTAAATTATTTTCAAATTAAATTAAATTAATTTCAATTTAAATTAACTTATTTTCAAATTAAAATAAATTATTTTTAAATTTAATTAAATTCAATTATCAAATTAAATTAAATTATTTTCAAATTAAATTAAATTATTTTTAAACTTAATAAAATTATTTTTAAATTTAATTATTTTCAAATTAAATTAAAATATTTTCAAATTAAATTAAAATATTTTCAAATTAAATTAAATTATTTTTAAATTAAATTATTTTAAAATATAATTAAATTTAATTATTTTCAAATTAAATTAAATTATTTTTAAATTTAAATAATTTTTATTATTTTCAAATTAAATTAAATTATTTTTAAATTTAATTATTCACAAATTAAATTAAATTATTTTTAAATTAAATTAATATATTTTTAAATTAAAATTAATTATTTTCAAGTTTAATTAAATTAAAACATTTTCAAATTAAATTAAACTATTTGCAAATTAAATTAAATTATTTTTAAATTTAATTAAATTTAATTATTTTCAAATTAAATTAAATTATTTTGAAATTAAATTTAATTATTTTCAAATTAAATTAAATTACTTTTAAATTTAATTATATTTAATTATTTTCAAATTGAATTAAAATATTTTTAAATTTAATTATTTACAAATTAAATAAATTATTTTCAAATTAAATTAAATTATTTTCAAATTAAATTTAATTATTTTCAAATTTAATTAAATTATTTTTAAATTTAACTAAATTATTTTCAAATTAAATTAAGTTATTCACAAATTAAATGAAATTATTTTTAAATTTAATTAAAATAAATTATTTTAAAATTAAATTAAATTATTTTTAAATTTAATTAAATTATTTTTAAATTAAAATAACTAGTTTTCAAATTAAATTTAATTATATTTAAATTCAATTAAATTTAATTATTTTTAAATTAAATTTAATTATTTTAAAATTAAATTATTTTTAAATTTAATTAATTTCAATTATTTTGAAATTAAATTAAATTAAATTATTTTCAACTTGAATTAAATTATTCTCAATTTGAATTAAATTTTTTTTAAATTTCATTAATTTCAATTATTTTGAAATTAAATTATTTTCAAATTAAATTAAATTATTTGCAAATTAAAATAAATTATTTTCAAATTAAATTACATTATTTTCATATTTAATCAAATTATTTTTAAATTTAATTAAATTTAAGTATTTTTAAATTTAATTAAATTTAATTATTTTCAAATTGAATTAATTTTTTTTTTAATTTAATTATTTTCAAATTAAATTAAATTATTTTTAAATTTAATTATTTTGAAATAAAATAAAACTATTCTCAAATTAAAATAAATTATTTTTAAATTGAATTGAATTTAATTATTTTCAAATTAATTTAAATTATTTTCAAATTAAATTAAAAAAAATTTCATATTAAATTAAATTATTTTCAAATAAAATTACATTATTTTTAAATTTAATTAAATTCAATTATTTTCAAAATAAATTAAATTGATTTCAAATTATAAAAACTCATTTTCAAATTAAATTAAATTATTTTTAAATTTGATTATATTTAATTTTTTTTAAATTAAATTAAATTATTTTCAAATTAAATTAAATTATTTTAAAATTAAATTAAATTATTTTTAAATTTAATTTAATTATTTTTAAATTAAAATAAATAGTTTTCAAATTAAATTTAATTATATTTAAATTCAATTAAATTTAATTATTTTCAAATTAAATTAAATTATTTTCAAATTAAAATAAATTAATCTCAAATTAAATTAAATTATTTTCAAATTAAATTATTTTTAAATTTAATTAAATTCAATTTTTTTCAAATTAATATAACGTATTTTCAAATTAAATTAAATTATTTTCAAACTAAATAAAATTATTTTCAAAGTAAATTAGATTATTTTAAAATTTAATTATTTTCAAAATAAATTAAATTATTTTAAATTTAAATAAATTTAATTATTTTTAAATTAAATTAAATTATTTTCAAATTAAATTAAATAATTTGCAAATTAAAATAAAATATTTTCAAATTAATTTAAATTATTTTCAAATTTAATCAAATTATTTTTAAATTAAATTATTTTTGAATTTAATTAAATTTAATTATTTTCAAATTAAAATAAATTATTTTTTAATTTAATTATTTTTAAATTACCGTATGTTTAAATTTAATTTTTTTCAAATAAAATTAGATTATTTTCAAATTAAATTAAATTATTTTCAAATTAAATTTAATTATTTTCAAATTTAATTAAATTTAATCATTTCAATCAAATTAAATTAAATTATTTTCAAATTAAATTAAATTATTTTTAAAGTTAATTTAATTATTTTCAAATTAAATTAAATTATTCTCAAATTAAATTAAATTATTTTTAAATTTAATTAAATTAAATTATTTTCAAATTAAATTAAATTATTTTCAAATTAAATTTAATTATTTTCATATTAAATTAAATTATTTTCAAATAAAATTACATTATGTTTAAATTTAATTAAATTCAATTATTTTCAAATTAAATTAAATTGTTTTCAAATTAAATCAAATTATTTTCAAATTAAATTAAATCATTTTTAAATTTAATGAAATTTAATTATTTTCAAATTAAATTATATTAAATTATTTCTAAATTTAATTATATTTAATTATTTTCAAATTAAATTAAATTATTTTTAAATTTAATTAAAATTATTTTTTTTTAAATTAAATTAAATTATTTTTAAATTTAATTATTTTCAAATTAAATTTAATTATTTTCAAATTAAATTAAATTATTTTCAAATTAAATTCAATTATTTTCAAATTAAATTAAATTATTTTTAAATTTAATTAAATTTAATTATTTTCAAATTAAATTTAATTATTTTCAAAATAAATTTAATTATTTTCAAATTTAATTAAATTTAATCATTTCAATAAAAATAAATTAAATTATTTTCAAATTAAATTAAATTATTTTTAAATTTAATTAAATTATTTTCAAATAAAATTATTGTCAAATTAAATTAAATTATTTTTAAATTTAATTAAATCAAATTATTTTCAAATTAAATTTAATTATTTTCAAATTAAATTAAATTATTTTTAAATTAAATTAAATTATTTTTAAATTAAATTAAATTTAATTATTTTCAAATTAAATTAAATTATTTTCAAATTAAATTAAATTATTTTCATATTAAATTAAATTATTTTCAAATTAAATTACATTATGTTTAAATTTAATTAAATTCAATTAGTTTCAAATTAAATTAAATTGTTTTCAAATTAAATTAAATTATTTTCAAATTAAATTAAATCATTTTTTAATTTAAATAAATTTAATTATTTTCAAATTAAATTAAATTATTTTCAGATTAAATTAAATTATTTGCAAATTAAAATAAATTATTTTCAAATTAAATTAAATTATTTTTAAATTTAATCAAAATATTTTTAAATTTAATTAAATTTAATTATTTTCAAATGTAATTAAATTATTTTTAAATTTAATTATTTACAAATTAAATAAATTATTTTCAAATTAAATTAAATTATTTTCAAATTAATTTTAATTATTTTCAAATTTAATTAAATTATTTTTAAATTTAACTAAATTATTTTCAAATTAAATTAAGTTATTCACAAATTAAATGAAATTATTTTTAAATTTAATTAAAATAAATTAATTTAAATTTAAATTAAATTTAATTATTTTCATATTAAATTAAATTATTTTAAATATAATTATATTATTTTTAAATTTAATTAAATTCAATTATTTTCAAATTAAATTAAATTGTTTTCAAATTAAATTAAATTTTTTTCAAATTTAATTAAATTATTTTTAAATTTAATTAAATTTAATTATTTGCAAATTAAATTTAATTATTTTTAAATTTAATTAAATATAATTATTTTCAAATTAAATTATTTTTAAATTTAATTAAAATTAATTATTTTCAAATTAAATTAATTTATTTTTAAATTTAATTATTATTTTCATATTTAATTATTTTCAAATTAAATTTAATTATTTTCAAATCAAATTAAATTATTTTTAAAATAAATCAAATTAAATTATTTTCAAATTAAATTAAATTGTTTTCAAATTAAATCAAATTATTTTCAAATTAAATTAAATCATTTTTAAATTTAATTAAATTTAATTATATTCAATTTAAATTATATTAAATTATTTCTAAATTTAATTATATTTAATTATTTTCAAATTAAATTAAATTATTTTTAAATTTAATTAAAATTATTTTTTTTTAAATTAAATTAAATTATTTTTAAATTTAATTATTTTCAAATTAAATTAAAATATTTTCAAATTAAATTAAAATATTTTCAAATTAAATTAAATTACTTTTAAATTAAATTATTTTAAAATATAATTAAATTTAATTATTTTCAAATTAAATTAAATTATTTTTAAATTTAAATAATTTTTTTATTTTCAAATTAAATTAAATTATTTTTAAATTTAATTATTCACAAATTAAATTAAATTATTTTTAAATTAAATTAAATTATTTTTAAATTAAAATTAATTATTTTCCAGTTAATTAATTTCAATTTAAATTAACTTATTTTCAAATTGAAATAAATTAGTTTTAAATTTTATTAAATTCAATTATCAAATTAAATTAAATTATTTTAAAATTAAATTAAATTATTTTTAAACTTAATAAAATTATTTTTAAATTTAATTATTTTCAAATTAAATTAAATTATTTTGAAATTAAATTTAATTATTTTCAAATTAAATTAAATTACTTTTAAATTTAATTATATTTAATTATTTCCAAATTGAATTAAATTATTTTTAAATTTAATTATTTACAAATTAAATAACTTATTTTCAAATTAAATTAAATAATTTTCAAATTAAATTTAATTATTTTCAAATTTAATTAAATTATTTTTAAATTTAACTAAATTATTTTCAAATTAAATTGTTATTCACAAATTAAATGAAATTATTTTTAAATTTAATTAAAATAAATTATTTTAAAATTAAATTAAATTTAATTATTTTTAAATTAAATTAAATTATTTTCAAATTAAAATTAATTATTTTCATATTAAATTAAATTATTTTAAATATAATTACATTATTTTTAAATTTATTTAAATTCAATTATTTTCAAATTAAATTAAATTGTTTTCAAATTAAATTAAATTTTTTTTAAATTAAAATTAATTATTTTTCAGTTAATTAATTTCAATTTAAATTAACTTATTTTCAAATTAAAATAAATTAGTTTTAAATTTAATTAAATTCAATTATCAAATTAAATTAAATTATTTTAAAATTTAATTAAAATATTTTTAAATTAAATTAAATTTAATTATTTGCAAATTAAATTAAATTATTTTCAAATTAAATTAAATTAAATTATTTTTAAATTAAATTATTTTTAAATTTAATTAAATTTAATTATTTGCAAATTAAATTAAATTATTTTTAAATTTAATTAAAATTAATTATTTTTAAATTTAATTAAAATTAATTATTTTCAAATTAAATTAAATTATTTTTAAATTTTATTATTTTCACATTTAATTATTTTCAAATTAAATTTAATTATTTTCAAAATAAATTAAATTATTTTAAAATTAAAATAAATTATTTTCAAATTAAATTAAATTAAAACATATTCAAATTAAATTAAATTATTTTCAAATTAAATTAAATTATTTTTAAATTTAATTAAAATTAATTATTTCAAATTAAATTAAATTATTTTTAAATTTAATTATTTTCAAATTTAATTATTTTCAAATTAAATTTAATTATTTTCAAAATAAATTAAATTATTTTAAAATTAAAGTAAATTATTTTCAAATTAAATTAAATTAAAACATATTCAAATTAAATTAAATTATTTTCAAATTAAATTAAATCATTTTTTAATTAAATTATTTTTAAATGTAATTAAATTTAATTATTTTCAAATTAAATTAAATTATTTTTAAATTTAAATAAATTTAATCATTTTCAACTTAAATTAAATTATTTTTAAATTTAATTATTTTCAAATTAAATTAAATTATTTTAAAATTAAATTTATTTATTTTTAAATTTAATTAAATCACATTATTTGCAAATTAAAGTAAATTATTTTCAAATTAAATTAAATTATTTTCAAATTTAATCAAATTATTTTTAAATTTAATTAAATTTAATTATTTTCAAATTAAATTAAATTATTTTCAAAATAAATTAAATTAATTTTAAATTTAAATGAATTAAATTATTTTCAAATTAAATTAAATTATTTTCAAATTAAATTAAATTAAATTATTCTCAAATTAAATTAAATTATTTTTAAATTTAATTAAATTTAATTATTTTCAAATTAAATTTAATTATTTTCAAATCAATTTAAATTATTTTTAAAATAAAACAAATTAAATTATTTTTAAATTAAAATAAATTATTTTTTAATTTGATTAAATTCAATTTTCAAATTAAATTAAATTATTTTAAAATTAAATTAAAATATTTTCAAACTTAATAAAATTATTTTTAAATTTAATTAAATTTAATTATTTTCAAATTAAATTAAATTATTTTCAAATTAAATTAAATTATTTTTAAATTAAATTATTTTTAAATTTAATTAAATTTAATTATTTTCAAATTAAATAAATTATTTTTAAATTTAAATAAATTTAATTATTTTCAAATTAAATTAAATTATTTTTAAATTAATTTATTCACAAATTAAATTAAATTATTTTTAAATTAAATTAAATTATTTTCAAATTAAAATTATATATTTTCAAATTTAATTAAATTAAAACATTTTCAAACTAAATTAAATTTTATTTTTCAAATTATATTAAATTATTTTTAAATTTAATTAAATTTAATTATTTTCGAATTAAATTAAATTATTTTCAAATTAAATTAAATTATTTTCAAAGTAAATTAAATTATTTTTAAATTTAATTATTTTCAAAATAAATTAAACTTTTTTTAGATTTAATTAAATTTAATTATTTTTAAATTAAAATAAATTATTTTCAAATTAAATTAAATTATTTTAAAATTAAATTAAATTATTTTGAAATTGAATTAAATTATTTTTAAATGAAATTTAATTATTTTCAAATTGAATTAAATAATTTTTAAATTTAATTAAATTTAGTTATTTTCATATTAAATTAAATTATTTTCAAATTAAAATTAATTATTTTCAAATTTAATTAAATTAAAACATTTTCAAATTAAATTAAATTATTTTCAAATTAAATTAAATTATTTTTAAATTTAATTAAATTTAATTATTTTCAAATTAAATTAAATTATTTTCAAAGTAAATTAAATTATTTTTAAATTTAATTATTTTCAGAATAAATTAAATTATTTTTAAATTTAATTAAATTTAATTATTTTCAAATTCAATTATTTTCAAAATAAATTAAATTATTCTTAAATTAAATTAAATTATTTTTAAATATAATTAAATTCAATTATTTTCAGATTAAATTAAATTATGATCAAATTAAATTAAATTAATTTTAAATTAAATTAAATTATTTTTAAATTTAATTAAATTTAATTATTTTCAAAATAAATTTAATTATTTTCAAATTAAATTTAAAAATTATCAAATTAAATTAATTTATTTTTAAATTTAATTAAATATAATTATTTTCAAATTAAAATAAATTATTTTCAAAATAAATCAAATTATTTTGAAAGTAAATTAGAATATTTTTAAATTTAATTACTTTTAAAATAAATTAAATTATTTGTAAATTTTAATAAATTAAATTATTTTTAAATTAAATTAAATTATTTTCAAATTAATTTAAATTATTTTTAAATTTTTTTAAATTTAATTATTTAAAAAAAATTATTTTCAAATTAAATTATTTATTTTTAAATTTAATAAAATTATTTTTAAATTAAATTAAATTTAATTATTTTCAAATTAAATTATTTTTAAATTAAATTAAATTTAATTATTTTCAAATTAAATTAAATTATTTTCAAAATAAATTAAATTATTCTTAAATTAAATTAAATTATTTTTAAATATAATTAAATTAAATTATTTTTAAATTAAATTAAATTATTTTCAAATTAAATTAAATTATTTTCAAATTAAATTAAATTATTTTCAAATTTAATTAAATTAATTTTCAAATTAAATTTAAAAATTATCAAATTAAATTAATTTATTTTTAAATTTAATTAAATATAATTATTTTCAAATTAAAATAAATTATTTTCAAAATAAATCAAATTATTTTGAAAATAAATTAGATTATTTTTAAATTTAATTACTTTTAAAATAAATTAAATTATTTGTAAATTTTAATAAATTAAATTATTTTTAAATCAAATTAAATTATTTTCAAATTAATTTAAATTATTTTTTAATTTTTTTAAATTTAATTATTTTAAAAAAAAAAATTATTTTCAAATTAAATTAATTATTTTCAAATTTAATCAAATTATTTTTAAATTTAATTAAATTTAATTATTTTCAAATTAAATTAAATTATTTTTAAATTTAATTAAATTTAATTATTTTCAAATTAAATTAAATTATTTTCAAAATAAATTAAATTATTCTTAAATTAAATTAAATTATTTTTAAATATAATTAAATTAAATTATTTTTAAATTAAATTATTTTCAAATTAAATTAAATTATTTTCAAATTAAATTAAATTATTTTTAAATTTAATAAAATTTAATTATTTTCAAATTAAAATTAATTATTTTCAAATTAAATTAATTTATTTTGAAATTTAATTAAATTTAATTATTTTCAAATTAAATTAAATTATTTTAAAAATAAATTTATTTATTTTGAAAATAAATTAGATTATTTTTAAATTTAATTACTTGTAAAATAAATTAAATTATTTGTAAATTTTAATAAATTAAATTATTTTTAAATGAAATTAAATTAAATTATATTCAAATTAAATTAAATTATTTTCAAATTAAAATAAATTATTTTCAAATTAAATTAAATTATTTTCAAATTTAATCAAATTATATTTAATTTTAATTAAATTTAATTATTTTCAAATTAAATTTAATTATTTTTTAATTAAAATAAATTCTCTTTATTTCAAATTAAAATAAATTATTTTTAAATTTAATTATTTTCAAATTTAATTAAATTATTTTCAAATTAAATTGAATTATTTTTAAATTAACTTAAATTATTTTCAAATTAAATTAAATTCTTTTTAAATTAATTTAAAATATTTTTAGATTTTATTGAATTTAATTATTTTTAAAATAAAATAAATTATTTTCAAATTAAATTAAATTATTTTTAAATTTAATTATTTCCAAATTAAATTTAATTATTTTAAAAAAAAAAATTATTTTAAAATTAAAATAAATTATTTTCAAATTAAATTAAATTATTTTTAAATTAACTTAAATTATTTTCAAATTAAATTAAATTCTTTTCAAAGTAATTTAAAATATTTTTAGATTTTATTGAATTTAATTATTTTTAAAATAAATTAAATTATCTTCAAATTAAAATAAATAATTTTCAAATTAAATTAAATTATTTTCAAATTAAATTTAATTATTTTCAAAATAAATTAAATTATTTTTAAATTTAATTAAATTTAAATATTTTCAAATTAAATTAAATTATTTTACAATTAAATTAAATTATTTTCAAATTATATTAAACTATTTTCAAATTAAATTTAATTATTTTCAAATTAAATTAAATTATTTTCAAGCTAAATTTAATTATTTTCAAATTAAATTAAATTATTTTTTAAATAAATTATTTTTAAATGTAATTAAATTTAATTATTTTAAAATTAAATTAAATTATTTTTAAATTTAAATAAATTTAATTATTTTCAACTTAAATTAAATTATTTTTAAATTTAATTATTTTCAAATTAAATTAAATTATTTTTAAATTAAATTTATTTATTTTTAAATTTAATTAAATTAAATTATTTGCAAATCAAAGTAAATTATTTTCAAATTAAATTAAATTATTTTCAAATTTAATCAAATTATTTTTAAATTTAATTAAATTTCATTATTTTCAAATTAAATTAAATTATTTCAAAATTAAATTAAATTATTTTTAAATTTAAATAAATTTAATTATTTTCAAATTAAATTAATTTTTTTTCAAATTAAATTAAATCATTTTCAAAATAAATTAAAATATTTTTAAATTAAATTAAATTCAATTATTTTCAAATTAAATTTAATTATTTTCAAATCAAATTAAATTATTTTTAAAATAAAATAAATTAAATTATTTTTAAATTTAATTAAATTATTTTCAAAATAAATTAAATTATTTTTAAATTTAAGTAAATTTAATTATTTTCAAATTAAATTATTTTCAAATTAAATTAAATTATTCTTAAATTAAATTAAATTATTTTCAAATTAAATTTAATTATTTTCAAATTAAATTAAATAATTTTTTAATTAAATTATTTTTAAATGTAATTAAAATTTAATTATTTTCAAATTAAATTAAATTATTTTTAAATTTAATTATTTTCAAATTAAATTAAATTATTTTTAAATTAAATTTATTTATTTTTAAATTAAATTATTTGCAAATTAAATTTAATTATTTTTAAATTAAATTAAATTATTTTTAAATTAAATTAAATTCTTTTTAAATTTAAATAAATTTAATTATTTTCAAATTAAATTAATTTATTTTCAAATTAAATTAAATTATTCTCAAATTAAATTAAATTATTTTTAAATTTAGTTAAATTTAATTATTTTCAAATTAAATTTAATTATTTTCAAATCAAATTAAATTAGTTTTAAAATAAAATAAATTAAATTATTTTTAAATTTAATTAAATCTAATTATTTTCAAATTAAATTTAATTATTTTTAAATTAAATTAAATTATTTTCAAAATAAATTAAATTATTTTTAAATTTAAATAAATTTAATTATTTTTAATTTATATTAAATTATTTTAAAATTAAATTAAATTATTTTTAAATTAAATTAAATTATTCTCAAATTAAGTTAAATTATTTTTAAATTTAAATAAATTCAATTATTCTCAAATTAAATTTAATTATTTTCAAATCAAATTAAATTATTTTTAAAATAAAATAAATTAAATTATTTTCAAATTAAATTAAATTATTTTCAATTTAAATTTAATTATTATTTGAATATTTAAATATTATTATAGTTTTAAAATAAAATAAATTAAATTATTTTTAAATTAAATTAAATCTAATTATTTTCAAATTAAATTAAATTATTTTTAAATTAAATTAAATTATTTTCAAAATAAATTAAATTATTTTTAAATTTAAATAATATTAATTATTTTCAAATTAAATTAAATTATTTTCAAATTAAATTAAATTATTTTCAAATTAAATTAAATTATTCTCAAATTAAGTTAAATTATTTTTAAATTTAATTAAATTCAATTATTTTCAAATTAAATTTAATTATTTTCAAATCAAATTAAATTATTTTTAAAATAAAATAAATTAAATTATTTTCAAATTAAATTAAATTATTTTCAATTTAGATTTAGTTATTTTCAAATTAAATTAAATTATTTTTAAATTTAATTATTCACAAATTAAATAAAATTATTTTTAAATTAAATTAAATTATTTTCAAATTAAAATTAATTATTTTCAAATTTAATTAAATTAAAACATTTTCAAATTAAATTAAATTATTTTCAAATTAAATTAAATTATTTTTAAATTTAATTAAATTTAATTATTTTCAAATTTAATTAAATTAAATTATTTTCAAATTAAATTAAATTATTTTCAAATTAAATTAAATTATTTTCAATTTAGATTTCGTTATTTTCAAATTAAATTAAATTATTTTTAAATTTTATTATTCACAAATTAAATAAAATTATTTTTAAATTAAATTAAATTATTTTTAAATCAAAATTAATTATTTTCAAATTTAATTAAATTAAAACATTTTCAAATTAAATTAAATTATTTTCAAAATAAATTAAATTATTTTTAAATTTATTTAAATTTAATTATTTTCAAATTAAATTAAATTATTTTTAAATTAAATTAATTTATTTCTAAATTTAATTAAGTTTAATTAATTTCAAAGTAAATTAAATTATTTTCAAATTAAATTAAATTATTTTTTAATTGAATTAAATTTAATTATTATCAAATTAAATTAATTTTTTTTTAATTTAATTAAATTTAATTATTTTTAAATTAAATTAAATCATTTTTAAATTTAATTATTTTCAAATTAAATTAAATTATTTTTAAATTTAATTAAATTTAATTATTTTCAAATTAAATTAAATTATTTTCAAAATAAATTAAATTATTCTTAAATTAAATTAAATTATTTTTAAATATAATTAAATTAAATTATTTTTAAATTAAATTATTTTCAAATTAATTTAAATTATTTTCAAATTAAATTAAATTATTTTTAAATTTAATTAAATTATTTTCAAATTAAAATAAATTATTTTCAAATTAAATTAAATTATTTTCAAATTAAATTAAATTATATTCAAATTAAATTAAATTATTCTCAAATTAAGGTAAATTATTTTTAAATTTAATTAAATTCAATTATTTTCAAATTAAATTTAATTATTTTCAAATCAAATTAAATTATTTTTAAAATAAAATAAATTAAATTATTTTCAAATTAAATTAAATTATTTTCAATTTAAATTTAATTATTTTTTAAATATTTAAAGATTATTATAGTTTTAAAATAAAATAAATTAAATTATTTTTAAATTTAAATAAATCTAATTATTTTCAAATTAAATTAAATTATTTATAAATTAAATTAAATTATTTTCAAAATAAATTAAATTATTTTTAAATTTAAATAAATTTAATTATTTTCAAATTAAATTTAATTATTTTCAAATTAAATTAAATTATTTTCAAATTAAATTAAATTATTTTTAAATTTAATTAAATTTAATTATTATCAAATTAAATTAAATTATTTTTTAATTTAATTAAATTAAATTATTTTTAAATTAAATTAAATTATTTTTAAATTTAATTAAATTTAATTATTATCAAATTAAATTAAATTATTTTTTAATTTAATTAAATTAAATTATTTTTAAATTTAATTATTTTCAAATTAAATTAAATTATTTTCAAATTAAATTAAATTATTTTTAAATTTAATTATTTTCAATTTAAATTTAATTATTTTCAAAATAAATTAAATTATTTTTAATTTTAATTAAATTTAATTATTTTCAAATTAAATTGAATTACTTTTCAATTTAAATAAATTTAATTTATTTCAAATTAAATTAAATTATTTTTAAATTTAATTATTTTCAAATTAAATTAAATTATTTTTAAATTAAATTAAATTATTTTCAAATTTAATTAATTTAAATTATTTTCAAATTTAATTAAATAAGTTTCAAATAAAATTAATTTTTTTTTAAATTAAATTAAATTATTTTCAAATTAAATTAAATTATTTTCAAATTAAATTTAATTATTTTCTAATCAAATTAAATTAGTTTTAAAATAAAATAAATTAAATTATTTTTAAATTTAATTAAATCTAATTATTTTCAAATTCCTTAAAATTATTTTTAAATTTAATTATTTTTAAATTTAATTAAATTTAAATTTTTTCAAATTAAATTAAAATATTTTCCAATTAAATTAAATTATTTTCAAATTAAATTAAATTATTTTTAAATTAAATTATTTTTAAATTTAATTAAATTTAATTATTTTCAAATTAAAATAAATTATTTTTAAATTTATTTAAAATTAATTATTTTCAAATTAAATTAAATTATTTTTAAATTAAATTATTTTTAAATTAAATTTAATTATTTTCAAAAAAAATTAAATTATTTTAAAATTAAAATTAATTATTTTCAAATTAAATTAAGTTATTTTTAAAATTAATTAAATTTAATTATTTTCAAATAAAATAAAATTAAATTATTTTGAAATTAAATTAAATTATTTTCAAATTAAATTTAATTATTTTCAAATTAAATTAATTTTTTTTTAAATTTAATTAAATTTAAATATTTTCAAATTAAATAAATTATTTTCAAATTAAATTAAATTATTTTTAAATTTAATTAAATTCAATTATTTTCAAATTAAATTTAATTATTTTCAAATCAAATTAAATTAGTTTTAAAATAAAATAAATTAAATTAGTTTTAAATTTAATTAAATCTAATTATTTTCAAATTAAATTAAATTATTTTCAAATTAAATTAAATTATTTTCAAATTAAATTAAATTATTTTCAAATTAAATTAAATTACTATAATTAATTAAATTATTTTCAAATTAAATTAAATTATTTTCAAATTAAGTTAAATTACTTTAAAATTTAATTAAATTTAATTATTTTCAAATTAAATTAAATTATTTTCAAATTAAATTAAATTATTTCTAAATTTAAATTATTTATAAATTAAATTAAATTATTTTCAAAATAAATTAAATTATTTTTAAATTTAAATAAATTTAATTATTTTCAAAGTAAATTAAATTATTTTCAAATTAAATTAAATTATTTTCAAATTAAATTAAATTATTTTCAAATTAAATTAAATTATTTTCAAATTAAATTAAATTATTTTCAAATTAAATTAAATTACTTTAAAACTTAATTAAATTTAATTATTTTTAAATTAAATTAAATTATTTTCAAATTAAATTAAATTATTTTCAAATTAAATTAAATTATTTCTCAATTTAATTAAATTTAATTATTATCAAATTAAATTAAATTATTTTTTAATTTAATTAAATTAAATTATTTTTAAATTAAATTAAATTATTTTTAAATTTAATTAAATTTAATTATTATCAAATTAAATTAAATTATTTTTTAATTTAATTAAATTAAATTATTTTTAAATTTAATTATTTTCAAATTAAATTAAATTATTTTCAAATTAAATTAAATTATTTTTAAATTTAATTATTTTCAATTTAAATTTAATTATTTTCAAATTAAATTAATTTATTTTTAAATTTAATTAAATTTAATTATTTTCAAATTAAATTAAATTATTTTAAAAATTAATAAATTTATTCTGAAAGTAAATTAGATTATTTTTAAATTTAAATACTTTCAAAATAAATTAAATTATTTGTAAATTTTAAGAAATTAAATTATTTTTAAATTAAATTAAATTATTTTCAAATTAAATTAAATTATTTTCAAATTAAAATAAATTATTTTCAAATTAAATTAAATTATTTTCAAATTTAATCAAATTATTTTTAATTTTAATTAAATTTAATTATTTTCAAATTAAATTGAATTACTTTTCAATTTAAATAAATTTAATTTATTTCAAATTAAATTAAATTATTTTTAAATTTAATTATTTTCAAATTAAATTAAATTATTTTTAAATTAAATTAAATTATTTTCAAATTTAATTAATTTAAATTATTTTCAAATTTAATTAAATTATTTTCAAATTAAATTCATTTTTTTTTAAATTAAATTAAATTATTTTCAAATTAAATTAAATTATTTTCAAATTAAATTTAATTATTTTCTAATCAAATTAAATTAGTTTTAAAATAAAATAAATTAAATTATTTTTAAATTTAATTAAATCTAATTATTTTCAAATTCCTTAAAATTATTTTTAAATTTAATTATTTTCAAATTAAATTATTTTCAAATTAAATTTAATTATTTTTAAATTTAATTAAATTTAAATTTTTTCAAATTAAATTAAAATATTTTCCAATTAAATTAAATTATTTTCAAATTAAATTAAATTATTTTTAAATTAAATTATTTTTAAATTTAATTAAATTTAATTATTTTCAAATTAAATTAAATTATTTTTAAATTTAATTAAATTATTTTCAAATTAAATTAAATTATTTTTAAATTTAATTATTTTTAAATTAAATTATTTTTAAATTAAATTTAATTATTTTCAAAAAAAATTAAATTATTTTAAAATTAAAATTAATTATTTTCAAATTAAATTAAATTATTTTTAAAATTAATTAAATTTAATTATTTTCAAATAAAATTAAATTAAATTATTTTGAAATTAAATTAAATTATTTTCAAATTAAATTTAATTATTTTCAAATTAAATTAATTTTTTTTTAAATTTAATTAAATTTAAATATTTTCAAATTAAATTAAATTATTTTCAAATTAAATTAAATTATTTTCAAATTAAATTATTCTCAAATTAAATTAAATTATTTTCAAATTAAATTTAATTATTTTCAAATTAAATTAAATAATTTTTTAATTAAATTATTTTTAAATGTAATTAAATTTAATTATTTTCAAATTAAATTAAATTATTTTTAAATTTAAATAAATTTAATTATTTTCAACTTAAATTAAAGTATTTTTAAATTTAATTATTTTCAAATTAAATTAAATTAATTTTAAATTAAATTTATTTATTTTTAAATTTAATTAAATTAAATTATTTGCAAGTTAAATTTAATTATTTTCAAATTAAATTAAATTATTTTTAAAAAAAATTAAATTATTTTTAAATTTAAATAAATTTAATTATTTTCAAATTAAATTAAATTATTTTCAAAAGAAATTAAATTATTCTCAAATTAAATTAAATTATTTTTAAATTTAATTAAATTCAATTATTTTCAAATTAAATTTAATTATTTTCAAATCAAATTAAATTAGTTTTAAAATAAAATAAATTAAATTAGTTTTAAATTTAATTAAATCTAATTATTTTCAAATTAAATTAAATTATTTTTAAATTAAATTAAATTATTTTCAAAATAAATTAAATTATTTTTAAATTTAAATAAATTTAATTATTTTCAAATTAAATTAAATTATTTTCAAATTAAATTAAATTATTTTCAAATTAAATTAAATTTTTCTCAAATTAAATTAAAATATTTTTAATTTTATTTAAATTAAATTATTTGCAAATTAAATTTAATTATTTTCAAATTAAATTAAATTATTTTTAAATTAAATTAAATTATTTTTAAATTTAAATAAATTTAATTATTTTCAAATTAAATTAAATTATTTTCAAATTAAATTAAATTATTTTCAAATTAAATTAAATTACTATAATTAATTAAATTATTTTCAAATTAAATTAAATTATTTTCAAATTAAGTTAAATTACTTTAAAATTTAATTAAATTTAATTATTTTCAAATTAAATTAAATTATTTTCAAATTAAATTAAATTATTTCTAAATTTAAATTATTTATAAATTAAATTAAATTATTTTCAAAATAAATTAAATTATTTATAAATTTAAATAAATTTAATTATTTTCAAATTAAATTAAATTATTTTCAAATTAAATTAAATTATTTTCAAATTAAATTAATTTATTTTCAAATTAAATTAAATTATTTTCAAATTAAATTAAATTATTTTCAAATTAAATTAAATTACTTTAAAACTTAATTAAATTTAATTATTTTCAAATTAAATTAAATTATTTTCAAATTAAATTAAATTATTTCTAAATTTAATTAAATTTAATTATTATTAAATTAAATTAAATTATTTTTTAATTTAATTAAATTAAATTATTTTTAAATTAAATTAAATTATTTTTAAATTTAATTAAATTTAATTATTATCAAATTAAATTAAATTATTTTTTAATTTAATTAAATTAAATTATTTTTAAATTTAATTATTTTCAAATTAAATTAAATTATTTTTAAATTTAATTAAATTTAATTATTTTCAAATTAAATTAAATTATTTTTAAAATAAATTAAATTATTCTTAAATTAAATTAAATTATTTTTAAATATAATTAAATTCAAGTATTTTTAAATTAAATTATTTTCAAATTAAATTAAATTATTTTTAAATTTAATTATTTTCAATTTAAATTTAATTATTTTCAAATTAAATTAATTTATTTTTAAATTTAATTTAATTTAATTATTTTCAAATTAAATTAAATTATTTTAAAAATTAATAAATTTATTCTGAAAGTAAATTAGATTATTTTTAAATTTAAATACTTTCAAAATAAATTAAATTATTTGTAAATTTTAAGAAATTAAATTATTTTTAAATTAAATTAAATTATTTTCAAATTAAATTAAATTATTTTCAAATTAAAATAAATTATTTTCAAATTAAATTAAATTATTTTCAAATTTAATCAAATTATTTTTAATTTTAATTAAATTTAATTATTTTCAAATTAAATTGAATTACTTTTCAATTTAAATAAATTTAATTTATTTCAAATTAAATTAAATTATTTTTAAATTTAATTATTTTCAAATTAAATTAAATTATCTTTAAATTAAATTAAATTATTTTCAAATTTAATTAATATAAATTATTTTCAAATTTAATTAAATTATTTTCAAATTAAATTAAATTTTTTTTAAATTAAATTAAATTATTTACAAATTAAATTAAATTATTTTCAAATTAAATTTAATTATTTTCTAAATTAATTTATTTTTAAATTTAATTATTTTCAAATTAAATTAAATTATTTTAAAAATTAATAAATTTATTCTGAAAGTAAATTAGATTATTTTTAAATTTAAATACTTTCAAAATAAATTAAATTATTTGTAAATTTTAAGAAATTAAATTATTTTTAAATTAAATTAAATTATTTTCAAATTAAATTAAATTATTTTCAAATTAAAATAAATTATTTTCAAATTAAATTAAATTATTTTCAAATTTAATCAAATTATTTTTAATTTTAATTAAATTTAATTATTTTCAAATTAAATTGAATTACTTTTCAATTTAAATAAATTTAATTTATTTCAAATTAAATTAAATTATTTTTAAATTTAATTATTTTCAAATTAAATTAAATTATTTTTAGATTAAATTTAATTATTTTCAAATTTTATTGATATAAATTATTTTCAAATTTAATTAAATTATTTTCAAATTAAATTAATTTTTTTTTAAATTAAATTAAATTATTTACAAATTAAATTAAATTATTTTCAAATTAAATTTAATTATTTTCTAATCAAATTAAATTAGTTTTAAAAAAAAAAAAATTAAATTATTTTTAAATTTAATTAAATCTAATTATTTTCAAATTCCTTAAAATTATTTTCAAATTAAATTATTTTCAAATTAAATTTAATTATTTTTAAATTTAATTAAATTTAAATTTTTTCAAATTGAATTAAAATATTTTCCAATTAAATTAAATTATTTTCAAATTAAATTAATTTATTTTTAAATTAAATTATTTTTAAATTTAATTAAATTTAATTATTTTCAAATTAAATTAAATTATTTTTAAATTTAATTAAAATTAATTATTTTCAAATTACATTAAATTATTTTTAAATTTAATTATTTTTAAATTAAATTATTTTTAAATTAAATTTAATTATTTTCAAAAAAAATTAAATTATTTTAAAATTAAAATTAATTATTTTCAAATTAAATTAAATTATTTTTAAAATTAAATTTAATTATTTTCAAATTAAATTAATTTTTTTTTAAATTTAATTAAATTTAAATATTTTCAAATTAAATTAAATTATTTTCAAATTAAATTAAATTATTTTCAAATTAAATTAAAATTTTTTCAAATTAAATTAAATTATTCTCAAATTAAATTAAAATATTTTCCGATTAAATTAAATTATTTGCAAATTAAAACATTTTCAAATTAATTTATAATATTTTCAAATTAAATTAAATTACTTTCAAATTAAATTAAATTATTTTCAAATTAAATTAAAATATTTTCAAATTAAATTAAATTATTTTCAAATTAAATTAATTATTTTAAAATTAAATTAAATTATTTAAAATTAAATTAAATTATTTTCAAATTAAATTAAATTATTTTCAAATTAAATTAAATTCTTTTCAAATTAAATTAATTTATTTTCAAATTAAATTTAAATATTTTCAAATTAAATTAAATTATTCTCAAATTAAATTAAATTATTTTCAAATTAAATTAAATTATTTGCAAATTAAATTATTTTCAAATTAAATTAAATTATTTTCAAATTAAATTAAATTATTTTCAAATTAAATTAAATTATTCTCAAATTAAATTAAATTATTTTCAAATTAAATTAAAATATTTTCAAATTAAATTAAATTATTTTCAAATTAAATTAAATTATTTTCAAATTAAATTAAATTTTTTTAGAATTAAATCAAATTATTTTCAAATTAAATTAAATTATTTTCAAATTAAATTTAATTATTTTCATATTAAATTAAATTGTTTTTAAATATAATTAAATGTAATTATATTTAAATTAAATTAAATTATTTTTAAATTAAATTATATTTTTCTCAAATTAAATTTAATTATTTTCAAATTAAATTATTTTCAAATTTTAATTTCTTTTTTTTTAAATTAAATTAAATTATTTTCAAATTAAATAAAATTATTTCTCATGTAAATTAAATTATTTTCAAATTAAAATAAATTATTTTAAAATTAAATTATTTTTAAATTTAATTAAATTCAATTATTTTCAAATAAAATTAAAATAATTTTAAATTAAATTAAATTAAATAATTTTCAAATTAAAATAAATTATTTTAAAATTAAATTATTTTCGAATTTAATTAAATTCAATTATTTTCAAATTAAATTGAATTATTTTCAAATTAAATTAAATTATTCTCAAATTAAATTAAATTATTTTCAAATTAAATTTAATTATTTTCAAATAAAATAATTTTTTTTTTAATTAAAATATTTTTAAATGTAATTAAATTTAATCAGTTTCAAATTAAATTAAATTATTTTCAAATTAAATTAAATAATTTTCAAATTAAATTAATTATTTTGAAATTAAATTAAATTGTTATTTTCAAATTAAATTAAATTATTATCAAATATAATTAAATAATTTTCAAATTTAACTAAAATATTTTTAAATTTAATTATCTTTAAATTAAATTAAATTATTTAAAAATTAAATTATTTTTAAATTTAATTCAATTTAATTATTTTCAAATTAAATTAAATTATTTTCCAAATAAATTAAATTATTTTCAAATTAAATTAATTATTTTCAAATTAAATTATATTATTTTCAAAATAAATTAAATTATTTTCAAATTAAATTAATTATTTTAAAATTAAATTAATTTATTTTCAAATTAAATTATTTTCAAATTAAATTAATTATTTTGAAATTAAATTAAATTATTTTCAAATTAAATTAAATTATTTTCAAACTAAATTAAATTATTTTCAAATTAAATTAAATTATTTTAAAATTAAATTAAATTATTCTTAATTAAATTAAATTATTTTCAAATTAAATTAAATTATTTTCAAATTTAATTAAATTTATTTATTTTAAAAGTAAATTAAATTGTTTTCAAATTAAATTAAATTATTTTCAAATTAAATTAAATTATTTTTAAATTTAATTAAATTATTTTCAAATTAAATTAAATTATTTTCAAATTAAATTAAATTATTTTCAAATTAAATTAATTAATTTGAAATTAAGTTAAATTATTTTGAAATTAAATTAAATTATTTTCAAATTAAATTTAGTTATTTTCAAATTAAATTAAATCATTCTCAAATTAAATTAAATTATTTTCAAATTAAATTAAAATATTTTCATAATAAATTAAATTATTCTCAAATTAAATTAAATTATTTTCAAATTAAATTAAATTATTCTCAAATTAAATTAAATTGTTTTCAAATTAAATTATTTTCAAATTAAATTAAATTATTCCCAAATTAAATTAAATTATTTTCAAATTAAATTAAATTATTTTCAAATTAAATTAAATTATTTTCAAATTAAATTTAATTATTTTCAAATTAAATTAAATTATTTTCAAATTAAATTAAATTATTTTCAAATTAAATTAAATTATTCTCAAATTAAATTAAATTATTTTCAAATTAAATTAAATTATTTTCAAATTAAATTTAATTATTCTCAAATTAAATTAAATTATTTTCAAATTAATTTAAATTATTTTCAAATTAAATTAAATTATTCTCAAATTAAATTAAATTATTTTCAAATTAAATTAAATTATTTGCAAATTAAATTATTTTCAAATTAAATTAAATTATTCTCAAATTAAATTAAATTATTTTCAAATTAAATTAAAATATTTTCAAAATAAATTAAATTATTTTCAAATTAAATTAAATTATTTTCAAATTAAATTAAATTATTTTCAAATTAAATTAAATTATTTTCAAATTAAATTAAATTATTTTCAAATTAAATTAAATTATTTTCAAATTAAATCAAATTATTCTCAAATTAAATTAAATTATTTTCAAATTAAATTTAATTATTTTCATATTAAATTAAATTGTTTTTAAAAGTAATTAAATTAAATTATATTTAAATTAAATTAAATTATTTTCAAATTAAATTATATTATTCTCAAATTAAATTTAATTATTTTCAAATTAAATTATTTTTAAATTTACTTAATATAAATTATTTTAAAATTAAATTAAATTATTTTTAAATTAAATTAAATTATTTTCAAATTAAAATAAATTATTTTAAAATTAAATTATTTTTAAATTTACTTAAATTCAATTATTTTCAAATTAAATTTAATTTTTTTCAAATTAAATTAAATTATTTTTAAATTAAATTAAATTATTTTCAAATTAAATTAAATTATTTTCAAACTAAATTAATTATTTTTAAAATAAATTAAATTATTTTTAAATTAAATTAAATTATTTTCAAATAAAATTAAATTATTTTCAAATTAAATTAAATAATTTTCAAATTAAATTTATTTTTTTTTAAATTAAATTAAATTATTTTTAAATTAAATTATTTTCAAATTAAATTAAATTATTCTCAAATTAAATTAAATTATTTTCAAATTAAATTAAAATATTTTCAAATTAAATTAAATTATTTTCAAATTAAATTAATAATTTTGAAATTAAATTAAATTATTTTCAAATTAAATTAAATTATTTTCAAATTAAATTAATTATTTTCAAATTAAATTAAATTATTTTCAAATTAAATTAAATTATTTTCAAATTAAATAAAATTATTTTCAAATTAAATTAAATAATTTTCAAATTAAATTAATTATTTTAAAATTAAATTAAATTGTTATTTTCTAATTAAATTAAATTGTTATTTTCTAATTAAATTAAATTATTATCAAATTTAATTAAATTATTTTCAAATTAAATTAAAATATTTTTAAATTAAATTTAATTATCTTTAAATTAATTAAATTATTTTTAAATTTAATTAAATTTAAATATTTTCAAATTAAATTAAATTATTTTCCAAATAAATTAAATTATTTTCAAATTAAATTAATTATTTTGAAATTAAATTATATTATTTTCAAATTAAATTAAATTATTTTCAAATTAAATTAATTATTTTGAAATTAAATTAAATTATTTTCAAATTAAATTAAATTATTTTCAAATTAAATTAATTATTTTCAAATTAAATTAAATTATTTTCAAAATAAATTAAATTATTCTCAAATTAAATTAAATAATTATTTTCAAATTAAATTTAAATATTTTCAAATTAAATTAAATTATTTTTAAATTAAATTATTTTTAAATTTAATTATTTTAAAACTAAATTAAATTATTTTCAAATTAAATTAAATTATTTTAAAATTAAATTAAATTATTCTTAATTAAATTAAATTATTTTCAAATTAAATTAAATTATTTTCAAATTTAATTGAAATTAATTATTTTAAAAGTAAATTAAATTATTTTCAAATCAAATTTATTTATTTTCAAATTAAATTAAATTATTTTTAAATTTAATTAAATTATTTTCAAATTAAATGAAATTATTTTCAAATTAAATTAATTATTTTGAAATTAAAATAAATTATTTTGAAATTAAATTAAATTATTTTTAAATTAAATTAAAATATTTTCAAATTAAATTAAATTATTCTCAAATTAAATTAAATTATTTTCAAATTAAATTAAAATAATATCAAATTAAAATAAATTATTCTCAATTTAAATTAAATTATTTTCAAATTAAATTAAATTATTTTCAAATTAAATAAAATTATTTTTAATGTAAATTAAATAATTTTCAAATTAAAATAAATTATTTTAAAATTAAATTATTTTTAAATTTAATTAAATTCAATTATTTTCAAATTAAATTTAATTATTTTCAAATTAAATTAAATTATTCTCAAATTAAATTAAATTATTTTCAAATTAAATTTAATTATTTTCAAATTAAATAATTTTTTTTTTAATTAAAATATTTTTAAATGTAATTAAATTTAATTAGTTTCAAATTAAATTAAATTATTTTGAAATTAAATTAAATAATTTTCAAATTAAATTAATTATTTTGAAATTAAATTAAATTGTTATTTTCAAATTAAATTAAATTATTATCAAATTTAATTAAATTATTTTTAAATTTAATTAAAATATTTTTAAATTAAATTTAATTATCTTTAAATTAAATTAAATTATTTAAAAATTAAATTATTTTTAAATTTAATTCAATTTAATAATTTTCAAATTAAATTAAATTATTTTCCAAATAAGTTAAATTAGTTTCAAATTAAATTAATTATTTTCAAATTAAATTATATTATTTTCAAATTAAATTAAATTTTTTTCAAATTAAATTAATTATTTTAAAATTAAATTAATTTATTTTCAAATTAAATTAAATTATTTTCAAATTAAATTAATTATTTTGAAATTAAATTAAATTATTTTCAAATAAAATTAAATTATTTTAAAATTAAATTGAATTATTCTTAATTAAATTAAATTATTTTCAAATTAAATTAAATTATTTTCAAATTTAATTTAAATTAAATTATTTTAAAAGTAAATTAAATTGTTTTCAAATTAAATTTAATTATTTTCAAATTAAATTAAATTATTTTTAAATTTAATTAAATTATTTTCAAATTAAATTAAATTATTTTCAAATTAAATTAAATAATTTGAAATCAAATTAAATTATTTTGAAATTAAATTAAATTATTTTCAAATTAAATTAAGTTATTTTCAAATTAAATTAAATTATTCTCAAATTAAATTAAATTATTTTCAAATTAAATTAAAATATTTTCATAATAAACTAAATAATTCTCAAATTAAATTAAATTATTTTTAAATTAAATTAAATTATTTGCAAATTAAATTAAATTATTCTCAAATTAAATTAAATTGTTTTCAAATTAAATTAATTTATTTTCAAATTAAATTAAATTATTCTTAAATTAAATTAAATTATTTTCAAATTAAATTAAATTATTTTCAAATTAAATTAAATTATTTTTAAATTAAATTAAATTATTTTTAAATTAAATTAAATTATTTTCAAATTAAATTAAATTATTTTCAAATTAAATTAAATTATTTTCAAATTAAATTAAATTATTTTCAAATTAAATTAAATTATTTTCAAATTAAATTAAATTATTCTCAAATTAAATTAAATTATTTTCAAATTAAATTAAATTATTTTCAAATTAAATTTAATTATTCTCAAATTAAATTAAATTATTTTCAAATTAATTTAAATTATTTTCAAATTAAATTAAATTATTCTCAAATTAAACTAAATTATTTTCAAATTAAATTAAATTATTTTCAAACTAAATTAATTATTTTTAAATTAAATTAAATTATTTTTAAATTAAATTATTTTCAAATTAAATTAAATTATTTTCAAATTAAATTAAATTATTTTCAAATTAAATTTTTTTTTTTTCAAATTAAATTAATTTATTTTTAAATTAAATTATTTTCGAATTAAATTAAATTATTCTCAAATTAAATTAAATTATTTTCAAATTAAATTAAAATATTTTCAAATTAAATTAAATTATTTTCAAATTAAATTAATAATTTTGAAATTAAATTAAATTATTTTCAATTTAAATTAAATTATTTTCAAATTAAATTAATTATTTTCAAATTAAATTAAATTATTTTTAAATTAAATTAAATTATTTTCAAATTAAATGAAATTATTTTCAAATTAAATTAAATAATTTTCAAATTAAATTAATTATTTTAAAATTAAATTAAATTGTTATTTTCTAATTAAATTAAATTGTTATTTTCTAATTAAATTAAATTATTATCAAATTTAATTAAATTATTTTCAAATTAAATTAAAATATTTTTAAATTAAATTTAATTATCTTTAAATTAAATTAAATTATTTTTAAATTAAATTATTTTTATATTTAATTAAATTTAAATATTTTCAAATTAAATTAAATTATTTTCCAAATAAATTAAATTATTTTCAAATTAAATTAATTATTTTGAAATTAAATTAAATTATTTTCAAATTAAATTAAATTATTTTCAAATTAAATTAATTATTTTGAAATTAAATTAAATTATTTTCAAATTAAATTAAATTATTCTCAAATTAAATTAAATTATTTTCATATTAAATTAAATTATTTTCAAAATAAATTAAATTATTCTCAAATTAAATTAAATAATAATTTTCAAAATAAATTTAAATATTTTCAAATTAAATTAAATTATTTTCAAATTAAATTAATTATTTTCAAATTAAATTTAATTATTTTCAAATTAAATTAAATTATTCTCAAATTAAATTAAATTATTTTCAAATTAAATTTAATTATTTTCAAATTAAATAATTTTTTTTTTAATTAAAATATTTTTAAATGTAATTAAATTTAATTAGTTTCAAATTAAATTAAATTATTTTGAAATTAAATTAAATAATTTTCAAATTAAATTAATTATTTTGAAATTAAATTAAATTGTTATTTTCAAATTAAATTAAATTATTATCAAATTTAATTAAATTATTTTTAAATTTAATTAAAATATTTTTAAATTAAATTTAATTATCTTTAAATTAAATTAAATTATTTAAAAATTAAATTATTTTTAAATTTAATTCAATTTAATAATTTTCAAATTAAATTAAATTATTTTCCAAATAAGTTAAATTAGTTTCAAATTAAATTAATTATTTTCAAATTAAATTATATTATTTTCAAATTAAATTAAATTTTTTTCAAATTAAATTAATTATTTTAAAATTAAATTAATTTATTTTCAAATTAAATTAAATTATTTTCAAATTAAATTAATTATTTTGAAATTAAATTAAATTATTTTCAAATAAAATTAAATTATTTTAAAATTAAATTGAATTATTCTTAATTAAATTAAATTATTTTCAAATTAAATTAAATTATTTTCAAATTTAATTTAAATTTAATTATTTTAAAAGTAAATTAAATTGTTTTCAAATTAAATTTAATTATTTTCAAATTAAATTAAATTATTTTTAAATTTAATTAAATTATTTTCAAATTAAATTAAATTATTTTCAAATTAAATTAAATAATTTGAAATTAAATTAAATTATTTTGAAATTAAATTAAATTATTTGCAAATTAAATTAAGTTATTTTCAAATTAAATTAAATTATTCTTAAATTAAATTAAATTATTTTCAAATTAAATTAAAATATTTTCATAATAAACTAAATAATTCTCAAATTAAATTAAATTATTTTCAAATTAAATTAAATTATTTTCAAATTAAATTAAATTATTCTCAAATTAAATTAAATTGTTTTCAAATTAAATTAATTTATTTTCAAATTAAATTAAATTATTCTTAAATTAAATTAAATTATTTTCAAATTAAATTAAATTATTTTCAAATTAAATTAAATTATTTTTAAATTAAATTAAATTATTCTTAAATTAAATTAAATTATTTTCAAATTAAATTAAATTATTTTCAAATTAAATTAAATTATTTTCAAATTAAATTAAATTATTTTCAAATTAAATTAAATTATTTTCAAATTAAATTAAATTATTCTCAAATTAAATTAAATTATTTTCAAATTAAATTAAATTATTTTCAAATTAAATTTAATTATTCTCAAATTAAATTAAATTATTTTCAAATTAATTTAAATTATTTTCAAATTAAATTAAATTATTCTCAAATTAAACTAAATTATTTTCAAATTAAATTAAATTATTTTCAAACTAAATTAATTATTTTTAAATTAAATTAAATTATTTTTAAATTAAATTATTTTCAAATTAAATTAAATTATTTTCAAATTAAATTAAATTATTTTCAAATTAAATTTTTTTTTTTTCAAATTAAATTAAATTATTTTTAAATTAAATTATTTTCGAATTAAATTAAATTATTTCCAAATTAAATTAAATTATTCTCAAATTAAATTAAATTATTTTCAAATTAAATTTAATTATTTTCAAATTAAATAATTTTTTTTTTAATTAAAATATTTTTAAATGTAATTAAATTTAATTAGTTTCAAATTAAATTAAATTATTTTGAAATTAAATTAAATAATTTTCAAATTAAATTAATTATTTTGAAATTAAATTAAATTGTTATTTTCAAATTAAATTAAATTATTATCAAATTTAATTAAATTATTTTTAAATTTAATTAAAATATTTTTAAATTAAATTTAATTATCTTTAAATTAAATTAAATTATTTAAAAATTAAATTATTTTTAAATTTAATTCAATTTAATAATTTTCAAATTAAATTAAATTATTTTCCAAATAAGTTAAATTAGTTTCAAATTAAATTAATTATTTTCAAATTAAATTATATTATTTTCAAATTAAATTAAATTTTTTTCAAATTAAATTAATTATTTTAAAATTAAATTAATTTATTTTCAAATTAAATTAAATTATTTTCAAATTAAATTAATTATTTTGAAATTAAATTAAATTATTTTCAAATAAAATTAAATTATTTTAAAATTAAATTGAATTATTCTTAATTAAATTAAATTATTTTCAAATTAAATTAAATTATTTTCAAATTTAATTTAAATTTAATTATTTTAAAAGTAAATTAAATTGTTTTCAAATTAAATTTAATTATTTTCAAATTAAATTAAATTATTTTTAAATTTAATTAAATTATTTTCAAATTAAATTAAATTATTTTCAAATTAAATTAAATAATTTGAAATTAAATTAAATTATTTTGAAATTAAATTAAATTATTTTCAAATTAAATTAAGTTATTTTCAAATTAAATTAAATTATTTTCAAATTAAATTAAATTATTTTCAAATTAAATTAAAATATTTTCATAATAAACTAAATAATTCTCAAATTAAATTAAATTATTTTCAAATTAAATTAAATTATTTTCAAATTAAATTAAATTATTCTCAAATTAAATTAAATTGTTTTCAAATTAAATTAATTTATTTTCAAATTAACTTAAATTATTCTTAAATTAAATTAAATTATTTTCAAATTAAATTAAATTATTTTCAAATTAAATTAAATTATTTTTAAATTAAATTAAATTATTTTTAAATTAAATTAAATTATTTTCAAATTAAATTAAATTATTTTCAAATTAAATTAAATTATTTTCAAATTAAATTAAATTATTTTCAAATTAAATTAAATTATTTTCAAATTAAATTAAATTATTCTCAAATTAAATTAAATTATTTTCAAATTAAATTAAATTATTTTCAAATTAAATTTAATTATTCTCAAATTAAATTAAATTATTTTCAAATTAATTTAAATTATTTTCAAATTAAATTAAATTATTCTCAAATTAAACTAAATTATTTTCAAATTAAATTAAATTATTTTCAAACTAAATTAATTATTTTTAAATTAAATTAAATTATTTTTAAATTAAATTATTTTCAAATTAAATTAAATTATTTTCAAATTAAATTCAATTATTTTCAAATTAAATTTTTTTTTTTTCAAATTAAATTTAATTATTTTTAAATTAAATTATTTTCAAATTAAATTAAATTATTCTCAAATTAAATTAAATTATTTTCAAATTAAATTAAAATATTTTCAAATTAAATTAAATTATTTTCAAATTAAATTAATAATTTTGAAATTAAATTAAATTATTTTCAATTTAAATTAAATTATTTTCAAATTAAATTAATTATTTTCAAATTAAATTAAATTATTTTTAAATTAAATTAAATTATTTTCAAATTAAATGAAATTATTTTCAAATTAAATTAAATAATTTTCAAATTAAATTAATTATTTTAAAATTAAATTAAATTGTTATTTTCTAATTAAATTAAATTGTTATTTTCTAATTAAATTAAATTATTATCAAATTTAATTAAATTATTTTCAAATTAAATTAAAATATTTTTAAATTAAATTTAATTATCTTTAAATTAAATTAAATTATTTTTAAATTAAATTATTTTTATATTTAATTAAATTTAAATATTTTCAAATTAAATTAAATTATTTTCCAAATAAATTAAATTATTTTCAAATTAAATTAATTATTTTGAAATTAAATTAAATTATTTTCAAATTAAATTAAATTATTTTCAAATTAAATTAATTATTTTGAAATTAAATTAAATTATTTTCAAATTAAATTAAATTATTCTCAAATTAAATTAAATTATTTTCATATTAAATTAAATTATTTTCAAAATAAATTAAATTATTCTCAAATTAAATTAAATAATAATTTTCAAAATAAATTTAAATATTTTCAAATTAAATTAAATTATTTTTAAATTTAATTATTTTAAAACTAAATTAAATTATTTTCAAATTAAATTAAATTATTTTAAAATTAAATTAAATTATTCTTAATTCAATTAAATTATTTTCAAATTAAATTAAATTATTTTCAAATTTAATTGAAATTAATTATTTTAAAAGTAAATTAAATTATTTTCAAATTAAATTTATTTATTTTCAAATTAAATTAAATTATTTTTAAATTTAATTAAATTATTTTCAAATTAAATGAAATTATTTTCAAATTAAATTAATTATTTTGAAATTAAATTAAATTATTTTGAAATTAAATTAAATTATTTTTAAATTAAATTAAAATATTTTCAAATTAAATTAAATTATTCTCAAATTAAATTAAATTATTTTCAAATTAAATTAAAATATTTTCAAATTAAAGTAAATTATTCTCAAATTAAATTAAATTATTTTCAAATTAAATTAAATTATTTGCAAATTAAATTATTTTCAAATTAAATTAAATTATTTTCAAATTAAATTAAATTATTTTCATATTAAATTAAATTAATCTCAAATTGAATTAAATTATTTTCAAACTAAATTAAAATATTTTTAAACTAAATTAAATTATTTCCAAATTAAATTAAATTATTTTCAAATTAAATTAAATCAATTTCAAATTAAATTAAATTATTTTCAAATTAAATTAAATTATTTTTAAATTAAATTAAATTATTTTCAAATTAAATTAAATTATTTTCAAATTAAATTAAATTATTTTCAAATTAAATTAAATTATTTTCAAATTAAATAAAATTATTCTCAAATTAAATTAAATTATTTTCAAATTAAATTAAATTATTTTTAAATTAAATTAAATTATTCTCAAATTAAATTAAATTATTTTCAAATTAAATTAAATTATTTTCAAATTAAATTAAATTATTCACAAAAAAAATTAAATTATTTTCAAATTAAATTAAATTATTTGCAAATTAAATTATTTTCAAATTAAACTAAATTATTTTCAAATTGAAATAAATTATTTTCAAATTAAATTAAATAATTCTCAAATTAAATTAAATTATTTTTAAATTAAATTAAAATATTTTCAAATTAAATTAAATTATTCTCAAATTAAATTAAAATATTTTCAAATTAAATTAAATTATTTGCAAATTAAATTATTTTCAAATTAAATTAAATTATTTTCAAATTAAAATAAATTATTTTCAAATTAAATTAAAATATTTTCAAATTAAATTAAATTATTTTTAAATTAAATTATTTTTAAATTTAACTAAATTTAATTATTTTCAAATTAAATTAAATTATTTTCCAAATAAATTAGATTATTTTTAAATTAAATTAATTATTTTGAAATTAAATTAAATTATTTTCAAATTAAATTAAATTATTTTCAAATTAAATTAATTATTTTGAAATTAAATTAAATTATTTTTAAATTAAATTAAATTATTTTAAAATTAAATTAATTATTTTTAAATTAAATTAAATTATTTTTAAATTAAATTAAATTATTTTTAAATTAAATTAAATTATTTTCAAATTAAATTAAATTATTCTCAAATTAAATTAAATTATTTTCAAATTAAATTAAAATATTTTCAATTTAAAATAAATTTTTCTCAAATTAAATTAAATTATTTTCAAATTAAATTAAATTATTTGCAAATTAAATTATTTTCAAATTAAATTAAATTATTTTCAAATTAAATTAAATTATTTTCAAATTAACTTAAATTATTTCTCAAATTAAATTAAATTATTTTAAAATTTAAATAAATTTAATTATTTTCAAATTAAATTAAATTAATTTCAAATTAAATTAAATTATTTTTATATCAAATTAAATTATTTTCTAATTAAATTAAATAATTTTCAAATTAAATTAAATTATTTAAAAATTTTATTATTTTTAAATTAAATCAAATTATTTTCAAATTAAATTACAATACTTTTAAATTTAATCAAAATATTTTTAAATTTAAATAAATTAAATTATTTTCAAAATAAATAAAATTATTTTTAAATTTAATTAAATTAAATTATTTTCAAAGTAAATTAAATTATTTTCAAATTAAAATAAATTATTTTCAAATTAAATTATTTTTAAGTTTAATTAAATTCCATTATTTTCAAATTAAATTTAATTATTTTCAAATTAAATTAAATTATTTTTAAATTAAATTAAATTAAATCATTTTCAAATTAAATAAAATTATTTTCAAATTAAATTAAATTATTTTTATATTTAATTAAATTTAAATATTTTCAAATTAAATTAAATTATTTTAAAATTCAATTAAATTATTTTCAATTTATATTAAATTATTTTCAAATTAAATTAAATTATTCTCAAATTAAATTAAATTATTTTCAAATTAAATTTAATTATTTTCAAATTAAATAAGTTTTTTTTTTAATTAAATTATTTTTAAATGTAATTAAATTTAATTATTTTCAAAGTAAATTAAATTATTTTCAAATTAAATTAAATTATTTTCTAATTAAATTAATTATTTTGAAGTTAAATTAAATTGTTATTTTCAAATTAAATTAAATTATTATCAAATTTAATTAAATTATTTTCAAACTAAATTAAAATATTTTTAAATTAAATTTAATTATCTTTAAATTAAATTAAAATATTTTTAAATTAAATTATTTTTAAATTTAATTAAATTTAATTATTTCCAAATTAAATTTAATTATTTTCCAAATAAATTAAATTATTTTCAAATTAAATTAATTATTTTGAAATAAAATTATATTATTTTGAAATTAAATTAAATTATTTTCAAATTAAATTAATTATTTTGAAATTAAATTAAATTATTTTCAAATTAAATTAAATTATTTTCAAATTAAATTAATTATTTTGAAATTAAATTAAATTATTTTCAAATTAAATTAAATTATTTTCAAATTAAATTAAATTATTTTCAAATTAAATTAAATTATTCTCAAATTAAATTAAATTATTTTCGTATTAAATTAAATTATTTTCAAATTAAATTAAATTATTCTCAAATTAAATTAAATAATTATTTTCAAATTAAATTTTAATATTTTCCAATTAAATTAAATTATTTTTAAATTTAATTATTTTCAAACTAAATTAAATTATTTTCAAATTAAATTAAATTATTTTAAAATTAAATTAAATTATTCTTAATTAAATTAAATTATTTTCAAATTAAATTAAATTATTTTCAAATTTAATTAAATTTAATTATTTTAAAAGTAAATTAAATTATTTTCAAACTAAATTTAATTATTTTCAAATTAAATTAAATTATTTTTAAATTTAATTAAATTATTTTCAATTTAAATTAAATTATTTTTAAATTAAATTATTTTTAAATTTAATTAAATTCAATTATTTTTAAGTTAAATTAAATTATTTTCAAATTAAATGAAATTATTTTCAAATTAAATTAAATTATTTTCAAATTAAATTTAATTATTTTCAAATTAAGTTAAATTATTTTCAAATTAAATTAAATTACTTTAAAATTAAATTATTTTTAAATTTAATTAAATTAAATTATTTTGAAACTAAATTAATTATTTTTAAATTAAATTAAATTATTTTCAAATAAATATAAATTATTTTCAAATTAAATTAAATTATTTTCAAATTAAATTAAATCATTTTCAAATTAAATTAAATTATTTTCAAATTAAATTAAATTATTTTTAAATTTAATTAAATTTAAATATTTTCAAATTAAATTAAATTATTTTCAAATTATATTAAATTATTTTCAAATTAAATTAAATTATTCTCAAATTAAATTAAATCATTTTTAAAATAAATATATATATATATATAAATATATATATATATATATATATATATATATATATATATATATATATATATATATATATATATAATCTTTTAAATCTCATGAATACCCTTTCGAGTGTCGAGATTATATCCTTCTTATTTATACGATATTGTTTATTATATTTTTCCATTCTTTTCTGCTTTTCGCTGTTCTTTCTGCTTAATGCCAGCTGATGTTGTTGTTACTTAATATTTCTGATACGTTGTTCGCCGTATGTTTTTTGTGGTCTTCCTCTTGTCTTCTTTTTTGTTGTTCTTGCGTTCCAAATTCTTTTTGTTTGGCTGTCATCTAGCATTGTTGTGAATGTTTCTACCTGTTCAGTGTCTCTGCTATTTATTTTTATCTTCATTACTACTTCTTGCTTCGCTATCACCATTATTTTTGTCTTGGCGTCGTTTATAGTCATATTATGATTATTTAGTTCTTTATTCCACAGGTTGTTGTTGTATTGCAGCTTTTCTTCATTGTCAGCTAATAATGCAAGGTCGTCTGCAAATGCGCACTCAGATATTGTTATTCTTCTTAGGTTGTAGTGACCTATTTCCATTTTCTTGGTTTTATCCTTGATTTTCTTCATGATATTATCTAGGAAAATTATAAATAATAGTGGCCTTAATGTTCCTCCTTGTCTTCGTCCCTGTGTGGTAATGAATTCGCCTGATATTTCGTTTCTTGTTCTTATATAGTTGCTATGTGTTATGGTATATACTTTGTATAGCCTCAATTAGATGTTTCTTAACTGTCTTTTCTGTAGTATTTCCCACATCTTGTTCCGCGGTACTCTATCAAAAGCTTTTTCCAGGTCTAAAAATGCTATTTGTAGTTTCCTCCCTTGCTTTAGAATGCTATCTGTAATTTTTCTTATTGTGAAGATATGGTCTTGGGTTGAGTGTCCTCTTCTAAATCCACTTTGTGAATTCTCCATTGTTGCCTCTGTTGCTGTTCTTAATTTGTTGTCTATTATTGCTTCATAGATTTTAGCTGTTGTGCATAGCAATGATATCCCCCTATAGTTACTGCAGATTTTGTTATTTCCCGTCTTGTGAATGGGAAAAACCACAGCCTTTTCCCAGTCTTTTGGTATTTGTCTCTTTTCCCATATTATATTTAAAATTATTAACAATATTTTCTCTCCTTCGTTGCCCATATATTTTAATTGTTCTGATCTTATTCCATCGTGTCCTTGTGCTTTACCGTTTCTTAATTTCTGGAGTGCTGTCTTCATTTCTTCTTGAGTAACATTTTCCTTATCTTCTGTTCTTGTGCTACCAATTTCCGTATTCACCTCTTCTCTGTTTCCCTTGTTGTTTCCAGTTCCTTCTAATAGTTCCTGGTAATGCTCTTTCCACCTTTCCATTACTTCCTTTTCTTCCTTTATTATGTTTCCTTTTTTATCAAAGAGCTGCTTCAGTTTTACTTGTTTTTCTTTCTTACATTTTTTTAGTGTTCTGTAGAATGATTTTTGATTTTCCTTGCAGTTTCCTTCCAGAGTATTTCCAAACTCTTCCCATGACCTGTGCTTTGCTATTTTTTTTTCTTCTTTTGTTATTTTTCTTTGTCTTTTGTAGTCTTCAAAATCTTCCTCCTTTTTGGAGTTGAGATATTTTTTCCATTTTAGTTTCTTTTTCTGTACTTCTTCTTTTATTTTATCATTCCACCAATGTGTTTGTTTCTTGTTGTGCGTATTTCTGGTTGTTCCACATGCTCTTTTTGCTGCTTCTATTAGTATATATTTGAAGGTGCTCCATACTTCTTCCACATCATCAAAATTCGGTTTGTGTGTTTCTTTTATTAGATATTTAATCTGATTTTGATAACATTCCCTTTTCCGTTTTTCTTTAAGTTTCTCTATTCTAATTTCTACTATTTCTCTTTCTTTGTTGCTTGTTTCTTGTTTCTTTCTATTTCTATTTTTACTTTCTATTACTTTTAGTTCCGTGATTACCAGGTAGTGATCGCTTCCTATTTCGCTACCTCTTTTTACTCGCACATCCCTTACATTTGATCTCTGTGCTTTGTTAGTTAGAAAGTAATCTATTATTGATTTCTCGGCTCTGCTTCTTTCTGCACTGGTGTATTTGTGGATTTCTTTGTGTTCGAAGTATGTGTTTAATATTAATAATTCGTTTATGACACAAAAATCTAACAGTCTTTTTCCGTTGTTGTTCCTAATTGGCTCTCCATGTCTACCCATTATTTCTTCCAAACTCTTATTTTTATTCCCCACTCTGGCATTAAAATCCCCCATTATAAAGATTGGTTCTTCCATTTTTTCATATTCCAATTGCACTTGATCCCAGAATTCAACTTTGCTTGTTTTTCTCTCATCTTCGCTTACCCCATATACTATCATTATATTTGCTGTTAGTTTGGCTTTATCTACTATTTGTATTGTAAGTATCCGTTCGTTTATACAGTCCCACTTTTTTATTGATTGTTCCAAGTTTTCATTTATAATACATCCCACACCAGCTCTTGCCCTTTCATTGACTTCAACTCCGCTGTACATAAATATGTGGTTATTCTTTAATCTTGTTATTCCTTTTCCTTTCTTTTTCGTTTCTGTAATGGCTAATATCTCTAATCCCGCTTTTTCAAATTCTTCTATTATTTCTATCTCCTTTACCTGCAGTCTTCTAATGTTCCATGCTCCCAGTCGTTTAGTCCTTTTTGTTTGTCTTTTCGTCTCCATGTTATTTTTTTTCGCCATAAAGCTTGTTAGTCGTTTTTTGTATTAAATTTAATTATTTTTTAATTAAATTATTTTTAAATGTAAATAAATTTAATTATTTTCAAATTAAATGAAATTATTTTCAAATTAAATTATTTTCAAATTAAATTATTTTCAAATTAAATTAATTATTTTGAAATTAAATTAAAATATTATTTTCAAATTAAATTAAATTATTTTTAAATTTAATTAAATTTAATTATTTTAAAAGTAAATTAAATTATTTTCAAATTTATTTTAATTATTTTCAAATTAAATTAAATTATTTTTAAATTTAATTAAATTATTTTCAAATTAAATTAAATTATTTTTAAATTTAATTAAATTCAATTATTTTTAAGTTAAATTAAATTATTTTCAAAATAAATTAAATTATTTTCATATTAAATGAAATTAATTTCAAATTAAATTAAATTATATTCAAATTAAATTTAATTATTTTCAAATTAAATTAAATTATTTTCAAATTAAATTAAATTATTTTAAAATTAAATTATTTTTAAATTAAATTAAATCATTTTTAAATTAAATTAAATTATTTTCAAATTAAATTAAATTATTTTTAAATTTAATTAAATTTAAATATTTTCAAATTAAATTAAAATATTTTCAAATTAAATTAAATTATTTTCAAATTATATTAAATTATTTTCAAATTAAATTAAATTATTCTCAAATTAAATTTAATTATTTTCAAATTAAATTAAATTATTTTTTAATTAAATTATTTTTAAATGTAATTAAATTTACTTATCTTCATATTAAATTTAATTATTTTCAAATTAAATTAAATTATTTTCAAATTAAATTAATTATTTTCAAATTAAATTAAATTATTATTTTCAAATTAAATTAATTATTTTCAAATTAAATTAAATTCTTCTCAAATTAAATTAAATTATTTTTATATTAAATTAAATTATTTTCAAATTAAATTAAATAATTCTAAAATTAAATTAAATTATTTTCAAATTAAATTTAATTATTTTCAAATTAAATTAAATTATTTTTAAATTAAATTATTTTTAAATTAAATTAAATTTAATTATTTTCAAACTAAATTAAATTATTTTTAAATTAAATTAAATTATTTTAAAATTAAATTAAATTATTCTTATTTAAATTAAATTATTTTCAAATTAAATTTAATTATTTTTAAATCTAATTAAATTTATATATTTTAAAAGTGAATTAAATTGTTTTCAAATTAAATTAAATTATTTTCAAATTAAATTAAATTATTTTTAAATTTAATTAAATTTAAATATTTTCAAATTAAATTGAATTATTTTCAAATTAAATTGAATTATTCTCATACTAAATTAAATTATTTTCAAATTAAATTAAATTAATTTCAAATTAAATTTAATTATTTTAAAATTAAATTAAATTATTCTAAATTAAATTAAATTATTTTCAAATTAAATTAAATTATTTTAAAATTAAATTATTTTTAAATTTATTTAAATTCAAATATTTTCTAGTTAAATTGAATTATTTTCAAATTAAATTAAATTATTTTCAAACTAAATTAATTATTTTTAAATTAAATTAAATTACTTTCAAATAAAATTCAATTAATTTCAAATTAAATTAAATTATTTTCAAATTAAATTAAATCATTTTCAAATTAAATTAAAATGTTTTCAAATTAAATTAAATTATTTTTAAATTTAATTAAATTTAAATATTTTCAAATTAAATTAAATTATTTTAAAATTAAATTAAATTATTTTCAAATTATATTAAATTATTTTCAAATTAAATTAAATTATTCTCAAATTAAATTAAATTATTTTCAAATTAAATTTAATTATTTTCAAATTAAATTAAATTATATTTTAATTAAATTATTTTTAAATGTAATTAAATTTAATTATTTTCAAATTAAATTAAATTATTTTCAAAATAAATTAAATTATTTTCAAATTAAATTAATTATTTTCAAATTAAATTAAATAATTATTTTCAAATTAAATTAATTATTTTGAAATTAAATTAAATTATTTTCAAATTAAATTAAATTATTTTCAAATTAAATTAAATTATTTTTAAATTAAATTAAATTATTCTTAAATTAAATTAAATTATTTTTATATTAAATTAAATTATTTTCTAATTAAATTAAATTATTCTCAAATTAAATTAAATTATTTGCAAATTAAATTCATTATTTTCAAATCAAATTAAATTATTTTTAAATTAAAATATTTTTAAATTTAATTAAATTTAATTATTTTCAAACTAAATTAAATTATTTTTAAATAAAATTAAATTATTTTAAAATTAAATTAAATTATTCTTAATTAAATTAAATTATTTTCAATTTAAATTAAATTATTTTTAAATTAAATTAAATTATTTTCAAATTAAATTAAATTATTCTCAAATTGAATTAAATTATTTTCAAATTAAATTAAATTATTTTCAAATTAAATTAAATTATTCTCAAATTAAATTAAATTATTTTCAAATTAAACTTAATTATTTTCAAATTAAATTAAATTATTTTAAAATTAAATTAAATTATTCTTAATTAAATTAAATTATTTTCAAATTAAATTGAATTATTTTTAAATTTCATTAAATATAATTATTTTAAAAGTAAATTAAATTATTTTCAAATTAAATTTAATTATTTTCAAATTAAATTAAATTATTTTTAAATTTAATTAAATTTAAATATTTTCAAATTAAATTTAATTATTTTCAAATTAAATTGAATTATTTTCAAATTAAATTTAATTATTTTCAAATTAAATTAATTATTTTGAAATTAAATTATTTTCAAATTAAATTAAATTCTTTTCAAATTTAATTAAACTTAATTATTTTTTAATTAAATTCAATTATTTTCAAATTAAATATTATTATTTTCAAATTAAATTAAATTATTTTCAAATTAAATTAAATTATTCTCAAATTAAATTTAATTATTTTCAAATTAAATTAAATTATTTTCAAATTAAATTAAATTATTTTCAAATTAAATTAAATTATTTTCAAATTAAATTATTTTCAAATTAAATTAAATTCTTTTCAAATTTAATTAAACTTAATTATTTTTAAATTAAATTCAATTATTTTCAAATTAAATATTATTATTTTCAAATTAAATTAAATTATTTTCAAATTAAATTAAATTACTCTCAAATTAACATAAATTTTTTCAAATTAAATTAAATTAATTATTTTCATATTAAATTTAATTATTTTTAAATTAAATTATATTATTTTTAAATTAAATTATTTTTAAATTTAATTAAATTTAATTATTTTCAAATTAAATTAAAATATTTTCAAATTAAATTAAATTATTTTAAAATTAAATTAAATCATTCTTAAATTAAATTTAATTATTTTCAAATTAAATTAAATTATTTTTAAATTTAATTAAATTATTTTCAAATTAAATTAAATTATTTTAAAATTAAATTATTTTTAAATTTAATTAAATTCAATTATTTTTAAGTTAAATTAAATTATTTTCAAAATAAATTAAATTATTTTCAAATTAAATTAAATTATTTTCAAATTAAATTAAATTATTTTAAAATTAAATTATTTTTAAATTTAATTAAATCATTTTTAAATTAAATTAAATTATTTTCAAATTAAATTAAATTATTTTTAAATTTAATTAAATTTAAATATTTTCAAATTAAATTAAAATATTTTCAAATTAAATTAAATTATTTTCAAATTATATTAAATTATTTTCAAATTAAATTAAATTATTCTCAAATTAAATTTAATTATTTTCAAATTAAATTAAATTATTTTTTAATTAAATTATTTTTAAATGTAATTAAATTTACTTATTTTCATATTAAATTAAATTATTTTCAAATTAAATTAAATTATTTTCAAATTAAATTAATTATTTTCAAATTAAATTAAATTATTATTTTCAAATTAAATTAATTATTTTCAAATTAAATTAAATTCTTCTCAAATTAAATTAAATTATTTTTATATTAAATTAAATTATTTTCAAATTAAATTAAATAATTCTAAAATTAAATTAAATTATTTTCAAATTAAATTAAATTATTTTCAAATTAAATTAAATTATTTTTAAATTAAATTATTTTTAAATTAAATTAAATTTAATTATTTTCAAACTAAATTAAATTATTTTTAAATTAAATTAAATTATTTTAAAATTAAATTAAATTATTCTTAATTAAATTAAATTATTTTCAAATTAAATTTAATTATTTTTAAATCTAATTAAATTTATATATTTTAAAAGTAAATTAAATTGTTTTCAAATTAAATTTAATTATTTTCAAATTAAATTAAATTATTTTTAAATTTAATTAAATTTAAATATTTTCAAATTAAATTGAATTATTTTCAAATTAAATTGAATTATTCTCATACTAAATTAAATTATTTTCAAATTAAATTAAATTAATTTCAAATTAAATTTAAATATTTTAAAATTAAATTAAATTATTCTTAATTAAATTAAATTATTTTCAAATAAAATTAAATTATTTTAAAATTAAATTATTTTTAAATTTATTTAAATTCAAATATTTTCTAGTTAAATTTAATTATTTTCAAATTAAATTAAATTTTTTTCAAACTAAATTAATTATTTTTAAATTAAATTAAATTACTTTCAAATAAAATTCAATTAATTTCAAATTAAATTAAATTATTTTAAAATTAAATTAAATCATTTTCAAATTAAATTAAATTATTTCCAAATTAAATTAAATTATTTTTAAATATAATTAAATTTAAATATTTTCAAATTAAATTAAATTATTTTAAAATTAAATTAAATTATTTTCAAATTATATTAAATTATTTTCAAATTAAATTAAATTATTCTCAAATTAAATTAAATTATTTTCAAATTAAATTTAATTATTTTCAAATTAAATTAAATTATATTTTAATTAAATTATTTTTAAATGTAATTAAATTTAATTATTTTCAAATTAAATTAAATTATTTTCAAAATAAATTACATTATTTTCAAATTAAATTAATTATTTTCAAATTAAATTAAATAATTATTTTCAAATTAAATTAATTATTTTGAAATTAAATTAAATTATTTTCAAATTAAATTAAATTATTTTCAAATTAAATTAAATTATTTTTAAATTAAATTAAATTATTCTTAAATTAAATTAAATTATTTTCATATTAAATTAAATTATTTTCTAATTAAATTAAATTATTCTCAAACTAAATTAAATTATTTTCAAATTAAATTCATTATTTTCAAATCAAATTAAATTATTTTTAAATTAAAATATTTTTAAATTTAATTATTTTCAAACTAAATTAAATTATTTTTAAATAAAATTAAATTATTTTAAAATTAAATTAAATTATTCTTAATTAAATTAAATTATTTTCAATTTAAATTAAATTATTTTTAAATTAAATTAAATTATTTTCAAATTAAATTAAATTATTCTCAAATTGAATTAAATTATTTTCAAATTAAATTAAATTATTTTCAAATTAAATTAAATTATTCTCAAATTAAATTAAATTATTTTCAAATTAAACTTAATTATTTTCAAATTAAATTAAATTATTTTTAAATTAAATTATTTTTAAATTCAATTAAATTTATTTATTTTCAAACTAAATTAAATTATTTTCAAATTAAATTAAATTATTTTAAAATTAAATTAAATTATTCTTAATTAAATTAAATTATTTTCAAATTAAATTAAATTATTTTTAAATTTCATTAAATATAATTATTTTAAAAGTAAATTAAATTATTTTCAAATTAAATTTAATTATTTTCAAATTAAATTAAATTATTTTTAAATTTAATTAAATTTAAATATTTTCAAATTAAATTTAATTATTTTCAAATTAAATTGAATTATTTTCAAATTAAATTTAATTATTTTCAAATTAAATTTATTATTTTGAAATTAAATTTAAATTATTTTCAAATTAAATTAAATTATTTTTAAATTAAATTATATTATTTTCAAATTAAATTAAATTATTCGCAAATTAAATTAAATTATTTTCATATTAAATTAAATTATTTTCAAATTAAATTAAAATATTCTTAAATTAAATTAACATATTTTTAAATTAAATTAAATTATTTTCAAATTAAATTAAATTATTTTCAAATTAAAATTAATTATTTTCAAATTAAATTAAATTATTTTCAAATTAAATTTAATTATTTTCAAATTAAATTTAAATTATTTTTAAATTAAATTATTTTTATATATAATTAAATTTAATTATTTTCAAACTAAAATAAATTCTTTTTAAATTAAATTAAATTATTTTCCAATTAAATTAAAATATTCGCAAATTAAATTAAATTATTTTTATATTATATTAAATTATTTTCAAATTAAATTAAATTATTCTCAAATTAAATTAAATTATTTTCAAATTAAATTAAATTATTCTCAAATTAAATTAAATTATTTTCAAATTAAATTTAATTATTTTCAAATTAAATTAAATTATTTTTAAATTAAATTATTTTTAAATTTAATTAAATTAAATTATTTTCAAATTAAATTTAATTCATTTCAAATTAAATTAAATTATTTTTTAATTTAATTTAATTTAATTATTTTCAAACTAAATTAAATTATTTTTAAATTAAATTAAATTATTTTTAAATTAAATTAAATTATTTTTAATTAAATAAAATTATTTTCAAATTAAATTAAATTATTTTCAAATTAAATTAAATTATTTTTGAATTAAATTAAATTAATCTCAAATTGAATTAAATTATTTTCAAATTAAATTAAATTATTTTTAAATTAAATTAAATTATTCTCAAATTAAATTAAATTATTTTTAAATTTAATTAAATTTAATTATTTTCAAACTAAATTAAATTATTTTCAAATTAAATTAAATAATTTTAAAATTAAATTAAACTATTCTTGATTAAATTTAATTATTTTCAAATTAATTTGAATTATTTTTAAATTTAATTAAATTTAATTATTTTAAAAGTAAATTTAATTATTTTCAAATTAAATTTAATTATTTTCAAATTAGATTAAATTATTTTTAAATTTAATTAAATTTAAATGTTTTCAAATTAAATTTAATTATTTTCAATTTAAATTGATTTATTCTCAAACTAAATTAAATTATTTTCAAATATTAATTTATTTTGAAAATAAATTAAATTATTCTCAAATTAAATTAAATAATTTTAAAATTAAATTAAACTATTCTTGAATAAATTTAATTATTTTCAAATTAATTTGAATTATTTTTAAATTTAATTAAATTTAATTATTTTAAAATAAAATTAAATTATTTTCAAATTAAATTTAATTATTTTAAAATTAAATTATTTTTAAATTTATTTAAATTTAATTATTTTCAAACTAAATTAAATCATTTTCAAATTAAATTAAATAATTTTAAAATTAAATTAAACTATTCTTGATTAAATTTAATTATTTTCAAATTAATTTGAATTATTTTTAAATTTAATTAAATTTAATTATTTTAAAAGTAAATTAAATTATTTTCAAATTAAATTTAATTATTTTCAAATTAGATTAAATTATTTTTAAATTTAATTAAATTTAAATGTTTTCAAATTAAATTTAATTATATTCAAATTAAATTGATTTATTCTCAAACTAAATTAAATTATTTTCAAATATTAAATTATTTTCAAAATAAATTTAATTATTCTCAAATTAAATTTAAACGTTTTCAAATTAAATTTAAATATTTTCAAATTAAATTGAATTATTCTCAAACTAAATTAAATTATTTTCAAATCATATTAAATTATTTTCAAAATAAATTAAATTATTCTCAAATTAAATTAAATTATTTTCAAATTAAATTAAATTATTCTCAAATTAAATTAAATTATTTTCAAATTAAATTAAATTATTCTCAAATTAAATTAAATTATATTCAAATTAAATTAAATTATTTTTAAAATTAATTAAATTTAAATATTTGCAATTTATATTAAATTATTTTAAAATTAAATTAAATTATTTTCAAATTATATTAAATTATTTTCAAATTAAATTAAATTATTCTCAAATTAAATTATTTTTTTTTTTAAATAAATTTAATTATTTCCAAATTAAATTAAATTATTTTTAATTAAATTATTTTTAAATGTAATTAAATTTAATTATTTTCAAATTAAATTAAATTATTTTCAAAATAAATTAAATTATTTTCAAATTAAATTAATTATTTTGAAATTAAATTAAATTATTATTTTCAAATTAAATTAGATATGTTGAAATTAAATTAAATTATTTTCAAATTAAATTAAATTATTCTCAAATTAAATTTAATTATTTTTAAATTAAATTTAATTATTTTCAAATTAAATTAAATTATTTTTAAATTAATTTTCCTAAAATTTAATTAAATTTAATTTTTTTCAAACTAAATTAAATTATTTTTAAATTAAATTAATTTATTTTAAAATTAAATTAAATTATTTTTAATTAAATTAAATTATTTTCAAATTAAATTAAATTATTTTCAAATTAAATTAAATAATTTTCAAATTAAATTAAATTATTCTCAAATTAAATTAAATTATTTTCAATTCAAATTTAATTATATTCAAATTAAATTAAATTATTTTTAAATTAAATTATTTTTAAATTTAATTAATTTTAATTATTTTCAAAGTAAATTAAATTATTTTCAAATTAAATTAAATTATTTTAAAATTAAATTATTCTTAATTAAATTAAATTATTTTCAAATTAAATTGAATTATTTTTAAATTCAATTAAATTTAATTATTTTAAAAGTAAATTAAATTATTTACAAATTAAATTTAATTATTTTCAAATTAAATAAAATTATTTTTAAATTTAATTAAATTTAAATATTTTCAAATTAAATTTAATTATTTTCAAATTAAATTGAATTATTCTCAAACTAAATTAAATGATTTTTAAATCATATTAAATTATTTACAAAATAAATTAAATTATTCTTAAATTAAATTAAATTATTTTCAAATTAAATTAAATTATTTTGAAATTAAATTAAATTATTTTCAAATTCAATTAAATTATTTTCAAATTAAATTAAATTTTTCTCAAATTAAATTAAAATATTTTCAAACTAAATTAAATTATTTTCAAATTAAATTAAATTAATTTAAAATTAAATTAAATTATTCTTAATTAAATTAAATTATTTTTATTTTTTTGTTTTTAATTGAATTTAATTATTTTAAAAGTAAATTAAATTATTTTCAAATTAAATTAAATTATTTTCAAATTAAATTAAATTAATTTCAAATTAGATTATTTTGAAATTAAATTAATTATTTTAAAATTAAATTATTTTTTAATTTAATTTAATTTAATTATTTTCAAACTAAATTAAATTATTTTTAAATTAAATTAAATTATTTTAAAATTAAATTAAATTATTATTAAATTAAATTTAATTATATTCAAATTAAATTAAATTATTTTTAAATTAAATTATTTTTAAATTTAATTAAATTTTATTATTTTCAAACTAAATTAAATTATTTTCAAATTAAATTAAATTATTTTAAAATTAAATTAAACTATTCTTAATTAAATTTAATTATTTTCAAATTAATTTGAATTATTTTTAAATTAAATTAGATTTAATTATTGTAAAATTAAATTAAATTATTTTCAAATTAAATTTAATTATTTTCAAATTAGATTAAATTATTTTTAAATTTAATTAAATTTAAATATTTTCAAATTAAATTTAATTATTTTCAAATTAAATTGATTTATTCTCAAACTAAATTAAATTATTTTCAAATATTAAATTATTTTCAAAATAAATTAAATTAATTATTTTTAAATTAAATTATTTTAAAATTAAAATAAATTATTTTTAAATTAATTTAATTTATTTTCAAATTTAATTAAATTATTCTCAAATTTCATTAAATTTTTTCAAATTAAATTAAATTATTTTCAAATTAAATTAAATTAATCTCAAATTAAATTAAATTATTTTCAAATTAAATTAAATTATTCTCAAATTAAATTAAATTATTTTCAAATTAAATTTAATTATTTTCAAATTAAATTAAATTATTTTTAAATTAAATTATTTTTAAATTTAATTAAATTAAATTATTTTCAAATTAAATTTAATTCATTTCAAATTAAATTAAATTATTTTTAAATTAAATTATTTTTTAATTTAATTTAATTTAATTATTTTCAATCTAAATTAAATTATTTTTAAATTAAATTAAATTATTTTAAAATTATAAATTAAATTATTCGTAATTAAATTATATTATTTTCAAATTAAATTAAATTATTTTCAAATTAAATTACATTATTTTCGAATTAAATTAAATTATTCTCAAATTGAATTAAATTATTTTCAAATTAAATTTAATTATTTTTAAATTAAATTAAATTATTCTCAAATTAGATTAAACTATTCTTAATTAAATTTAATTATTTTCAAATTAATTTGAATTATTTTTAAATTAAATTAAATTTAATTATTGTAAAAGTAAATTAAATTATTAATCAGATTAAATTTAATTATTTTCAAATTAGATTAAATTATTTTTAAATTTAATTAAATTTAAATATTTTCAAATTAAATTTAATTATTTTCAAATTAAATTGATTTATTCTCAAACTAAATTAAATTATTTTCAAATATTAAATTATTTTCAAAATAAATTAAATCATTCTCAAATTAAATTTAAACGTTTTCAAATTAAATTTAATTATTTTCAAATTAAATAAATTATTTTTTAATTTAATTTAATTTAATTATTTTCAATCTAAATTAAATTATTTTTAAATTAAATTAAATTATGTTAAAATTAAATTAAATTATTTTTAAATTTAATTAAATTATTTTCAAATTAAATTAATTATTTTAAATTAAATTATTTTCAAATTAAAATAAATTATTTTCAAATTAATTTAATTTATTTTCAAATTAAATTAAATTATTCTCAAATTTCATTAATTTTTTTCAAATTAAATTAAATTATTTTCAAATTAAATTAAATTAATCTCAAATTAAATTAAATTATTTTCAAATTAAATTAAATTATTCTCAAATTAAATTAAATTATTTTCAAATTAAATTTAAATATTTTCAAATTAAATTAAATTATTTTTAAATTAAATTATTTTTAAATTTAATTAAATTAAATTATTTTCAAATTAAATTTAATTCATTTCAAATTAAATTAAATTATTTTTAAATTAAATTATTTTTTAATTTAATTTAATTATTTTCAAACTAAAAAATTATTTTTAAATTAAATTAAATTATTTTAAAATTAAATTAAATTATTCCTAATTAAATTAAATTATTTTCAAATTAAATTAAATTATTTTCAAATTAAATTAAATTATTTTCGAATTAAATTAAATTATTCTCAAATTGAATTAAATTATTTTCAAATTAAATTAAATTATTTTTAAATTAAATTAAATTATTCTCAAATTAAATTAAATTATTTTTAAATTAAATTTAATTATTTTCAAATTAAATTAAATTATTTTAAAATTAAATTAAACTATTCTTAATTAAATTTAATTATTTTCAAATTAATTTGAATTCTTTTTAAATTAAATAAAATTTAATTATTGTAAAAGTAAATTAAATTATTTTCAAATTAAATTTAATTATTTTCAAATTAGATTAAATTATTTTTAAATTTAATTAAATTTAAATATTTTCAAATTAAATTTAATTATTTTCAAATTAAATTGATTTATTCTCAAACTAATTTAAATTATTTTCAAATATTAAATTATTTTCTAAATAAATTAAATTATTCTCAAATTAAATTTAAACGTTTTCAAATTAAATTTAATTATTTTCAAATTAAATTGAATTATTCTCAAACTAAAATAAATTATTTTCAAATCATATTAAATTATTTTCAAAATAAATGAAATTATTCTCAAATTAAATTAAATTATTTTCAAATTAAATTAAATTATTCTCAAATAAAATTTAATTATTTTCAAATTAAATTTAATTATTTTCAAATTAAATTAAATTATTTTTAAATTAATTTTCCTAAAATTTAATTAAATTAAATTTTTTTCAAACTAAATTAAATTATATTTAAATTAAATTAATATATTTTAAAATTAAATTAAATTATTTTTAATTAAATTAAATTATTTTCAAATTAAATTAAATTATTTTCAAAGTAAATTAAATTATTTTCAAATTAAATTAAATTATTCTCAAATTGAATTAAATTATTTTCAAATTAAATTAAATAATTTTCAAATTAAATTAAATTATTCTCAAATTAAATTAAATTATTTTCAATTTAAATTTAGTTATATTCAAATTAAATTAAATTATTTTTAAATTAAATTATTTTTAAATTTAATTAATTTTAATTATTTTCAAACTAAATTAAATTATTTTCAAATTAAATTAAATTATTTTCAAATTAAATTAATTATTTGGAAATTAAATTAAATTATTATTTTCAAATTAATTTAATTATTTTGAAATTAAATTAAATTATTTTCAAATTCAATTAAATTATTTTCAAATTAAATTAAATTATTCTCAAATTAAATTAAATTATTTTCAAACTAAATTAAATTATTTTCAAATTAAATTAAATTAATTTAAAATTAAATTCAATTATTCCTAATTAAATTAAATTATTTTTATTTTTTTGTTTTTAATTGAATTTAATTATTTTAAAAGTAAATTAAATTCTTTTCAAATTAAATTAAATTATTTTCAAATTAAATTAAATTATTTTCAAATTAAATTAATTATTTTGAAATTAAATTAAATTCTTTTCAAATTAAATTAAATTATTTTCAAATTAAAGTAATTATGTTGAAATTAAATTGAATTATTTTTAAATTTAATTAAATTATTTTCAAATTAAATTTATTATTTTTAAATTAAATTATTTTTAAATTAAAATAAATTATTTTCAAATTAATTTAATTTATTTTCAAATTAAATTAAATTATTCTCAAATTTCATTAATTTTTTTCAAATTAAATTAAATTATTTTCAAATTAAATTAAATTAATCTCAAATTAAATTAAATTATTTTCAAATTAAATTTAATTATTTTCAAATTAAATTATATTATTTTTAAATTAAATTTTTTTTAAATTTAATTAAATTTAATTATGTTCAAATTAAATTAAAATATTTTCAAATTAAATTAAATTATTTAAAAAATAAATTAAATTATTCTTAAATTAAATTAAATTATTTTGAAATTAAATTAAATTATTTTTAAATTTAATTGAATTTAATTATTTTCAAATTAAATTAAATTATTTTCAAATTAAATTAATTATTTGGAAATTAAATTAAATTATTATTTTCAAATTAATTTAATTATTTTGAAATTAAATTAAATTATTTTCAAATTCAATTAAATTATTTTCAAATTAAATTAAATTATTCTCAAATTAAATTAAATTATTTTCAAAATAAATTAAATTATTTTCAAATTAAATTAAATTAATTTAAAATTAAATTCAATTATTCTTAATTAAATTAAATTATTTTTATTTTTTTGTTTTTAATTGAATTTAATTATTTTAAAAGTAAATTAAATTATTTTCAAATAAAATTAAATTATTTTCAAATTAAATTAAATTATTTTCAAATTAAATTAATTATTTTGAAATTAAATTAAATTCTTTTCAAATTAAATTAAATTATTTTCAAATTAAAGTAATTATGTTGAAATTAAATTGAATTATTTTTAAATTTAATTAAACTATTTTCAAATTAAATTTATTATTTTTAAATTAAATTATTTTTAAATTAAAATAAATTATTTTCAAATTAATTTAATTTATTTTCAGATTAAATTAAATTATTCTCAAATTTCATTAAATTTTTTCAAATTAAATTAAATTATTTTCAAATTAAATTAAATTAATCTCAAATTAAATTAAATTATTTTCAAATTAAATTTAATTATTTTCAAATTAAATTATATTATTTTTAAATTAAATTATTTTTAAATTTAATTAAATTTAATTATGTTCAAATTAAATTAAAATATTTTCAAATTAAATTAAATTATTTTAAAAATAAATTAAATTATTCTTAAATTAAATTAAATTATTTTCAAATTAAATTAAATTATTTTTAAATTTAATTGAATTTAATTATTTTCAAATTAAATTAAATTATTTTCAAATTAAATTTAATTATTTTTAAATTAAATTAAATTATTTTTAAATATAATTAAATTTATTTATACACCAATACCTCACTTTGCGTCGTGGTTACGTTCCAAAAAAACACGACGCAAATTGAAACGACGCAAAGTGAATTATGATTTTCTATGGCAAACCATGTAAAGATCGAAGATAGGTTCCAGGGTTACGAAAATACTACTTTTTAAAAAGAAAATTGAACAAAGTAAACATTTAAAAAACAAAAATAATAGGAGTATAAAATTTTATTACGTACATACAAAAAATAACAAATTCAATTAAAACAAAATAAAATATTCATTTAATTTATAAAAACAAAATAAGAAGTAATCACTGTCTGACGAGTCCATAGTGGCTGTTATCGTAAGTCGGCTTTCTTTCACAAAAAATTGGTCCAATGTTTGCTGAACAGCTTTTTTTTCAATGTAAAATAAATTTCCTTGTAGCAATTAATATTTGTAGCTACCGCCTGAGACACTTTAAAACTCCTTCCGCTGTCAGTATCGTTTTTTTAAAAAATCACATCGCTTTGGAAATTTGTTTGGAGGTTAAATTTTGTTCTTCGGAGATTTCTATTGCACGGTCACTGTCATCTTCTTCATTAGCAAATTGCAATTCCTGTTTCAATAGTTTTTCATTAGTCAATTCTTGGTTGTGCGAGGTTTGCAATTCATTTATGTCAGTCTCCTCCATACCTTTAAAATTAGACTCTCCTCTAGCTAAATTAGAAATTTCATGATGAACAGCTGGTGTACTATCAATTTCTGAAGCGCATATTCTGTGAACACATTCAGGCCATATTTTGCGCCAGACACCATTCATGCAAGATGGTTTAACCTCCTCCCACGAATCGGAAATAATTTCTATGGCTTTCATAATGTTGAACCTTTTCCAAAACTCTAGCATGGTAGGCTTATCTTATCCATCAGTCTCATGCTCTCATCCATGCTTTTTTGTTTGCTCCCCAGTGGACAGGAAACAGATTCTTTGAACAACCTTTCATAGATCTTGGATTTTCTGATTCATAAGTAAGAAATGGTTTAAATTTGAAATCACCATTTGCATTAACACCAAGAAGAAGAGAATGAATTAACGCTTTTAACTCTGTCGGGTAGCGTTTTTCAACAATTATATATAGATATATATATATATATATATATATATATATATATATATATACATAATTATATATATATATATATATATATATATATATATATATATATATATATATATATAATATATAATATATATAAAAGCGCTAGCTGCTTCGCCTTTAAGAGCAATGCTGTGCAGATTTTCTCGAACCTTGAATCTCTCAAACCAGCCCTGACTACCCTCAAATGTTTCATTCTTGTCCGTATTAGTACCACTAGCATTATCGTTGGATACTGCTTTACTTTTTATGACAAATTTTTGCTTTCGTCTGAATTACCATTTTACTTAATGGTATTCTCTGCGCAACTTTATTTTCAATACAAATAGAAAGAAAGGACTCCATTTTGATCATCAAAGCACTATTTGTATCGGGTCATCGTTTTAGCATCTAATGATGTTGCAGATTTTGCAGCCTCTCTTATTTTATCCCCATCTCGATCCCTAATAGTTCTGACAGTTGTTGCAACCAGACCAAGAGCCTTTGCTATCTCCACAGGCTTCTCTCCCATATCAAATCGTCGCAGAATATTTAATTTTGTCTCCAATCTGATGTTTTTTTTTAATTTTTGGTAATTCTACCAGCAACGCCATTTTCACTCATTTGGCAAAAAAAATTACAAGTGTATGTAAAAAAAAATAATATAACTGCCAATAAATAAATTTTAAAAACTTCTTTTGTAACCAGAAACAACCCGTAAAAATTTATAAAAATTTATTATTCTCTTTTAAAAAAAGCACAGCACACTAATTGAAACATTACAAAAAGCACAACACACTAATTTAAACTGAACTCCAAAATTAGCAAAACAAAGTGAAAATAAAACTGTATTAAAATTGGGTTGATTTTCAGTTAGAAAGAGGAATCCCCGAGTTTTGATAGCATGGCGCAATTAGAAACAAAAGTCGTGCCATCTTTTAGAAAAAAAAGACTCGAACCCAAAACATCGCAACTTCGAAAATCTAACGACGCACAGTGAAAATTAGTACTAATTCAGCAGCGACGCAACTTCGAAAAAACTCAAAACGAAACGACGCAAAGCGAGGTATTGGTGTATTCAAATTAAATTAAATTATTTTCAAATTAAATTAAATTATTCTCAAATTAAATTTAATTATTTTCAAATTAAATTAAATTATTTTCAAATTAAATTAAATTATTTTCAAATTAAATTAAATTATTTTCAAATTAAATTATTTTCAAATTAAATTAAATTCTTTTCAAATTTAATTAAACTTAATTATTTTTAAATTAAATTCAATTATTTTCAAATTAAATATTATTATTTTCAAATTAAATTAAATTAAATTATTTTCAAATTAAATTAAATTATTCTCAAATTAAATTAAATTTTTTCAAATTAAATTAAATTAATTATTTTCAAATTAAATTTAATTATTTTTAAATTAAATTATATTATTTTTAAATTAAATTATTTTTAAATTTAATTAAATTTAATTATTTTCAAATTAAATTAAAATATTTTCAAATTAAATTAAATTATTTTAAAATTAAATTAAATCATTCTTAAATTAAATTTAATTATTTTCAATTTAAATTAAATTATTTTTAAATTTAATTGAATTTAATTATTTTCAAATTAAATTAAATTATTTTTAAATTAAATTTAATTATTTTTAAATTAAATTAAATTATTTTTAAATATAATTAAATTTATTTATATTCAAATCAAATTAAATTATTTTCAAATTAAATTAAATTATTCTCAAATTCAATTTAATTATTTTCAAATAAAATTATTTTCAAATTAAATTAAATTATTTTCAAATTAAATTAAATTATTTTCAAATTAAATTATTTTCAAATTAAATTAAAATATTTTCAAAATTAATTAAATTATTTTCAATTTAAATTAAAATTTTATGAAATTAAATTAAATTATTTTTAAATTTAATTAAACTTAATTATTTTCAAATTAAATTCAATTATTTTCAAATTAAATTTAATTATTTTCAAATAATTAAATTATTTTGAAATTAAATTAAATTATTTTTAAATAAAATTAAAATATTTTTAAATTCAAATAAAATTAATTATTTTTAAATTAAATTAAAATATTTTCAAATTAAATTATTTTGAAGTTAAATTAAATTCTTTTCAAATTAAATTAAATTATTTTCAAATTAAATTATTTTCAAATTAAACTAAACTATTTTTAAATTAAATTAAATTATTCTCAAATTAAATTAAATTATTTTAAAAATTAATTAAATTTAATTATTTTCAAATTAAATTAAATTATTTTTAATTAAATTAAATTATTTTAGAATTAAATTAAATTATTTTCAAAATAAATTAAATTATTTTTAAATTTAGTTAAATTAAATTATTTTCAAATTAAATAAAACTATTTTCAAATTAAATTAAATTATTTTCAAATTAAATTAAATTATTCTCAAATTAAATTAAATTTTTTCAAATTAAAAAAAATTAATTATTTTCAAATTAAATTTAATTATTTTTAAATTAAATTATATTATTTTTAAATTAAATTATTTTTAAATTTAATTTTTTTCAAATTAAATTAAAATATTTTCAAATTAAATTAAATTATTTTAAAATTGAATTAAATTATTCTTAAATTAAATTAAATTATTTTCAATTTAAATTAAATTATTTTTAAATTTAATTGAATTTATTTATTTTCAAATTAAATTAAATTATATTCAAATTAAATTTAATTATTTTTAAATTAAATCAAATTATTTTTAAATATAATTAAATTTATTTATATTCAAATAAAATTAAATTTTTTTCAAATTAAATTATATTATTCTCAAATTAAATTTAATTATTTTCAAATTAAATTAAATTATTTTCAAATTAAATTAAATTATTTTCAAATTAAATTAAATTATTTTCAAATTAAATTATTTTCAAATTAAATTAAATTATTTAAAAATTTAATTATTTTTAAATTAAATCAAATTATTTTCAAATTAAATTACAATATTTTTAAATTTAATCAAATTATTTTTAAATTTAACTAAAATTAATTATTTTTCAAAAAAATTAAATTATTTTTATATTTAATTATTTTCAAATTAAATTAAATTATTTTCAAATTAAATTAAATTATTTTCAAATTAAATTAAATTATTTTTAAATTAAATTAAATTATTTTCAAATTAAAATAATATATTTTTAAGTTTAATTAAATTATTTTCAAATTAAATTAAATTATTTTTAAATTAAATTATTTTCAATTAAAATTAAAATATTTTCAAAATTAATTAAATTATTTTCAATTTAAATTAAATTTTTTTCATATTAAATTAAATTTTTTTCAAATTAAATTCAAATATTTTTAAATTTAATTAAACTTAATTATTTTCAAATTAAATTCAATTATTTTCAAATTAAATTTAATTATTTTCAAATAATTAAATTATTTTGAAATTAAATTAAATTATTTTTAAATAAAATTAAAATGTTTTTAAATTCAAATAAAATTAATTATTTTTAAATTAAATTAAAATATTTTCAAATTAAATTATTTTCAAGTTAAATTAAATTCTTTTCAAATTAAATTAAATTATTTTCAAATTAAATTAACTTATTTTCAAATTAAATTAAATTATTTTTAAATTAAATTAAATTATTCTCAAATTAAATTAAATTATTTTAAAATTTAATTAAATTTAATTATTTTCAAATTGAATTTAATTATTTTTAAATTTAATTATATTATTTTTAAATTAAATTACTTTTAAATTTAATTAAATTTAATTATTTTCAAATTAAATTAAATTATTTTCAAATTAAATTAAATTATTTTCAAATTAAATTATATTATTCTCAAATTAAATTAAATTTTTTCAAATTAAATTTAATTATTTTTTAATTAAATTAAATTATTTTTAAATATAATTAAATTTATTTATATTCAAATAAAATTAAATTATTTTCAAATTAAATTAAATTATTCTCAAATTAAATTTAATTATTTTAAAATTTAATTAAATTTAATTATTTTCAAATTGAATTTAATTATTTTTAAATTAAATTATATTATTTTTAAATTAAATTATTTTTAAATTTAATTGAATTTAATTATTTTCAAACTAAATTAAATTATATTCAAATTAAATTTAATTATTTTCAAATTAAATTAAATTATATTCAAATTGCATTTAATTATTTTTAAATTAAATTAAATTATTTTTAAATATAATTCAATTTATTTATATTCAAATAAAATTAAATTATTTTCAAATTAAATTAAATTATTCTCAAATTAAATTTAATTATTTTCAAATTAAATTAAATTTTTTTCAAATTAAATTAAATTATTTTCAAATTAAATTTAATTATTCTCAAATTAAATTATTTTCAAATTAAATTAAATTATTTAAAAATTTAATTATTTTTAAATTAAATCTAATTATTTTCAAATTAAATTACAATATTTTTAAATTTAATCAAATTATTTTTAAATTTAACTAAATTTAATTATTTTTCAAAAAAATTAAATTATTTTTATATTTAATTATTTTCAAATTAAATTAAATTATTTTCAAATTAAATTAAATTATTTTTAAATTAAATTATTTTCAAATTAAATTATTTTCAAATTAAAATAATTTATTTTTAAATTTAATTAAATTCTTTTCAAATTAAATTAAATTATTTTCAAATTAAATTAACTTATTTTCAAATTAAATTAAATTATTTTTAAATTAAATTAAATTATTCTCAAATTAAATTAGATTATTTTAAAATTTAATTATTTTCAAATTGAATTTAATTATTTTTAAATTAAATTATATTATTTTTAAATTAAATTATTTTTAAATTTAATTGAATTTAATTATTTTCAAATTAAATTAAAATATTTTCCAATTAAATTAAATTATTTTAAAATTAAATTAAATTATTCTTAAATTAAATTAAATTATTTTCAATTTAAATTAAATTATTTTTAAATTTAATTGAATTTAATTATTTTCAAACTAAATTAAATTATATTCAAATTAAATTTAATTATTTTCAAATTAAATTAAATTATTTTTAAATTAAATTAAATTATTCTCAAATTAAATTAAATTTTTTCAAATTAAATTAAATTAATTATTTTCTAATTGAATTTAATTATTTTTAAATTAAATTATATTATTTTCAAATTAAATTATTTTTAAATTTAATTAAATTTAATTATTTTCAAATTAAATTCAAATATTTTAAAATTAAATTAAATTATTTTAAAATTAAATTAAATTATTTTAAAATTAAATTAAATTATTCTTAAATTAAATTAAATTATTTTCAATTTAAATTAAATTATTTTTAAATTTAATTGAATTTAATTATTTTCAAACTAAATTAAATTATATTCAAATTAAATTTAATTATTTTTAAATAAAATTAAATTATTTTTAAATATAATTAAATTTATTTATATTCAAATAAAATTAAATTATTTTCAAATTAAATTAAATTATTCTCAAATTAAATTTAATTATTTTCAAATTAAATTAAATTATTTTCAAATTAAATTAAATAATATTCAAATAAAATTAAATTATTTTCAAATTTAATTAAATTTAATTATTTTCAAATTAAATTAAAATATTTTCAAATTAAATTAAATTCTTTTAAAATTAAATTAAATTATTCTTAAATTAAATTAAATTATTTTCAATTTAAATTAAATTATTTTTAAATTTAATTGAATTTAATTATTTTCAAATTAAATTAAATTATATTCAAATTAAATTTAATTATTTTTAAATTAAATTAAATTATTTTTAAATATAATTAAATTTATTTATATTCAAATAAAATTAAATTATTTTCAAATTAAATTAAATTATTCTCAAATTAAATTTAATTATTTTCAAATTAAATTAAATTATTTTCAAATTAAATTAAATTATTTTTAAATTAAATTAAATTATTCTCAAATTAAATTAAATTATTTTCAAATTAAATTATTTTCAAATTAAATTAAATTATTTTCAAATTAAATTAAATTAAATTATTTTCAAATTAAATTTAATTATTTTCAAATTAAAATAATTTATTTTCAAATTAAATTTAATTATTTTCAAATTAAAATAATTTATTTTTAAATTTAATTAAATTATTTTCAAATTAAATTAAATTATTTTTAAATTTAATTAAATTTAATTATTTTCAAATTAAATTATTTTCAAATTAAATTAAATAATATTTAAATTTAATTAAATTTAATTATTTTTAAATTCAATTAAATTATTTTCAAATTAAATTTAATTATTTTTAAATTTATTGAAATTTAATTATTTTCAAATTAAACTAAATTATTTTTAAATTTAATTATTTTCAAATTAAATTAAATTTTTTTCAAATTAAATTAAATTATTTTTAAATTTAATTATTTTCAAATTAAATTAAATTATTTTCAAATTAAATTAAATTATTTTCCAATTAAATTAAATTAAATTATTTTCAAATTAAATAATATTAAATTATTTTCAAATTAAATTAAATTATTTTCAAATTAAATTAAATCATTTTCAAATTAAATTAAATTATTTTTATATTTAATTTACTATTGTTAATTTCTAATTAAATTAAATTATTTTCAAATTAAATTAAATTATTTTTAAATTAAATTATTGTTAAATTTAATTAAATTTAATTATTTTTAAATTTAGTTATTTTCAAATTAAATTTAATTGCTTTCAAACTAAATTAAATTATTTTCAAATTAATTTAAAATATTTTTAAATTTAATTAACTTTAATTATTTTTAAATTAAATTATTTTCAAATTAAATTAAATTATTTTCAAATTAAAATATTTTCAAATTAAATTAAATTATTTTTAAGTTTAATTAACTTTAATTATTTTCAAATTAAATTAAATTATTTTCAAATTAAATTAAATTATCTTCAAATTAAATTTAATAATTTTTAAATTAAATTAAAATTTTTTTAAATTTATTTTAAATTTAATTTTTTTTTAAATTAAATTTAATTATTTTCAAATTAAATTAAATTATTTTCAAATTAAATTAAATTATTTTTAAATTTAATTATTTTCAAATTAAATTAAATTATTTTCAAATTAAATTAAATTATTTTTAAATTTAATTGTTTTCAAATTAAATTTAATTAATTTTAAGTTTAGTCAAATTAAATTATTCTCAAATTAAATTTATTTATGTTTAAATTAAATTAAATTATTTTCAAATTAAATTAAATTCATTTCAAATTAAATGTTAAATTATGAATGTTAAATTAAAAATGGTAAAAATGTTATTTTCAAAAAAAAATTAAATTATTTTCAAACTAAATTAAATTATTTAAATTTAATTAAATTCAATTATTTACAAATTAAATTAAATTGTTTTTAAATTTAATTAAACTAAATTCATTTTAAATTAAATTAAATTATTTTCAAATTAAATTTAATTATTTTCAAATTAAATTTAATTATTTTCAAATTAAATTTAATTATTTTCAAATTAAATTTAATTATTTTCAAATTAAATTAAATTATTCGGAAATTAAATTACATTATTTTTAAATTTAATTAAATTCAATTATTTTCAAATTAAGTTAAATTATTTTTAAATTTAATTAAATTATTTTCAAATTAATATAATTATTTTTAAATTTAATTAAATTTAATTGTTTTCAAATTAAATTAAATTAATTTTAAGTTTAATCAAATTAAATTATTCTCAAATTAAATTTAATTATTTTCAAATTAAATTTAATTGTTTAAATTAAATTAAATTATTTTCAAATTAAATTGAATTATTTTCAAATTAAATGTTAAATTATGAATGTTAAATTAAAAATGGTAAAAATGTTATTTTCAAATAAAATTAAATTATTTTCAAATTAAATTTAATTATTTTTAAATTTAATTAAATTCAATTATTTACAAATTAAATTAAATTGTTTTTAAATTTAATTAAAATAAATTCATTTTAAATTAAATTAAATTATTTTGAAATTAAATTAAATTATTTTCAAATTAAATTAAATTATTTTCTAATTGAATTATATTCAAATTAAATTAATTTTTTTTTAAATTAAATCAAATTATTTTCAAATTAAATTAAATTATTTGGAAATTTAATTAAATTATTTTTTAATTTAATTAAATTCAATTATTTTCAAATTAAGTTAAATTATTTTTAATTAAATTTAATTATTTTCAAATTTAATTAAATTATTTTCAAAGTAAATTAAATTATTTTCAAATTAAATTTAATTATTTTCAAATTAAATACTGACCCGATACAAAGAAACCAACATTCACTGAACCATCACAAACCACCTATGCATCAGACGTGACCCTACACCCACTCATGACACTCCACGAATCACAATACGACTGAACTCATAACCTGTTGATCCCGTTTTTTTTTTAATCTTGTTTTGTATCCTTTATAATAACTGTATTTTTTTGTTGTTGTATATATTAAATCATTAATTTTATCTGTGTACAATTACCGGGCGGAAAAACCTAGTGGTCGATAGCCTTTTGAAGACTTTGTTTTCAATAAATATTTCTTCTTCTTCAAATTAAATTAAATTATTTGGAAATTATATTAAATTATTTTTAAATTTAATTAAAATCAATTATTTTCAAATTAAGTTAAATTACTTTTAAATTTAATTAAATTTAATTATTTTCAAATTAAATTAAATTATTTTCAAAGTAAATTAAATTATTTTCAAATTAAATTAAATTATTTTTAAATATAATTAAATTAAATTATTTTCAAATTAAATTAAATTATTTTTAAATTTTATTAAATTTAATTAATTTCAAGTTAAATTAAACTATTTTCAAATTAAATTAAATTATTTATAAATTAAATTATTTCCAAATTAAATTAAATTATTTCCAAATTAAATTATTTTTAAATTTAATTAAATTAAAATATCTTCAAATTAAATTAAATTATTTTTAGATTTAAATAAATTAATTTATTTTTATATTAAACTAGTATTTCTTTATTAGAAAGAATCCTGTGCAAAACCTCAATTTCAATACAAAAATGTATAATTTATGTGGATCTGAAACAAATTTATAAATATAAATATATATATATATATATATATATATATATATATATATATATATATATATATATCTATATCTATATATATATATATATATATATATATATATATATATATATATATATATATATATATATATATATATATATATATATACATATATATATATATATATATATATATATATATATATATATATATATATATATATTGAATTGATAAAGTCCGATTTTGTGGGGCGAATACGACGAACTGAGGAATATCATTGACAGAGAGACTAATTCTCTACAAATGTGTCAAATTTTATTGTGGAACAATTTTGTTGTGTGAAAATATATTTTTTTTAATCCAGACATGTCAATCACGAATTCCGATCAAAACCGAAGGCAGAAATTTTAAAATATTCAAAAATTGCGAAAATATGTAATAAGCCTGGAACGATTTCAAAGGAACTTTCACTGAATGTGTATATCCACCAGAAGTATCAGCTGACAAAATTTTAACGCTCCCCTTTGAACGTCCAATGGGTACGGTGTGGAAAATTATTTTCTCGTCAGAGTTTTTTTGCCAGTATCTTGCCAACGCCTCAAAATAGAAAACCATAACCGAGATATCCGTATGTAGGACGTCAGTGTCTACAAAAAAGTATTCTTTGCAAATTTTGTAAAAACCTTTACAGAGGTTTGGTCACAAAAGTAAAGAAATATAAAACGAAAAAAAATTATGGGTTAAGAATTCCCTTCTTTGAATTTCGATTATCAATTTACATGGGTTTAAATGGAGAACGTAGTTGGAGGTTTGCAAAAAAAATTCCTCACCAAAACCGGTTTTGAGAAGAAAATCAGTTTTATCAGGGTATAATTCATGTTAGGCAGAGTTCAGAAAGTTGGACAGAAAAAATACTTGAAGATTTTCAACACAAATTTCTGAATTTAAAAAAAATCGTTTGTCAAGGCTATCGGCTACGAAGATTCCAAAATGAGATTTTCAATAAATAAATGTATGCGCTATCTAGAACTGGAAGATTTTTGAATACACCAGTTGTAATTTTCAAAATATTGTTATTTGAATGTTGCGTTCTGTGCTGTGTTGACTTTGAGAGGCGGCGGTCGCCGCCAAATAAAATATTTTGCAAAACTAACTAAGGGATATCATAGATAAACTATTAGAGATAAGATATATAAGATATATTTATATATATATATATATATATATATATATATATATATATATATATATATATATATATATATAGATATATAGAGATAATTCTCTACAAATATGTCTAATCTTATTGTTCCACGTTGAGTGAAACTTATTAAAATATTAATATATTTTTAAATGAATTTTCAAAATTAGCGAAAAAATTTTTTAACCTTTCAATGATCTCAATGAAAGTTTTACTAAACGTGGGTATCTACCAGTAGTATCTGCTGACCAAATTTGAACGCTCCGCTTTTTATGGGGGCGACGTGATGAATAATTATTGCTATACAGGTTTTTCGCAAATATCTCGTCAACGCCTCAACTTAGAAAATTATAACAGGGACCACCTTGTGTAATATGTTGGTGTCTACAAAAAAGTTTTTTTTTGCAAATTTAGGCAAATCGTTTGGTTTAGTTACAAAAGTAAAAGTAAAAATATAATTTATTTCATCAAGATAAGTAATAATGTACAAAAAAGGAAATGCAATACACCAGATGAAATCTGTCGATATAAAAAGAAATGGAAAAAAAATACAATAATACAATATAAAACATAATAAATCTGAAATGACATCTTAAACCAAAACTATTAAGTATTAAAATCAAATAGAATCAATCAATAGAACCAGTACATAATTGAAAAATATATTATATATAAAATAGTATAGAGTTCCTTGGTGTATCTGGTTGGTATCCCTCTTTGTTTTTTTCTCAAATTTCTTAAACATTTCCTTATGTTTGAATAAGAACATCAAGCTTTCGCTTGTTTAAATCTTCCCTGCATGATTCTCTATAATCTAGATTGAGAATTATCCGTAATACTTATTTTTGGATCATCAATACATATTTAATATCTGTACCACTTTCCCAGAATGCAATACTGAAACGGAGATGCCAGTGGAAATTAGAAAAATAGACCAGTCTTAGCGTTGTACCGTCTACGTAGGGCTGTAGTATTCTCAACGCATAGACGGCCTTGTTTATGTGTAGACAATTTCAAAGTATTATCAATGTATAAACAAACTTAAGAACCTAACAAATTGTTTCATATCTAACATGTGTTCCCCTATTTTGTATTCCTGTAGAAAATTTAATTTACTCCGTCTAGTCTTGAATGTAAATAGGTTGGTTTTTGTTTTATTTACAATTAATTTATTTTTACTAAACCATTTCTTCAGCACATTTATTACCCAATTCGCATTATTACCGATATCTTCCACAGATTTATTTATTAGCAACAAAATTATGTCATCGGCATATTGTATCATTTTATGTTCCGTGTTTTTCACATTTTCTGGAAGGTCATTAACATTTAGCGTCACTAGTACCCTAAGTTATACCGATATTGATGGAAGAATTTATTGAGATAAGAATTGATACCAATATTAATTGAGTCTAGAATTTGATTTAACAAAGCCTTGATCCCCACAATTTTTGTCATCTGCTCCCGATTACTTAGTAACGATTGTATTAATTTCGCCGTCACTTCTTGTATTCCATACTTAGATAGTTTATTAAGCAATATTTTATGATCTACTAGGTCGTACGCTTTTGTTAAATCTAGCAATAGTCCAGTTGGCATTTTCTTATTTTCTAGATTTTCTAATATGTCTGACAAAAAAGTGAAACATCCGTATCCGTATTCTTCCCCTTGGTGAAGCCATGCTGTTTCTTATTTAAGCAATTACATTTCTCTAAAAAGATATTTAATCTGTATTATGAATTATTATTATGAATTATTATGAATTAGTTTCTCTTGATGAATTAATATGTAGGAGATATTTGCCATTACACTAATCTACTTGCCATTGCACTAATTACACTAATCGGCCTGTAGTAGTCCATACGACTTGTGTATTTTATATGATATTTTTAACATATCAGGAAAAATTGCATGCCATATTGCGTTATAAAATAGGTATAACAGTGGGTGTGCCGCCTGATCGCTCACTCGAAATTTTATTTTTTTTTTAAACTCTTGATTGTGGCGTTTTGTTCTTCTATTGTAGCCGGGTGTTGAAAAATTGAGTTTTCGTTTTCATATATGCTATCCGCATAATGCGTTTTTTGTTAGCCCTTCTTGTAATATTCTGTCTGCAAAGTTCTTCCCTGTCTGCATAGTGATTGTTTATCTTTGTTGCTGTGGTAGTCGGATCTTCGTCTTGGCTTGTGAATGTATGCAGCGGCTATTTTATCTCAACTATCTGTCTGATGACATCCCATGTTGTTTTTTTGTGGATTTTCTGGCTTTCGTATTTGGTTTTCATAATTTTCACGTTTTGTTGCTTTTAACAGTGTTTTATATGTCCTGCACAGATTGTTATAAATTCTCTTATAGCTTGGATCCACATGAGAAATTATTTGCACTAACCTAAAGTTTTCGTTAATTCCTCGTAGGCGAGGATTCAACAGGATTTTTGGTTTCTTATGGTTATTGTTGATCTTGGTACGCGGGGAAACATTAATTAAAGAGAAGGAGGAAAATTTCCATGAACGCCTTCCACTGACCGTTCACATTTTTTCCTTCAAATTGATAAACTTGTGTCCAAGTTTAATTTGTCCCAGTTTTAATTTTTCTTGTTTCACTCTATCTTCACCGTACCTTATTAATTTCGGTGCTGGTGTATTGACTTTTAATTTGAATGTTATTTTCTGTGCGCAATGGTCGGATATATAGTACTGCATTGTTTTTACCTTGTTTTTACCTTGTTTTGCTTTTACTTAGTTCAGTTTTGTATTTACTACAATGTTCTAATATATGTGCCAGTCTCTGGGTGGCTTGTTTCTTTGAATGTCATAACAGCATTGAAGGATTCTAACAGAAATATAACTTGCTTCATTTTATTTGCATTCTTCAGCACATCAATGTAGAAACATCTCCCGCAATAATTAATTGTTTGGATTTTGAGTAAATTATTTTTAGTAGCAGCTTATGCAAAAGATCTTAAAATTGCGTGTTATTTGCTAGAGGGGTTTTATATACGGCAACTATTATAAAAGAATTAGAACCAATATTAGTTTCAATGGTCGCGATTTCTAGCAAAAATTTCACCGCCATGTCATTTATGTTCTTTCTGACTTTATATTTTATACCTCTTTTGCAATAAATTGCTACTCCCCTCGTGCTCGCAGGTCATTCTTGAATAACGAGATGTTAGCTGGCAATGTTTAAACTTTATAGTTTCCAGTTGATTTTCATTTTTCCAGTGCTTTGTTAAAATCAATTATTTGCATTCTGGATTATCTTCTAGCATCCGTTCGATGACGTCAAAAGAATTGCCGATTGACTGAGTATTCTGGTTTATTACACTGAATTCGCAGGATTTGAATATTTGTTGCGGTATAGATTTTCTATTATTAGTTACAGGTTGTTTTCGTACTACCGTTTCTGCTCTCATATGTATTTCTTCATTATTTAATTTGTATCCTTCCTCTTTCTAGGGTTCAGAAAATAACGGTTTACACAAGCATATGTGGGCCACGTTTCTGGTTTATTTAGTTCATAAAATTATTCAAATGGGGCAGTAACTCTAAATAACGAATATTCGTCAGGATGTTTAGCGTCTAGCATTTTGCACTAAAGCGAGTCGATGTTAACTTTTTCAGATAAATAATCAATTATATCTGCTTCTGTTAACACTGGATGCAATTGAAAGACATGGATATGAGCATATTTTGTTGCCGCTTTTATTTTAGTAGTTTCCGAATTTCATATATCATATATCGTATGAGACTTTGGATTCTGCTTTGATCTGATTTTCCGAAATTCACAAAATTCTTCATTATATGTAATCATTTATGTGTTTATTTTCCGTTTACTTATTTGCGTGATTCCTGTGTTTTTTTTGGTTCACTACTTGATTTTTTATCGCTTCGATATACTGCTTTATCACTATCAGCGCTTAGAAGTTGATATCCATTATCTACTTTTTGTAGGACTTTGACAGGTAGAGAGTTTGAATTTTGAGGCTCTTCCAATTTATTTCACTTTTCTTTTACACATGAACACTGACTGGTATTTAGTTCATTTAATTGCAACAATGTCTCAATTTTCACATTTAAGTCGCCAATTTTGTTTTTACAATTGTTTCTACAATCCCGGCTATCATGTCTGAAAAACAGGACTAGCCAGATAATCAACGATTTTATCACACTGCCCATCCAAGGCTTTCGAGCGTAATTGACATGCTATTTACGCTTGACAATCGAACCCTTGACATGTTATTTTCACGTAAAGTATTTATTATTAATCAAAAATTTATGAATTTTTAAAATTCTTTCACGACTTTTTTCAAAACGATTTTGACACGATTTTTATTAAATTAAATTCTATCTAAACCTATACAGTCTTTATTATAATCTAATTTAATCTGCTATTCTCTTTAAACTTATAATTTAAAACATTTGATTCTAGATTCCATTGTAAGTCCAATTAAGAAAGTAATGACAGTAAAAAGAAAGCTACAGTTGCGTTTCAAACCATTAAGACCTTTGGAGTTAATAAATGTTTTATTTAGGAGAGCTCCAGTATATCGTAAGGAAGAAAAGGCAATAAATGGTTGGTGGACGGAAAGGAGTTAAGAATTAAACAAGCTGGTACTAACCGATAAAGTAAATATGCGTGTTTTGGATAAATATATAGGAAGAATATTTTTGCAGCCTTTAGATTAAACCAAAATACATTTATTTTACTAATAACTATGTTGCAATACAACAATTAATATTTCTTTAAAACCATGTGTGAAACTATTTAGGTTTACTTAAGATAGTGAAAAAGGATACTTTGAATTAGTTTTGACATAATAAAGTCCATTTCTGTAAAAAGAAACGTTGCTTAAATTTCACGTTTGTTTATAATGTATATATTATAATACTTACTCGTAAGTATTTGCTTGTCCCATGTAAACATCAGATTCTTGAAAACATCTACTGTAAATGGCTTCGTCCACGTTTGCGCATTTTTGAGATTTAAATCCAAGTTGGTTATAAATTGATTCGACAAAGTATATGTAAGCTCTGCCGTGATTACAACTTATACTCTCGGGTACTCTCCCTAAAATTAATATAATATGAAAACAACGAGACATAGCTACACCCCTATCAGTGATATATTAATAACAATCGTTATTATTTGAAGAGTAAAAGATTTTTATTTTTTACTACACAAAAGGTAGAATTCGGGTAATATCGATTCATTCAACAAAATTCAATTCGATCAACAGAAACCAACCCAAATTCTTCTCAAGTCGACGTTTCGACGATTTATTAATTAAATATTTTTCAAGACCTACAAAATTGTTACAAAAAAACAAAGTAAAAGATTTTTTTATTACTTACAAAGAAAGAAGGTAATGAACAAATTATAAGGACGTGTAAATCATATAATGTTGAAAAAAAGTTGCAGATTACATTACAACTTATGTAAATAGAGCCATGGTAGCCTCATGAACAATTTAATTATGGTGTTTAAAAATTATTGTATTAACAAAATGTCAGACAACAACCGATCGGCACAGCACAAGGAAACCAACAAATAAATTTCGATCTTTTAAAATAAATTTAAAAAAATTGTAAGGTGACAAGTAAGGTGCGCATTAGGACGATAGTGACGTCAGTCATTGGAAAGACAGCGAAGTCACGATCACATTGGAAAAACTTAAAGACGTAAAAGTCGTCTGGAAATTTGAATCAACCACTACGCAGCAGTTGACCCAGAAACCAAAGTAACAAGGAAATTACCACGATGTTCCTAGAAACAAGGAGCCCAACGAAATCCATTTAAGAGATTATATAACAGGTGGAACCACTAGAGAACACAAACCGCAGCAAGAATAGAAAACGTGTAGCAAACCGAAAACCACCCATGAAATCAACTGTGTTTAACTGTCGCGTCGCCCAAGTCATAAGCCAAGCCTACATATTGCTCAAACCATCCATGTCTGTCCTTGAGTTCATGGCTGTACCGGCGTTCTGAATGAATCACATTTCTAAGAAGAGTCTCTTAAATAAACGTGGCTCTCTTGCAAATACTTTTAGGTCATCATAGTTGACCCTATGGTTCTTGTCATTACAATGTGTTGCTACGGCACAATAGTGAGGTTTTAGTCTGCAATTACTTCTGTGATTGGCCAATCTGGAGGACAGTCTTTGGCCGGTCTGACCAACGTACACCAGCTCACACTCAGCACACGGTATACGATAGACAACATTTGATTGCATTAATGTGGGGGTTAAGTCTTTGAGGCAACTGAAAGATCTGTTGATAGTATTGTGACACTCCGACCACGTCTGCGATAATTGTCTAGTAGGATTGGAGAACAATTACTTCCTAAATACAGTTGTGGGGTAGCTGTTCTTCTTTAGGATATTAAACAAACTATCTATACTAGCGGTACGTAGATCTGGATGGACAATCTTCAAAATCCTAGTCTTCAGACTCAAAACTACATTCAGCTTGTGCTGGAAAGGAGCGCTGGCCAAATATTTAAGGTATCTGCCCGAACTTGTAGGTTTCTGGTACCAATCTAATTTAAAAAGGTTGTCATCTGCGCTGATGATCAGGGTGTCTAGAAAGGGTGGAACATTATTATTTTCGGACTCTATTGTGAAGGTTAGATGTTCAATATATGAATTGAACGCACTTAGGACTTCAGTTTTGGACCCGTGCGGGATGCCACAGATAATATTGTCCACATATTGCCACATAAAGGGGATTTCAAAATTAAATTTGCCCCAGGCATGCTTCATTAAGTTGTTTATAACTATCTCCGCTGTTTGAAAATAAGTTTTTCGTTCAGCTTATGGAAGCCCCGTGGGATCACTCTTGTCTCCGGTAGCAGCGGAGATAGTTATGAACACCTTCATCAATCATGGCTTGGGCACTTAATTTTGAAATACCCTTTCTGTGTCAATATGTGGACGATATTGTCTGTGGCATCCCGCAAGGGTCCAAAACTGAAGTCCTAAGTGCGTTCAATTCATATAATGAACATCTTACCTTCACAATAGAATCCTAAAATAATAATAAAATTTTTCCAGTGTGCTCGTGAGTTAGCTCTCCTTCCAATGTCACTGACGTCACAATCGTCTTAATGCACACCTTACTTTGCAGTTTTTTTTTCAACTTTAATTTATTTTAATAGATCGAATTTTGTTTGTTGTTTTCCTTGTGCTGTGCCGATCGGTTGGTGTCCGACATTTTGTTAATACGACAATTTTTAAACACCGTAATTAAATTGTTCATGAGGCTAACATGGCTCTCTTTACACAAGTTGTAATGTAAACTGCAACTTTTTCCAACGTTATATGATGTTATACGTCCGTATAATTTGTTCATTACTAAAGAAAACACACCTCCCGATTTTGGCGGGACAGTCCCGCTTTTTGGAAGACAGTCCCGTGTCCCTACGATTTTTAAAAATGTCCCGCTTTTTAGAAAATATCGGCATTTCTTATTTTAAATGTACTGTAGTATATAATATAAGATTTTTACACATATTCTCATAAAATCTCCTTTCTTAATGCCACCCAATGACGTTTTTTAATAATCTCCAATTGAACTATACATTCTTCAAGATTTTCCAAACAGTTATTATAAAAATTTCTGACATCTCTCAGAAAATCCAGTCGTTTAATGGCACCTTGTTCCGAAATTTCCATTGGGTGACCTTGAAAAAGGATATTTTACGAGAATACGTGTAAAAATCTTATGAGTATATTAGTAACCATTTAGTAGCCATTACTTTAGCAACCAACCCGGAAAAATAATATTTGCGCAAATGATGTATTTTATGAGGTGTTATAGGTAAAAAGATACGTTATTGATGAAAAAATTAAATGTTGGTTGTCTGCAACTGTGGAAACAGACAAAAAATGCAGAAGTTATTGCATCATTTTAAACAGAATAATATTCCTTATCAAAATATTTTGAAAACTGTAGAATACGCGCTATTCTACATACGTCCCTTCCAGGAACAAATGCAGCAACAAAAAATGTTTTTTCTACTGATATATGTGAAAATGGCATTTTTTCCACGGCTTACCCTACATGAAAGTGACATTTTTTCATTCTAGAGATGAAAATATGTTCACATTTAGAGACGAAAATGAGCATTTTAAATTCATGATTTTCTCGATTAAAACACTAAACTAACCAAATTTGCATAGACTTTCTTATTAATTACATCAATTTCAATGAAATATTTTATGTACAAACGTAAAACGAGCCTGAAACTATTTAAAAAACCGAAATAAAATTAGGACATTAAACTTTAAGAGTATCACCTTCTATGAGAATGCAATATGTTACCATGGAAACAACCAAACCAATAAGTTGTATTGACAGTTCTGACAGTTCGCTTCGAATTGGATTTATTGATGTCGAATTATGTATTCTACAACCGAAAAAATCAGAAGTCAGTAGAAAAAATTGCATTTACTACTCGAGATGAAAGTGTTTTTTTTTTGTTCGGAGTGATTGCTAACTCGCTGGCGCTAGTGAGCAAAATCCGACCTCACCAAAAAACGCCACTTTCATCTCTTGCTGTAAAATATACTATTTTCTAGTATTAATAAAATATAGACAAATGATAAAACGCAGTTCAACAAATCTATATTAAGCGTAACAAATAATTAGACTAATTCATGTGACAAATTTCACGACATTTTAATACATGATCCGAGTATTCATTTGGATCAAAAAATTGACCGTGAAAGATCCATAATTCATATATTTTTTTAATTAAAAATCGCAATCTTCAAATAATTGTATTTTACAAATATTTTTATAGTTACCAATAATTAATAATAAATATATTTTTGTATATTTGTAGACAAGTATATGAATGTATACAATAATAGTAGTTTATGATACAAGTGTGTGAAGAAGGGCTTTTGTCCAAGAGTGCACAAAAGCCTTTCACACACATGTGTCATACATTATTCATCCACGAAGCTTGTTAAAATTCTGTTGCATCTACAAAGAAATAAGGTTAGAACGTTCAGCGCCTCCGTGGAAAAAAGCTAACTAGAAAAAACGCGCAGTGAAGGGAACACTATTTGGTCGTTGCCGATGTATGTATTGCCGTGAAACTAAGTTAACCTAGATTTAGTCTAGATTAGGTTATGGTTAGGTTAAGTTATATTAGAGCCAGATATCTCCAAACTGGGAACTCTTGTTTCCAAATAAGAAAAATGAATTCAATTTTAATATACGTCAGAAATTTGATTTTCATTGCGTCTATGTTTTTTGTTTAGTGACGCAAGTTGTTGCCATAGTAACAACAAACAGAAATCATTTAATAATGAAACTACATTTGATTTACATTGGACTTTTACACACGATTTGGATACTTTTACACACGATTTGAATACTTTTACACACGATTATAATAATGGCATCCTTCACATACAATAATGTATTTATTACTGTGTTTATTTTGGTGTGTGAGTAGATAATTTTTTTTTATGTATTGGTCTGCTTTCATAACTGAATTATAATTCTCATTTCAACCCATTTGTCCCGCTTTGTCTCAATGAAAATGTGGTCAATTTATGCAATATCTTCTTTGTAAGTAATAAAAAAATCTTTCACTTTGTTTTTTATATGTTGTTAATTGTGGTATGTTGTTAATATTTTGATAAACATACATAAGTCGTATAGCTCGGGACATCCTGGTTGAAATCTTCCTCCGTTTGGATAAAAATCAACGTGTCCTAATGGCTGTGCCAAGCTTAATATTCTCATGTAAGTGTGAATTACATCAACAAGTTCGGCGTCACCTGGATCCAATCTAAGATTTGGTGGAACATCATTATATCCAGGACCAGCGGGATCAAGACCTACAAATAACGAAAAGAAGAATTGATACTTTAATATTAAATTATAGATGTATTGATAATATTAAAATATAAATGTATTGATAATATTAAAATATAGATGTATTGATAATATTAAAGCATATGATATCGATTACTTAACGCAAAAATATTAGCACAGAACCAATATTTTTTCAGGAAATACATAAAGGTTCTATAGACGCATTTATTGTTTGATGAAATAGGTGTTAAGTGTTAAATTGAACATTATCACATTCAAGCATAGACATTTCTATGCTTATATGTCAAGCTTGTGCACTAAGCCATCGATATAGGGTATTCACAAATTAACTTTCTATATCAAATAAATCAGCAAAATCTCGGACTATTAATTGATGACAGATTCAAATTTTCATCACATGTATCAACACTTTTAAAGCGTGTTTATTTAAAATTGAAAGTGTTGCATTCCTGTAGGCGTGTCATATCTTTAAACTTAAAAAGGAAACTAGTGATTCCCTATGTTTTGTCAATGCTTAGTTACCCTGAATCGGTGTATACTAGTTTTATTAATAATGCAAAATAGATGCTGCAGATTTGTACATGGCCTAAGAACTCGCCAAAAAATAGCCTCGGAAATTCGATGCAAATGGATTAATATGGAAAAACTTCGAAAAGTTCATCTTACTTATGTCTTTTTAAAAAAATCCTGTACTGCAAATTACCCAGGTATCTCTACAACAAAATGACATTCAGAACAGACGTTCGTACAATTAATATGCGTAATAAGGGCTTTCTGACTCCACCTATACACCATACCTCAAAGTTTAAATCTTCGTACACTTACCAAATAACGTCCATCATTAACAATCTAACAATGGAGTTAAGGCTAGCGAGCGTTGAATAGTATAAAAATTATGGTAAAAGGCAAAGAATATAGTGTCCAAAATAGAGTGGGCATTTAGAAAAATGAACGTTAATATTCGTCTCTTTATTTTTCGTATATCGTAATTATGTTAGTCGGTGTAAGGTTTACTTAAAGATAACAAAAAGGGCTTATGGAAGATTGAGAAATTCTTGTTAATTTCTTGAGTAAGTCCTTTTGTTCTCCATTCAATTCCATTTCTGTAAATTGGTATTTAATGTGTAATTTTTTAATTTGTAATTTAATCAGAGTGTATATTTCTTAGTACGGGGGACAATAAATGATTGAATAATAACAATAGCATAAATATATTCCAATTCCGCCCATACAAAATCATTAATCATTTACTCCAGCCTTATTTTTGAATAACAGTTGTATAATATTGTAATAACAGTTGTAATGGTAACAGTTACTCCAGCCTTATTTTTGAAAAAATAAAGTCCGATTTTGAAATAAGGTAGAAAGAAACACCGCAAGAAGCAGTCACATGTTGAGGATAGTTTTTAAACAATAATTCCTGTGTTTTACGAACCCCAAATGCAACAATTCTGCTTGTTAACGTAGCATCCGAGCTGTAAATGGGCCTCATCATTCAAGATGATTTTTCGATGAAATTCCGAATCAGTTTGCTGCATTTCAAGGACCCAATCAGCAAAAACAGAACATTGTTAATGGTCGGTAGGCGTAAGTTCTTGTGTTAACTGAACTTTAAAAGCCTTAAGACCTACCTCTTTTTGCAAAATACGGTGTAATGTCGTTTGTGGAATTCCCAATTCCAAAGATCGACGAGAAATGGACAAACCTGGGTTTTCCTCAACACTATGGGCAACAACAGCGATATTCTCAGTTGTAGAATTGGTAAATATCCCTCAACACTGCAGCTTTGCTTTTATGAATAACAACTGGTAAAACACTTACTTGAAACCCACGTGGATGACTAGGGGGTTAGATATTTTTAATTTTACATTTGTGAGAGACATAAACTTAGCAGGTTATTGATTTAAATAATAATTTAGAATTGTTAAAACCATACTACATAATAGATAATCATAAAAACTTAATAAAGTCGAAACAAAGACTGAATATATAAATATATTCAACCTTTCCGGACCCCTATAACATTATTGAATTTTTTTAGGACTACCAAAACAAATCTCATGTGAAATTTGCCAGCTAATTAATTTAATTCATTCATAAAAGTAAAAGTGCACTGATGACAGATAAATCTCGAAACGCGTCTGCAAATGGTCATTCCCTTAAGTTATCGGAAAGACATTATCTTAAAAAACAATGTAATTTTTCTGGTTTTTGATGAGTGGCACTAAGGTAGACTGAAACCTATTAAATAGCTGACAAATTTCACACGACATTTGTTTTGGTAGTTCTAAAAAAACTCAATAATGTTATTGAGCTCCGGAAAGGTTGAATATATTTATATATTCAGGCTATGTTCTGCCTTTATTAAGTTTATTCTTAGTTGTTCTTGAGCCACTTGCACAAGTTCGGTTCGACACATAACTAAATTGACCCAAGAGCTCTCAAACTTTTCCACCATTTTCACAATTGCTGGCCGAGAAGGTACTTCACGATGACCCAAAAATGCTTTAGTTTTGCGAACTGTGACCGCGAAATTTCACCATTTTTTGTAATGAATTTTAATAATGTAAATCCAATGTTCAAGCGAATATTTTTATTAACGGCGTAGTTTTTATTTGTCATCTGTGAAGTCGTTACAGGTTGACTCATAACTGTTAAAATGGCGGGCTATTAAAATGAAACCTCTTATTGGAAGATCCCATATGTTAATTTCTAAATTTTCTAATAAGTTGTATTTTTTACTTTTATTTCGATATGTAAGATATCAAATTAATTATTAAATTTGTGATAATATACTACACAATGGTTGGCAAAAATAGTTATAAAAACTTAATAAATAATCATAAAAACTTAATAAAGTCGAAACACAGCCTGAATATATAAATATATTCAACCTTTCCGGCGCCCTATAACATTATTGAGTTTTTCTAGGACTACAAAAACAAATCTCATGTGAAATTTGACAGCTATTTATTTAATTTATTTATAAAAGTAAAGCTGCACTGATGATATACAGATAAACATCCCACGACGGCATCCCACTCCGCGGGGCCGCGTAGCAACGCTCTAACGAAGTCTCCAACCCTCCGGTGTCTAGCTTTCGTTGCCTCCATTGTATCTCTCTCATTGGAGCAGGCTACGCAATTGGCAAGTGTGCGCCAGGCATAGTCCAGGGCGTCGTCACAATGATGGCATCACGGCGCTACGTCCTTTCCGATGCGGTTCAGATAGGCCCCAAGCACCCATGGCCGGTCAATACCTGGGTCAAATGGTAAACGACCTCGACGTACCTGCGCGAGCACCATGTTGGGACGTTTGGGACGACTTCGCGCGTCCACCGGCCCTTGGAGTCTGCCACCCACTCGCGCTGCTACGCCGCCAGTGTTTTTCCTACACAGACTTTATCTTTTCTCTTTGTTGATTTTATAAATGCCCCAGTTCAACATTTTATCAGTTTTGTTTTTAGTACGTGATATGCCACAATTTGTAGATATTTTAAGTTTCGTTTTCAGCTAGATTGAATATAGTGTTTTGAAGTGTTTATTGGATATCCATTATTCAGGGCTATAGTTAATTCTATTCTTTTCTAAATTAAAGTTGTCTATACTCATTGAGGTGTTAATGAGTCTATGCACCATGGATTCGTATGTTGATATTTTGTGTGTTATGGGGTCAAATGAGCTTCCGTGTATTGTGGTGTCCGTGTGTGTGGGTTTGTTATAAATTCATGTTTATTGTTATTGAAGGGGATATATTGAAGTCAAGGAAACTGCTGGTTTTATTCATTTCTGTTTCGATGGTTCATGCTATGTTTGGGTGAATGGTGGTAGGGAAAGATACTTCGTTCTGGAACCACCCCTAGCCTTATGGGGGAATTACATCTAAAATCTAGTCTCCCCCGCGTTATGGGAAACGCTGTACAAATCTAGAACCAAGGCGCCTTATCATTAGTTCTGAACTTGGTCGAGCGAGTATATGTAGATGGCGCCAGGATATATTCATAAATGCGGTGAATTGGTTGTTGTGTGGGGAAGGGCAGGGGAAAGGTTGGGGAAGGGGGAAACTAAAAAATCTGGAACACTCTCCAGATGGGGCACCATCCTTGGAGGAAGATCATGAGATTTAGACCGGATCAAACTGGACAAGACTAGACAGAGAAGCATGAAAATTCAAAATTAGGTGAGAATGAGGCAACGAGCAAGTATGCATAATTGGTTGCAGACATTTTAAGGGTATTAAAAAATCGTTCTTTTCTAATCTGAAAGCGATCAACTCAAATTTGCAATTTTAGGATCTGGGCTTGCGTGAGATTTGATTGCGCTCAGGGTTACTTCTTATATTTCCTGTGATATTTGTCTGAATAATTTCCTGGGTGTAAACTTGTTTGAACTTTTCTGGAGAAGTCATATTTCTTGGAATTGTTTATCCTAATATGCATATTGCGAGTTTGAACTTGTTGGCTGTGTTCCTGTTATTAGGTGTAATTTTGAATCTTATTATTATTTCGTTTTCAGTTTTCGTAATCAGTTTAGTATTTGACAAAAAAAAAAACATAAATAATCGAAAGACTTTTGAATCATTATGTAGAATATAATCGCAAATTTAATAATAAATTTGACCTTTCAAAAATACAACAGCAACAAATCGCCGGAAACCCTACAACACTTCCTCGACATCCGCCAAAAGATAAACAGAACCATCAGGAAAACCAAACGTCAATACACCGAACAGCACCGAACAGCTCAAATCAATTGAGGATAACTTCAGAAACTACAACATGAGAAATTTCTATAGAGCTTTTGCATACAAAATTAAAGGTTACTTACCACAGAATTTGACCTTCAAGAAACAAGATGGAAGGATAACAACAAAACTGCGAAGAACTGGCAAACTACTTTTCTGAGCTCCCTAATTGCCCCGAACCACTCCAACGGTTCCCACACACATCCCCAAGAAACACGAAACTCGACGCCGATCTACCGAAAAAGGAAAAAATCCGATACCGCATTACAAAACTAAAGAGCAGAAATACATCAGGAGAAGATGGAATCACTGCAAAACTACTAAAAAATCTTGAACCACGATCATTACAGGAAATTACAGGAAAGTAAAAAACTCCCAGACGACTGGAAATGGGCACTCCACCCACTCCGCAAAAAAAGGAGACAATTCTGATGTGAATAACTACAGAGGAATGTCCCTCATTTCCGTTCCTTACAAAATCCTCTCCGTTTGCCTCTTACAAAGCGCACAAGAACAACTCAAACCCCTAATTGGGGAGTATCAAGCAGGTTTCAGACCACATAGAGCAGACACCGCACAAATTTTTAACCTGAAATCTATACTGAAAATTCAAGCTACACGAAATTTCCCAACCATCAGCACATTTCTCGACTTCAGGAAAGCTTACGACTCCATCGACCGACAATCCATGTTTAACATACTCGAAGAAAACAATCTGGATCCGAGAACACAACGGCTCATCCAACAAACCCTAACAAACACAACTTTCAAAATCAGATTTAACGGAGAAATCTCAAAACTTCTCCCCATCAAGACTGCTGTCCGGTAGGGTGATAACCACTCCCCATTACTCTTCAACATCATTTTAGACTAAGTCATCAAAGCATGAGAACAAGAACTGGAAAATCGAAACCTGTGGAGACCCATAAGACTAGGAAAACAACAGGATAACATCAACGTCAGATGCCGAGCCGTCGTTGATGATCTCGAGATCCTTTTAGAAGATAAACAAACAGCAACGCACCAGATCGAAGTCCTCAAAGAATGTGCCGAGGAAGTTGGAGCACAAATTTCTTTTTCAATAACCAAATTCATGACCACAAAACACAACAAAACAGAAAATGTAATTACAAAATACGACACAATAAACAAGGTTAGCCACTTCAAATACTTAATAAAATTATTGAACCTTCAGGAACAGAAAGATTAGCACAAAAAGCACGGGAACTTAAAATGTAAAAAGTATATGGAAAACATATGAAAGTTGCGAGCATCTACAATAAAAAATGCATAAAAAATAACACAAAAGTTCGACACTACACGACTGTTATCAAACCTGAAACATTATACGCCAGCGAGACGCTAAACCTCAATTACAAACGAGACCTCGAGAATATTAAGAAGGCTGAAAGAAAAATTATCCGAAAAAGCCTTGGCCCAAAACTCACAGACGAAGCATGTCGTCCACAATCACATACTCACAGAAAAATACTCCAACATCGAAACCGATTTCCGCAAACGACAACTGAACTTCTACGAGCACATTATGAGACTAGATGACAACCGACTAACAGGGAGAGTTTTGACGTACTTACAGAAACTGAAAACGACAACAGTCCGGAGAAAACAGGTCCATATTGATCTTAAAAACGCCAACATTTCACCGATTCATCAAAACATTTTCAGACATAAGGTCTACAGCTGGGAAGTTGTATCAGAGGACAAACACAAGATTCGAAGAGGAAAATAGACAGATAGTCCAGTCATTATAGTAAGTTCACCTCTGAATTAGAGATACCCAGCTGTAAGTCTGTAAATACTTGTATATTGACACCCTAAAAGTTGTCTCAACACCTACATATGGTATCGGTTACCAACCATATGTAGGTTTTGAGACAACTTTTAGGTTGTCAATATACAAGTATTTACAGACTTACAGCTGGGTATCTCGAATTCCGAGATTCTTACCTAATTAAAGCTTAAATGACTGGACTAAGATGAACGTCGAGCTAAGCATAGCGAGATGATGCAACAATTCTGGAAGAACAAGAAAAATAACAACAGGTCATTTGCTTTAAGAGATCCTCTATGGGTCTAAACAGTGTAAATAAATAAATATATTTTTTTATATCTTACATATCGAAACAAAAAATAAAAAACTCAAAGCTTAGAAATTAACTAATATAATTAAAAAGGTATCATCTTAAATGAAAAATTACAACTAGGTATTTTTTCCCTACTAAACTTAAATTTGTAATGTACCCACCAATGTTTGTTTCTTTAACTATTTAAGCCACAGTGTGGTGAAACATATGCAGTGCACTACAAATAAATTTGAAACGTGATAAAACTGTTTTCATTTTTATATTACTATAACAATAACTCGCATGTTTAGTAATTGACAATCTACCAAAGCTACATCTTTCAAACATATAATTTATATAATTTATTTTTTACCTGTGATTCTACCAATTTTTCCATTTCTTATTAAATCACCACCAATACCCGCGACGTGCGCTCCCAAACTATGTCCAATAATATGAATATCTTCATAATTCACTCCAGCACGCACAATAAAATTTATGAAATTACTTAAAGCTTGACCAGCTAATGTTGCTCCTCTCATTGCAGAAAAATATTCAAATTCGCACAGAACTGACCAATCCATGCCAACAACGTTATATTCACCAGTTCTAAGATATGCTAAAAACATATTTTCAAAATATTGTAAGAAATGTATTATTTAGTAGAATCTACCATCTTTCATCATAACGAAAATTTCTTCTTTTATGCTGCTGAGAAAACCATGCGTAATGATTTTTGTTGGATTGCTTACATTAAATGCAGACTCTTCGAAGCCTTTGTAATCGCTCACCTTCAGATTGCATGGTGGATTTGAACTTAAAATACAATTTTAACTATATAGTAAATATTATTAGTATACATATTTATTACTCAAACTTAAAACAAACGGAACACAGCCTGAAAGCCTATAAATATATTCAGCCTTCCGGAGCTCTATAACAATTACTGTGTCTTTTTAGGACTACCAAAACAAATCTCATATGTAATCTGTAAGTTATTCTATAGCTTGCAGTCCACCTTCGTCGCACTCAACAAAAACCATAAAAATAACATTGTTTTTAAGATCATGTCTTTCCGGTACCTTAAGTGGATAGCCTTAAGTGGATAGATCTGTGGACGCGTTTCGAGAATTATCTCTCATCAGCACAGCTTTGCTTCCATGAACAATAATTTGTAAACCACTCCCTTGAAAACCCATGTGGTGTTTAAGTTAGATGTTTATAATTTCGACATTTTGTAAGAGAGACATGAAATTAGCAGGTTATTGATTGAACTGATAAGATAGAATTGGTGAAACCACCCTACGTTATAGATAATGACTCTCTCACAAAATGTCAAAATTATAAACATCTAACCCTAAACACCCACATGGGTTTTCATGTAAGTTGTTTACAAATTGTTGTTCATGGAAGCAAAGCTGTGCCGATGAGAGATAAATCTCGAAACGCGTCATGACATGATCTTAAAAACAATGTTATTTTTATGGTTTTTGCCGAGTGCCACGAAGGTGGCCTTAAAGCTATAGAATAACTTACATATTTCATATGATATTTGTTTTGGTAGTACTAAAAAGACTCAGTAATTGTTATAGAGCTCCGGAAAGGCTGAATATATTTATATATTCAGTGCTGTGTTCCGTTTGTTTTAAGTTTGTATGATTATCTATAACGTAAGATGGTTTCACCAATTGTATTTGTTACTCAATTATTATTCAATATGTTATGTTAATACACGAGCGAGAATGATTATGGAAGACGAACAGAGAAAAGGTATTACAATGCGAGTCTGAGGATGGACGAAGAATGTTTGTATGCTGAAACATGGTGTACATGTGTAGCAAATGTGAATGTGTCGGAAATGTTTAAAATAACCAAAAATCTAAAGCGTGTGTTTTCAGTCAAGTTATTTCTAAATTATAAGGTGCAGCCCTTGAAAGGGTACTAAAGAAATTGATAAAATGGGAGCAAAAAGTAATTACGAAGAGAAAAATATGAAGCCTAGCATACTCGATACAGTACGATAGTACGCCTAGTACGAGACAGTAGTGGAAACATTAAAAAACGAACGGATGGAAAGGAAAACGAAGATACTACTAGTTTTTAATGAATGTATGCATGACATTTTTCGAATGCATGGAGAGAGAGGCAAAGTACATTTTGAAGAAACCAATCGAGGAAGCGAAACAATATGGAAAAATGAACATATAAAATATGTCGTCGAAAAACCATGTACGTGCTTACTTGAGTTCTCTTTGTCGCGCAATATCGTTGAACTTATATAAATTTGTACCGCTCAAGATATGTGAGGACTAGTGCTTGACCGATTTAGCTAGTAAAGTACCTGTAGACTGTCAATATTTATGTTGAATGAAATAATAATTTAGTTCCTTAAAGTCTTGTATCCCTTACCGGGATTAGCAAACTACCGCCCGCGGGTTAAAAATATGAGGAAGTAACTAAAGTGAACAAACGCTTAGTAATACTTAGTTATTAGCCACGAAAGCATTTACCCACTGCAATTAAGCAAATCATGTAGGCTATGTCAGGTAGGCTATGTCTAAGGTAAGATATGTCTCCAGAAAAAATGCATTTATTTCCATTTGTCAATCTTTCGGCTAGAACAACTGTTCTTCGGAAGCCACATCAACAGTCATTTAAAGAAACGCTACAAAATTCAAGTGGTTTTCGTTGGCTCTTGGTAAGTCGACAGATAGTACTGTGTTTGAGGTTATTCAAGAAATAGTTTATGTGCATAGTCTGAATCATGGGACAAACACAGGTGAAATTATTTTCAGGATAGTCGAAAAAATGCTTACACAACTTTACTATTTGCTGTAGAATTAGCAATGGATTTAGATTTAAAATATGTAATTGGTAAAAATATTTATGGAACATGGAAATGATTAGGTAATAAAGATAAATTTATTTAAGAATTATCACAAGAACAAAGTAGCGCAATCGTCACAATTATATTACTAGTAAATATCACAGAAATGCTCACTTATGCTTAAAAACCATAGTGTTTATAAATTTTCACATCATGGTACAAGCGTTGATTACAATAGAATAATGATGTATTATTAAAAAGTAAAACATTTAACGAAAGTCTGTGTTCAAATCTATGAAATTTGGCCTAACATTACTTAAACCTATCTGCAGCAATATTGGGATCTGACGATTAGTTAATAGTCAATGATATTTCGACTTTATGAACTTTATTGTGGTGTACAAATATTTAACGCAATACACTGCATCAAAAATTGAAATTAAACGGCAAGCATCTTTCTATATTTGGCAAAATTTTGGTTCTGGCACGAGCTTACAAAATTTAATGTTATGTTAGGTTAGTGCTGAATCTTTAGTGCCTGATGTTTGACCTCTAATAATTCCAATTCCCTAGCTTTTTCAACAAGTATAAATATCATAAATAAATGGGACAGCAAAATATGCAAATGTAGATTTTAAACTTTTCAAACCTTCCGCCACGTTTGAAATTTACAGGCAATTCTCCCTGTTTTTCTTTTTATTCGTATATTTTTTCTTTCTTCTTCTTCTTCTTCTTGTTTCAAATAAGCCTACTTTGGACCACGCTTGTTCAACTGTTGGGCTTTGATCTTTGCCCAGTATTATCGCATCTTCTGCCGGTGTAACCCCTTTCTCTCTTATGTTCAGGGGGTACCTTTCCTTCGGGGTTTTTCCTGAAATCCCAAGCAAAATTCGGTTATAATTTGAGAATAATTTAAAGCAGCGTTTCCCAAAGTGTAGGTCGCGACCCGGCAACGGGTCGCAGAGAAATTTTACCGGGTCGCGAAAAAAAAATTGTAAAAACACAAAATTGTTCTTTCTTTTCTGCTGCTAAAAAAATCACTCTTTCCTCAAATAAAAGCCCCACTTTGACAGCTTTAGAAATTTCCAAATAAATAGCTGAGTCTGGGTGGTGCTGGAGAGAAATTATTACTTCCCGCTTTAAAAATTGTCGCAAATATATTATGCGGAATTAAGGAAAAAAATATATTTTCGACGATCATCAACGTAATGATCGTGTTGCTAACTGCTGACCATAGGCCTCCTCTAAGTTCTTACATGTCTCTCGGTTCTGGGCCGCGACTCTCTTTATATCATGGCTACAGCGTGTCGGTGGTCTACCTATATTTCGTTTGTCTTTTCGTAGTCGTCATTCCGATATTCTTTTAATCCACCTATTCTTTTAATTTGTACATATACGTTTTTTTTATATCGGAGTCGCCTTCACTGATGTTTTGTGTAAGCACTAGATTTGCTTGCATTTATTCGGAGACCGACTTTTGCTGAGATCTATATTATTTCTTCACGCATCCGTTTTGCATCGCCGATGTTATCTGTGATAAGAACGATCATCTGCGAATCTGAGGTGTGTCAGCCTTTTACCATCGATATTGATGCCTCTATTATCCCAATGCAATGATTTCATTGCGTATTCGAGGACAGCTGTGAAAAGTTTAAGCGAAAAAAACCTTGTTGGACTTCTCGGCCTACAGTAATTTCGTCTGTTGTTTCATGAAATTTTACAGTTGTGATGGTGTGACTGTATATGTATTCTATAAGCTTTATATTTCAATAATCTATCCTATACTGCTCCATTGCTGCTATTATTAATGTGGTAATCAATAAATACCAAGGCGAAGGGTGTTGGTGCATATCACAAGGCAAGGCTAAGGGTTTTGAACGCTGTGTTCTCAAACTTGGTGTGTTTCGAAAATAGGTATCGAAACTGATTGGATGTCGAACCTAATTTGAGAATGAAATTAATATCATTACCTCCTAATTTGAAATTGTTATGTGATGACAAAAAACATCATCCTTCGCACTAAGGATTTTTTATCACTTTTCTTATTTATTTATTTTGTAATTTTTGTGTATGAAATAAACAAACGGGTTTTTCAAAAGAAATGGGTTTTTTTCATAAGATGGGTCGAAAAAAATTTACCTCGTACGTAAAATTTAGCCTCGTACCGGGCCGCGGCCAAATAAGTTTGGGAATCTCTGATCAAGAGTACGCCCCTTTGAAAATTTATGTTTAGCGTCTCTTATAACTTATAAATAATACACTAATGATAAAGTAACATACGAAAAAGTAACATATCTCACGAACGAACGAACAAAAAGTAACATATCTCACATCTCACTGACTCATGCAAGACATGAGATTTTTTACGATTAGTTAAGCGCATGCGCATCCGCCAAGTTTGAAAGGCAGGAATATGAAAGTTTCGGGCAAATAATAAGGTTATACGTCAAAAAGTTCGGGCAAAACATGGCGGAAATTGACACATGTGCAAAAAATAATTTCAACTATGAAAAAGTCTATACACAGCTTTTGTTCAGTATTATTGTGCTAAAAATACGAGCGCGGTAGCGCGCGCTCTTTAATTTTGCGACCTTGGAATCTCACAGTGAAGCCCCTTAATTTATGAGGTAACTTAATTGACTAACAATGCGTTTTTGCGATAGTTCCTGTCGAGGTCTAAATAATGCATATCCCTCGATTGCATGTATCTCTGTTAAGAATATTCAAGAGTAGATTTCCATGGATTCGAAGTATTTGGTTTGAGGTCTAAATATCCCTACACCTGTGTCATCCTTCGACTTCGAGCCATCTGTATACCACTTGATAGCACTTTGCTCGATGTGGTATGTTGAGAATTCATCACTCCATCCGGCTTTACTACTACACATTGCAACGCAGTTTTTCTCAAAATAGCATTGCCATACCATTCCGTCTTTTGGAACTTCCAGCATTGGTCTAATTGCACCAATCAAACGCTCTATTAATATTTTGCTTTAAGAACTTCTTAGTGAATGATCTCGTACGCTTCGCTTAGTGTTTGTTCTCGTTGAAACGCGCGGGCGCGGTGGCGGGTGCGGGCGCGGTAGAGGTGGCGAGTTCGTGTTCACATTGGGTTCCAGTCGTTTGCGCGGGTGTCACCTGTTGTCAGGATAGGTTAGGTTAGGTTAGTATACTAACCTAAGTTTAAGTTTTGTTTAGTATACTATGCTGAACAGCACTAATAAACTCTTCTGTATTGAAACACATGATGAAAACATGGTATCGTTTCTAGCGATAAGTTCGTATTGGTTGAACTTACGGACGTAGCGAGAGAATCGCGCGTTCCGCCGCTAGTTCGACGTGAACACACACAAACATCTCACGCGTTTGATATTGCCAAGAGCGCGCCGCGCGCGCCAGTCGTTAGCTTGCCCGCTACTTAGACCGCACGTGCGTTTCGTACGTGAACACTTCGATATTACGCCATATGATATTTCGTGACCGCACCTGCCACCGCTCCCGCGAGTCAACGTCTATGAGCACTTACCGTTCGACCTCGAGTTCAAGCTTCATGTTGAATAACCTGCAACTTACGCTCAAGAGAAAAACAACTGTTAGAAGGATCTATCGACGCAACTGAGTTGCTTTTTAATCGATTAGTACCACTTTACGAACTGTTCATTGACCGATTAAACCGAAGACCTATTTTAGAAGCGACTACGTAGATCTTAAAACCCTATTGACCTTTTGGTGGAAAAAGTTTTGAAACAGCAAGTAGCAAAAAATAAGTGATTAAACAATATGGCTAAACAGATAAGAAACTGGAAGCCGATTGCTTGGTGAAGAAATAGAATAAAATATTTTCCTCATTCAAAGCTGAAACCAAAATAAAGATTATGATTTAAGGTTTTTATATGTTAACACTTAGTGCCATTGTACATATAGCCCATTGAAGGAATTAGTTATCATAATTAATATAATTGTATATTGTATTTGCGGTTTTCGCGGATTAAGTTTAACGCTCTAACGCTGAAGAATGGCGACAGAAGTTGTTCGAACCGACATACGTGGTCCTAACTTAACCTAACCACCGGTTATAATTGTGAATCTAAATCATTCACTCAAATATGAACGCGGAATCTAGGAGAAAACATTATGAATTTTTTGAGGAGTTTTTTTTTGTTTTCATAATTAGATACAATTTTTCAGAAGACGATCAAAAGTTTATGATGAAAAGATTTTTTCGAATACGGTTCGAATTCAAACGTAAATGGACAGAAGCGAATCAGTATATAGATTATTTCATGAGGAAGAATCATTCCTGGCTAAATACTATACTCAAGGACTCTTGACTACTAGGACTCGAGCTACACAAACCATTACCGGCTGTGGGTCGTTCACCAAAGGCGTTTCGTGACTGTAACGAAATGAATTAAACTTAAAACGGAAACAATGTGCAAGACTCATGGTTCAGAAGAATTACAATACGCTTCTCAGTTGAATCTGTAGGTGGAAAGAAGACAAGATACTTCTGAAATAATAAAAAAAAACTCAACTATTGCCCAAAGCGTACAACAAAGTACAAAAATTCCAAATGAATAGAAGATAATACTGCTTCATATCATTTATAGCCACATAAAGCTTTAGCAGTATTATTCGAGGCTAGGCTTTCAAAAAATCAATACGAAATAATGAGTTTCTTTGCCTCTCTTCTGTGCTTTTTAAAGCGAATCTTAGATGTACTTCAACCGCTCTCCCAAGATCCCATAAAAAGGAAATGCATTCAATCGAAACAGCTGATGGAAATAATTCGTCGGTTGAATGAGTATTTTATATAATTTAATAAATAAAAAAACATTTTAATTTTTTCATTTCTGATAAATGTCTTTTTCGACTTGTATTTCAGACAAAACTTATAAATAAATCTAATAAATTGAAAAGAATGTCTGCAAGACACTTGAATAAGAACAAACTGCTCAGTAAATCTGGCAAATAATTTTGGCCAGCTAGATTATTCAAATACTCTACTGTGCTGTGGTTAGGTTAGGACAGATCATACCTGGTACTGCTAGACCGATTTTGGTGATTTTTTGTGTATGTTTGAGTAGGTACATGGATGGTTTAGATTCACAATTAGAACCTGAGGTTAGATTAGGTTAGGTTAGCACAACGTATGTCGGGTTCTGCAGAACCTATTTTGATGATTTTTGTGTATGTGGTTTGGAGTGAGTTCCTGGATAGTTTGGATTTACAATTGGGCCCGGGTGGCGTACATATATATATATATATATATATATATATATATATATTAGGGTGGGCCAAAAAAAACTTTTTTTTTTTTTTTTTTTAGCTACTACGAAAATATCGTCCATGATGACGAAAAAAAAATTATGGTAAAGTTTCAGCCCTTAATATTATTATTAAGAGGTGGCTCATAGTGATTTTTGATTTCCCATTTAAATAACATAAGAAATTTTTTTGTTTTTGTTTCGATTTTTAATGCACTCGAACGAATAAATGTCTCGTGGAAATAAATACATATTCTTGTAGGAAATTTAACGATCTACAAAAAAAGTCTGATATGATTTTGTGCTAAGTTGGCTCGTTTAAAAGTTATTCGCGGTTAAAGTCCAACCTCAAATAGTTGAGGATATCTTTTACAATTTCTTATACTCTATCACAAAATAATGACTCAAAAACATAAAATATCTTAGTCAAAATCAAACTAATTTTTTTTTTGTTACAATTAGGAAATTTTTGTCTGTGACTTTTAACTACTTGCAATAAATATTGCAACTTATTTATTGCAAGTAGTTAAAAAGCACAGGCAAAAATTTCCCAATTGTAACAAAAAAAATTTAGTTTGATTTTGAGATTAAAAAAATGGCAAGTTATAAAATAAACAGTTTTATTACAATTGAAAAATTATTGAAACATGATTCTTAATATTTTACATAACCTAATAGTCAAGTGCAAATAAAGCACTTATTAATTTTTCAGGGAATGATGCTCTCAGGTAAAGTACAGTTCCGAGTGTTTTTTTATTTAATTAGGTATGAAAATATCGATTTTTCTTACGATTATCAATGTTTTGTAAAAATTTTATTGTTTTATCAAAAAAAAACTCGATAAGATTTACGAAAACTAAGATATTTTATGTTTTTGAGTCATTATTTTGTGATAGAGTATAGGAAATTGTAAAAGTTATGCTCAACTATTTGAGGTTGGATTTTAACCTCGAATAACTTTTAAACGAGTCAACATAGCAAAAAATCATTTCAGACTTTTTTTGTAGATCGTTAAATTTCCTAAAAGAATATGTATTTGTTTCCACGAGGCATTTATTCGTTCGAGAGCATTAAAAATCCAAACAAAAACAAAATAACTTCTTATGTTATTTAAATGGGAAATCAAAAATCACAATGAGCCACCTCTTAATATTAATATTAAGGGCTGAAACTTTACTAGAATTTTTTTTTCGTCATCTTGGACGATATTTTCGTAGTAGCTAAAAAAAAAATTAAAAGTTTTTTTTTTGGCCCACCCTAATATATATATATATATATATATATATATATATATATATATATATATATATATATATATATATATATATATATGGCGAGAAAGGAGGAAACATATGCAGCGTTGCCGGAGTGTGCATAAAGACGGGAGAAGAAACAATAACTCACACAAGAAGTAAAAAGGACACATAACGGTAACAAATGGATAGTAACAAAGATTTACAGGTGATACAAGACATTTTCAAGAAGATTTAAAATAACATATAAACAATGAGCGACAAATTAACAACTTTAATAAAAGAACTAAAAGAGACAAAGAGAATTAAAGAGACAAAGATAGATAATTCGTGGATGAAAGAGAAAATGGAAGAGCAAGTTAAGAAAATTGCCATTCTCGAAAGAGAAGTTGCAAAAAAATAATAATAATTAGAGGTGTAGAACATGGTCACTCCGAAAGCATAGACGAAAGAAAGACAAAATACATACCATAATGAAAGTTCTGGGAGTAAAAATTAATTTGGCTAGTAAGGTGGATGAGATTAGAAGGTTAGGTTACTACAAACAGGACTATGCAAGACCTGTAATGATTAAATTAATGAGTGGAATGAAGTGAATAGAGATATGAAAACAGAGCAAAAAACTAAGAAATACTAACATATGGATAGATGAGGATTACTTAAGGAAAATTATGAAAGAACGCAAAGCCCTAATTCCACAAATGAAAGAAGCAAGACAATAGTAGAAAAGACGATCACTAAGTATATCAAATTAATAATATAATGAGAAATGATCTGTACAAAAGTAGCAAATCACGTAGCAGAACCGTCCTAGAGGAAGATAACAGAAAGAACAAAATTAACGAAAGATCACCGGAGGCCAAAACAATGGAAGAGCAGCTAAAGAAAATTACGAAAGCAGCAAAAAACTAACGACAAACTTAAAAAAATTCGAGGGTCAAATTCAAACCAGGAATTGAAAAGGTATACGAGCTTAAGGTCATAAAAATGATGAAGAAACACAGATAAGTAAAAGCACACTGAAAGGAAGGACATAGAGAATAGGAACATGGAACGTCAGAAACTTATTGGGCAAGGAGGAGGAGCAAATAAACGAATTAGAAAAGGTGGATATCGATATTGTGGGTATTACAGAAACAAACAAAAAAGGAAAAGGAGAACAAACGCTGACTGGAGAGCATGTACTAATATATAGCGGAGTCAATGAAGAGAACAGGAATATACGAGAGAATGTTTAAGTAGGGGAGAAAGAACAATAATCTATTATATAGTAGTCAACAGAGAATTTAAAAGAGAAGTAAAGGACACAAGAGTAAGACGAGGACCTGAAATATATTCGGACCACTATCTAGTTTTGTCAAAATTAAAAATAGGCAACACGAAGCAGCAATAAAATACCAGTGCAAATATAAACAAAAAGTGTGAAAAAAGGAAGTAATTAAGACATACAAATTATAGGAAGATGAGACAGCTAAAAGATATAAAGAGAAAATAGAAGCGGAGAGATCATTTAGATCACAGAATGTATGAGCGGCTGGTCAGTAGATGATGCATGAAGAAATATCCAGGAAATAATAACAAAAACAGCGAGAGAGGCGTGTGGATATATTAAAATCAACAAAACATAAAAACAAACTAGATGGTGGAACGACGAGGTAAAAATGAAAGTAGAAATGGAAAAACAACATTGGAAAAGGTACCTTCCGAACAGAACTACGGAGAACTATATTAATTATAAATAACAGAGAATGAAAGTCAAAGAATTAGAGAAACCATTAAAGCAACAATCCTGGGAAGAATTCGGACGCAAGATGAAAAGGTAAACCGAATAACAGCATAGCCACCAAATCTAAAGAAGGAAAGTTAATAGAAACCGAAAAAAATATAATGGCACGGTGGAAGGAGTATTTTGAAGATATGTTAAATAGAAAGCAAAATAATACGATTGAAATAAATATAGGGGTATAACTTTGATAAGTACGATAGTCAAGACATATGAGAGAATCCTGGAAAAAATATTGAAAACTGTGACAGAAGCTCAGACAGAAGAAGCCCAGAGCGGTTTTAGAAAAGGTAGAGGAGTTCAAGATCACATATTTGCCGTAAAGCAACTAATAGAAAAGAACGTAAGCCGCACCATATATATAGTCTTTGTCTACGTTGAAAAAGCATTTGATAGCATCCCAACAATGGAAGTATGAAACAGCCTTAGACAAAGAGGAAATAGTAACAAGCTAGGAAAAGCTATTTTAAGTCTCTATAGAAATACAAGAAATTATGTAAGAAAAGGAAACTTATAGCCAGAGGAGTTCAAAGAACTGATACTAGGGGGAGTACTGAGCCCGACTCTATTCAATGTAGTTCTGGATGACGTAATAAAAAAAACAAAGAGTAAAACAAAGAAAGTACAAGTGGGGTATAGTAACAGGCAGAGGGTGGAAATAGTGGAATGTGCTTTTGCCGACGACCTAATGAATTATGCAAAGAACGAAAAAGATTTACAAACGAACCTAGACTTCTGGAAGACAGCGTTAGAAAAATAAATATGAAAATAAACGTCGCCAAAACCAAATGAATGACCATTGCGAAAGGAGAACCAAGGTTAACGATAAAAATAGATGGAAAAGATATAGAACAAACAGAAACATTTAAATACTTAGAAGCAAATATACATAATGACGGAAAGGAAGAGGCTGAAATCAACATCAGAATTTAAAATACAACAAAACTCCGCTATGCACTTAATATCATGTTTATAAGAAACAAAGAGCTGGGTGCTAAGTAGTCAAATGAAAAGTAAAATACAGGCCCTAGAAATGAAATAGCTACGAAGCGCTAAAGGTATTACTAAAAGAGACAAAATAATATATGAAACAATTAGAGCAGAACTTAATGTCGAGCCAGTTCTGGAAAGCATAGAAGAAAGGCGATTAAAATGGTTTGGGCATCTAGTAGGGATGGAGGATGGAAGACAAACGAAAAGAGTATGGCTAGCTAAATCTATACAGAAAAGACAAAGCGGAAGACGATGGAACCAAGCAGTGGCAGAATCGTTGAAAGAACGAGGAATATCCTGAAATGAGGGGTTAAAGAATGGGCAAAATTTAGTTATGAATGAAATGGGTTGATTTTGTTTTATAGTATTAATTTGATTTATCATAACGATAGATTAGGGTATTATAATAAGTACCTTAGGGTAATATATATATATATATATATATATATATATATATATATATATATATATATAATAACAAAATATTTTTACTTACTTTGTGAACAAAATGAATTGAACGACTGGTCCATTTGGCTCCAGCAGAGATGAAAAGTTTACTTTATCCTTTTCCGCCACAGCTGCCGCCAGTTTCGTAGTTTCTTGCCCTTTCGTTACTATTAAAAAAGAAATAATATTCAGTAAAGATTCGATATTATAAAGTAATTGGATATAGATAGTTCTAATAAAATATAATAGAAACATTTATATTGTAGAATTTTTATACTCTGATAACCGCGTATAAGAATTTTTATACTCTGATAACTGCCTAATGCGGTGTCCCGTAAATAAAGCACTTTCACTAATAGCATTAAAGGTAATAAAAGTGTCGGAAGTAAAATACATCTGTTTACATTTTTTATATAAAACTTTCTGAATTTAAACTGTGCTAATGCTAATATTCCTGTGCTTAAAACAGGATCATAGTAGTCCGAAACCTAGACAACGGATACTATTTGTTTTTTATAATTTATGTTATAATTTTATTAAATGAATTAGGAATCGAACATGTACATCAATGAAGTTAATTCTGAAGATCCAATAGTGATAATTTAAAAAAAAACTAGTTAAAAATCAGCACAAAAATTAAAAATAAAGTATAAAAAAGTTAGCAGATAGGTTTGTTCTTGAAAAATTTGATGGAAAAAAATATAAGCGCATATTATTAGATGCAAATATTTGAAAAATAATGCGAAAAGTTTAATACAGTAAAAGATGAAGAAAAAAATCTTTAGATTATTTCTGGAAAAATCAGGTACAGACTGGCATACATCCATGATGATCAAGTTTACATTCAGAATGGTTAGAATGGAAATAACATTTTTTCACTTGTTATTAACTTATTATTAACTTATTTATTAACTTATGCTAATAAGGGTTGGACTCGATTAGAGTATCATAATATAAAGTATCAATTAGAATCTTTGTTAGAATATACTATATAACACGAAAAACTCTTACTTGAAGTAAGAAAGACAATTGATCAGATATTTGTAACAGATAGGATAAGCAAAGAGGGAGTTATACAAACCAAAAACTTATTTAATTAACTTGGCAAACATTAGAACATTTACAAAAGAAATGAATTAAAAAAAAAGATGACACAAACCAGATGAAAGAAAAATATAACATTTTTGAAAAATTAAAAAAAGGTGTGTACTCAGAGGAGATGTGCCGGTTCAGAACAAGGAATAATATTGAAAGAGAAAAGGATAAGAAGCAAATAAAGTTCATTAATACCGCAGAATTGGAGTATGAACTACAGTGTGGGGACCAAAAAAACTAATAGTACCGCCATTAATTAAAGTAAAATTAGTATTGAATGATAATGTTCAACTATTTTAGATCTAAGTTTCAGGCTCTAATGTGTCATTGATAAATTCAAGGTTAGTGAACATAAACTATGAGAAATCAAATCATTCAAAGAATAAATACTAAATTGAAAATAAACTTGGAAAACTAAATGAAACTATATAAATCAGTAATTCGACCAATAGTGATATACTTGCCGACCTGCTGGTGCCAAACCAGTAGTCATATATTTTACAGACCACAAATCAAACTACAAAATACTGAAGCAAATAACAGACTCATCATTCCACATAACAAACGAAAAACTATATAAAAACCTCGAGATAGATAATAATCTTAGACCCTCTAGGAAAACAAAAAACATTTGACATCATGATACAGCATGAAAATGAAACTGTCCAACGCACTGCAAATTACAGAACCTACATTAAATGAAACATCGAAAACTCCAGCAAATAACCCTTACAAAATACTTTGGGAAACACCCAATAACATATACATAGCCCAATAACATCGTGTAGCAAAAATAATAGAGCAAGCTTTGGAAAAAGAGGAATTATACTTTTTGAACTGCTTCCCAGGAATGAAACAATAAATTAGAGAATGTATGTTTATAACGACAATTCGATGAATGTGTTGATGAATATATATATATATATATATATATATATATATATATATACATACATATATATATATATATATATATATATATATATATATATATATATATATAAAGAGTGGGGGTAATAACAATCGCCATTAGTTAAAGAGTAAATTTTATAAAAATTACTACGCAAACGGTAGAATTCGGGTAATACGATTAACAGAAAAAACTCAAATTCTTCTTAAGTCGACGTTTCGATTTATTGATTAAATCTTTTTCAACACCTACAAAATATTACAGAAAATTACAAAAAACAAAGTAACAGATGTTATTGATTACTTACAAAGAAGGTAATGAACAATTAATTAAGACGTGTAACATCATATAACTTGACCAACAATGTGGGTTACATAATAGTTGCTGTAAAACGAGCCATGGTGAATTTTAATTTCGGTGTTTGAAATTTAATATTTAGTTTACAAAATGTCGGACACAAACCCGATCGGCACAGCACGAGGAAACCAACAAAACTTTTTCGTTCTCTTCAAATAAATTAAAGTTGAAAAAAAAAACAATATTTTTTTTTTTTTTTTCAATTGAGCTGCGAAGGTGCGCATTGGGAATGATCGTGACATTAGAAGGACACAGGAGTCACAAGCACACAGGAAAAAGAATATTTAACTAATGTTTGAAGACATACAGTTCGAAAAAATTTTTTTGTTTGAAACCGCCACTACGTCGCAGTTTCCCAGAAACCCAGGCAATCTGGACGATCCCTAGATCTTCTTAGAAAAACAGGAGCTCAACGACCCCTCTTTTAAGGAAATTGTATAACAGTAGAACCACTAGAGACCACGAAACCGCAGCACAAATAGAAAATAAATAGCAAAACAGAAACCACCCATCAAGTTAACTGTGTCTAGACGTCGCCCAAGTCATGAGCCAAACATACATATTGCTCAACCCGTCCATGCCCTTCCTTGGGTTCATGGCTGCACCGGCGTTATAAATGAAACACATTTCCAAGAAAAGTCTCTTAGATAAGCTTGGCTCCCTTGCAAGAACTTTCAGGTCATCATAATTGACCCTATGGTCCTTGTCATTGCAATGTGTTGCTAAGGCGCAAGAGTGGGGTTTTAGTCTGCAATCACTTCTGTGATTGGCCAGTCTGGATGATAATCTTTGGCCGGTCTGACCAACGTACACAAGCTCACACTCGGCACACGGAATGCGATAGATTACATTTGATTGCATTAACGTGGGGGTTGAATCTTTAAGGCGACTGAAAGATCTGCTGATGGTGTTATAACATTTATCCGCTATAATAGCTGGGCTCTTGTTCTTGAAAATTGATTTTATTCTGGGGGACAGTGATTCTACAAAGTGTAAGCTCTTGAATATTTTCGTGTTGTCATCTGCGACCACCTCAGCGACAGGTTGTCTTGTAGGATTTTTAGACTTTTCTTGGAAATGTGTTTCATTCATAACACCGGTGCAGCCATGAACTCAAGGAAGGACATGGACGGGTTGAGCAATATGTATGTTTGGCTCATGACTTGGGCGACGTCTAGACACAGTTAACTTGATGGGTGGTTTCTGTTTTGCTATTTATTTTCTATTTGTGCTGCGGTTTCGTGGTCTCTAGTGGTTCTACTGTTATACAATTTCCTTAAAAGGGGGGTCGTTGAGCTCCTGTTTTTCTAAGAAGATCTAGGGATCGTCCAGATTGCCTGGGTTTCTGGGAAACTGCGACGTAGTGGCGGTTTCAAACAAAAAAAAAATTTCGAACTGTATGTCTTCAAACATTAGTTAAATATTCTTTTTCCTGTGTGCTTGTGACTCCTGTGTCCTTCTAATGTCACGATCTTTCCCAATGCGCACCTTCGCAGCTCAATTGAAAAAAAAAAAAAATTGGTTTTTTTTTCAACTTTAATTTATTTGAAGAGAACGAAAAGGTTTTGTTGGTTTCCTCGTGCTGTGCCGATCGGGTTGGTGTCCGACATTTTGTAAACTAAATATTAAATTTCAAACACCGAAATTAAAATTCACCATGGCTCGTTTTACAGCAACTATTATGTAACCCACATTGTTGGTCAAGTTATATGATGTTACACGTCTTAATTAATTGTTCATTACCTTCTTTGTAAGTAATCAATAACATCTGTTACTTTGTTTTTTGTAATTTTCTGTAATATTTTTGTAGGTCTTGAAAAAGATTTAATCAATAAATCGAAACGTCGACTTAAGAAGAATTTGAGTTTTTTCTGTTAATCGTATTACCCGAATTCTACCGTTTGCGTAGTAATTTTTATAAAATTTACTCTTTATATATTTATATATATATATATATACATATATATATATATATATATATATATATATATACATATATATATATATATATATATATATATATGAAAAGAGGAAATGAGAAGGGAAAACAGAAGGCTGGAGGAAAGAATTGTTATCGGAGCTGAGGGCAATAAGGGTTGAGAATAAGGAAGTAAAGAATAGGATGTCGAGGATGCAACGGAATCAGTTAAGGAGGAACCAAAGTACGTTCGGGAGTGCCGGTAGGGGGGGGGGGGGGGGGGGTTGTCGGTGATAGACATTGCAGTTTGTGAATGAAAGGTGAATCTGACCATATGCCAATACTGATTACGTCACAGCAGCAGGTAGAAAAATGCGTTACCAGGTGGGATAAGGGAGCGACGGAGCTGTTTAAATTAAGAATGGAGGCAATAGACTGGGATAATTTAAAAGATATAGATATGATAACCGATAAAATGGAAACAGCAATGGTCACGAGGAAAGTCACAGAAGGAACAGTAGGAAAATTATGGGCGGATAAGGAATTCATATGGGAGAAACAAAAATATAGAGAGGTGACCAGAAGGTGGAGAGAGGGTACCAGTGACAAGGAACTGTGGTTAAGTACTAGAGCGGACTTACGAAACCTGGAGAGGAGAAAGAAAGAAATGTGGGAGAGAAGAGAACGACAACGAATACTGGAGATTAAAACTGAAGCGCAGCTGGGAAAATATTTAAAGGAGAAGAGCGGGAAGAAGGAGCGAATTCCAGACAGTATACCTTAGAAAACCTGGTTATGGCACTATATGGTTCTACTGGAAGGAGTTGAGATAATGGTGGATCGAGGGAAAGACAATGTTAGAAGGGAGAAGACTGTTGAAGAAGTAGGTGAAGAAGAAATTACTGCCGGGGAAGTACACCAGGTAATTGCAGCCTTAAAGCAGAAGAAAGCGGCGGGACAAATCCTTCAAAATGTTCGTCAAGATTCTAGAAGGGCGGTTGCGAAAAGAGGCAGAGGAAAAGCAATTAATACCAGAGGTGCAAGCAGGATTTAGAGACGGAAGAGGCACAGTCGAGCAACTCATAACGCTTAGATTTATAATTGATCAGGAAATTAGATCGGGGAGCCGTTTTGCTCTTTTTATCGACCTGAAAGCAGCGTATGATTCCGTAGATAGATGGAGATATTTTGGAGAGGGTGAGGAGGAATGTGAGGGAGGTGTATAGGGAAACGGTGTGTAAGATCAGGGTGAATGAGTGTGTAACGGAATATTTCGAAATAAAAAAGGGCCTGAGGCAGGGATGTCCACTGAGCCCCACACTTTTCAATCTCTATGTGGCTGATTTGGAAAGAGTTTTGGCAGACGGGCAAGCTGGAGGAGTGATGGTAGGGAGAACAAAGGTGTGGAGCTTAGCATACGCTGATGATGTAGTTTTATTTGCCAAGACAGCTAAGGAATTGCGAGAGGTGATTGAAAGGGTGAGAGGGTGTTTTGAAAGGAGAGATTTGAGGGTGAATGTGGGAAAAACTAAATGGATGCGGTTCAAAAGAGGTGGGAAGTTGAAGAAAGAAAGGTTTGAATCTAGAGGGAGGGAAATCGAGGAGGTGCAAAGGTTTAAGTATCTGGGGTATGTATTTGGAAATGGAGGTAGCAATAGAGAACATGTGGAGTATGTAGCGAAGAAAGCGTGGGTGACAGCTGGGCGAGTGTGGAATGAATGGAGGAATAAATTCGAAGGAAACTTCAGGGCGGCTGAGACGGTGTGGAAGGTGTGTGCGAGAAGCATTTTATTGTATGGCTGAGAAGTCTGGGGGACGAGAGAGGAGGAGAGGATAGAGAGTCCAGTTAAAGTTTTTCAAAAAAATCTTGAAGCTTGATAGGTCGACACCTAGTTACATCGTCCTCCAGGAGGTGAATGCGTGCAAGGTGGCAGTCTTTGCTGCAAGAAAGGATAAGGTATGAATATAAGGTGAGTGAAATGGGAGACGAAAGGTTAGTAAAAGAGGTTTTTAGAATGGTAAATCGAGTGGGAGGAGGCGGTATGAAAGGGAGTGACTGGGGTAAGAATAAGAGGAAATTGTATGAAAGAGGTGGTATATCTGGTGAGGGGCTCGAAAGGCTAAAGCTTCCTGCTTTAGCACGTATTTTTTAGGACGTATTTTTTTCTGCCTTTTTCTTTCTGCCCTGTATTCTTCTTTCCTGTATTCTTCTCTTTGGGAGTTTGTTCAAACTTCTGTTTTCTGATTTTTGCTCTGTATTTTTTCCTGTCGGTCATGTCCTCTGTGGAGATGTTGAGTTCCTTGAGGTCTTCCAAGGTTTCATTTAACCAGTTGGTAAACTGGTTTAGTTATCACTATGTTAAAAATTTGTTTGGTCAGTCTGTTTGCATTTATCCTATATATGTGTCCATAGAATTGTCCCTTCTTTTCCTGATGTTGTTTGTAATCGTCTCTCAATGTTGGTACAGTTCTTTTGTTGGTCTCTTTATCCAAATCCCCTCTTTCTGAATCGGCCCATACATCTTTCTTAGTATTTTCCTGTCTTGTTTTTCTATATCCTTGATTTTCGTTCGTCCCTTGATTACCGTTGTTTCTGAGGCATACAAGGCCTCTGGTAGAACTACTGTACTGTTGTGTCTTAATTTAGCATTGATAGAGATACTCTTTTTGTTGTAGTGGTTCCATGTAAGTCTGTATGCTTGTTGTAGTTTTTTGATCCTTTCTACATTGGATTTTGTGTTCAGTCCTGTTTTCTGTATAATCTCTCCCAGGTATTTGAAACTGTCTACTTGTCTTGTCTCTCCATACTTAGTTATCAGTGAGTGAGTCTGTGGATTTTGTGTCCATGTACTCTGTTTTTTCGTAGGAGATTTGTAGCCCTGCTTTGACTGAGATGTCGTGGAGTGTCTCTAGAGCTACTTTGGCTTCTTTTCTACTATTTGTAATAATGGCTATATCATAAGCGAATGCCAAACATTTTATGTTGAAGATTCTATCCTTGTGTCTCCCCATCTTTACCCCACTGACTCCTTTTTCCCATGTCCTGATTATTTTCTCTAAAACTAAATTGAATAGAAAGGGTCAGAGGCCATCTCCCTGTCTCACTCCTGTCTTGATTGCAAATGGTTCCGTGACCTCTCCCATGAACTTCAATTTTAATGTGGTATTTGTTAATGTTTCTTAAATCAGATTTCTGGTCTTTTTGTCCACCTTCATTCCTTCCAATGTGTTGAAGAGTGTTTTTCTATCTATGTAGTCGTAGGCCTTCTTGAAATCGACGAATATTACTGTGGTGTTCCTGGTCTTTCTAGTTGTTAGTATTGTTCTCAAACACCAGATCTGTTCACTGCATGATCTTCCTTTCCTGAACCCTCCTTGGTATTCTCCTATCTGCGGGTCTATCTGAGGTTCTAGCCGATTTAACAGGGATTTAGTAATGATATTCCTCGATAGTTATTAGGGTCCATTTTGTCTCCTTTCTTGTGGACGGGGTGTATTAAGGCTAACTTTCATTCTTCGGGTATTTTTCCTGTTTCCCAGATGTTTTCGATGATTCTGTGTATTTTAGGTGTAATGTTTTCATGGTGTAGCTTCCAGATTTCCGAAATCAGTCCATCTTCTCCAGGTGCTCTGTTATTTTTTAGTGATTTTACTATGTTCACAATTTCTTCGAGTGTAGGGGGTTTGGAATCCAGGTTAGGTTCTGGCTTTTCGAACTGTAGTTTCTGTGTTGGTTTTTCACATTTGAGTAGTGTGTCAAAGTATTTTGCTAATATTTCACAGTTCCTTTTAGGGTTTGTCTCCAATGATCCGTCTTGCCTCTTGAAGCATAAGCTCGGTGGTTGATATCCTGTCATATTTTCCCTGAATATTCTGTAAAAATTTCGTGTGTTGTTTTTGTTGAAGTCCTCTTCCACCTCCTTCAACTTGTTGTTTTCATTACCTCTTTTTTCTCTGCGGATTCTGTATCTTGTTAAATTCTTCCCATTTTTCGGGTGTTCTGTGGCTGTTAAATTTTTTCCAGGCTTGTCTTCTGACTTCTATAGCTCTGTCTCATGCAATGTTCCACCATCTGTGCTCCCTTTTTCTCGGTGGTTGCCCCAATTGCTACAATTATTTAATTTTTCTGACAGTTCTGTTCAAATGTTACTCTCAATTTTCTTATTTTTTTCTGAAACTTCTTTCTTGTATAATTGTAGGTACTCTGGGTCTGTTCTGAAAGTTATGTTGGTTCTCTTGATTTGTCTGTAGGGTATAAATTTCACTTTGATTTGTAGGAGATGATGATCGGATTCGAAAAATCCTTTCCTTGTCCTAACATTCATAATTTCTATGGTGTTTTCCTTGGATGTCGCTTTGTGGTCAATCTGAAATTCTCCTAGGGCGTTGTTGGGAGATTTCCAAGTCCGTAGATTGTTGTGTGGTTTCTGGAATTGCGTTGACATGATTTTGAGGTCGAAATTCCTGCAGAACTTTATTAAGTTCTCTCCATTCTTATTTGTACTCTTGTGGGCAGTGTGTTTTCCTGTTGTGTCTCTGAATTTTCCTTCCCTGCCCAATTGGGCATTAAAATCTCCTAGTACACTAGTACTCTCCTAGAACACTTTTACCTGCTTCGTGGGGATTTTGTTCGTGGTTTCTTCCAGATCTTCCTAGAATTCTTCTATCATCTGCGGGTTTTTCTTGTTGTAAAAAAGAGAAAAACAAGAACAATACAGAATATGTGAAAAGGAAAAGAAAGGTGGACGTTACCATGCTGCAGAAAATTGTGGGTTTAAAAATAAACAATATGAAAATCGAAGAGATCAGGTTAGAACTGTTAATTGTTCAGAATTAGGACTAGAATTGAATGAAGAAAATCCAAAATACTAATAATACCATTAATAAAAATTAAATTGCTATTGAATGACAATAGTATGCTAAAATTTGAGCCCAAGGATGGACCACCTACGGCGTAGCCGCGGGTAACATTTACTTGAAATAATCTTTAAAAAGTAAATGGCAGGAATTCAGTTATCGGCGCAAATAAATGTTTCTTTCACTTTTTAAGAAGTATCTGTAATCTATGACTCTGGATCAAATGTGTCTTTAATTAATGCAAAATTATTGAAAATAAAAAACAGGTTATCTACAAATAGTAAATTTGAGGACGATTAATGGTGTAAAGAAAACAAATGGTATAGTAACACTGAAGATAAAAATCTACAATATTGAAAAACGATGGATATATTTGTTGGGGATAATGAAAATTATAATTACTATTTTCTTATTGGTTTGGATTGTATCAAGAATTTTAAACAAATTCAAAATGAAGATCTAAAGATCACACAATATGTCACATCTAAAGAAAATAAAAATGTCAGCATTTCTCATGTTCGAAAAGTTGAAAAGGCTTAGGACTCTAAGGTAGTGAAGCAAGGAAACATTAAACAAATAATCAAATATAAGGTAAATTTCAATGAGCATATAAATGCTAATGATTATGAAATTTCAATAAATCATTTAGATCTGGATAAACAATGAAAAATAGATAAGTTGATTAACAAATACAAACCAGTATTTTCTAAAGACAAATATGATGTTAGTACTGTAAAAGATTATGAAGCTCATATTGACTTAATGGTAGATAAATACTGTTACCAACGTCCATACCGATGCAGAATTAAAGATTTACAAGAAATAACAAATCAAATAGCAAAGCTTTTAAAGAAAAATATGATTGAAGGATCATACAGCCCTTTCGTAGCTCCAGTAACTTTAGCATATAAAAATGAAGAGAAACAAAAATCTAGGCTATGTATAGATTTTATAAATTTAAATAAAATTGTTTTTCCCAATCTCAACCTTTTCCATTAATTGAGGATTTAATGATAAAGACTAGGAACTGTAAATATTTTTCCACTATAGATGTGAATGCAGCATTCTGGTCGATTCCTTTGAAATTACAAGACAGACAAAAAACTGCATTTATAACTCAAGAACGTCATTTTCAATGGACGCCTCACATTTGGTTTGAAGACAGCCCCAGCTATTTTTCAAAGGATATTGAGCAACGTCATAAGAAAACACAAACTCTCGAACTATGTAGTTAATTAAATTGATAACATCCTGATTTTTTCAAAAACTATTGAGGAACATATATTTCATCTATAAAAACTACCGGAGGTAATACTAATTGAAGGTTTTAGACTCAAATTCTCTAAATTCACTTTTGCAGAAAATTCTGTAAGATACTTGGGTCATATAATAGAAAATAATTCTATCAGACCACTCAAAGATTATTTAATTGCTGTCAAGAACTTCCCAATTCCAGAGACAAGAAAGAACATACGTCAATTCTTAGGGAAAGTAAATTATAATTATAAATTTGTTCCAAATATTTCAGTTCTTCTAGATCCACTACACAATTTATTAAGAAAAGGTGTGAAATTTATCTGGTCAGAAAAATGTCAAGAATCTTTTGATAAAATAAAATCATTGCTCTGTTCACAACCAATTTTGAGAATTTTTGATCGGGATTTACCCATTGAGATATACACAGATGCAAGCATTAAAGGAATAGGGGCTGTGCTGAAACAAAAAGATGAAAATGGAGACAGTAAGTCAGTGGAATATTTAAAAAAAATAAAAACTGAATGACGCACAAAAACGAAAAAAAGCAATACACTTGGAATGTTTAGCTATAAAAGAAGAGGTAAAATACTGGCAACATTGGCTTATTGAAAAGGAGTTTCTGGTATATTCCGATCATAAACCTTTAGAAAATCTGAACATAAAGACTAGAACGTATGAAGAACTTGGAGATTTGACATAATACTTATCTCAATATAATTTTAAAGTAAAATATAATCCAGGAAAATCTAATCTAGAAGCAGATTATTTGAGCAGAAATCCGGTTTTAGAACCTTATCAAAATACATATGAAATTCTAAAAGTAGTAAATCTTATCAATCTGAGAGACATAAAATATGTTCAAAGTACAAATACCGACTTACAAAATAATTTAATAAGTTTAAATTGAAAATACCTACTATAAAAAATTAAGATAAAATTCTGTTATCAGAAGATTTTAGTAAAACAATAATAAAAGATGTACTTACACAATATATATATATATATATATATATATATATATATATATATATATATAAATATATATATATATATTGCCATATAGGAACAACACAAATGTTAAATAAAATAATTTTACATTTTACACAGCAAGAAACATCACCGCTAACATAAAAAATATCCGTGAAAAGTGCGAAATCTGTATAAAAAATAAATCATGAAAAAAATCTAAATATGGTTCCATGTCACAATTGGGTCCAGCAATGAGTATGTCATTTGAAATTGTCTCCATTGATACAATTGGAGGTTTTTTGGGATCTCGTTCAACAAGGAAATATTTACATCTTCTAGTTGATCATTTTACGAGATAATTAGAGATGATTTTATAAAATTGATTAAAAAAGTGGCACAAATTAACGATATTAACATTATTTTGACGGATTAATATCCAGGTTTAAATTCCAAAGAATTTAAACAATTTCTAAAAGAGATAAATACAAAAATTATTTTTACTGCGGTTGAAGCACCATTTTCAAATGGTCTCAACGAAAGACTAAATCAGACATTAGTTAATAAAATAAGATGCAAGATAAATGGAAGTGATAAAACAATAGCAGGGACAACCACTGCTCAAAAATGTGTAGAGAAATATAAAGAAACAGAACACAGTCACAAAGTTTGCCCCAAAATACTTATTGGAAGGCGAAAATCTAAACCTTTGACGAGGAACTGAAAATAGAAAATTGGCCTTGGAAAATACAAATAAATCGCACAATTATAACAAAAAACGATTCGATCTACATAGAAAAGCATATGAATTGGATCACGTGAAAATATGGTTTACGTGGGAAATGGGAATCGTCTAAATAGAAACAAGCTAGACGAATTGAGAGTTGGATCATATAAAATAATGAAAAAGTTATCCAATTCAATTTATGAAGTGGATACCGGACACAAGAAAAAAGAATCAAACCTCTTTCATATTACCAAACTAATTCCAAGGGGGGGATGTAAAGAAAACATGACATTCATATACTGATGTTCTAAGTTTTCTTAAGTTAATCAGCCGCTCCGTGGAAAGACCGACAATTGATGCAACAGACTAAACGTCAGGTGATACAACAGATAGTTAAATATGAACAATTTAAAAATTTGTAAAACTAGTTAATACTGATTTGATATATCAATTAGAAACTTTAAATGTTGTTTCTCTTATTCTTATAGGTAAGATAAATCATTGTAACTATTTTAAATAAATACTCTTATTCTTATGGAAACGCAATTTCCTTTTCAATTTTAAGAAACGTGGGAGTATAGAAACATATATATATATATATATATATATATATATATATATATATATATATATATATATATATATATATATATATATATATATATATATATACATATATATATATATATATATATATATATATATATATATATATATATATATATAAATATATATATATATATATATATTGTATTTGAGGTCTTCGCTGATAGAAAAATGTGTTAGTCCATTTTCTCGGGGATTCCGCCTTGATGTTGAGGGTTGGTTCTGAAAACAACCGGATTCTTGACGTATAATTCGATTCCATCTTTAGCTATGATATATTTTCAACAGACACCTTCGAAAAAGGGCGAATGTTAGTTCGCCTAAACGTCGAGAATTCGGTTCTTTTCAGAACCAACCCTCAACATCAACACGGAATCCCCGAAAAAACAAAACGACACATGTATCTATGCGCGAAAACCTAAAATACAACATTATAAACCTCCACGCGGAGGAAATTTACCACCTCACCCGTAGTTTCGAGAAACGGACAAAGCGCTCTCAATTATGCGATTTAGCATTTTTACGTCGCTGTAGATACAGACATAACACCTGTCTGTATTAGGCTGCCACACCAAAATCTGAGAGCCAGGTCAAACAAAATACTACACCACGCAAGCCAAGCGTTGCTTCGGGACGAAATCCAAACCAAACGACAGAAACTTGACAGCATCTGTCAAAATATCCTGACAACCCACATAACTCTACTACGACCCTCTCCTCTGACAACAGATAGACTTAATATCTAACAACAGAGCCGAACAGAAGAGATTATTTATCACCAATAGACAGAAAGAAAAATACAACCTTCTCAGACGGAGACAAAACCTTGCACCAAAACCACTCAACATCGACAAAGTGGCTTACAATCTTTCAGACCAGCCCCTAGACGAACCTATTTAGAACCTTATTTTAATTTTAGATGATCCAGCTTATCTACCCAGTACAACGAACCCCACAACTTATCTTGAGAAAACTACCAGACAAAAGATCCAAAGCTCCAGCATTGACAAGGACACAATGAATTATCTTATACCAAGGGAGAAATCATCACGGTGTCCCAAGATATATGGTTTACCAAAAATTCACAAAGATGGAGTCCCATTTCGACCAATAGTAAGCTCTGTTGGTTCACCGGGCCAACTTCTTGCGAAACATTTAGCAAAATGTTTACAACCATTCGCCGAAGATTATGATTCCTATGTCCATAATGCTGAACACATCATAGACATACTGAAAAATCACCAACTTCAGCCCGGCCACCTCCTTGTGAGCTTTGACATTGTATCTTTATTCACAAAAGTACCGGTCCCCGAGGCCTTAAACATCATAAGGTCGAAATTAAAACCAGAAAACTATGTATCAGATCTGGCAAACACAACATTGTTTAAAGAATACAGACTTTAGGTATGATGATCAATTATACAAACAAGTCCTAGGAGCACCAATGGGTTCGCCTCTATCCCCAGTAATAGCTAACATATTTCTTACAGATTTTGAGAAAAAGGCAATCTCATCCGCCACACTTAAACCTACACTGTGGTTAAGATATGTTGATGACACATTTTTAATCTGGCCCCACGGCAGACCAGAGCTGGACAAATTCCTTATCCATCTTAACTCCCAACACGACCAAATCAAATTTACAATGGAGATTGAAAAGTATCAACGACATCCGTTCTTGGATGTTTTAGTACAGAAGAAACCAGACGACACCTTAAGTTACACTGTGTACCGGAAACCAACGCATACAGACAGATATCTGAACGCTTCTTCGCACCATCACCCCAAACAACTAGCATCTGTAGTCAACACTCTTATCACCCTATCCAGAAGACTAGCCGACCAGCTTAACTTATCAAAATAATTGAAGAACTTACGAAAAGCTCTTTCTTCAAATGGATTTTCAAACAGCTTAATATCCAGAGCTTTCCGTCGTACAGAGAACAGTAACAAAAGAACTGAAGAATATATAATTTATTCGTTTAGCCCTAGAAGAGCGCGTAGCGTAGAGGAGCGCGTAGAACCATTACTTAGCACTGGTCATCATCTTGTTCTTTTTATCTTCCCAAAACTTCCTCATCCTTTCGCTTTGGGCCTACCTTATTTCTTGCGTCCATGGGTTTTTTAGTTTTAAACTCTTAGCTGTTGGATTCTTTGATGTGAAGTTATGTGAATTTATTTCCTGCTTGTATTTAGGTCGCGTAGTTGCCAATGGGTCTATATTTATTTCTAAGAGGTCGTGTTGGGTGTCTACCAGCCAGCGTACTTTGGACTGTCGGGTTCCATTGATGATGTGGAAGATTTTCTTGGTCAATCGAGAGTCATCCATTCGTACTATATGACCGTAGAATTTCACACGTCTTTCCGTGCAACTGAGGAGAATTGTTCTGTCAGGGAATATAGTTCTTGTGAGCTTTTACGCATCCAGATACCATCTTGTACCTTGGGTCCAAATATTTTTCTCAGTATCTGACGTTCTATTTTCTCAATATCATTGATGTAGATGGTAAATGATTTTCTGCGCGTGTTTTGTTGGCCATTCTTTCGTGTGTGTTTCAAATTATTTCACTTAGGTACTTAAAGTGCTTAACTTGTATGATGTTGCCATATTTGGTTGCAAAATGTGTCATATTTGAGCTCTTGGAGTCTATGTATTGCGTTTTCTCGTAAGAGATTTGAAGACCGATCCTGATGGCGATTTCATGAAGTTCATTGATGGCGCGTTAGAGCATTTCAGCGATTAAGCCATCTTCCTGTGGTGCTTTGTTGTGTTTTAGGTGTAAAATGATGTTTCGTATTTCCTCATATGTTGGTAGAACAGAGTCCTGGTTTGGGGCGGCTATGTGGCATTGTAGTCTTTCTACAGGGGATTCACAGTTGTGTAGCTTCTCTAAGTACTGTTTGAGAATTTCCCAGTTTGCTTTTGTATTGGTTTCAAGGGTTCCATCAGGCCGACGGAAGCAGAGGCTCGATGGCTTGTATTTCTTCAGTTTTTCCCTAAATGTTCTGTAGAAGTTTCGCGTGTTATTTCTTTTGAACTCATTGTCGATTTCCTATAATTTTTTGAAATGATATGTCCGTTTAATGCGTCTGATCGTTTTGGATGTTTCTCTCTGCATTTTTAGGAAATTCTGCCATGTCTCTTGTGTCTTGTTGCTATGCCAAGGCTTCCGCGCAAGCATACGGGATTCAAGAGCCCTGTCGCATTCCAATGTCCACCATCTGTGTTTTCGTTTTCGTGTCGGTCGACCGAGTTTCCTTGCTGGTTGCTGAATTGTCTGAAGAAGTTCGTCCCATGTTAGTGTGTCGGTCTGTAGTGATTGTGCGAAGTCCTCTGCGTGTTCTCTTAGGTATTTTGGATCTATACACGGGAATTTAGATTTTTGACACTTCCTTCTGTTAGGTAAGAAGCAGGTTTTAATTTGTGAAAGATAATGGTCGGACTCCACGTAACCCTTCCGTTTTTCCTTCGTAACGTACCTTCATGTTCATGATTTCTGGGGAGGCTTTTCTGGTTATCGCTACGTGATCGATTTGTTATTCCCCGACGTGGTTGATTGGTGAGTTACAGGTTATCATCTTGCGTGGTGGTTTCTTAAATTGCGTGGACATTAGTTGGAGGTTAGCCATTCCACGTATATTGATTAGGCGATGTCCATTGGCATTTGACTTTTTGTGTGCCGAGAAATTCCCAGTGATGTGCCTGTGCTCCCATTCTCTGCCGATTTGTGCATTGAAATCTCCGAGCAGGATCTTGATATGGTGTTGAGGGATCTTGTTGAGTGCCTGTTCTAGCTGTGACCAGAATTTCTTCACTTTGTTCTTGTCAGGGTCATTGTTAACAGGAGCATGTGCGTTAATCAGTGTGTTAGGCCTTGTTAGCGCATTTAATTCTGAGTAGGGAGATCCGTTCAGAAGGTGATTAGAAATCTAGCACAGAGTTCTGGATAATGTTATATACTTAAAATGCGGTTCCCAATATATGTAAGTTACTACTTCTTAATTTGATTGCAGGCTCTCCCTTGTAGATACGATATCCACCAGAGTCAAAGTGATCACAATCACGAAATCGTGTTTCTTGTACTGCAAATAGGAGGATACTGAATTTATCGCCGGTGTCCCTTAGCGTCTTTAGTTTTCCTGTTTTGGTCTGCGTCTGTATGTTGAGAGTACCAACGAAGTGCTTACTCTTGGGTTAGAGGAGTTTTGGGAAGCTACGACTCTTCCCTGCATGATGTCCTGGTCCCCCAGAATCCGAATGTCCAGGATTGTCTTCGGTCGTCATAGCTATGGCCTGAGAGTTGCATTGTAGCTTGTGTTTCCATCATGCCAAGTTCATGGTTGATTTTAGCGGTGGGCTTTAGCCCAGGGCGAGTGAGTCGCTGATAATTGATTCCATGCACTCTCATCGTACGGGTAGTAAGTCCGTACAGCAGCAGATGTTTTGCAGTGGTTGGCATTATTATTATCTCCTTTTTGCCCTTTGAGCAAAATTAAAAATCTGGCACATGCCAGAATTTTATGGCCAACCATGAAATGACGTTGTGTTTATTTACCTTGCCACTTATGTGGAACGTTGACTCGTCACTAAAAATTATCCGCTCGCAAAACTCATCTTCTTCATTAAGTTGCAACAAGGCATCAGTTGTACTCGTTTACGTAAAATTTTCCACACAGTTAGTTGCGGAATTTGTAATTCCAAACTTGCACGTGTTGTTGACTTTTGTGGACTTCGTTGGTAAACAGCACGTACACTTTACACTGCTTCTTCTGACAAACGAGGTCTTCCCGGACTTTTGCCTCTACATAAACACCTTGTCGTTTCAAATTTTTTGTACCAATCGTACATCGACTGTCTAGTAGGTGCTGATTTTGCAATACGTGATTGAAAATGTCATTGGACAAAAGTAACGGAGTTCGTTTTGGCAAATTCAAGCACGCAATATGCTTTCTCAGTAGAGTTTACCGCCATTATAGCTATTATGCTTGCGCAGTACGACCAACTGCACCATCGAAACTTCTACAGTTTCTCAATCTGACAGCGCAAAATGCATGTCAATATCACAAATAACTTTTGTTTTATACAATGCCAAAGGTTTCTATTTCTTTTATAGTAACCCTATATATATATATATATATATATATATATATATATATATATATATATATATATATATATATATATATATATATATATATATATAATATCTTGGATCTAGGAATCTAGGATTAATATCTTAAAGACAAAGAGCACGATCTAATGATGTCTAACAATTGTACGGACAATCTTCAGTCACTTTTAGCACATGAGTTCAAGATACTCCATGTGAGCCGTTTCGCTGCGTCAAAGCAAGCGACTATGAAACGGTCAAGACCTATAGTGTCAGGGGCTGAGGGCCTGCAGTCTTGCAATAAACTAAAAAGCGACTAAAAATTTGATATTAACTTAACTATTGGTAGATTATCCCGGTACGTCCGATTCAATTGAATTGTGTGTCAAAGCTTATACGCTTGATGATTCGGTGATGTTTGTAGATAGAGCGCGAGACAAACCAAATAAATGGTTTCGTGTCAGAATTTTGCAAAACGTTACATTTACACTAGGCACTAACCGGATCAATGTTTATTTACATCTCGGAGCCCTGTGTATGCAAAGCATGCTTGATTCAAACACATTTATCAAAAAACAAATGTAAGAATTATCAACATTGGGTGGCATTATTAAATTATCAACATTATCAACATTTTTTGTAATACTGCAGGCCTTCAGCCCCTGACAGTATAGGTCTTGACCGTTTCATAGTCGCCTGCTTTGACGCAGCGAAACGGCTCACATGGAGTATCTTGAACTCATGTGCCAAAAGTCACTCAAGATTGTCCATACTATTGTTAGACACCATTAGATCGTGCTCTTTGTCCTTTAGATATTAATCCTTCAGTTATTTTATGTATGACCTACATCTTGTGCACTGACACATTAAATCGTAAATTCTTTTTACAATATATTGATTATATATATATATATATATATATATATATATATATATATATATATATATATATATATATTTTTCTTTTAATACGAGGAATGCCACTTCTCGTTGTATTTCCACATAAACCTGTGTAACGAACGCAAAGATTCAATATCGCTAGGTTACATTAAAAAAAAAACAAATAAAGAAATAAAATTAACACAATCAATGCAATATTAAAAAGTTACACGAAAGTGTCTGACATTTTTTTCACCTCAAAATAATAATAAAAATTATAGAAAACGTTTTACAATGAGTGTAAATTCTATTGTGATACCGGAGACTGATGAGAGTTTGACGAATACACACCACCGGAGACAATTGAAAAAAAATAATTTAATTATATTGGGGAAAATATAAAGCTTGTAATATAAAGCTGAAAATATAAAAACTAGCTATAAAGCATCAATCAATTAAAATATCTCGTTTACGAAGCAAACGATGTGATCATAAATCAATTGATCAAGTGATCATAATATAGCATCGATATTTGAATTTGTAGTTGAAAATGCTTTTGACGTAATGATTTCGGGCTCTAGAAAAACAGCAGCTGACATATTCAGCGAGTATGAAGAAGAAAAATATTGCATTAAATTGCAAAATGAGTTGTTATTATGTTTTAAAAGTTAGAGGCAAACTACTTAAAGAAATTTAAAAGCTCTTCAATTCAATCCAAACATGACAGCTGCTTTGCGGATATTTCTCTATCTCTCCGAAACAGTTGCTACTGGCGAAGAAAGAAAAAAAACAAAAACTAAAATATATTATCTGTTTAAGATGAAGTTGGAACCAAATTAGGCTTAGCTTAATTTAAGTTCTATTTCTTTAGAGTATGATGTGTTTATTGAAGTCAGCATTGATACAGTCATAGATGATTTTCCAAATCCAAAAGCACGAAAAATTAAACTTATTTAAATAAAATATTTAATAGAATAAATGAACTAGAATTTTAGAAGAATTCTTTTAAAAAGAATCTTAAATTTGGCTAGAATTTGTACAAAATCAAAAGCGGTTGGAAGATAATTTTCTTCAGTTACCCATCCATAATATTAGGAGTTCATATTAAAACCTCCATTGTATTGTAAGTTACGTCAAGAAGTTCTATAATAACGGCTGAGATTATTTGAAAGAGAGGATGTGCCATACAATAATATTGAACATTTCCTTTGCGAAATATTAATGCATTAACTTAATTGTGAAGATTATCAAAAATCATTCGATTATATTAGTATTATACAGATAGTAATTACTCGATGGGATTCAAATCGAGAGATTGAAGTCACTATTTGAATATTTTAAGTAGGCCATCCATTAGGTTTCACTCTAACAGTCATTACAAAAGTTTGGGAACAAATTTTGTTTTTCAACAAGATAACGAGATAACAAGATTACTTAGATTTTTACAAGTTTACCAACACCTGAATGACTGAAACAGCTCTAAACTATCATGGAACCACAACCATGTTTTACAGTAGGCAAAATATACTGGGGATTGTATACCGGTGATCCCAAAGATTTCAAGTTTCGACTCGTCACTCCACAAAACCCATTTCATTTATGGTCCAGTTAACATGATCTTTGGAAAAATCAAATCTCTTTTGTCAATTGACAATTAATATTTATCAGGTTATAGTGTTTTTGGCAACCCACATGGTATCTCGTGGCACGAAAGTGCATGAAACTATTTTGTACTTATAATTAAATAAATTTGTCATGAGTCATGAGTGAATTGAAACGTAGTAATTTATTAATTCCTGTACTTTTAATATTGAAGATTCACAGAGTAATTTCTCCCAATGCTATAAGTAATGCTAGGGGAAATCAAACTTAAGACAACATTAAGACAATAAATATGGTCAACTTACCCTTGGTCGGCTATTCAGCGATCGTATAAAATAATCTCATCGGCATTTATTGGTCAAGTATTGCAAAAATAATGATTTAGTTGTGGAACGAAGTTCCTTTACGCGGATTTCAGTATGATATAGATTCGGCAGAAAACACAGGGAGGGGGAAGTAAGATTTTTGCATTATACACCTTTCTCTTTTGCTCAGTGTATATTTCTATAATGCGTGATCTCTCTTTCTTTCTCTTTCTAGTGTGTCTATATGTTAAAGTGCGTGCGACAAGTATCGAGCTCAAGCAGAATAGCAGACAGTCCTTTGAAGTTAGCAACCGAATTTGGCAAAATATAATATTACATCGGAGTTCCTGGTTGATATGAAATAGTTCTTTGTGCAAAATTTCTAAAGTTCAATAGTGCAGATTTAACATATAAAATAGAAAATACACAAAATGAGTAAAGATTTCTTAAGTAAGTAAGGGGTAGGAGTTCTCGTAGTCTTGGGCCGGTATCATCTGGGAAAACAGATCACCGAAAACTTTATAAACTTTTGAAAACTTTTTGCCGACAGAATTCCCGGAAGAAATAAAATCACTGTACAATCCCAAACATATGAAATGCCTCAATTCAAACGTAAAATTACTGTAAAATCGCTCCAACAACAATATAATGATGGAAAAACACAAATTTATAACATTTTTAAAGCAATAGAGTCTATTCAAAATGCAGTTTTAACTTATGAGAGAGTTCCTTCTTCCAAGTACAAGGGAAGAAAAACTGAATTCTGTGCAGTCAATCAACAGATGTTTGGTTGGCTTCGTTTAGATATGGCAAAAAATATTCCAATTTCACTTCTTTAGGCGCGTACTAAAACTTTACAGGAAAATGTGAATATTTCAGAATTTCAAGCATCCAACTTGATATTGAAGCTTGCGATTTTTAAGAAAAAGTATGACATTAAATTTGGTACATTTTGTTGCGAAGCTGCGGTTTCAGCGGACAGTTGAAAATTGTAAAAAAGAATCGTAATGGAAATTGAGGAATGTGAGCCTAAAGCCATAGTAAACGGCAAACATGAGAAATATGTCGGTGGCAAACATTCAAAAGTACGAGTCACTTTATTTCTTTCTGTTTTTGCGGATGGAAAATTCAAGAAAACTTTGGTCATTGGCAAATCTTTGAAGCCAAGGTGCTTTAATCAACTTAATATAAATGATTTACGTTTTGAATGGCATGCAAATAAAAAAATGCTTGGATTCTCAGTATAATGGAAAGATGACTCAAGAATTTCAATTTAAGAGTGGTAAAGCAAAAACGAAATATTATTTTGTTCTTAGATAATGCAACGTGTCATCCACATTTGGAACTTCCGAACTTAAAAATTGTGTTTTTCCCCTAACACAGCCAGCATTTTACAACTAATGGGCCAAGGAACCATAAAGTAATATATAGAAAACTCTTGTTAACTAAACTGGTTGCTACAATTAGTGAGTGCAATAACGTCACAGAAACAACAAAAACTATCACTATTCTGGATGCATTATATTGGATCAAAAGTACTGTTCCTTCAATTCCATGCGTCGTTAATAATTAATAATAAAATCTGGATTTCCAATAGATGTTGTTTTCGAAGATAATACTAATTCTAGCGACCTTTTACAATTGCTTTTAGAGACGAATATGGAAAATATTTCAGCTCCAGATTATTTGAATATAGATTGTGCAGCAATGACTGAGGATGACGTAGAGTTACAGCAAATTTTAAAAGTGGAATCACGCGAAGCTGAACAAGGAAGTGTCAATCTTGAAGATTACTACGAGTTTCAAGATGAGAACGTAACTGAAAACAAAGCTTTGGATGCGGCAGTAACCCTTAAAAAGTGTTTATTCAAAGGGGAGATGAGAAGATGGTTGAAACTACCATAACTATAGAATCAAAAATGATGATAGCATTGTGTTAAAAAAATAAACAATCAGTAATTACAAACTATGTAATAAGACAAAAAAGTATATGTTTACAAAAAAATACACAATTTACCTATAAATCTTCCTAAATGTATTAATCTTGCTGTTTGTTATATGTCTGTCTTCTTATGCCAATTTTGTTATTTTATAATAAAAAACTAAATTTTAATAAACCGAATGTATTACATGCATGTCCATACATAAAAAATTGAGAATAAAATAAAAATAAATTATTACCCCGTGTAAGGCGGAAACCTGTTTAAGACGGAATTATTAATTATTATTAGATAATAATTATTTGTACATAAAAAGCCTAGAAGGAAAGCTAATTCAAATGAACAGAACAACGGAAGAAGAGTACGAGCATATTAAACGGTGTATCACAGAAGTGGCTCAAGAGGCACTAGGAACAGAAATACGGAAGAAGAAAACTTATTGGTGGGATGATAAAACAGAGCAACATATCAATGTGAAAAAGGAAATCTACAAAAAAAACTTATACAGAAAGATTACGCAGACACCAGAGAAGAATACAAAAGAGCGAACAGGAAAGTAAAACAGGAAGTGCCCAAGAAGAAGAATATGGCGTGGATTAAAAAATGCGACTAAACAGTATATCAAACAACGAATGGCTACGATATTTCAGACATCTCGTGGAAGAAAGGCGCCTGCAGTTTATGCAAGAGGATCAATATCAATGAAGCGGAAATATAATACATTTACAGAGTACCCAGGTTAAAGAAGCTATTAGGACCAGTAAGTTAAAGAAATCCCCAGGACCTGGGGAAATCTATCCTGAACTTATCAGGTATGGTCCACCGAAACTCATATAAATGTTGAAAAATATCTACGAAAGATGCTTGAACAGGAAAAATATTCCTACGGAATGGAAAACATCCTATGTAACAACATTCTACAAATAGGACCTAAGGACGACCCAAAAAATTTCAGAGGGACAGCAGTTATTCCAACAATTGCCAGAATATATTCACGGATCCTCAGAAACTTAATAGAAGAAGATACCCAAAATAAACAGACGGAAGATTAGACGGGGTTTCAAATGGGCCGATCCACAACGAATAACATCTTCACCTTAAAAAATAGTCCTAGAAAAACGGATGCAAAATAATAGAGAAACACACATTGCTATCATGGATCTTGAAAAAGCTTACTCTGTCGTCCCAGTGATACAACTTTGGAAAGCTATGAAACAACTTAGTATAAGACTTACTCTAATAAACGCCACCAGAGAGTACTACAAAAATAATTCTGCTCAACTAAAAGTTGGAAACACACTAACAGAGGCATTTATCACAACCAAAGGCCTAAGGCAAGGATGCTGCTTATAACCCACTCTATATAAAATTTATTTAGACAGAGCCCTAGAAGGGTGGACGAATAAATGTAAGAACTTGGGACTTAGAGTGGAAGATGAGACATCATATAGTCTATATTTCGCGGATGACCAAGTTGTTTTAGCGGAGGACGAAGACGATTTAAGTTACATAATTAAAAAACTACAGGTAGAATATGGAAAAGCTGGACTGACCATGCATATGAGTAAATGTGAATATCTGTTAGTCGGTAACAACGAGTCTAACGACCTACCCTTGTAATCTGGAATAATAAAAGGAGCAGACCAAAGTAAATACCTAGGAGTTATCCTAAACAAACAGGTCAATAGCAATGACGAAATTAGGGAACGGATTACCAAAGGTAGGAAAGCAATTGGAGCATTAAACACACTCCTTTGGGAGAAACAAATCAGAAGGGAAACAGAAAGGAGAATATACAAAAGCATAGTGGAGAACGTGATGATTTATGGGGCAAAAGTGTGGGATGAGCGCAAAAAGAATAAACAAAAATTACTAGCAAATGAAATGGATTTCTTATGAAGGAGTTGCTGAAAATCCTGGACTGGAGGGGCTACGGAACGAGAATAAGGAAAATGATGTGCAAGGAACCAACTGTAGCAGACGAAATTGAAAGCAGACAACTAGCATGGTTTGGACATACCAAAAGAATGGAGAACAGATGGTCCAAAAAAGTTCTGGAATGGATACCATGGGAACGAAGGAAGAGAAGACGACCGAGAAGAAGCTTTCGAGACGACTTAAAAGAAGAGGTGGCGAAAGCCGTAAAAATCTGTTGCTATAAATATATATATATATATATATATATATATATATATATATATATATATATATATGTTGTATTTGAGGTTTTCGCGGATAGATACCTGTGTTGTATTGTTTTCTCGGGGATTCCGCGTTGATGCTGAGGGTTGGCTCTGAAAAGAAACGGATTCTCGACGTTTCGGCGAACTAACATTCGCCATTCTCAAGAGATATATGCGTCCGTGCGGGTCAACCGTTAGACGCATACTGAGAGCTCGTTCGTGAGATGCGACTACTTATAGCCGTCTGGCTTCGGGTCATGCGCGTTGTGTGCGGTGCTTCGGTTCGGTTGTTTGTTTGTCTTGCTGGTCGTACATGAGTCTGGGGCGTCTGGGATTGCATTTTGAGGGTAGATATGATCGGTCGCCATGCTAGGGGCAGTCTCAAGGAATCGTCTCCCGCGTTCATGCAGTAGTCTCGTTTTTCTATCTCTATGGCTTCTCTGTATACTCGTGACATTTCGTGGCTAATCTGTGCAACAGTCCTTTAATTTCTAAAGTCCATCCAGTGACCGGTGTTTGTGTGCTGGACAAGTGCCGATGAAACTTTGTCTCTGTGTCTGACTGAAACTACATGTTCTTGAATCCTAGCAGATATTTTTCTATTGGTACGTCCAATGTAGGTTCGTTCACATGTTCCGCAAGGTATTTCGTAAATTCCATGGGATTCTAACGGGATGGTGTATTTAACGCTGCGTAGCATGGAGGATATTTTCTTGTTAGGTTTGAAAAGGGTGTCGATTTTGTGTCTTTTAAGGATTCTTGCGATTTTGTAAATTGATCTATGAACATATAGTAGGTATGCTGTGCTAACGGGTTTCTGGCGTTCTTCAGTTCTTTGGCTACTGTTCTCTGTACGACGGAACGCTCTGGATATTAAGCTGTTTGGATATCCATTTGAAGAAAGAGCTTCTCGTAAGTTCCTCAATTCTTTCGGTAATTTAAGCTGGTCGGCTAGTCTTTCGGATCGGGTGGTAACAGTGTTGACTACAGATGCTAGTTGTTTGGGATGATGGTGAGAACAAGCGTTCAGATATCTGTCTGTGTGGGTTGGTTTCCGGTACACAGTGTGACTCAAAGTGCCGTCAGGTTTCTTCTGTACCAAAACATCCAAGAAAGGAAGTCGTTGATGCTTTTCTATCTCCATTGTGAATTTAATTTGGTCGTGTTGGGAGTTAAGATGGTTAAGGAATTTATCCAGCTCTTGTCTGCCGTGGGGCCAGATTACAAATGTGTCGTCAACATATCTTAACCAGAGTGTAGGTTTAAGTGTGGCTGATGAAATTGCCTTTTCCTCAAAATCTGTAAGAAATATGTTGGCTATTACTGGGGATAGAGGTGAACCCATTGGTGCTCCTAGGACTTGTTTGTATATTTGACCATCCTACCTAAAGTATGTATTCTTTAAACAATGTTCTGCCAGATCTGATACATACTTTTCTGGTTTTAATATTGATCTTATGATGTTTAAGGCCTCAGGGACCGGTACTTTTGTTAATTAAGATACAATGTCAAAGCTCACAAGGAGGTGGCCGGGCTGGAGTTGGTGATTTTTCAGAATGTCTATGAAGTGTTTAGCATTGCGGACATAGGAATCACAATCTTCGGCGTATGGTTGTAAACATTTTGCTAAATGTTTGGCCAGGAGTTGGACCAAACTTTTGTCTGGTAGTTTTCTCAAGATAGGTTGTGGGGTCCGTTGTACTGGGTAGATAAGCTGGATCATTTAAGATTGTGGTCATTTTGTGTTTATAGTCAGCACTGTTCATGACTACAGAGCAATTTCCCTTGTTAGCTGGTAGGACCACAATGCTGTTGTTTTCTCTTAGTGCCTTGAGAGCTTTGAATTCCTTGTATGAGATGTTTCTTGTCGGTGGTTTGACAGATCTTAAAATGTGGCATGTTTCCTGTCTTATTGACTCGGCTAATGTGGCAGGGAGTTGTGAGATAGCAGTCTCGTCACCAGTGATTATGTCTTCTTTGGGAAGGCGAGTTGGTGCTACTGCAAAGTTAAAACCCTTGGCCAGTACGGTTTTGGTAGGTTCATCTAGGGGCTGGTCTGAAAGATTGTAAACCACTTTGTCGATGTTGAGTGGTTTTGGTGCAGGTTTTTGTCTCCGTCTGAGAAGGTTGAATTTTTCTTTCTGTCTATTGGTAATTAACAATCTATTCTGTTCGGCTCTGTTGTTAGATATTAAGTCTATCTGTTGCCAGAAGAGAGGGTGTAGCGTAGTGGTTAAAGTTATGTGGGTTGTCAGGATATTTTGACTGATGCTGTCAAGTTTCTGCCGTTTGGTTTGGATTTGCCGTTGTGGCAATCAGCCACACTTAAACCTACACTCTGGTAAAGATATGTTGACGACACATTTGTAATCTGGCCCCATGGCAGACCAGAGCTGGACAAATTCTTTAACCATCTTAACTCGCAACACGACCAAATTAAATTCACAATTGAGATAGAAAAGCATAAACAACTTTCCTTTCTTGGATGTTTTGGTACAGAAGAAACCTGACGGCACTTTGAGTCACACTGTGTACCGGAAACCAACCCACACAGGCAGATATCTGAACGCTTCTTCGCACCATCATCCCAAACAACTAGCATCTGTTGTCAACACTCTTACCACCCGATCCAAAAGACTAGCCGACCAGCTTAACTTACCGAAAGAATTGAGGAACTTACGAGAAGCTCTTTCTTCAAATGGATATCCAAACAGCTTAATATACAGAGCTTTCCGTTGTACAGAGAACAGTAGCCAAAGAACTGAAGAACGCCAGAAACCCGTTAGCACAGCATACCTACCATATGTTCATGGATCAACTGACAAAATCGCCAGAATCCTTAAAAGACACAAAATCGACACCATTTTCAAACCTAACCAGAAAATATCCTCGTGCTACGCAGCGTTAAAGACACCATCCCGTTAGAATCCCATGGAATTTACAAAATACCTTGAGGAACATGTGAACGAACCTACATTGGACGTACCAATAAAAAAATATCTGCTAGGATTCAAGAACATGAAGTTTCAGACAGACAGATAGACAAAGTTTCAGCGGCACTTGTCCAACACACAAACACCAGTCACTGGATGGACTTTAGAAATTCAAGGACTGTTGCACAGATTAGCCACTGAATGTCGCGAGTATACAGAGAAGCCATAGAGATAGAAAAACGAGACTACTGCATGATCACGAGAGGCGATTCTTTGAGACTGCCCCCAGCATGGCGACCGATCATATCCACCCTCAAAATGCAATCCCAGACACCTTAGACTTATGTGCGACCAACAAGACAAACAAACAACCGAACCGAAGCACCGCACACAACGCGCATGACCCGAAGCCAGACAGCTATAAGTAGTCGCATCGCACGAACGAGCTCTCAGTATGCGTCTAACGGTTGACCCGCACGGACGCATATATCTCTTGAGAATGTTAGTTCTCCGAAACATCGAGAATCCGGTTCTTTTCAGAGCCAACCCTCAGCATCAACGCGGAATCCCCGAGAAAACAATACAACACATATATATATATATATATATATGTGTGTGTGTGTGTGTAAAGAGAATTTACTCTCTTTAAAATTATAGCGCGCTTAGTAGGCTCCGCGCGCGCTTCTATGACTAGATGTTTTGTTAAATATAAAAAAAATCAATCAATATCGAAAGTTGTTCAGAGTTACATAGAAGTTCTGAAAGAGAGACGAATAATTGACCTTAATTGTCGTTCTCTTATTTATAGGCAATTTGCATATATTGTAAATAGTAAAATAGGATAATAATAAAACTTATTTATAGTGAAACTAATTTATGTTTGAAAAGAAACTGGTTTATTAATTCGGGCAATCCAAACTTTTGATATAAAGAGACAATTTTAAACGACAATTTCTTCAAAAAAATTAAAATTTGAGTTCAGAGCTGTAGCTTCCCTAAATGATAGTAAAACTACAGTGGTAGCCACAATCTCAATTGTTACAGAACAAGAAGAAAAACATCTGCCATAGTAGATGAGCTTATCTATGCAGATTTTCACAAGGAGTTAAAAAATACGGATGTTTACAAGAGGGTAAGAGCTTTATTGGGAAAAAGGTATGATGAGTTGAAAATATGGATAACGCTGCAAGAAGAATTGCAATATATATATATATATATATATATATATATATATATATATATATATATATATATATATATATATATATATATATATATATATATATATATATATATATATATATATAAATATATATATATATATATATATATATATATATATATATATATTTGAACCATTAAGGAAATATCCAGTTTAGAGGAACATATTTAAAACAAATATTTCAAGAGGATATTGAAGAACACTCAGGCTTGGCAAAGAAATTGGAAAAATTTGTGGAAAAATCAGAAAAAAAGAGAAGAAGAAAAAGACTTAAAACACATTGTAGATAAATTTATATTAGAAAAATTTAATTATAAAACATCTAAAGTTAGACAATGGTTAGACACATTCGAAAAAGAATGTAGAAGATTCAAAATTGAAAAAGGTGAAACCAAAATCGAATTATTGAGAGTATTTTTAGATCAAACTTGCCAAAACTGGTATACCACTACAGTAATAAAAGGAGAGCATGGCAACGATTGGCATGGATGGAAACAGGTATTAATAGAAACCTTTTCAAGTAAAAATACTGGAGTAGCTGAACATGCTCATTATATTAAATACAAAGAAGGTTCATTAGTACAATATGTAATAAAAAAAGAACGAGTATTATTAGAAATAAATAAGAACATGGACTGATACATATGATAGATAAGATTGCATTTGGTTTGCCAGAATTTATCAGAGAGAAAATTGACAGAGATGAAATGGAATGTACAAAGGATTTAATTAAGGCATTACAAAAGCTAGAAAGAATAAAAGAAAATATTTAAAAAAGAAAATTACGCAAAACACTATGTTAGAAATGAAGAACAAAACCATACAAGACATGTGAGGATATAGGTGAAGGTGTAAGATACCACCCAGAAGAGAAATGCTGGTTTAGACTAGAGGAAAAGGAGAAACCTAAAGCTATAGGTAGCAATTCAGTTATAGAAGTAGGCCTTTGTATAAAGTGAAAAAACGAATTCTCACACCATTTATCAGACTTAAGATGCTTGATGAGAATAGGATAGAGATAATGGGAACATATGACCCTGGTTCTCAAATCTCCTTAATACACTCGAAATCGATAAAGATAAAAGATAATAGAGAAGATATAAACAAAATACTCTTATTGTCAAAAAGCTAGAAGAACTAAAAATCGGACCATCACAATTGAAGAAAAAAATTTAAATTTAATTTAATTTAAACTAAATTTATAGATTAAAAACAGTAAGAAGAAATCAAGATACAAGTCTATTCCATTTGACAAAATTAACTCCAACATTAGAGGATGAGGATGATTGAAGAATTGTGCAACTTTCGGAAGATTTAAAGAGAATACACTCTTTATAAAATTATAGCGCGCTTAGTAGGCTCCGCGCGCGCTTCTATGACAACGCCTAGATGTTTTGTTAAATATAAAAAAAAATCAATATCGAAAGTTGTCGACAGTTGGATAGAAGTTCTGAAAGAGACACGAACAATTGACCTTAATTGTCGCTTCTCTTATTTATAGGTTTTTTTATAGGTTAATTTGTATATATTGTAAATAGTGAAATAGGTTAGCAATAAAACTCTTATCTAAAATGATTCCATATAAGAAATACCGTCGAAATGTGATAGTTGATTTGTTAGTGCAATAACATGATTTTTATAACAATAGAAGAAACTTATGAGACGCACCCTGAAGGAAGTCCGTGGATTTCAGGAAAACCCCCGGAGGAAGGGTACACCCTGGACAGAAGAGAGAAAGGAGTTACACCGGCAGAAGATGAGACAATACTGGGCAAAGATCAAAACCCAACAGTTGAACAAGCGTGGTCCAAAGTAGACCTATTCGAAATAAGAAGAAGAAGAACAAACTTATTAAATACATAAAATCTTTGGTTTATAATAAGTTTGGTTGAGACCATTACTAAGTTTTAATCCATACTTACACTGAATTGAAAAATTCACTATATTTTAGCCACAAATAAGTGTCTTCTTCTTCTTCTTCTGACTCTACAGCCCAGGGTGAGCTTTGGCCTCCATAACAATCCCCTTCCACCTTTGACGGTCTTCAGCGACACGTGTCCAGTTTCCTACTTGTAGAGTGTAGATCTTCCTCTACCTTATCTTTTCACCTGGCTCTGGGTCTACCTCTGCTTCTTGAGGTGTTAGGTTGCGCTTTATGGATGGATCTGGGTGCTCTTGCACTCGGCATTCTAATCATGTGGCCCGCCCATCGAAGTCTCTGTGCCTTAATGAATCTTACTATCTTCACCTTCTATTAGTTCTTGAAGTTCGTAGTTCATGTGAATTCTGTATCCTTCTTCCTCTCTCACTGGTCCAAAGATCTTCCGTAAAATCCGTCTTTCAAAAATACGAAGAGAGTTTTTGTCTGCTTCCGACATACTCCAGGATTCAGCTCCATAAGTTAGCACGGGTCTGATCAGGGTTCTATATATTCGCAGTTTTGCTTTACGTGAGATGATTTTTTATTTGAAGAGCTTCTTTCAATAATAGCATCGATTCGCAGCTTGGATTCTATCGTGTACCCTCAGTGATAGATTATTTGTGTTACTGAAAGTTACTCCAAGATATTTGACATTTTGAATTTCTTCAAACCGATGATAATTTATAATGAAGTTCTGAGGAGCCCTTCTTGGGTTATCACGTGACAGTTTTAGGTATTTTGTTTTATCTGCATGTATTTTCAGGCCGACTTTGCTCGCTTCCTCTTCTATTTTTAAAACAATTCTTCTAGAGTTCTGTTGTCCCTAGCCATGATCAGTATGTCGTCCGCGTTCGCACATATTTGGTATGATTTTATTATGATATTTCCCTTATTTTCGAGATTTTCAATTGCATTCTGTAGCGCAAGGTTAAAAAGAACAGCTGACAAGGCATATCCCTGCCTAACACCGGTTCTTATTTCAAATTCTTTTGATGTTTTGTTTTGGACACAAATAAGTGTACTGAATTAAAAAAATACTATGTTTTAACCACACTTATAATATGTAAAAATTTTACACTTATCACGACTCGAGTTTGGACGTTTGACAATGACCTTCAACAAAAAAAACCTAACTTTATATATCTGTGAGTAACATGTTATATAATATTTTTACATCTTAAGTGTGGTTAAAACAATGAATTTATCAATTCTGTGTAAGATAGGGAATAAAAAATATATCTTCTCTTTACAGGAATTCCTAATGGAAAAGGAAATCCGGACAGGTTTTATAAAAATGGTCTTACCTCTATTTTTGTAGTTATACATTTTTTTTAATCCCGATTTAGTAATGTTATAAAAATTGTCACAATGGGGGTCCCTGTATAAATAAGTCCCTGTAAAACAACTTTTTTGACGTTTTTAAGGAACCAAGTTTTAAGATTTTTACAAAAGTTTTAACTCAAAATTTTCATTAAAATAAAAAAATATGTAGGGGTAAACAGCACAGTGATCGGTCCTTTTAGAAATTGAACAAAGGAAATAATAAATTGCAAGCTTGTACAAAATGAATTTATGTATTATTTTATTGCTATTAATTGTAAAAAAACAATACTTTTCTATTTAAATAATAATTAGAATCAGAAACTAAAAATTTGATAGAAAATAAGATGATAAATGTTTGATTCGTCCAAAAACATAGTTATCAGTCACATAAATATAGTGGTTTTTTTGTTCCTGTTCAGTGGATCTCCAGTAATTGGTCAATGCTTTATAACAAATAGTAATAATTTAAAAATATTTAGAACAGTATTTTATAAAGTCCTTTTGTATGTCTGTCTAGTCTTGTCTGTCTAGTCTTCTCTGTCCAATCTTGTCTGTCTAGTTTTGTTTGTCTATTCTCATATGTGTAGTCTGGCCTGTCTAGTCTTGTCTCTCTAGTATTGTACATCTAGTCATGTCTGTCTAGTCTTGTCTATCTAGTCCACCACCACCACCACCAAACCCAATGATTTTAACCGTGACAGTTTCACGGAGCATAAATGCACATCAGCCCAAGACGCTAGCGTGGAGTACTATCTTTTACGGCAACGAACCTGGTCTAACAGACGGTTAGTCTTGCCTGTCTAGTCTTGCCTGTCTAGTACTGTTTGTCTAGTCTTGTCTGTCTAGTCCTATCTGTCTAGTTTTGCCTCATCAGTTTAGTTTTCTCTGTCTTGTCTTTCATGTCTAGTCTTGTCTGTCTACTCTTGTCTGTCTACTTTTGTCTGTCTAGTCTTGCCTGTCTATTCTTGTCTCTCCAGTCTTATCTGTCTAGTCTTGTATTTTATATTTTTTTAGGAGAGAAATATAAAACCACATTTTAAACAAAACCATTATGCTTAGCTTCTTGTACTCCTATTTATAAGTTAAAACATACTGTCACTAACTGTCACTTAGATACGCTAACCTCAGAATAGTAATTGAGCAATCACTATTTTTACCGTTTATTGTGTAATATTTATTAATCTATAAAAAAAAAATTACACAATCTTTTTTCACAATCAGTACTTCATTTTTATTAAAATACTTTTTTTCCTATAATTTAAACCTGTATTGATTTATAAATGTCAAAAATCCGCACAAGAATCATGTTTTAATCATAAAAATATCTAGATATAGTAGGGTCACTTTTTGTAGATTTCTGTCTAAAACGCACTAAATTTGCAAGAATCTCGGTCTTGTCATTTCATTAATTAAATAAACACGCGAAACTTTAAATAATAAAAAAGTTATGGTTTTTTTATAGTTTTTTTGTATCTAGTACAGAAAAGAATATAGAATTTTCTTCTGTTAATAAACAATTATGTCACCAAAAGATTGTTTTATAGTTATATAGTTTTCAAAATATGATCAATCACTCTCAACTGACCAACAGCTGTACTATTTACCCAAGTACCCAAATATCTTAATTGTAACAAAACCAAACAGGTTTACTTAAATTTAAGATTAAGGACTTTACTTACTTTTAGGTAAAAAACACTTGTGTTTACTAAACAATAAATATGGTAATAAGTGAAGATAAATAATTTTTTAAAATAAATATTCACCAAATATGTATCAAAAGTCTAGAATGTAATGTTTGTTTTAATTTGTTTGTCGTTGTAATGTATTTATGATAAAAATATTTAAAAATGCTTACACATGACAACAAATAAAACTGTAGAAGCAACCAGGACACCCATCGCTGCTGTGGCTGCCGCTGCACTCATTATCCATATAATTTCTATTTTACGAGCTGGTCAAATATCTACTGATCTAAATAATTAAACAGAAGGATTTATCTATAATACCGGATGTTATTCCACACGCCGCGTTATTTTTTCCTTTATTATCGTAAAATCTCTCTATCAACATTTTTGAATCTCGCATTTGCCTAAATAAGATTTTAATTAGATTTTAATGGAAAACAAAAATTTTTGAATTTATCTGATTCGCAATTAAATTAATCTATTTTTTATCATATCAATATATCATTCTGTAATGTTTTTATTTACATTTACAATTTTTGCATATATTTAACCCTCAAACGGGGTTCCAGGAAATTGCTCGAATGTAATTTGTTCGAAAGAAAATGTTCAATTGGTAACTAGTTCGAATGGAATTTTGTTTGATTGAAAATTCACAAATATTAATACAATTCTAGTTTTCTATTTGACAAAACGTCAAATAATATTGGGAAAATCAAATTTTGCGATAAATAATAATGTGTACAGTGTATAATTTTATCGATAATCTGGATAATCCGATACATATTGGACCGGGAAACCGCCGAATTATAAAATAATTCCGGATTATAAGGATTAATAAAAAACAATAACAATTTTACATATTTTATGTATAATTGTAGTTCAGAAAGAATAAAATATGTATATCTTCACGTTTACCTATACGTGTGCATTTAAAAAAATATAATATAATAATAATAATATAAACTAAGAACAGATAGTATTAAATAAAAATAACTGAAAAAATATTATACAAAATAATTTTGTTTTTTGTTTCTTTGTCTTAAACATTTTATCTAAAACGCACTCTGGCAACTTTTTCCACACAAACACATCAACAATTGCGGTGGCGTTTTGTTCTGTCCATTTCGAAACATTGTCACCGTTTGCTACAGTTCGCCGAGTTCAAACATTCAAGACATCGTTAGCTTCATCGTCATCCTTGGAACAAATTAGGCTGAAGATTTCTTCGTCAGAAAAGAAATAAAATTTTTCCTGGCATGTGCCTTGAAGCCAAGCTTGTCATCGTTTGTCAGCGTAACATCCATTTCACATTTGTTGGAAAGCTCTGGTAAAAATTCCGAAGACAATTGTAGAGTAGAGTTAGATTGGTCAGAATCGCGAATCAAGTTTTCTGAGTTTAAGCGTATCACTTTTGACTTTGTTCCATCTGTGCGGGAGGTTTATATCCGACGCGGGACAGTGGAAAGAAAAGACACGTGTTTCCCCAGATCGCTGGATTACTGCACCTGCCCGATTAACCAACCGCCGGATTATCAAAATAATACTGTATCCAATTCCTGTTTTTTCACTAGAATCATCAGTTGCACAACTAGATGTAGATTGTAGTATTGGTGGTGACGACTTGCACTGCGACCTTCGTAGATCTATTGTATTCCACCCTCTTCCTTTTAAAGTTGGTATACTTACCCATTTGGAGCGCCTCCTTTAGGCCGAAATCCTTCAGGAATTTCAGGATCTGGGTGGGATTCAAGGACTGCAAATCCTGTGCGTTCAAGCAGTAGGCCCCAAGATACCTCTGTCCCTTGCGGAGCAGTGCTCCGCAGTGAACCACAGAATCTGCATCTGTCATCTTCCTCGAGGCCTAGAGTCTTGAGGTGTTTTTTCAGTCTGCACTGTCCCGTCAGGACTCCTGCCAGAATTCTAAGCTTGTTCCTGATTAGTCTCTTAGATTGGGCCAGCTTTTGTTCTTTTCTGGTTACCAGATCCCAGCATAACTTCGGATTGTCTCAACCCTGGAAGTTCTTTCAAGGCTTTCATCCATTGTTCTCTTATTTCTTCATCTAAACTTTTGTGGATGGTGTTCAAACTCATACCGCAAAATGGTTCCGGACCTATAAAGGAATTACTTGATCCCTTGTTTGCTTCTTCGTTTCCGTCTATACCAGTGTGTTCTAGTACCTAGTATAGCGTTACTTTATTTTCTCTGCCAAGCTTGTTTAGCTTTCCCACATAGTCCAATATCAGTTTGGATCTGATGGTGTAAAATCCTTTGAGTGCGTGCCTCTGCTACGAAGATACTTGGCAATGATCCCATGGATTCGAAGTATTTGGTACGAGGTGCAAACACTCCTGCACCAGTACCTTCCTTTATCTTCGAACCATCTGTATACTTGATCGCATTTTGCTCTATGTGGTAGGCCGAGGATTCGTCGCTCCAATCGGCTTTACTACTACACATTGCTGTGCAGTTTTTCTAGAAATGGTATTTGAATATCATTTCGTGTTTTGGTACTTCCAGCCAGGGGATTTTGGCAGCGAGGCTATTCCGGGGTATCTACTCCCGATATTGACCTCTGCCTGTTCCTTCCTTGCTCAACCCTACAATCGCCAATCTGGCGGCGCTCTCCACGACAAGGTACAACGGAGTCAGATCCAGCAGCAGTTCCATTGCTGCTGTCGGGCACGACCCATCGCCCCCGTGATGCAGATACCAGATGCCACTCAAATATATATATATATATATATATATATATATATATATATATATATAAATATATATATATATATATATATATATATATATATATATATATATATATATATATATAGAGGTCCGATGCTACTAGAGAAAAAACAATAAATTGATCGCTTGCAAAGTGTGAAATGACCCAAAATATAAGCTATTACAAAATGCTGCCAATATATATATATATATATATATATATATATATATATATATATATGGTTATCATAATTCTATTAAAACACTGGACAATAAGAAATATGTCTTTCCGGAAACTGAAACATTTGTAAGTTACCATGGTGAGTTAATAAAAACAGAGAATTATAGAAGAGTGAAAAAAAGCCTTAATCAAAGAGGCCAAGAAAGGACAATATGGCTTACATGCACAAATGAAATGGAAAAGATTTATTTTGATCAAGATAACAATATAATATTAAACGATTTGTATCTAGATCAGATAGTGGAAACGAGTATGGTACAATCCACACAGAAGAAAGAAAATCAACTAAATTTGAAACACATAGCAGAGAGGTTTATGGTCGAAAGATTTGTATGTTAACACTCAAATGCAAAACAGTGGTTGGAGACATTTGAGAAAGAATGTAGAAGATTTGAAGTCAGTCATGATAATACAAGGATTGGGATATTAAGATTATTCCTGGACAAACCATGTTTGGAGTGGTACTCAGCAACATTAACAAAGTTGACAATGGAAGCTAAAGAGTCAGAATGGAAAGGGAAATTCTTGGAGTCATTTGCAGACAAAGGTTGGAATACAACAATGTATGCTATATCCTACAGATATAAAGAAGGTTCATTGAAGCAGGTTGGAATATGCTATGAGGAAAGAGAAGTTACTGCTAAATATGGGCAATGGTATTGGTTCACAGACACTATTGCTGCTTATAGCAGCTGGATTACCTGGATTCGTTAGAGATAAAATATATAGAGAAAATTGTGAAGATTCAACTAGACTATTACATGAAATTAGAAAATGTGAAAATCTAGTAGGTAAAAATCACATGATAAAAAGGATGAAAGACAAGACAATAAGAAGAAATTTGAAGAAAAGAAACCTTGTACAAACTGCGAAAAATTGAACAAGGGTGTTCACCCAAAGGACGTGTGCTGGATTAAAAAAGGAAAATGGAAATGAAGCTAGAGGAATTAGAAGCAATGCAGTGATGGAAGTAGATCTAAATAGAGAAAAAAAAACTAGTTATCACATCATTGATTAAAATAAAAATATTATTAGAAGAAAAGTTTGACGTAAATGGAACATATGGTCCAGGTTCCCAAGTCTCTCTAATAAATTCAAAATTTATTAAGAAAAAAAAAAGAGGTAGAGGATGAGTATAAAATATCTTTAAAACCAGTCAATGGTGTGACACAAACAAAAAGGTTAATAACTATGAAAGTAATAATTTTTGAAAAGGAATTTATGAATTTATAGCAGAAAGAGACGATTTTGAAGATTTTCTTATCGGGTTAGACATTATAAAGAAATTTAAACTAATTCAAGATGAAAACTTACAAATATCTCAAAAGAAGGAAATACATTTAGAGAAAAAAAGATTCACATTGAATAAAAATGAAAAAACAGAAGAAGTTAAAATAAATTTTAACAAACATATAAATACAGACGAGTTCGTAATGTATTTAAATCACTTGGACAGTATAGACAAAAGAAAGAAGATTGAAAAACTGATGAAAATATAATACAGTATTTGCAAAATATAAATATAGTAGGCATAGAGTAGGCACCGTTAGAGACTACGAAGCTCGAATAGACTTACTAGTTGATAAATATTGTAGTAAGAGGCCGTACAGATGCAACATAGAGGATAAAAAATAAATTAAGAATCAAGTAGCAAGATTATTAGATAATGGGTTAATTGAAGAATCTAAGTCAGTTTGCCGCACCAGTAACTTTAGCATTCAAAAGAGATGAAAATAAGCGATCAAGATTAAGTATAAATTTTCCATTTTCCAAGCTCAACCATTTGCATTAATAGATGATTTAATAATAAAAACAGGAAATAGCAAAAACTTCACAACATCAGATATAAATTCAGCGTTTTGGTCTATTCCACTACGTATGGAAGATAGACAGAAAACTGGATTCGTTACACAAGAGGGACATTTTCAATGGACGTACCTACCGTTCGGACTAAAAGCAGCACCAGCTATTTTCCAAAGAATTTTATCCAATATTTAAAGAAAACACAATTTAAGAGACTTTTTAGAAAATTATATACTTATATGATATCTTAATTTTTTCGGAATCATTCTAAGAACATATGGAACATATAGAAAGAGTAATAAAAGCAATAATAAATGAGGGTTTTAGATTAAAATTTAAAAAAAAGTACACTTGCAGCAGAATGAGTGAAATACCTCGGACACATAATAGAGCACTATACAGTAAGACCAGTGAAAGATAACTTAATATCAACCCAAAATTTTCCCACACCAAAAACCCCAAAAAAATATTAGACAGTTTCTTGGGAAAATCAATTTTTATCATGCGTACATACCGAAAAGTTCAATATTGCTAGATCCATTCCACAAACTGTTTCCAAAAAATGAGAAATTTATTTGGTCTGAAGAATGCGAAAAATCTTTTATAAATATAAAAAAATTACTATGTTCTCAACCGGAGTTGGAAACATTTGAAAAGAACTTAACAACAAGAATTTACACAGATGCGTGACTAGAAGGTATTGGTGCAGAATTTAAACAGGTACAAAATACTGGGAAAGAAAAGCCAGTAACATATTTTTCAAAAAAATTGAATGATGCACAAAAAAGAAAAAAAGCAATTTATTTAGAATGCCTGACAATAAACGAGGCAACAAAATATTGGCAACATTGGCTTAGTGGAAGAAAATTTACAGTATTTTCAGACCACAAACCGTTAGAAAACATGAATATAAAAGCTAGAACTGACGAAGAACTAGGTGAGTTGTCCTATTACTTATCACAATACAATTTTGAAATGAAATATATCCCGGGAAGAGATAACACGGAAGCAGATAGTTTGAGTAGAAACCCTGTATTTGAACCGCTCGAAAATACAGAAGAATTGCTAAAAAAATGTTAACCTAATAAATATTAAAGAGATAAAGACAGATCAAGGAAAAAATAGAAAATCAAAACAAAAATAGAAATAGAGAAAAAATAATTTTATCTGAAGAACTAAGCTTAGAATTAATTAAACAAATACACTCTGGATGGTACCAAATAGGGATTAAACAAATGATGAATAGAATATGTCCGTATTATACAGCTAAAAACATAACTGCAAATATAAAGAAAGTATGTAAAAACTGTGAGATATGTATTAGAAACAAATCCAGAGGGCAAGAAAAATATGGCCAGATGTCACAATTGGGACCGGCATAAAAACCATTCGAAATAATGTCTATTGTAGGCTTCGGAGGACAAATATCAACAAAAAGATACCTTCACCTGATTGTGAACCATTTTACAAGATATGCGTTTATCTTAACATTCAAAACTCAGAGTGTAACTAATTTCATCAAGCTGGTAAACGAAGTGCTAGAAACGGACAAAATTAAAACAATATTTACAGATCAATATCCAGGAATAAACTCTAGAGAATTTGAAGAATTCCTGAGAGGAAACAACGTTAGACATTTTTTTACGATTGTTAATGCGCCTTTTTCGAATGCTCCGAACGAGAGACTTAACCAGACCCTCGTCAATAAAGTAATATAAAGTATATATTTAACACAGAACATTTAGTATATATAGAAAATGGCAACAAGTTAAACAGAAAGAAATTAGATGAATTCAGAATTGGACCCTTTGAAATTATAGAGAAAATTTCAGATTCAGTATGTAAAATCAAAAGAGGAAAACGAAATGAAGAAACCGGTTTATTCCACTTAACAAAATTAATACCAGCAGATAATGTGGATGAAAATTAAAATTGCAACGAATTTTCACCCAGTGAGGGGGATAGGTAAGGAAAGTATACTTTCCTTAATAGATAATAGTTGTGGATAAAGCAGGAAGTTTCACTTTTTAGATATCAAGAGACATACTATAACTGGCTATACTGCCAATATATCTAATAATTATATCTTATAGTTTACCAATTATCGCCAGTCAAATTTCGTAATTTTGTAAGGGACACACTCACCTACGATCAAAATTCTAAGGTACTTCTAGCAATCTTACAAACTTCTAATTTTGAATTTTACTAAGCCTTTAGCCTATAACGGAAGGAAAAAATTAAAAATCCCGAAATTTCAAATGAAAAATAATGATTTTAAAAATTCTTAATTTTGTCACTGATCATCAAAATTCTAAGGTACTTCTAGCAATCTTACAAACTTCAAATTTTGAATTTTAGTTAGCCTTTAGCCTATAAAGGAAGGAAAAAAACCGAAGATCCCGAAATATAATTAGCCATTAAATGAAAAATAATGATTATTAAAAATTTCTTAATTTTGTGTAGCTTGTGTTTCATACGTATAGCGTATGCTATTACCATATACAAAAGCCAAGGGCAAAGTCTAAATAGTGGACTAATAGTCTAACTGATGGACATTGGTTCTTCATTGTTCACATGTGGTCATGCATACGTGGCACTTTCTAGAGTGACTAGTCTGGGTGGATTACATCTAATTAAAGTCGACTTTGGTAGTATCAAAGCTCAGGAGTCTTCAATCGTTGAATATAATCGACTAAGAAGCATTTACCGTCCAGATTTGTCAAAAATTGTTATATCAAAGCCTCAGAGAAAAATCAATAGAGACAGAGATTGGGCTTTAAGAATATCAGTAGCCGACGAACAAGATATATTACTCGAGAAAAAAAAGGAGGATGACCTACAAGAAGAAATGAGATCTCATCAAAAACATAAAACGTAAAAAATGCCAAGTCTCGTAACGCAGTTCTTTCGCTATAAAAAGTTGTGAGATCTCATCTAAGACCAAGTCAGTTATTTTAGTTTTTGTCTATGGAAGCACCTATGCAATAACTTTGTTCTAAATTGTTATCTAAAAAATTACTTATCAACATTTATAGTGACCATATCAATATTAGGCACCACATAAGTATATCCCATTACTTTGTTTACAGAGAAACATATTCTCGTTTACTTTATAAAAAAACAATTGTCACGTTATATATATATATATATATATATATATATATATATATATATATATATATATATATATATATATATATATATATATATATATATATATGTTGTATTGTTTTCTCGGGGATTCCGCGTTGATGCTGAGGATTGGCTCTGAAAAGAACCGGATTCTCGTCGTTTCGGCGAACTGACATTCGCCATTTTCAAGAGATATGTGCGTCCGTGCGGTTTAACCGTTAGACGCATACTGAGACAGAGATAACGTCGAGATAGGTAACTTAACTTGGAAATTTGTCCAATTTCGAATTGTATTCAGTGTTTCTCTCTTGAGCATGAAATGCCTTATATCACCATCTTTGTTGCTTTTATTAAAAGGTTTCCGCAGATTAGTGTTTCTCTCTTGAGCATGAAATGCCTTATATCACCATCTTTGTTGTTTTTGTTAAAAGGTTTCCGCAGATATTAAGTAAAGAAGAGAGTTGCATTATCGGCAATGATAATGTTTTGTTGTCAGTTTCCAATTTCCACCATTTTATTTTATTTTCACGCCGTCAATAGTTACTTGCCACACTTACTTTTTTGTGTTTTCTGAGTTGATTTTTGTGCATTTAGCTGTCCAATTATTGAGATAGGTAAGTTAAATCATGAAATTATTTATGTAATTTAAACTTAATACCAAAAGACATTTGGAACACAGGTACAATGCTACTTTTATCATTAGTAATTTATGAAACACATGATGATAATCATGATGACAATAATAATGAAATATTTTTATTAAATAATATATGTTTTCATACACTACAAAGTATATCCTTTTTCGGCTTACTACATAATAATTAATATTCCACTGATCATACTCATTCGTACTTTACCTGAGTTATTACATGTATTTTTTCATTCTTAGGTGTTCCCATTTTAGATGTGATGGCACCTAGAACATTTTGCTTAGTTTGTGGATTTGAGGAGGCAGAGGTCCCACGATTGCATTATTTTCCCTCTGCGTTAGAAAAGTAAGTTGCAGATACTAGAAGTAAAGTATAATATACATATATATATATATATATATATATATATATATATATATATATATATATATATATATATATATATATATATATATATATATATATATATATATATATTATATATATAAAAATGAAAAATCGACTGTGATTCTAGGTGCCACTTTACACTGTGCTATAAAATTAAATAAGATAATTTTCAGATCGAAAAAATGGCAGAAGAGTATGGGAATGAAGTATGTTGGATATGTTCTTGTCATTTTACTTCAGAGAGTTATGCAGACACCATTCGTCATCGGTTGTAACAGAAGATTTCCGTGTCCCTCCCTTGATTTAATTAGTAAAGCTGTCCAAAAGTGGATGTTATTAAAACTTTTCAGTGTTACTATATTTCATAATAAAATGTTACTGCTTTCTTTGTTAAAATTGCTTTCATAACTTATATCTGTACATGTACCTATGTACATTATTTTGATACCCGATCCTGTCTATTCATATTTTCTTTTCAAATAGTGTTTCACTGTGTTTCACAATTATATTTCATCATAAAATGTTACTGCTTTCTTTGTTAAGATTGAGAAATTAACAAACTTAACAAATAGATGAATATAGAAAAATAAATTACTGCACAGAATGAAATTCATATTTTCACGCTCGTTTGCCGGCAACGCCATCTACTACTACCTTTTATATTACAGTCGACCAGATAACTTATGCGGAGTAAAAATTTACACGTAGTTACCCATCTCGACATTATCTCAGACTGAGAGCTCCTTCCATGGGATCCTTTGTTCCTGGCGGTCGTGGGCGTTTGCCCGTCCTTCCGCCGTTTTTTGTTTTGGTTCGTTTTTTTTTTCTGTTTGGCTTTTGGTTGGGTTTTGGCGAGAAACGTTTAAATAATGGCTCGTTTCGTTTTTTTTTTCCTCGATTGGGCTGATCCTGCTGTGTCCTCTTGTCCTGGGCTGGTCCTGCTGTGGTCCTTTGGCTTCCTTCTTTGTTTCTTCTGTGTTGTCTCGTTTGCTGTGTTGTCGGTGTGGTCTTTTTGTTTCGCTGGGTTGCTTTGGGTACCCTGTAGGTAGAAAACAGTGTTATTTATTGTCTGAATGTGGTTTGTTGCAGTTTTGGGAATTTCCACTTGACGTTTATTTTGTAGTTTGCGGTTTGTTGTATTGTTATGTTGTCATGTGTCGCATGTTGTCAAATGTTTTTTGTGTAAGTCTTGCTATGTGCTCTGTGATTGTATCCATTTCGAGATCTTTATGTAATTGTTCGTTGGTTATGTACCATCGCGAGTCTGTGATTTGTCTCAGTATTTTGTTTTGTATAATTTGTAGTCGGTATTTTGTGTGTTTGTCAGCTTGCTTCCATCACGTCGCCGAGTATGTCATTATTGGTCGTATAACTGTCTTGTACAGTTTCAGCTTATTTTCCATGTTGAGTTTGCTTTTCCTGTTGATGAGAGGATAAAGATGGCCTTTAATTTGTTTAATTTTCTTCACGATGTAATCCATATGTCTTGCGAAGGTTAGTCTTTTATCCAGTATAATACCTAGATATTTTACCTGTTTTTCCCATTTTATACTTGTATTATTAATCTTGAGGCGTTTTGTTGGGATGTGTTTGAATTTTCTTCTTGTGAATATGATGGCTTGAGTTTTCTCAGCGTTAAGTTGTATTTTCCACGTGTTACACCAGCGATTTATCTCATCTAGGTGGTTTTGTAGTCTCTCGATGATGGTGTTCGCCAAGATTCCTCTCGTAAATATAGCAGTGTCGTCTGCGTATATCTGTATCTGTGAGATTTTTGTGTTTTCCATTCTAGGTATGTCAGCGGAATAAATGTTGTAGAGCAGGAGCCCCAGGATGGATCCCTGGGGGCACCCGCTCTCACTGGACGTGTCGTCGACATCGTGTCATTTAATTTCACCTGGAACGTTCTGTTGCCGAGGTACGAAGCTAGTAGCTTTATCATCCCCATCAGGATTTTGAAATTATTCATTTTATATATTAAGCCTTCGTGCCACAACTTGTCGAAGGCCTTTGAGACGTCCAGGAGTACCGCTCCCATGGCGTATTTTCTGTTGAAAGCGTCAATTAGCGCTTCGGTTATTCTAGTTGTCTGGTACGTTGTGCAATGTTCTTGTCTGAATCCGTACTGTTCGTCCGGGACTATTTGTTTCTCGTCAACTATGCCTGTCAGTCGTTTGTGTATTATTTTCTCCGCTAGTCCTGTTAGTAGGCTTATTGGCCTGTAGCTTGATGTTTTGTTCCTGGGTTTATTGGTTTTGGAAATCAGTATTGGTGTGGCGTGTTTCCATTGGGTCGGAAACGTTCTGAGTTTGAGCGTTGCGTTTACGATTTGATTCATTCTGTCTATAGCGGGCGGCGTTAGGTTCTTGATAGTCACATTGTTAATATTATCACAACCGGGTGCTTTCCTGTTTTTAAGATTTTTTATTATCTCGGCTATTTCCTCTGGCGTTGATTCTCTTATGTCGCAGTTTTCTTCGCCGTTTAGAATCCTCCTTACCGTTTCGTAGATTCCTTGAGAGTTGTGGATTGCGTTTGGGATATTTGGTGTGAATTGTTCTTCGAGGGCGTTTGCGAAAGTCTGTCTTGTCAATGTTAGAGGTTGCTGTGCTGCCGTCGTTCTTTTTGATAGGTGGTATTGTGTTGCGGTTCTGTTGTTTTAGAGTCTTGGCTAAGTACCACGGTTCGTCTTTGGTGTCGTTTATTCGGTCTAGTTTGTTTTCCCAGTCTGCGTTGTATTGTTCTTGTAGGGCCAGTTTTACTTGTTTTGTCAGTCTGTTCAGGACCGGTTTGTCTGTCGGTGCTAATGTACGTTGGTACGTCTTGTTTGCTTTCCGTTTTGCGCGTATTAGGTTCATTATTTACTGTGGGAGTGTAGCTGTTTTGTTGATAGTTAATTTTCTTGTGGCGGTATGGAGCGCCTCCTTTATTTCGCTCTCGAATGTTTGCGCCGCCTGTTCTAGGCTTAATGGGTCTGTAATATCTGTGCAGGTAATATCTAGGTTCTCTTTAAACTTTTCCCAGTTTGTTAATGTTTTCTCGAACGTTCTTCTCGCAATTTTCGTTTGGACGTTCATGTGCACGGGATTGTGATCGTAGCTCAAGTCTTCCATACAGACTATGTCGATATTTGCTGTGACGATTTTCATTACCGCTATGTCCAATATGTTCGGCGGGTATCTGTTATTAGCTGTGAAACGTGTTGGCTCGTTTGGGGCTAGAACCGTTAGTAGGCGGTTTTCTGTGTAACGTTTTAGTTCTCTTCCTTTTGGATTTGTTTATCTGCAGTTCCACTGTGTGTGTTTTTCGTTAAAGTCTCCTGCGGCTATCGTTGCCGTGTTATTTCTAAATATTTTATCCAAGTCTGGGCTGCTCATTTCTTTCCTTGGTGGCGAGTATAGTGAATACAAGGCCAGTGGACCGTCTGCGGTCATTATTTCGATTCCTATCGTTTCTGTGTTATCCGTCGTGTATAACTTCGGGCAATTCGTGGTGTTTCAAATTCCTCTTGATTATTATGGCAACTCCGCCTCCGGCTTGTTGGCCCCTGTCTTTCCTGTAGGTTTGGTAGTTCGGTATGTTCAGGCGATTGCAGCGTCGCAGGTGCGTCTCGTTGATTAGCGCCACGTCTATGTTGTGTTCCGTTATGTGTGCTACCAGTTCTAGTTTCTTACTTTCGACTCCGATTGCGTTCCAGACAACAATCTTTAGTTCGTCTACTTTCCGTTTTCTAGTCATTTTTGATGATTTTGACGATGTTTGTGATGGTTTTTGAGTAATTTGTCAGTTCATCCTCGTCTGTTTCTAGAGAGGCGTATTTCTTTAGCAGTTTCGCTAGTTCGTCCGTTACTTTGTCTATTTTTGTCTTTGTCATCGGTGTTTACCTTTCGGTGTTTTGTCTGTTTTCGCTGGTGGTTGCTTGTGCTGTGTCCCAGTATGTCGTGTTTTCCCTAGCTGTAGCTTGTCTGTAACTGTTCGGGTTTGTCCTGGGAGTTGGTCGTTGTCTTGTCGTCTCTGCGGTTCTGTTTGTTGGTTTGGCGGGGCAGTTCCTCCATATTGAGACGTATTCGCCTCCGCAGTTTGCGCATTTGGGTGGCAGTGTTGCTGGTTTCTCGCATAGGCGCGTGCTGTGTTTTCCAGCACATTTCATGCACATATATTCCGCGTTGCAGTTTCTCTGTACGTGTCCATAGAGCTGACATCTATGGCATTGTACTGTGTCTCCTCTGGGCTTGAGCGGCTCTATTCTTACGCTGAGGTATTGTATTCTTTCCATTTGGTAGATGGATTTGTACTGTTTTGGTATTTCCACTAATAATATTTGGATAGGGGTCGCGTTCCTTCCCTTCATTCTTGTCACCTTGATTGCCGGGTAACCTTTTTCGGCTAGGCCGTTAAGTATTTCTTCTTCCTCGACTTCGGTGGGGATTCCCTTGATCACCACCTTGAGGTTCTTCTCGGAGCTCAATTGGTGAGTGTGGAACTCGTAGTTTTCTTCTTTCATTACTCTGTAGATTTCACGATAATCCGTTATCGTTTGTGGTTGGATCCTTATTCCGTCTCTTGTCGACGTGGCCCTTGTGAATTTTATGTGTTTGCTGTCCAGTTTCTTGCTGAGTCTGGTCCATTTTTCTTTGTTCCGTAGAATGATGGGGGTGTTGTTCTTTTCATCGGTGGGGTTTCCGGTCTCAGTTTCTATATCGTCTTCGTCGTCACTGTGTCTAAGCATGCATACATGTTCATACTTACCTGTGAGTCTCTCTAGTTTGGCAGTTTTCTTGGGAAACTTGAACGTTTCCTCGTCCTCCGGGTCGGTTTTGCGCTTGGAGGCGGCTTCGGTGGAGCTTTCCGTGTCCATCGGTGTAGGTTTCCTCCTCGGGGCGGCTTCGGTGGCTCTCCTCGGGGCGGCTTCGGTGGTTCTCCTCGGGGCGGCTTCGGTGGCTCTCCTCGGGGCGGCTTCAGTGGCTCCCCTCGGGGCGGCTTCGGTGGCTCTCCTTGGGGCGGCGTCGTTGGTCCTCTCAGCGGCGGATCTTCTGGTCGCCGCGGTGTCCTGGGGCTGTTCGGCGTCGGTGTTCTTCTTCCTGTTCAGGAGGTGGTTGAGCAGCTTGTCCAACCCGTCCTCGCTGATGGAATCCAGGAAGGCGAAGTCTTGGAATTCCTGGGCGGCGGCGGTTCCGTTGGCGCTGGTTTGTTTCATGATTGGATTCTTGTTTTTCGTTGGAGTTTGGAATTTATTTGTCTAAATAAATTGTTCGGTTTTAATTCATTGTTTCCTTGTCAATGCTGGAGCTTAGGATCTGTTGTCTGGTAGTTTTCTCAAGATAGGTTGTGGTGTCCGTTGTACTGGGTAGATAAGCTGGATCAACTAAAATTGTGGTCATTTTTCTTTTATAGTCAGCACTGTTCATAACTATATATATATATATATATATATATATATATATATATATATATATATATATATATATATATATATATATATATATATATATATTATAGTAGTATTTTTAGTAGTAAGTATTTTTTTATAAAGTAAACGAGAATATGTTTCTCTGTAAACAAAGTATATTTGTAAGTTCGGTGTAAACAAAGAAACGACAATTAACGTTCACAATTCACTTCTCTATTTACAGTTTCTAGTCTATTTAACTTTTAACTTCTTCTTAACTGAACTTAACTTTACTTTCTCTAGTTTTATGTTTTTCGCGTGATTAACACATATTATTTTTCGTCTCCTTAGAAATCCTTCCAAATTTATCTGTTAAGGAAAGTATATTTTCCTTACCTCTCCCCCTCCTTGGGTGAAAATTCGTTGTAATTTCAATTTTCATCCACATTATCTGCTGGTATTAATTTTGTTACGTGGAATAAACCGGTTTCTTCATTTCTTTTTCCTGTTTTGATTTTACATACTGAATCTGTAATTTTCTCTATAATTTCGAAGGGTCCAATTCTCAATTCATCTAATTTCTTTCTGTTTAACCTGTTGCCATTTTCTATATATACTAAATGTCCTGTGTTAAATATATAGTTTTTCTTTTCTTGTCAAATATATTTTTGTTATAATCATGTGATTTTTTTGTTCTTTTCAGAGCTAGTTCTTTGTGTCCTATGCAATCTTCTTTGTTATTTCTTGTTTTTATTTCTTCGAGTAGAATGCTGGTATTTGTGCCGTTTAATAAATATTTAGGCGTAAATCCGATTACCGTATGCTCTGTTTTATTGTACTTATCGATACATTCTCTGGCGATCGTTGTCCAGGCTCTCTTTTTCCTTTTCTTCATTTATTTTGCATCTTACTTTATTGACGAGGGTCTGGTTTAGTCTCTCGTTCGGACCATTCGAAAAAGGCGCATTACCAACCGTAAAAATTAGTCTAACCTTCTTTCCTCTCAGGAATTCTTTAAATTCTGTCGAGTTTATTCCTGGATATTGATCTGTAAGTATTGTTTCAATTTTGTCCGTTTCTAGCACTTCGTTTACCAACTTGATGAAATCAGTTGCACTCTGAGTTTTGGACGTTAAGATAAACGTATATCTTGTAAAATGGTTCACAGGCAGGTGAAGGTATCTTTTTGTTGATCTTTGACCTCCGAAGCCTACTATGGAATCAATTGACATTATTTCGAATGGTTTTGATGTCGGTCCCAATTGTGACATCAGGCCATATTTTGCTTGCCCTCTGGATTTGTTTCTAATACATATCTCACAGTTTTTACATACTTTCTTTATAGTTGCAATTATATTTTTAGCAGTATAATACGGACATATCCTATTCATCATTTGTTTAATACCTATATGGCACCATTCAGAGTGTATTTGTTAAATTAATTCTAAGCTTAGTTCTTCAGATAATTTTTTTTTTCTATTTCTAACTTTTCTATAGAACACACCATCTTTTTCTATTAATTTTGTTTTGATTTTCTATTTTTTCCTTGATCTGTCTTTATCTCTTTAATTTTTATTAGATCAACAATTTTTAGCAATTCTTCTGTATTTTCGAAAGGTTCTAATACAGGGTTTCTACTCAAACTATCTGCTTCCGTGATATATATTCCCGGGATATATTTAATTTCAAAATTGCTTTGTGATAGGTAATAGGACAACTCACCAAGTTCTTCGTCAGTTTTAGCTTTTATATTCATGTTTTCTAACGGTTTGTCTGAAAATAATGTAATTTTTTTTCCACTAAGCCAATGTTGCCAATATTTTGTTGCCTCGTTTATTGTCAGGCATTCTAAATAAATTGCTTTTTTCCTTTTTTGTGCATCATTCAATTTTTTTGAAAAATATGTTACTGGCTTTTCTTTCCCAGTATTTTGTACATGTTTAAATACTGCACCAATACCTTCTAGTCACGCATCTGTGTAAATTCTTGTTGGTAAATTCTTATCAAATATTTTTATTTAAATTACTATGTATCCAACACCGGTTGAGTACATAGTAATTTTTTTATATCTATAAAAGATTTTTCGCATTCTTCAGATCAAATACATTTCTCATATTTTCGTAACAGTTTGTGTAATGGATCTAGACCAATAGAAATATTGTTTTCAATATTGAACTTTTCGGTATGTACGCATGATAAAAATTGATTTTCCCAAGAAACTGTCTAAAATTGCTTTTAGGTTTTTGATGAGGGAAAATTTTGGATTGATATTAAGTTGTCTTTCACTGGTCTTACTGTATTGTGTTCTATTATGTGTCCGAGGTATTTCACTGATTCTGCTGCAAGTGTACATTTTTTTAATTTTTATCGAAAACCCGAAAAATAGTAAATTAACTATTGCTTTTATTACCTTTTCTATATGTTCCATATGTTCTTCGAGTGATTCCGAAAAAATTAAGATATCATATAAGTACATAATTTTCTGAAAAGTCTCTTAAATTGTTCTCAAGGTACTGGATAAAATTCTTTGGAAAATAGCTGGTGCTGCTTTTAGTCCGAGCGGTAGGCATGTCCATTGAAAATTCCCCTGTTGTGTACCGAATCCAGTTTTCTGTCTATCTTCAATACGTAGTGGAATAGACAAAAACGCTGAATTTATATGTGATGTGAAGTATTTGCAATTTCTTGTTTTTATTATTAAATCATCTATTAAAGCAAATGGTTGAGCTTGTGGTATAATTATTTTATTCAAATCGCGAAAATCTATACATAATCTTGATTGCTTGTTTTCATCCCTTTTGAATGCTAAAGTTACTGGTGCGGCAAACGGACTGTAAGATTCTTCAATTAACCAATTATCTAATAATCTTGCTACATGATTCTCAATTTCTTTTTATCCTCTATGTTGCATCTGTACGGCCTCTTACTACAATATTTATTAACTAGAAAGTCTATTGGAGCTTCGTAGTCTGTAACTATATGCCTACTATATTTATATTTTGCAAATACTCTGTTATATTTTCATCAGTTTTTCAATCTTCTTTCTTTTGCCTATATTGTCCAAGTGATCTAAATGCATTACGAACTCATCTGTATTCATATGTTCGTTAAAATTTATTTTAACTTCTGTTTTTTCATTTTTATCCAATGTGAATCTTTTTTTCTCTAAATGTATCTAAAAATTGAATGAAAATTGAAAAGAAAAAAAGCAATTTATTTAGAATGCCCGACAATAAAAGAGGCAACAAAATATTGGCAACATTGGCTTAGTGGAAGACAACTTACAGTATTTTCAGACCACAAACCGTTAGAATACATGAATATAAATGATGAATACGGGAATGTATGCTATATCCTACCGATATAAAGAAGGCTCATTATTGGAATATGCTATGAGGAAAGAGAAGTTACTACTAGATATGGACAATAGTATTGGTTCACAGACACTAGTGCTGCTCATGGCAGCTGGATTACCTGGATTCGTTAGAGATAAAATAGATACAGAAAATTGTAAAGATTCAACTAGACTATTAAATGAAATTAGAAAATGTGAAAATCTAGTTGGTAAAAATAATCACATGAAAAAGAAAGATGAAGATGAAATTTGAATAAAAGAAACCTTGTACAAACTGCGAGAAATTGAACAAAGGTGTTTACCCAAAGGACTCGTGCTGGTTTAAAAAAGGAAAAACTCCGGTTAAACTCAAGTTTATTTTGTTAATTTATATTAAGAAAGAAGTTGTAACATGTGTATAATGTGTTGCATACGCGAACTTCATACATCAAGTTCGGGTATGTAACAGATTATACATTTGTTACATCTCCTTTCTGAATATAAATCAACAAAATGAACTTAATTATTATTTATATAATACATAGTCCTTAAGTTTAACCGGAGTTTTTCCAACACGTTTTGTTAAATTATTAGATATGTCAGTAAAAGTACGACCTACGTTGAACTTGACTAATTGGTCCTGTGTCCACTTTAATCACTATTGATTCTTTCACTTTCATTATTTACATTAGTCTCAAAAATATTTGTATTTACATGATTTAAATGAGAAGTTGGAACATGCTTTACAGGATCTTTTCTTTGTTTTAAATACTGTATAGTCCTAATTATGCGTCTTCCGCCTTCTTTTTTCTATTGTGCGTCTGTAATGGAGTCATAACAGCTCTCGTATGCGTGCGGTTATGGCTCACAGTGTGCGATACAATTTTCTCAATATCTATCGGCGATTTTTATTATTTAGAAATGGCATAAACGGGCGCAAAATAGAAAAAATACTATAAAAAACTCGTTCGTAAGGTGTTTTTCAGCATTTGTCCATTAGAAAACTCCTCGCTACGCTCGTCGTTTTCCAAACTTGGACGCGTGCTGTAAAATCGCGCTTACTGAACTCGTCCTTTAATATACTATTACAATTTCATAGGTTCTAGATCTAATGTTTTTAATGATTTCACCTTTTCTCCAAATACTTTTGGTAGTTGATTGATACCAAATCAAATCACGATTTTTAAATGTTTCACTGGATGTTACAGATCTCTTGTTATTGTATCACATGATTTTTTCTTGATTGTTTTCTAGAATGCTACGACATTTTGTTTGTTTAATAATTTAGGAACTAATATTTCATCTTCAAATAATAATTTATCTCTTAAATATCTGGACATGAGAATTTGTGAAGTAGAATATGTGCTATTTAATACAGGTGTATTCCAAAAAGCGAAAAGAGCTAAATATACGTCACTTTCATCATCTATACACTTTTGTATCAGTTTCTTTGTAGTCTGAATTGTCTTCCACTGTCTGTTATTACAATTTTTGATATGCCATGCCTGGAGAAAATTGATTTCAATTTGTTTATGATATTTTCAGCGGTTAAGTTGTTATTGAGAGTAATTTTAGTATTGAGAGGAAATTTTGAATAATAGTCGACAACTATTAAATAATTTTGACCATTAAGTTCATATATGTCCATACCTAATTTTAGCCATGGTTTTCCAATTATAGAGTGTAGAATCATAGTTTTTTAGATTTTGAATTTGAAAATATATTACAAATTTCAGATCTGCTAATCATCTCTTGCATATCTGAATTAATATTAGGCCAATAAACCGCACAATTTGATCTGGCTATACATTTGTTTACACCTAAGCGACCTGTATGAATATAATTTAGAATGTCATTATGCCATGAGTAAGTAATTATGATTTTTTGTCCTAGATAAATTAAACCTTTATATTCTGTAATTTCTGATTTTAGTTTATAATAATGTTTTAAAATTAGATTGAGATTGAGATTTTGATGCAAACCATTTTTTAGGTAATCTTTAATTATTTTTAAATTTTTATCGTTCTCAGTTGCCAAAACAAGTTTTTTAGTTCTTGAATCTGAAATGTCAATACTACTATTAATTACACAGACTTGATCATCGAAATTTAAATTATCTATTGGTTTGCTTAAGTTAATTCTAGATAAAGTATCTGCAATTTTTATATCTTTACCGGATTTATAAATTAATTTGATCTCAAATTTTTGTAGCGATAAAAGCATTAGTTGCAATCTAGCTGTAGCTGAATTTAGAGGTTTTTTGAAAATTGAAATTAGAAGTTTGTGATCAGTTTCTACAATAGTTTGTCTTCCATATGCATATTGATAATATTTATTTAGACCAAAACAGATGGCAAGTAATTCTTTTTCTATTTGAGCATATCTTAGTTGGCATTCTGTCAAAGCTCTGGAGGAATATGCACTAGGTTGATTGTTTTGTAGCAAAACTGCACCTATACCATGATTTGATGCATCAACTGATATTTTGATTGGTATATTGGGATCATAATATTTTATAATTGGCTCAGTTGTAATAAGAAATTTAAATTTTATAAAAGCGTCTTATTGTTGTTTACCCCATTCAAAATGAATATCTTTTCTAAGTAAATCACGTAAAGGTTTTGTTAATTCTGATACATTGTGTAAAAAACGACTAATACATGTGACCATACCCAGGAATATTTGGACTTCCTTTTTGTTTCTGGTGTGGGCATTTGTAGAAATGATTCTACATTTTTATCATCAACTGCAGTTCCATTTTTGTAGAATTTAGAACCTAAGTATTTAATTTCAACTAAACCAAATTTACATTTGTTCATATTGAATTTAAAATTATTTTCTAATGCTAGTTGAAATACTTTTTTTAATCTAATGTAATGTTCTGCAATATTTTGCCATGAACTAACATGTCATCTATTTAAATTTCAACACCACTAACTTCTGAAAATATATTTTAAAATTATTCTTGAAATACTTCACTAGCTATTTTAATTCCTAATGGCATTCTTATGAATTTATATAGCCCAAATGGTGTACCAAAAGTGCATAATTTGCTAGACTCTTCATCTAACGGAATGGTCGAAAACCCACTTGTTGCATCAAGTGTAGTAAAAATTGTAGGTCCCTATAATTTTGCTGAAATATTATCTATATAGGTAAGCTGGTATTTTAAATCTTTAATTGCTTCATAAAGATGTTTTGAACCTAAACAAATTCGTAGGGAACTATCAGGCTTTTTTACTAAAACATAGGAGTTAACCCAATTTGAACTACCATTTCCTCTTTCTACTATTTTTGACTTGACTAAATTATCAAGACATACTTTAAATTGATTTTGTATTGCAAATGGTACATTTATCACGGGATTTACTACAGGTGAACTATTGGATATAATTTCGATATACGGCTTATTAATTTTACCTATACAATTGACAATTTCTTTATATGTGTCAATTAAATCTTTGTAATAATTTGGACAATCATCTATTGAGTTTATTGTATTTACTTCTGCTTTTTCATGAAATTTTATAATTCCTAAATTTATACAAATATTTAAACCTAGTATAGATCTTTTCTGACCTACAATAAAAAAAAATTAGGTGTTTATCATTTAAATTTAGATCTAAATAACGTTTTCCTACAATAGGTATTCTTTTGCTTGTATATGTAAATAAATGTTCATTTGAAAATACCCTCCATCAGAGGGTAATTGTGTCTTACAAATTTGTATAAACTGTGGCGGAAACCATGCAGCAAATGCTGGAACATGCCCAATTTATTTAGAAGAAGTATCTATTCAGGTAATCTAAATTAAAGAAAAAGTCTCATATCATGAAGCAACGCCTAAAATTAAAATTATTATTTAGGTTTTTTTCTAAAAAACCTAATCCGACCTGAAACTTTTAAAGGAAACAATGACCTTCAAGAAATTGGAACTCGTACAGCAATCATTTTCGAAAAGGCTTCTGGGATAAATAGTAAAAAGACTTATTCAAATACCCCGAAAGAGGACTTTCACAAAGAATCATCAACAAATAAAGAACGGACAATCAGAGATAATTTGAAAACACAAAAAGTAGCAGACGAAAAAGACAAAATGAAACGACCTGATCCACCAGTCACTACACTAGAACATGATCACTTTCATAACGACACATCTGAACCAGAACCGGATCCCAAAAAGACCCTGGTCAGGACAGAAACCCAAGGATTGGATAGAGGTAGACTTAGAAAAAAACACAGTCATAATACGTTTTCATAAAAAACAAATCAAATTAACAGCTTTTAATTTTTCTAATGTCAGTTGATTATAATTATCAATATAATACTATTCATATGGAGCAGTCAACAGATAACCTCGAGTGTTTAAATTTTGCGCTCAAGGATTATGACATATTAATTCTTCATATCAATGTAAGAAGCGTCAATTATAATTTTGAAAATGTAGAGATATTTATTGAAAGATTACAAAAAAACCTGAAATATTATATGTACTGAAACATGGACACAAAATTGCCCGAATTATTTTTATCTAACAAATACTGTACTATATACTGTACTATATATATAAACTGTACTATATAAACTATATAAACTATGTACTATATAAACTGTACTATAATCAAAGTTATATCAAGAAAGCAGATGGTGTAGTTATGTACCTATATATCAGATAAAATTGAACAAAAACAAAGGTCCAATTTCATGTCAAACTACAATAAAAATTAATAATAATAAGTAAGTAATTGGTGTATATAGGTGTCATGATATACATAAATATGAATTTATAGACAACTTAAAAAATTATTTAGAAAATAATACCAGAGTAAAAAATCATATTATCTTTGGTGATTTTAACATAGATATAACTACTACGGACAATCTGAATGATTTGTATCTCTCTACGTTAATAGATATAGATTATGTACCTTACTTTAATAATGTAACGAGACCTAATGTAAACGTTGGGACATGTATAGACAATATGTTTGTCAAGTCAAATTTACATTATCTAAAGTCAATTACTTATACAAATGTTTTTGCTGACCACTTTCCCATATTTCTGGGATTTAAAATACATACACAAAAAAAATTAATAATAACAAAACTTCTATTAACTACATTAAACTCTTATATAAAAGGGGCTAAGCAACCGCCAAACAATTTAGACGTGCAAAAATTTTCACGTAGAAATGTTGTATTTTGAGTGGTTTAAAGTTCATAGGAGAGAAGATTACAGTGAAAACCAAAGACATTTGGATTAGTGTTGGTAGTTAACATTGGATTAGTGTTGGTGTAAAAAAAATGTGTAAAAACAAAGTGAAATTGTGATTTATATTTTGAAAAGAATTTCTAAATTTGACGTTTAATTAATTTGACATTTTATAAAAAAAAAACCTACTAGAAATTATGAATAAACAAAAAATCTAAAACAGATGTACCTAGTAATATAATAATATGTACCCCTTGAACACCTTTGGTAAACAATGGCACAGAGCCTAGCACCTGAGAAGAGTGGGGTGAACAGGACTCCTTAGCTGTAGTGAAGGTAACCTGTCTAGGGGTGACAACCCCGAATAATAAGCTGGCGAGGACTCTATCGTTGCTGAACTGTGGAAAGGTGCTGGAAACAATGACGTGCGCAAGCTAACCGAGATCATCTAAGACATCTGGGAAACAGAGAAATTACCACCCGATTGGAAATCTGCTCTGATCCATCCGCTTAACAAAAAGGTAGATTTTACCGATCTAAGCAACTACCGTGGAATTTCTCTCGTCCCGGTAACATACAAGATTCTCTCGAAGGCGTTACAAACAAGGGCAGAAAATCAGTTGGATAGTCAACTGGGAGAATACCAGGGGGCCTTCAGAAAGACACGATCATGTGTTGAACAAATCCTCAATCTTAAAACTGTACTTGCATACTCCAAGATGAGAAACCGCAAGTTGGTCGTCACCTTTGCTGATCTTAGGAAGGCCTACGATTCCATTGATAGAGAAACGCTTAACAAAGTACTCTAGAAACTAGGCCTAGACAACAAATCCCGCAGACTCATCCTAGAAACTTTGACCAATACCTATTCGAAGGTTAAATTTAGAGGCGAGATTTCAGAAAGCTTCGAAATAAAAACTGGAGTGAGACAAGAAGATGGACTTTCCCCACTTCTCTTCAACTGTGTCCTTCTCTTGATATGGCAACAATGCATGTAAATTGCCTCAGAAAACAGGCTGCCAAAGTGGGTCTCAAGTGTCGCTAGAGAGAACAGAATTCTTCACCAACATTAGAGACACAAACAGAGATTACTAGAGTAGGTAAACATGAAGAGGACTGATAAATTTAAGTATATCCGCGTATGGATTGAACCCGACTTATCAGAAAGAGCATCGTTATCCAAGAGTGTCAACAAGTTAGAACTAGCCTATCGACTGACTAAGAACACCCACAACAAGAAATGCCTGTCACGAAATGCGAAACTTAAGCACTACACATCAGTCTTACGACCAGAAGCCCTATATGCCATGGAGTGTCTTTCCTTGAACCGAAGAGGTTTGGTAGAGGAATTGGAAATCAGAGATTTTAGGATCCTCGGCATAACTCTGAAGGCGGAATAACTCTAAGCTCTACGAACATATTAATATGTTCAACATATGGAAAAGAAGGCTAGGTTTCTATGGCCACGTTGCAAGACTGCCTCCAAACCGACTAACCAACCGTATGTTCACCTTCTGGCAGAACAAGAAGGTTCGTACCACTTGGTTGAAAGAAATCAAGAGGGATATTAAAGAACTGAGAATAACAGATCTCCAACACAGACAGTCTGTGAGACGTGACCTGTAGGAAATACGTGGATTTCAGTAAAAACCCCGAAGGATCCAGGGTCCAGCCTGTTTTCTGAAGCAGTTTACCTGCATTGTTGCCATATCAAAAGAATCAGCCAACAGTGCCATGTCATCTGACAAGGCCAGGCAACTATTGATTTTAACGATTATAATTTAATAATTATAATTAAAGTTCCTACCGTTATAGTTATATTTTGCTGTTTTTATTAATTTATCTAACTTTTTACGATAGTTCATATAATTTAATTTTAAATTAATATTAGTTACATTTTGCTTACATTTATTATAAAGTTTTTCTTTTGTGTGAAATGGTTTTACGACACCAGAGGTAATCTTACGCGGCTTTTGCTTTTTAGAGATACTAGATTTTACAATGGCTTGATAACGTACTGATAGTAAAAAAATGTGGCAATATATCAATGAAAAACTTATTTGATAAAACTAATTTAAAATTTGATGAAAATATTGATTATTTAAATCAATAGTTAAAATCAATAGTTGCCTGGCCTTGTCAGATGACATGGCACTGTTGGCTGATTCTCTTGATATGGCAACAATGCAGGTAAACTGCTTCAGAAAACAGGCTGGACCCTGGATCCTTCGGGGTTTTTACTGAAATCCACGTATTTCCTACAGGTCACGTCTCACAGACTGTCTGTGTTGGAGATCTGTTATTCTCAGTTCTTTAATATCCCTCTTGATTTCTTTCAACCAAGTGGTACGAACCTTCTTGTTCTGCCAGAAGGTGAACATACGGTTGGTTAGTCGGTTTGGAGGCAGTCTTGCAACGTGGCCATAGAAACCTAGCCTTCTTTTCCATATGTTGAACATATTAATATGTTCGTAGAGCTTAGAGTTATTCCGCCTTCAGAGTTATGCCGAGGATCCTAAAATCTCTGATTTCCAATTCCTCTACCAAACCTCTTCGGTTCAAGGAAAGACACTCCATGGCATATAGGGCTTCTGGTCGTAAGACTGATGTGTAGTGCTTAAGTTTCGCATTTCGTGACAGGCATTTCTTGTTGTGGGTGTTCTTAGTCAGTCGATAGGCTAGTTCTAACTTGTTGACACTCTTGGATAACGATGCTCTTTCTGATAAGTCGGGTTCAATCCATACGCGGATATACTTAAATTTATCAGTCCTCTTCATGTTTACCTACTCTAGTAACATCTCTCTGTTTGTGTCTCTAATGTTGGTGAAGAATTCTGTTCTCTCTAGCGACACTTGAGACCCACTTTGGCAGCCTGTTTTCTGAGGCAATTTACATGCATTGTTGCCATATCAAGAGAAGGACACAGTTGAAGAGAAGTGGGGAAAGTCCATCTTCTTGTCTCACTCCAGTTTTTATTTCGAAGCTTTCTGAAATCTCGCCTCTAAATTTAACCTTCGAATAGGTATTGGTCAAAGTTTCTAGGATGAGTCTGCGGGATTTGTTGTCTAGGCCTAGTTTCTAGAGTACTTTGTTAAGCGTTTCTCTATCAATGGAATCGTAGGCCTTCCTAAGATCAGCAAAGGTGACGACCAACTTGCGGTTTCTCATCTTGGAGTATGCAAGTACAGTTTTAAGATTGAGGATTTGTTCAACACATGATCGTGTCTTTCTGAAGGCCCCCTGGTATTCTCCCAGTTGACTATCCAACTGATTTTCTGCCCTTGTTTGTAACGCCTTCGAGAGAATCTTGTATGTTACCGGGACGAGAGAAATTCCACGGTAGTTGCTTAGATCGGTAAAATCTACCTTTTTGTTAAGCGGATGGATCAGAGCAGATTTCCAATCGGGTGGTAATTTCTCTGTTTCCCAGATGTCTTAGATGATCTCGGTTAGCTTGCGCACGTCATTGTTTCCAGCACCTTTCCACAGTTCAGCAACGATAGAGTCCTCGCCAGCTTATTATTCGGGGTTGTCACCCCTAGACAGGTTACCTTCACTACAGCTAAGGAGTCCTGTTCACCCCACTCTTCTCAGGTGCTAGGCTCTGTGCCATTGTTTACCAAAGGTGTTCAAGGGGTACATATTATTATATTACTAGGTACATCTGTTTTAGATTTTTTGTTTATTCATAATTTCTAGTAGGTTTTTTTTTTATAAAATGTCAAATTAATTAAACGTCAAATTTAGAAATTCTTTTCAAAATATAAATCACAATTTCACTTTGTTTTTACACATTTTTTTTACACCAACACTAATCCAATGTTAACTACCAACACTAATCCAAATGTCTTTGGTTTTCACTGTAATCTTCTCTCCTATGAACTTTAAACCACTCAAAATACAACATTTCTACGTGAAAATTTTTGCACGTCTAAATTGTTTGGCGGTTGCTTAGCCCCTTTTATATAAGAGTTTAATGTAGTTAATAGAAGTTTTGTTATTATTAATTTTTTTTTGTGTATGTATTTTAAATCCCAGAAATATGGGAAAGTGGTCAGCAAAAACATTTGTATAAGTAATTGACTTTAGATAATGTAAATTTGACTTGACAAACATATTGTCTATACATGTCCCAACGTTTACATTAGGTCTCGTTACATTATTAAAGTAAGGTACATAATCTATATCTATTAACGTAGAGAGATACAAATCATTCAGATTGTCCGTAGTAGTTATATCTATGTTAAAATCACCAAAGATAATATGATTTTTTACTCTGGTATTATTTTCTAAATAATTTTTTAAGTTGTCTATAAATTCATATTTATGTATATCATGACACCTATATACACCAATTACTTACTTATTATTATTAATTTTTATTGTAGTTTGACATGAAATTGGACCTTTGTTTTTGTTCAATTTTATCTGATATATAGGTACATAACTACACCATCTGCTTTCTTGATATAACTTTGATTATAGTACAGTTTGTAATTTGTTAGATAAAAATAATTCGGGCAATTTTGTGTCCATGTTTCAGTACATATAATATTTCAGGTTTTTTTGTAATCTTTCAATAAATATCTCTACATTTTCAAAATTATAATTGACGCTTCTTACATTGATATGAAGAATTAATATGTCATAATCCTTGAGCGCAAAATTTAAACACTCGAGGTTATCTGTTGACTGCTCCATATGAATAGTATTATATTGATAATTATAATCAACTGACATTAGAAAAATTAAAAGCTGTTAATTTGATTTGTTTTTTATGAAAACGTATTATGACTGTGTTTTTTTCTAAGTCTACCTCTATCCAATCCTTGGGTTTCTGTCCTGACCAGGGTCTTTTTGGGATCCGGTTCTGGTTCAGATGTGTCGTTATGAAAGTGATCATGTTCTAGTGTAGTGACTGGTGGATCAGGTCGTTTCATTTTGTCTTTTTCGTCTGCTACTTTTTGTGTTTTCAAATTATCTCTGATTGTCCGTTCTTTATTTGTTGATGATTCTTTGTGAAAGTCCTCTTTCGGGGTATTTGAATAAGTCTTTTTACTATTTATCCCAGAAGCCTTTTCGAAAATGATTGCTGTACGAGTTCCAATTTCTTGAAGGTCATTGTTTCCTTTAAAAGTTTCAGGTCGGATTAGGTTTTTTAGAAAAAAACCTAAATAATAATTTTAATTTTAGGCGTTGCTTCATGATATGAGACTTTTTCTTTAATTTAGATTTCCTGAATAGATACTTCTTCTAAATAAATTGGGCATGTTCCAGCATTTGCTGCATGGTTTCCGCCACAGTTTATACAAATTTGTAAGACACAATTACCCTCTGATGGAGGGTATTTTCAAATGAACATTTATTTACATATACAAGCAAAAGAATACCTATTGTAGGAAAACGTTATTTAGATCTAAATTTAAATGATAAACACCTAATTTTTTTTTATTGTAGGTCAGAAAAGATCTATACTAGGTTTAAATATTTGTATAAATTTAGGAATTATAAAATTTCATGAAAAAGCAGAAGTAAATACAATAAACTCAATAGATGATTGTCCAAATTATTACAAAGATTTAATTGACACATATAAAGAAATTGTCAATTGTATAGGTAAAATTAATAAGCCGTATATCGAAATTATATCCAATAGTTCACCTGTAGTAAATCCCGTGATAAATGTACCATTTGCAATACAAAATCAATTTAAAGTATGTCTTGATAATTTAGTCAAGTCAAAAATAGTAGAAAGAGGAAATGGTAGTTCAAATTGGGTTAACTCCTATGTTTTAGTAAAAAAGCCTGATAGTTCCCTACGAATTTGTTTAGGTTCAAAACATCTTTATGAAGCAATTAAAGATTTAAAATACCAGCTTACCTATATAGATAATATTTCAGCAAAATTATAGGGACCTACAATTTTTACTACACTTGATGCAACAAGTGGGTTTTCGACCATTCCGTTAGATGAAGAATCTAGCAAATTATGCACTTTTGGTACACCATTTGGGCTATATAAATTCATAAGAATGCCATTAGGAATTAAAATAGCTAGTGAAGTATTTCAAGAATACTTTTAAAATATATTTTCAGAAGTTAGTGGTGTTGAAATTTAAATAGATGACATGTTAGTTCATGGCAAAATATTGCAGAACATTACATTAGATTAAAAAAAGTATTTCAACTAGCATTAGAAAATAATTTTAAATTCAATATGAACAAATGTAAATTTGGTTTAGTTGAAATTAAATACTTAGGTTCTAAATTCTACAAAAATGGAACTGCAGTTGATGATAAAAATGTAGAATCATTTCTACAAATGCCCACACCAGAAACAAAAAGGAAGTCCAAATATTCCTGGGTATGGTCACATGTATTAGTCGTTTTTTACACAATGTATCAGAATTAACAAAACCTTTACGTGATTTACTTAGAAAAGATATTCATTTTGAATGGGGTAAACAACAATAAGACGCTTTTATAAAATTTAAATTTCTTATTACAACTGAGCCAATTATAAAATATTATGATCCCAATATACCAATCAAAATATCAGTTGATGCATCAAATCATGGTATAGGTGCAGTTTTGCTACAAAACAATCAACCTTGTGCATATTCCTCCAGAGCTATGACAGAATGCCAACAAAGATATGCTCAAATAGAAAAAGAATTACTTGCCATCTGTTTTGGTCTAAATAAATATTATCAATATGCATATGGAAGACTAAACTATTGTAGAAACTGATCACAAACTTCTAATTTCAATTTTCAAAAAACCTCTAAATTCAGCTACAGCTACCCACGGTACCCCCTGGACAGAAGAGAGAAAGGAGTTACACCGGCAGAAGATGCGACAATACTGAGCAAGGATTCAAGCTCAACAGTTCAACAAGCGTGGTCTAAAGTAGGCCCATTCGAAACAAGAAGAAAAAACTCTTATATAATTGAGAGCAAACTGACTGGACAGACTTATTGACCACGCATGATCCAGATGTAGCTACAGATCTACTAATTGAGAAAATACAAATAATAATTTAAAAGCCATTGTAAAATCTAGTATCTCTAAAAAGCAAAAGCCGCATAAGATTACCTCTGGTGTCGTAAAACCATTTCACACAAAAGAAAAACTTTATAATAAATGTAAGCAAAATGTAACTAATATTAATTTAAAATTAAATTATATGAACTATCGTAAAAAGTTAGATAAATTAATAAAAACAGCAAAATATAACTATAACGGTAGGAACTTTAATTATAAACGTACTGATAGTAAAAAAATGTGGCAATATATCAATGAAAAACTTATTTGATAAAACTAATTTAAAATTTGATGAAAATATTGATTATTTAAATCAATAGTTAAAATCAATAGTTGCCTGGCCTTGTCAGATGACATGGCACTGTTGGCTGATTCTCTTGAGATGGCAACAATGCAGGTAAACTGCTTCAGAAAACACGCTGCCAAAGTGGGGCCACAAGTGTCGCTGGAGAAAACAGAATTCTTCACCAACATCTGAGAAGCAAACAGATGAGATGTTACTAGAACAGGTAAACATCAAGGGGACTGAGAAATTTAAGTATCTCGGCGAATGGATTAAACCCAACTTATCAGAAAGAGCATCATTATCCAAGAGAGTCAACAAGTTAGAACGATAGAAAACCTATCGACTGACTAAGAACACTTACAATAAGAAATGCCTGTCACGCAACCTGAAACTTAAGCACTACACATCAGTCTTGCTACTAGAGTCATCACTTACTAGAAAGAAGTACTACTATGCTACAAGGAGAGGTCTAGTAGAGAAATTGGAAATCATAGAGAGGACAATCCTCAGGCAGATCCTAGGCCCGGTAAAGGAAGATGGGGAATTCTGAAGACGGCATAACTCTGAGCTCTACGAACATATTGAGGTGCTCTCTGGCTGTGCAAGGAAAAGAAAGAATGATACCCTTAGCTTTCTATGGCCACGTTGCAAAATTGCCTCCAAACCAACTAACCAACCGTTTGTTCGCCTTCTGGTAAAACAATAAGGTTTATCATTATTTTATATGATTTACCATACGAGCTCTCAGTATGCGTCTAACGCTTGACCTGCACGGACGCATATATCTCTTGAGAATGGCGAACGTTAGTTCGCCGAAACGTCGAGAATCCGGTTCTTTTCAGAGCCAACCCTCAGCATCAACGCGGAATCCCCGAGAAAACAATACAACACAGGTATTTATCTGCGAAAACCTAAAATACAACACACATATATATATATATATATATATATATATATATATATATATATATATATATATATATATATATATATATATATATATATATATATATATATATATAAATATGATTAATTATAATTTAAGCATTCGTTTAGCCCTCTAAGGAGCGCGTAGAACCAATAATTAGCACTGGTCATTTTGTTTTTTTTTATCTTCCCAAAACTTCCGCATCCTTTCGCTTTGGGCCTGTCTTCTTTCTTGCGTCCATACGTTTTTTAGTTTCAAACTCTTAGCTGTTTTAGTTTAAAACTCTTAGCTAATTCTTTGATGTGAAGTTTTGTGAATTTATTTCCTGCCTGTATTTAGTTTGCCAATGGGTCTATATTGATTACTGAGAGGTCATTTTGGGTGTCTACCAGCCAGCGTACTTTGAACTGTCGGGTTCCATTGATGATGTGGAAGATTTTCTTGGTCAATCGAGAGTCTTATCAATCGAGAGTCTGATCAATTCAGACTTCTTTTCCGTGCAAGTGAGGAGAATCGTTCTGTCAGGGAATACAGTCCTTGTGAGCTCCAGATACCATCTTACCAACCTTGGTTAAGGTACCTTGGTTCCAAATATTTTTCTCAGTATCTGACGTTCTACTTCCTCAATATCATTGATGTAGATGATTAATGATGAAGTCTCAATTGCATAGAGTGACTCTGGAAGAATGACTGTATGGTAGTGACGGAGTATTGCTTTGGTAGAAACTCATTTCTTGTTGTAAATATTCCAGGTGATTGTATAGGCTTTGCGTAACTTTTCTGCACGTGTTTTGTTAGCCATTCTTTCCTTACCAGTGTTTCCAATTATTTCACCTAGACACTTGAAGTGCTTAACTTGTTTGATGTTGCCATATCTGGTTGCAAGATGTGTCATATTTGAGCTCTTGGAGTCTTTGTATTGCGTTTTCTCGTAAGAGATTTGGTCGGTCCTGATGGCGATTTCATGAAGATCCTTTATGGCGTGTTTGGCTTCTTCAGTAGTCCGGGTGATTATTGCAAGGTCGTCAGCAAATGGGAGGCACTTTATGTTGATTCGTTTGTCCTTGGTTCCCATATATACTCCAGATACTTCTTTCTCCCATATTTTGATTATCTTATCTAGTACCAGGTTGAAGAGGAGTGGGGACAATCCATCACCCTGTCTTACTCCAGTACTGATTTGAAATTGCTCGAAGATTTCACTCATAAATTTTACTTTAGATGTTGTGCCTGACAAAGTCTGTTCGATGGTTGTTTTACTATCCACACCGTATTCATGAAGTATATTAAACACAGTTATGCGGTCAATCGAGTCATAGGCTTTCTTGAAGTCTACGAATCATCTTCAGGTTCCAGATTTGTTCCACGCATAATCGGTGCGGTCGAAAACCAGCCTGATATTCACCGATCAGATGTTCTGTCTGTTCTTCCAGTTCGTTGAGGAGGGGGCGTGAAAGAACTTTGTAGGCGATTGATAGACGGGAAATGCCTCGGTAATTGTTTGGATCAGTCTTGTCGCCCTTTTTGTGTAGTAGGTGGATCAAAGCATTTTTTCAGTCCGCTGGTATGATGCCGCACTTACATGTATTTGCAATGATAGCTTGCAGTCTGTCAATTAAGAGTTCACCTCCGATCTTTAGCCTTTCAGCAATTAAGCCGTCTTCCCCTGGCGCTTCGTTGTTTTTTAGGCGTAAAATGATAGTTCGTATTTCCTCATGTGTTGGTGGAACAGGGTCTTGGTTTGGGGCGGCTATGTGGCATTGGAGTCTTTCTTCAGGGGGTTCACAGTTGTGTAGCTTCTCGAAGTACTGTTTTAGAATTTCGTAGTTCGCTTTTGTGTTGGTTTCAAGGGTTCCATCCGGCCGACGGAAGCAGATGCTCGGTGGTTTGTAGTTCATCAGTTCTTGCCTAAATGATCTGTAGAATTCTTGCGTGATATTTCTTTTGAACTCATTGTCGATTTCCTCTATTTTTTTTAATGATATGCCCGTTTAATGCGTCTGATCGTTTTGGATGCGTCTTTCTGCATTTTAAGAAATTCTACCAATTCTCTTGTGTCTTGTTGCTATGCCAAGTCTTCCACGCAAGCATATGGGATTCAATGGCCCTGTCGAATTCCAATGTCCACCATCTGTGCTTTCGTTTTCGTGGCGGTTGACCGAGTTTCCTTGCTGTTTCCTTGTCTGAAGAAGTTCGTCCCATGTTTGTGTGTCGGTCTGTAGTGATTGTGCGAACTCCGCGTGTTCTCTTAGGTATTTTGGATCTATATGCGGGAATTTAGATTTTTGACACTTCCTTCTGTTAGGTAAGAAGCAGGTTTTAATTTGTGAAAGATAATGGTCGGACTCAACGCAACCCTTGCGTACCTTCACGTTCATGATTTCTGGGGAGGATTTTCTGGCTATCGCTACGTGATCGATTTGTTATTCCCCGATGTGGTTGATAGGTGATTTCCAGGTTGTCATCTTGCGTGGTGGTTTCTTAAAGTGTGTGGATATTAGTTGCAGGTTAGCCATTCCACATATGTTGAGTAGGCGATGTCCATTGGAATTTGTCCTTTTGTGTGCCGAGAAATTCTTAGTGATGTGCCTGCTCCCTTTCTCTGCCTATTTGTGCATTGAAATCTCCGAGGAGGATATTGATATGGTGTTGAGGGATCTTGTTGAGTGTGCGTTCTAGCTGTGACCAGAACTTCTCCACTTGGTTCTTGTCAGGGTCATTATTAACAGGAGCATGTGCGTTAATCAGTGTGTAGGCCTGGTTGACGCATTTAATTCTGAGTAGGGAGATCCGTTGCGAAGGTGAGAAATGAGAAATCTAGCACAGACTTCTGGATACTGTTATGTACTAGGAATGCGGTTGCCAATATATGTAAATTACTATTTCTTGGCTTGGATGCAGGCTTTCCTTTGTAGATACGATATCCACCAGAATCAAAGTGATCACAATCACCAAATCGTGTTTCTTGTACTGCTGGTATGAGCATACTGAATTTACCGCAGGTGTCCGTTAGCGTCTTTAGTTTTCCTATTTTGGTCAGTGTCTGTACGTTGAGAGTACCAATGAAATGCTTACTCTTGGGTTTGAGGAGTTTTGGGAACTCCGACTCTTCCCTGCATGATGTCCTGGTCCCCTAGAATCAGAACGACCAGGTTTGCCTTCGCTCGTCATAGCTAGGGCCTGAGGCAGTTGCATTGTAGCTTGTGTTTCCATCATGCCAAGTTCGTGGTTGATTTTAGCTGGTGGGGTTGAGCCCAGGGCGAGTGAGTCGCTGCAAATAGATTCCATTCACTCTCATCGTACGGGTAATAAGTCCGCACGGCAGCAGATGTTTTGCTGTGCTTGGCATTATTATTATCAAAATAAGCAAAATTAAAATTCTGGCACATGCCAGAATTTCAAGGCCAACCTAATTTAATTATCAAAAAATGAAAAATTTTAATTCTTTTTTCATAATTTTCTAATAATCCTTTAATTATACTGAAAATATCTTTAATCCTTCCAATTATCTATTTCATTTCCCCTTTTGTTCTTGCTAAAGCAACTGCTAAAGCGTAACTGCTAAAGCGCAACTGCTAAAGCGTAAGCTACAGACCACACGTTCATGCTACCTATTACCACTCCTCGTGCCTGCCCATTTTGTTAAACCTTTTCCATCCATCTTTCTCTTAGAGCAGGGGGGACGGCCTAACAGTTTTTTAGATTGGAATGGGTTGGCCTGTTCACTATCGGAACTGCGTTCCTTCTCACTATACTCCATGTTTTCCTTTCTTTTTTTAGCTACCGTTATCTTTGCCTTTTTCTTTCTTCTTTCTGTTTCTTTACACTCAGCCCCCTTTTTCTCTTTCTGGTTCTCCTGGTATGATTACTTGGCTTTTTGGGGTTTTCGTGGCCACTTCTGTCGTAGGCTGCGCTGGAAATTCGACGCTACCGAACTACCAGCGGTTATAATATAATATGTCGAGATATTTGCAAAAAATCTTCTTAAACAAAAATAATTCCCCACCCGTATCCATTGGAGGCGGGACGATTAAACTTGGAGGCGGGACGAAAGCCAGCGGGTACTTCATGTAGCTACGTACATTTAGTAAAAGTTTAATTGAAATCCTTGAAGGTTTAATATATATTTTGTCAATTTTGAAATTTTCGTATTCGGTTTTGGTTGCAATTCATGATTGACATGAAGGGTTTTTCGGGTCCGAGTACCCGGAGTCGGACTCGACGAGTCCAAGGGTAGATACCCGGTACCCGATCTAAGACTCGACGAGTCTCGGATCTTGAATGTTTGGCATTGTCTAGTACACCGCGTCGTAAAGAAGATTTAGCATTACACTTGATGAATGGACGAGTATGAAAATTCGAACATATCTAAATTTCAATTTGCATGGAATTGACTCTGAAGTGTATGATCTGAGTTTATTGAGAATTTTTAACTGATGTACTACTATACAATTACTCAAAAAAGTAGAACAGCACTTAAACACATATAATATAAAATTTAAAAAACATATAGTTGATTCAACCCGCGACGGTGCAAGTGTAATTATGAAATTTAAACGAGAATCTTCTAGTCTTTAAAATTTCTGTTAGAATCACACTACATACTTCTCTGTTTGTGATGTAGTATATAAAAAGAAAAATATTACCGGATTGGAAGAGGAAGATGACCGTGGTCTAGATGGTATTGATGACGATCAAGATGAAAATTATTATTCTCACTAAATTGAATTACCTTTATACAATTTAGAAGGGAATTCATCCATTTGCCTTCCCCTCTTGTGGAATTTTGATTTATTTACCTATTTACCATAACATACTCCAAATCCCTTGTTTATCTAAGTCCCACTTAACTTAATCGGCAAGTTCGTACAGTATCGCTTGCATAACTATATGCGTGAACATGAAAAATCCTTTCGTTTTTGTTTAAATTGCGAGACAGATTACACCCGGACCCGTACCCGGACCCGGACCCCAAAAATTGGACTCGGACTCGCCGAATCTTAAAAGACCGGGAATTCCCAAACCCCATTGACATGTCCGTAACTGTTAAAAAAATTATTTTAATAAGTTTCACACTACTTGGAAGAATAAAATTTTACAAATATGTAGAGAAAGGATCATTTATTCAATACTACTGAACTTCATCTACGCCTCTGTTATCTTGTCAATGGCTTTGATCCATGGGCGTAGCTAGGGGGGGGGGCGGTTTTGGGGGTTCAAG